>CM052808.1:49779093-50062571 GCA_028533885.1 Nasua narica
CCCCCACGACCCCCTGCCCAGCCTCTCAAATTCTTCATATCAGAGAGATCATGTGATAATTATCTTTATCTGACTGACTTATTTCGCTTAGCATAATACCCTCTAGTTCCATCCATGTCGTTGCAAATGGCAAGATTTCATTTCTCTTGATGGCTGCATAGTATTCCATTGTATATATATACCACATCTTCTTTATTCATTCATTTGTTGATGGACATCTAGGTTCTTTCCATAGTTTGGCTATTGTGGACATTGCTGCTATAAACATTTGGGTGCATGTAACCCTTCAGATCACTACATTTGTATCTTGAGGGTAAATACCCAGTAGTGCGATTGCTGGGTCGTAGGGTAGCTCTATTTTCAACATTTTGAGGAACCTCCATACTATTTTCCAGAATGGCTGTACCAGCTTGCATTCCCACCAACAGCGTAGGAGGGTTGAGAAAGGGGAGTATCTTAACTGGTAGATGAAGCATGAACACGTTTCAGAAATAGAACCATATGCAAAAATCTGATACGATAGTATTTGAAGTTCAGTTCTATGGCTGATCTATAGCTTTTTCTCTCAGAGGAACTTCTTTGAGGAAGGTACATTTCTGGTCCTGAAAGAACTGTATATCAAGACAGGGACAGTGGTTGAGAATATAAGGCAAGGATCTAGTAATGACCAAAGGAAAGAAATTGCTGACTTCATCTCAGGGTCAAGACAGACATCTTGTGTACTAGAAAGAGGTATGAGGTCAGAAACAAACTAGAACCACTATTTATATGAAGCTGAACCAATTGAACTATCTGTGTTATAAAGCCAAGCTTTTCGTAGAGCTGAAATTATGTTCAATATGTCTATACCACTGTAGACTTTTGAGGAAAAATAACTGAATAGATCCTGATGGGCATATTTTGCAGCAAGAGCCAAATTGACTTATTGAATCCTATAGAAATTAAAGCTATATTAAGATTTAATGTAAATACCTAAAATAGTTTTCTAACAAGCCTATAACCAAGATTCTATCTCTGAGAGATAGCAAAAGATAGACTATACAGAAATAATGACTGCATTTCTATTAGTATTTCAATTATAGCTTTGTTTTTCAAACTTTGACATTTCTCAGAATTACCCAGGGAGCTTGTTAAAGTACAGGTTTCTAGCCCCACCTCCAGAGTTTCCAATTCAGTATACCTATGGGGAGGCCTGATAATTGGCATTTCTAACAAATTTCCATGTGACACTGATGATGTAGGTCAGAGATCACAATTTGAGAACCCCTGAATCAAAGTAAAACTTTTCTGAATTGTCACAAATAAGAACTGATGAAAAAGCAAAACAAAACAAAATAAACAAACCAGACTTATTAAAATATGAGATTCCTTCATGGGATTTGAAAAGTCTAAAACTTTACTAGATTCATGAATTCTCAGATTCTGAAACTTTCTTGTCCATATTGAGGATACCTGCTACACCTCCCAGTTTTAGTAGTGAAACTGTAGTATCTTCCAGATATGTCCTCACTGGCCTTTTATTCCAGCACTATTTCCTTTCCACCCACATGTTAACATGACATTATTAAATTATCTCAAAATCAGTGAAGTGTCCTTCCAGACATCCCCGATTTTCTAATTATTCATCTGACTTACCTAAAATTTTTGAATCTTACATTTGATATGAAGAAAGTATTGGCAAATAAAATGTTTTTGAACAGAGATATGAAGAAGAGAAGTGAGGCATAATTACATTTCCACAAGGATTAAGTCAGGACTCACAGCAATGGCAGAGTTGGAGAGCAGGTGTCCAGCATTAATCCACATAGCCTCATGACATTAATGGGAGTCCTGTGGCTTCATTCCCAAGCACCACTTTGAACATTCATCCCAAGATATGAATTAGTACAATGTAGTTCCTGCACTGCTGGGTCTTATTGCTTAATTAATGTGATCATAATGACGGTGGTGGACTCTAAATTTTCCATGTCACTTCATGTCCTATAAAGTTACAATAAAGTAATGAGCTTCAGTAGTAGATGAGTCATTTGCATGTGAGAGTTTAAGTGAGAAGCTTAAAGGCAGTGTCTACCATTAAAAAGAGGTTATGCAGGGATGCCTGGGTGACTCAGTTGGTTGAGCGGCTGCCTTCGGCTCAGGTCATGATCCCGGCGTCCTGGGATCGAGTCCCACATCCGGCTCCTTGCTCGGCAGGGAGCCTGCTCCTCTCTCTGCCTCTGCCTACCTCTCTGCCTGCTTGTGTTCTCTCTCTGTTAAAATAAAATAAAACAGAATCTTTAAAAAAAAAAAGAGGTTATGCAAAGATATTGGCTGAGAAAGACATATAATGTATACTAAGTTTTAGTATTGATGGATATACATCTCAGAGCTAAATTCTGAGAATTAACTTTCATTTATTTGTACCATGTCTCCATTGAGGAGAAAAACAATGTGTTAACTTGTTATGCCATTGACTATCAATTTTTCCTTTAAACAGGTGGTTATAAACTCTATGTATGAGATATTGCCTTAAACATTCTTGGTGTGGTAGAGTTGCAAGGATAGAATAAGTCAAGGATGTATACCGTATCTTCCTACAATTACATACAGAAACAATTTCCTCCATGTTCCTATATTTACTGTCCTTTTCCTGCCTTTATATCCTACTTACCATCTGTAACATCAGACTGTTGACTGCCTAGTCTCAAATTTTTCTTCTTGCCAGTCTATAATGTTATTAAAGTGTTTTTGTCCTCCATCTATAATCTGATATTACTCTTATCCTTTGTTCCTCATTAATATAACACTTCAGTATAAGGAACTCCCTGGGTTATGATCTTTATCTTCTTCTCTGCCTCTTCTTTACTGTTTCTTTGGTTATCTCATGTATTTACACAACTTGAACTATCACTGCAAGCAGAATAGATTTTTAAAAAGTATATTGGAGAGACAGAGAATGAAATGTGTGGCTAAAATAGGCAGGATGTATAATATTCCATCCCAACCCCATATTATATTTGAGTAAAACTGCCTCTGCTCTAGTGTTTAATAGGGTAACAACAGTGTTTAATGTAAGGTAACAACTATCTCTGCACTCATGTTTAATAAGGTAGCAATAAAATAAAAGTAATAAAAATAAATAATTCTACTCTTTTATATCCTGCACCAAGCCCAGCCACATGTGAAGTTATGAATTAGCAGAACATGAAGCTATTTAGAAATGCATACTTTTAGTTTCTGCACTAGAATGCATACTTGTTGGTATAGGAACTTATTTCTCTGAATTTTTACCCTGTCTGTGGTCTAGAGGGCTATTTATGTCTTCTCATTCCAAGTTCAGTGTGCTTCAAAGAAGGAAGGATATTCATTTTCCTCGATGTATCAATGTATGCCATAGTAAAAATGGTGGACTGCTTTAATTTAACAAAAAATGACAGTCTCAGGATCTCAAGTTTTTGAGGCTTAAGGGTCACCAGGAGCTTTATAAATAACATTTCATATTATCTTCTCAATTATCTGTAGATAAAAATCTTAAAATTCACAAGAATAAATAATCTACTTCCCCTGGTAATGATTTTGATGCCACAAGTTTTTGCAATATGGATCTTATATTTAGACAATCTTTAGATAAGCCCGATACGAAGCAGGAAAACGTACATCATCATTGAGACTTGAATACCAAAAATTATCTAGTCTCCAATATGTATCAAATATCAGGAGTGGAGTGCATAAAAATCTGAAGGACCAACCTGTTTCTCAGGAAGTCAGGAGAGGCCTAGGTTTGCAAAAAGAGTCAGACTATTGAAAGGAAAACTAAAAGAAAACAGGAAGACACTGTTTGCGTGGTTTAATTACAAAGTCAACCCAAACACTTACATAAGTAATTGCAGGCCAAGAAGAATATAGATATGCAACGTAAAGGAATAGGATCAAGGGTATTCCCTGATTGTTTCAGAAAGTTCCTCCCCTAATCTTTTACATATTTTTTATGGAGCAGAAACCAACCCTCCTAGATAGAACTGGTTCTCAGCCAACACGTGGGAATAGACAAAGAGAATCAAAGCAACACAGAATACTAGAATAGAAGACCTCCGAGAATGCCAGGGTCAACAATCTTCATTTTATACAGGATGAACCTGAGTCCCAGGTGAGGAAAAACATATGCCTAGAAAAACGTAAAATGTTAAAGTCATAGCTAGAACAAAACCACACCATCTAATTTCCAGCCCCAGTTGTCTGTCAGCTGAGTTTAGTGGTGATAAAATCCAAAGAGCTAATATTAAATGTGCATATATGTATAAACCCATTTTAGGAGGTTTATACTATTTACCCTTATCAAGACCTTGATTGTACAGAGGACATTAAATTACAGACCTTAGACATATAAGAACAGGAGCAATATTATGAGGTCATAGACCACATTTGCTTACTCATTTCTGCCTCATGATTCACTTAACCTAAATTTGATCCCTCACCCAATATATTATTTATTTCTAAAGGTTCTCTCTGTTTTCTGAGCAAGGGTACACTGAAATTTTGGCTCCAAATTAAGACGAATGGTCATTTGATGAGGCATTCACCTTGGGAAGAAATTTTGCTCTGAACTACAGTGAATTAAGATCACCACTTACACCACTGACAATCAATAACAGTTTGGTTGCTTAAATCCCTGTCCCATGTATTTATTTTTTGCAGTTAAAGATCTAACTCAAAGATGGAGTGTATGTTATTTAATAGAGTAATGTACAATTTCAAAAATTGCCATTTCTATTACTCCTTGCAGCTCTCTAAAACCATTTAAAATCCCATGCATTACTTTGTAACTATTCTTAAACCAAATGTTAATCTGTAGACCAGTTTCTGAAGCTGTTTTATAATCTCACAAGTTACTTGGAAGTGCCCAAAGGGGCCCCAAGTGGATTCCTTAGGTTTTAACTGAATTCCTATATTAAAGACATTTTGTAAGAATATTTCAGTTAGCATAATATAAGCAGAATGATAATGGCTTTTATGTGTTAATGTCTTAAGTCCCCTGAGAGATGTTAAATTTTGTACATTACTTCAAGTCCAGGTACTAATTACTGTTGCAAGACCTAAGGCCTGAGTACATAGGATTGGTGACCTGTTGTTGGAAGATTCCACAGAAACATATTTTTTTATAGAATAATTGAAAAATCTACCTAGTTGGAGATATCTGAAGGGAAGAAGTCCAACCTGATTGACCCAGGAACAAAGGCTTGGCTTCAAATAAGCTAATGGGCTAGGACCCAAAGAATTAAAGTCCGAAACCTCAGGAGCCTTATGACAGGAGCCCTAAGAAACAAGGAAGAGTGGTTTCACCAAAAACTTTTAGGGGTTTTGAAGTAAAAGTGTTATATTCTTGGGATTCCTCTAAATGAACGTAATGCAAAGTTGAGAGAGGTGGACCCCACTTTAACTTGGAAATAGGTAGAGCTTGAACATCTTAGGCTTCTATGACTTTAGATTCTCACCAGCAGTGTACATTGAAACATTCCAGGAGATTGTGTTGTCCCCCAGAGGTGTGGCTAAAGCCACATCACCCAGTGTTGCAATAAGAATGCCAATAATGAGACTTTGGATCCTGGAGAGAGAGTAGCAAGACTTTGAGAAGGAACAATTTTGCTAAAGGGGTGTTCTTTAATGTCTGGCACTGTGGTGCTTATAAACATTGGTGAAATGCCACCTGTAGATTCTTAGATGTACTCTAGGAAAATTTGCAGGGCACTTCAACTTAAATTAGAAGAAAGAAACCTATTGTATAGGCATTATTGCTATTGGTGAGAGCTCTTTTATACTCAAAGGTTGATAGGACCAGAAAAACTTCAGGTGACATACTTGTAAGCTTTGTCTCTTACTATTCACTAGCCAGCCTTGGGTGTTTATATATCCTGTAGTTTCTTTGAGTTACTTTTTATCAAAATTCCAGAAGATTTTTTATCCCTGAAAGTCAAAGCCAATATTCTAAAGTGAACACTTTCGTGGCTACCTGAGTCCACTAAGATCTGATTCTTCTCTGAATTTGCATATTAGTTGTTGCCCGTACCATTCATTTAGTGATGATTTTTAAAAATCAGTTAATTTTTTAAATTGAAGTATAGTTGATATTTGCAAATACCACTATGGACTCATTTGTGTAATTTCTATATTATCTTGAATGCTTAAAACTGCAGAAATGTTCTTTTAGTTTTCACAAGAGTGCACTCTATCTCCCTTTCTGGACTGCAAACACTGAGATTGTTGGGACTGGTCTTTATTTAGCTTAGAGTAGCTTCTGCTGTGTTGTGGCAGGGGTAGATACTCAAAAGCACTTGAATGAATGCATGAATGAAATGTTTAATTTTCCATCACTAAGGTTCTGATAGTCTTATAGAAGGACATGCCCAGTTGCTGTTACATGGTTTGGTTCATCTATTTACACTATATTGTAGCCAATAATAAATAAATGGTTGAATTCTTCCTCTCAGTAGGGTATAGTGATTCCCTGGGACAATTTTTCATTTGTCAGAATTGCATTTTGATAAAAGCACAAAGAGAGAGGTAAAAAAAAAAAATGAACAAAAATCTGCTGATAAATTTAAAAATTTTCACTAAAAACATAGCAGTAAAACAGCTGAAGCTCAAATGTAGAGAGAATCATGTCTCCTGAAAATAAATATCCCCCAAGCTCATAAACACCAAGGCTAGTGGTCAGGAATGAACAGATGTTTATTGCCTCATGCACCCTCTGCTACTCTGGGATAATCTCTTAAATATCCCAAATCCAGTTTGAATTTAAATTAGATTCATATTTTCCTTCACGATTATTCCATTAAAAATATCATATGATTAGCCAATTAAATGGAGGAAAAAAATCAGTAGGAGAGCAATCCCCTTTAATATTTTCAATTAAGATGTAGTGTGGCCAATAAAAACGGCTTACATTTTCATTTTATGGGTACCTATGGAGAGCATTATGACACAAATGACTCAGAAGAAGGTAATCGTTTCAAAATATATTGTAGTGGAAGACTGTAAACAGTGCAGTGTGTTAGCTTACAGGGGATGTGATGAAAATATAAAGTTTTTTTCAAAGGGGATTCATGTTTATTTTATAGTCTTTTAGGGTGCTTGTGCCTGCCAATTTGCAGCACATATTTCTAAAATGCCATGGACTGTTCTCTCCTAGGGAAGGGTTGGAAGATGAGGATATACCCATTAGGGGATAATATGTTTTTAAGGAGAAGAGAGTCATGTAGCAACTCCATCCTGTCTGCTGCCTGGATTTGAAATGGAACTTCACTAGGGCGTACTATAAAGCCTTACTTCCTTATAGGACCATAAGTAGAAGGCCAAAAGGCTTGGGCGGCTACAGGATGTCAAATGAAGCGAGGACTATGGAAAATTTCTTACTCCTAGCACAACTTCAGACATTTTGAGATCTGTAACCACCGAAAGTAAGACTGAATTATTTTGTCTGCTTTCTTGAGACTGTTCTTAATGGTTATAGTATGTCGTAGCATGTTTTTGTTGTTTTTAACAAGTTTTTCTGTACATATAATTTCATTGAATTAGGCCAGCAATGACAAAATTCTCATGGGCTAGAGAGAGTCCTTACTCCCCTGTATTAAATTTTTTAAACTAGTTTGATTTAGAATTTATATACTTAATTTTGACTAGGAAAGAGTTTATCAAGACCATATTGGCCAAGGATCGTTCCTTGCATACAGAGATTTAATAAATATTTACTTAGTCTTCTATGTAGAAGCAAACTAATAATACTGAGAACTCTTCTCAACAACCTGAAGCAGTAATGCAAAAAATCAAAGCATTTAGGGATTAAATACTTGCTCCTAACAATAAAATCTTAATTTTTTTTAAAAAGATTTTATTTATTTATTTGACATAGAGAGAAAGATCACAAGTAGGCAGAAAGGCAGGCAGAGAGAGAGGGGGAAGCAGGCTCCCTGCTGAGCAGAGAGCCCGACGTGGGGCTCGATCCCAGGACCCTGAGATCATGACCCGAGCTGAAGGCAGAGGCCTTAACCCACTGAGCCACCCAGGCACCCCTAAAATTTTAATTTTTTAAAAAACATTCTTAAATTAAAAATAATTGTGCTTATAATATGTCAGATCTATAGTGATTATCTAATATACATCCCTCAGTCTTTATCCCAATCCAATGAGATCAGTATTATCATCAGACTCAACAAAGACCACATAGCTTGCAAGTGGCAGCAGGTTTGAGCATAATCACAGTATCTAGGGCCATATTAGTACATAGTTCATCTCATGGTTACATATACTTGATACTGTTGTAAACACAGGAAATACTGGAATAAACAGAGGTGAGCAAGTCAATCATAATCCCTTCCCTCATGAAATTTACATTCTATCTTATTTTGTATATAATTAAAATTTATTTCCCAATCTACTTGGTAAGGTTTCTACCAATATTATGTCTGATGAATAATTTAAAATGTGAGGTAGAATATTGAACCAAAGCCTTCTCTTTATTGGTAACTCATGTTCACATAGAGTGAGCCTTATTTTTCTATTTTTGTGTTTACCCAGTAATTATATAAAGTATATCGACAATTAATTCAAGTCCCTGACTTCTGGAATGAATCAAATTTATTCTTTGCATACAAGAAAATTAATAATAACACTATGATTATTTTTGGCCACAGGCAAAAATGAAGTCTAGAAGTTTGTCATTTTCATTACTTCACCCCTATACAACTAATTCTGATATTTTGATCCATCTTGGTTTTTGTTGTTGTTTTCAAAATTGTCTTATAAAAAGTATCTTATACATATTCATCTTTGCTGGAACATCACTCATTTCGGGAAGGTTTTAATTTTCCTTATGACCAGGTTTTAAGTGGAAGTGTATCACACTCTGAAAATGAAATTTCAGGGCCCACACTGTGAGTAAAATATACATATAGGTCTGGATGTCTTCAGTGCTGTCCCTAACATTGTATCACATACAGTTAATGACACTGTCCACATACATACAACTTTGATAAATATTTGCTTTGCCTATCTCCTTCCATCAGTTTTCAGTTTACTCATCTGTAAAATTCAACAAAATATCTGTCTTTTAGAATATTCTACTTTTTAGATATTATAGTGGTGGATACATGTCATCATACATTTGTGCAAACCCACAGAATGTGCAAAACCAAGCGTGAACCCTAAAGTAAACTATGGACTTTGGGTGATTATGATGTGCCAGTGTAGATTCATTAGCTGTAGTAGAGGTACCACCGTGCTGGGGGTTGTTGATAATGAGGGAGGCTATCCATGTTTGGCACCATAGGTTATATGGGAAATCTCAGTACCTTCATCTCAATTTTGCCGTGGACCTATTAACTAGTCTAAAAAATAATGTCTTAAAAAATGTCTTTAAAAATTTGTCAATTTCAAATGGAGATGAGCATGTAGAGCAAGTCTAAGTCTCATATACTCCCGTTGAACAGGATTTTACAGACACATTAAAAATCTGTTTAATGTTAAATATGCATTTATCACATAACTCAGCAATCCACTCTTAGATATTTATCTAAGTGAATTGAAAAAGTATGCACTTTGAAGTTTACAGAAACATATTTATCATCACCAAAAACTGGAAGCAACCTGAATCTCCTTCAACAGGTAAATCCATAAACGTTTTGTATATGCAATTGCAGTGGAATACCACTCAGTAATTTAAAAAAAAAATGTACTAATGACTCACATAGCATCCATGAATCTTAAGCACATTTTGCTAATTGAAAAAAGTCGAATTTTTTTTAAAAATCTATGTATCATGTGTTTTTGTTTTTAGCTTAAGTAGCATTATGTAAATAGTGAAACTATAAGAAATTTATCAGTGGTTGCCAAGGTTTGCAGTAGGAGAATTTATTGTCTATAAGGGATAGCATGAGGACCATTTGGGGGTAAAGGAGTTAATCTCTATAGCACTGTGATGATATTGGAATGTCTATATGCATTTATTCAAACCTATAGAACTATACACCACAAATGATAAATTTTACATATTTTTTAAGATTTATTTCTTTTGTGTGGGGGAGGACAGAGAGAGAGAGGGAGAGAGAAACTTAAGCAGACTCTGAGCCTAGCTACCAATGTGGGGCTCTAACTCATGACCCTGAGATCATGACTTGAACCAAAATCAAGAGTTGGATGCTTAACCAACTGTGCCACCCAGGCACCCCAACAAATGATAAATTTTGTAGTATGAAAGTCAAAAGAAAAGATGAACCAGGATTTTGGAGAACTCAAGATGGAATGCAGATTGTGACAATTCTGATAGTACTACAAATTAGTAAAATAACTGTACTGGGAAGTACATAAGAAAAGAGCTAATTAATAAATTTTGGGAAACAAATCGCTTTAATTTTTTTCAAAAATTAAAATAAGTTAAAAAAGTAAAATGTGCTCATACTATTCATATATTTATAAATATTTCTATTTATAACATACGGTATATATATTTATTATACATTTACATATAAATAATATAAAATATTTTTTTTCTTTGAGGCATAGGTATTCTAGAAGTGTGTTGCTTACTTTCTAAGCAATAGATCAATGGCAGCTATCTTTTTTTATTGATTTCTAGCCTAAATCCATAGTAGTAAGATATCAAATGGTGACTATGTTCAATTTTAAAAATATATATATTGAGGCTTGCTTTACAAAACAACGTATGGTAAATCTTTCTGGATACTCCAAGCACATTTGAAGCAAAGGCCCATTCTGTCTTTGGTGCAATGTCTATATATGTCAGTTCAGACACGCTTGTTATTTGGTATTGTTCAAATCTCCTACATACTTCACTGATTTTTATTTGTTTGGTTTTTCTATTGAGTATTAAAAGAAGTATGTTAAAATGTCCTATTATAATCATGGATTTATTTGTTTTTTTGTACATTTTAATTTGCTTTATGTATTTTGACACTGTTACTGGGACATGGAGATATAGCATTGTGATATATTCCTACTGGACTCACTCTAACCATTATGAATTGTCCCCTAAATAATTGCTTTGGCAGCATGTTACAAATATTTACATGTTGTGTTTTCCTTTTATTTTTATTTATTTTTTAGGATTTCATTTACTTGACACAGAGAGAGAGCTCACAAGTAGGCAGGGAGGCAGGCAGAGAGGGGGAAGCAGGCTCCCTGCTGAGCAGAGAGTCCATGTGGGACTAGATCCCAGGACCCTGAAATCTTGACCTGAAAGGAAGGCAGAGGCTTTAACCCACTGAGCCACCCAGGCACCCCCATGTTGTGTTTTCCTTTTAAATCAGATTTAAGAAATCAGTTTTTCTTCTTTAATTTTTTTTCTTTTACCCTCAAGTTATCTAAAAGCATATTATTTAGCTTACAAATATTTATGAATTTTCCAGAAATATTTCTATTAATTCTTAATTTAAGTCCATTGTGATTAGAGAATGACTTCAAATTTTTAAAATCCATTGAGAGGTTTATTTTTATTGCCCCAGGATGTGGTCTATCTTGGAAAATGCTCTGCATGTGCTTAAAAAGAATATGTGCATTCTGATGTCCTTGGCATGTTCTATAAATGTTAATTAAAACAACTTGACTGGGGCACCTGGGTGGCTCAGTGGGTTAAAGCCACTGCCTTTGGTTCAGGTCATGATCTCAGGGTCCTGGGATCGAGCCCCACATCGGGCTCTCTGCTTGGCAGGGAGTCGGCTTTCCCCTCTCTCTCTGCCTGCCTCTCTGCCTGCTTGTAATCTCTCTCTCTCTCTCTCTGTCAAATAAATAAAATCTTTTAAAAAATAAATAAATAAAAATAGAAAAAATAAAACTTGGCTAATATTCACATTTCTAAATCTTTACAGTTTTTTTTGTATATTCTATCAGTTATTGAGAGAGGGATATTAAAATATCCAAGTAAAATTGTAGATATATCTATTTCTTCTTGATGTTCTTTTAGCTTTGTTTTGAAATTTTGACATTTTATTATTAGATACATAAGCAGGACTACTATATCCTCCTAATGTGAGACCTCATTGTCATTATGAAATGAACTCCTTTAGCCCTAGTAACTTTTGTTTTTATTTGGGCATTTTTATTTGGGCTTTTATTTGGCTTTTATTTGGACTCAGAGTCCAAAGTCTCTCATGTTTCCTCTCCCCCAATTCACCCTTCCTTACTTTTAAAATGTTAAGTGGGCCAGAGTTGTGTTTGATTCATAGTTAATTACTTCCTGCTACTGAGGCTAGACCATTCTGATTACCCTATGTAACATGAATTATTCCAGTGTCCTATGAATTAGAAGTTTTCTAGTCAAGCTGGTGAGAATAGACACTATGCCAAGCTCTGTGTTAATGTTACTTATGGTCTTCCAGTTCTTTTTGTCTCTTCTGGGACTCAGATAATTGCCTCACATGCATACATCATTCTGTATCATGCTAAATACTGAATCTAAACACAATCAATCTGAATACAATACAAAACAATCTGAAGATGTTGGAATTCTTTCACTGCACAGATTCAGTTCTCAGGTACTCTAAAATCTAGCTGCTTTGATCTTCCTGGACTTTCACTCAGAATGTCTATCTAGCTTTGTCTGGATTCTACCTTGCTGTGCTGCAGCCTAGACATTCTCTTAAGGCAGTAATCTGGGGTAATCACAGGTCTCACTTTGTTTTTCTTCTTGTCTCTGAAGAATCACTGTTCTCAATTTCTTGATGTGTAGTGTCTTAAAAACTTTTTTTTCCTAAATTTTTGTTTTTGTTTTGTTTTGTTGGTGGGGAGAGGACAAGGAGAGCTTGGGTGGCAGGGTAATCTAGCTATTGTTTCTCCATGTTGGCCAGAAGCAAAAGTGCAGATAACTGGGCTATTTTAATAGTTTTTAACTGACATAATTCTGTTGGAACATCAATACAATATTTAGCTTATTTGGGGACATTTTTAAAGTCATCTTTTAGGAAAGTGGCTTTTGTTTTTTATGTACTTAGGATGCTTTTGTCATACTACTTAGAGTTCCTTATATATATCTCCATTCTCATTCCTTTAAATCCTGATAATTGTTAAAGACATCCCTGAAACTGTCCCTGGATCCTTGGATATAGTCTGGTTTATATGGGGACCCTATGACTTCATACAATAAATTTGATTTTATGGTCTTAAAGTTTCTTTCGTATTAACATTATGTGTTATACTTTTCAAGTATTCATAGCACCTAGCTCATGTTATATGTGTAGTATATGCTCTGTAAATAAACAGGTAGTTTTATTGCCAATGAAAAATATAGATGAAGATTAATCATTAGACCAAATGACATTAAATGATATCTGATCATGCTGCTTTAATTTAAAATTCTATGAAATTGCAAGACTTACTACTCTGATAAAAAATATACAATACTTAGAAAAATTATAACCTTAAATAATAGTTCAGGAATATGTAAATGAAAAATGTCTCCTGGGGATTTCACATAAGGATGGGAGGCCTTGTACCATGTGACAGGCATACTTTATGATCTTGTCTTTCTCAGAGAAGAATATGAATCTAATTCTGAGCTTCTCAAGAGAAAAAAATATTGGCATTTAATTAACACCATAAGGCAGACAAACATAGCTCAAGTGATCTTTATCTCTGATGTTTGCCTTGGATGCATTCAGGAATAGAAAGCTTTCAACAATTTCATGCTTTTTGTAGTACCCCTTTAAGGTACCTTCAGGCATCATGCATATAAGCTACATGCATAATATGGCTTTATTTATGGGGACACTTGCTGGGGCTTGTAAGAAGCTGTTTTTCATATTATTATTCAAATATCAAAATGATTATACTGTGTTACTTATGTAAGCACCTCTGGGAGAATACACGTTTCTTCTATTAAAAATAAAGTTCAAGTCATCCACATGAAAAATACTATAGTAACTCTTCCAGTTGCCTTGATACACTTCTATAGGATTTTCAGAAACTAGTTGACCTGACCCTCCAGGTAATTGTTGACCTTTTGACTTTGTTATTTTGGTACCATAAAAATAAAGTCCTAAAGTTAGAATCTTATATAGATTTTATATAGATATTATATAGAATATAATATAAGAGAAATAACAGTTGCTAATTTGAGAGATAGTCTAGGAAATATTTTTTATCTCTTGCTATGACCCAGGCTGTAATAAAATTCCGAGGGATAAAGCAACCAACAAAACTTGAGATCATTTTATTAGAACTCATGGGAGACATAGAGTAAGCAGATAAATATATAAATGAACCTGAAAAATATCAGACAAAGATACTGAGAGAATTTTTGAAAGAGGGGCATTATATAGAATGCCATGTAGATGGGTCTAATTTCAATTGTGTTATTATCATATGTATTTCTGATGAGATGTTATTTAAACTGAAAACTGAATGACCAAAAGTGAAATATGGAATGATAAAAGAAATGTTTTTTTATGTGAAGATAATAATTCATTCAAAGACCCTAAGGTGATTTCTTAGTTACAAAAGGCTACTTTTACCATTATTTAATATATAGAAGATTACTTTTCATGGTGCTTATTCAGCAGGGGATGGCAAGTTTTCAACTTCATCAAGCCTGTTAGGATTTCAAGCTTAGACTTCACCTGAGAGAGATCCCACCATATTTTGGCTGTGTCATGTGCAACACAAGACTTATGGTTGATAAAGCAAGGAAAGAAAGACTAGAGTAGAGATTCATATATAGGCTTTTCCCTAACTTATCCTGGAAATGACATACCTTTCGGGCTTACATTTTATTGGCCAGATCTTATCAAACATTTTGCTCAATTGAAAGGGGGTGCATAGAAGTGAAACTTCACATCACTAGGGTCAGAGAAGAACTAGATATTGGTGAACCTGCTAATACAGTAAGCAGATAAATACAAGAACCTGATTTCCCCTTATCCACAGCTTCACTTTCTGTGGTTTCAGTTTACTCAAGGTCATTTGCTGTCTCATAGCAGATGATCCTCCCTCTGATGAATTGTCAGAAGGTCTATAGTAGCCTAATGCTACTTCGAGCACTTACATCGTTCACCTCACTTCATTTCATCACTAGGGCATTTTATCACCACAAGAAAAAGGGTGCATGCTATTTTGAAAAAGAAAGAGAGGGCATATTTATATAACTTTTATTCCAGTATATTATTTTAATCATTCTAATTTATTATTGTTGTTGGTAATCTCTTACTGTGCCTAATTTGTAAAGTAAACTTCATCATAGGTATAATATGTATAGAAAAAAAAATACGGTATATATAGGGTTTGGTACTATCCGCAGCTTCAGGCTTCCACTGGGGATCTTGGAACATATCCCTCATGGATATGGAGAGACTGCTCTATCTCTCCAGGTAGGAAACAGCTGGCAAAGTTTACAGAACACAATAAAATGGACAGTGCTAGAACACAGAAATAAAGAGAAAGTCCTATGAGGTGAGATTAGAGATAGAGGTCAGGCTTTTTAAAGAATTTTCTAAAACAAGAATAAGTTGTTTGGACTTTATACAAAGTGCAGTTGGAAGCTATTGCATGCTTTAAAATGGTCACATGATCTGATTTTCATCTTTAAAAGATCCGTATGGATGGTATATGGAAAATGAGTATTAGGACAAGAAAGGAGGAAGCCAGCAGGAAGCAATTAAAATCTTTTAGGAAATGGGTTGATTTCAAAGTTAATAGTAAAGATTGAGAGAAGTGGATTCATTTAAAATATGTTTTAGAGGTAAAGTTAACAGAATCTCCTGATGGATTGGTTATGGAGAGAAGGATGATGTTTAGATGTTTAGATAATGTTTAAGCTTTGTCTTGAGCCGTGACACAATGCCTGTCTACTGAGATAAAGGGAAGATACATGTAGGGTACAGGTTTACAGTATAAATCTAAAGCTGTCTTTTGATTATGTATGATAGATGTATTAGAGGTCATTAAGGATATATCAAATAGATGCTTTTCCTGGTGATTCAGGAAGTCACTGAGAATGGACATATAGATTTTGGAGTCTTCAGCATATAGATAGGATTTTTCAGCCACAGGCAGGAATTTACCTAGGGAGACCCAATGGGTGTTATGTAGTAGGTTTATTGTTGATGTGAGGCTAGAAAGAAAGCAAGTGTCTGGATTCTTAATCTTAACTTTTCTTCCATTGTTACATATGTTTTTCAGGAAGAAACTATACACATTTTCATGGTGACAAACAACATGGTAAAGTTTCCAAGGGAGTGAGCCTTAAAAATGGCCTGTCTTACTCTCTAATCGATAAGAAAATGTTTTTAAGACAGCTGCTATTTTCTGGTGCAGAATGAATCTCAACATTTCCTGGCTGAGTGGTTCTAGAGGCTTCTTCATGATTGCATTTTATGTTACTTATTGAAGGGCCCACAATTACTATGCCACCTTTCACAGCAAACCATGATTCTGTTGACCCTCCATTGGCAAAAGCATGTGAAACCAGAGAATGGGTTTATGTAGGTATCCAAATTATCTTGCTTAGTTTCTTTTATTTTTTAATTAAAGATTTTATTTATCTATTTTTAGAGACAGAGAGCAAACAAGCGCAAGTGGGGGGAGGAGGAGAGGAAGAGGGACAAGCAGACTCCATGTTGACCATGGAGCCCCACTCAAGACTTGTTCTCATGACCATGAGATCACAACCTGAGCCAAAATCAAGAGTCAGGGACACAACCAACTGAGCCATGCAAATGCCCCCAAATTATCTTGTTTAGTTTATTAAGGAAATAACCAAGTACTTGTGTTAGGCAGTCTTTAAAATCTTTACTTAATCCAAATCCTATTTTTCAGAGACAAGCTCAAGTCTAAAGTTCAGTGAAACCTCTCCATGATGATACCTTTATATCCCATTTTGGTATGAAAATATATGAAATTTAAATTACTAATTTAAAGTTTTGTATATATATGCTTCATCTTTTCTAGTAAATTATTAAAATTGTAACGTCTGTTTTAGGTTCCTCTCTGAATTTTCTTAAAAAATCTAGCCTAGCTTAGAACACATTGGAGTTGTTCAATGAATTGTTTTCTGCATATGTTGTTTGTGCATGAATGTGCCTATGTGTTGTGTATGTGTGAGGGAGGGAAAGAGAGAGGGCAGTTGTCAAAATATTAATGAGTTCGTTTTTGAAACAGGGTCTGTAATTTAGTAATAAATTTATTTTTGAACAATTTGAAACCATAGAAATATCATAATAATTATCTTTTAAATAGCTCTAAATATTTTGGAATTTCTGCATGGATCTGTAAATCATGCTATTATTAAATTAAATCTTATATTACCATTTTTATATCAAAACCAGCCAGATACTGACGATTTCAAATGGCTTAATCTAATCTATTTAAATTTTAATATATTGATTGCCCATGATATATTGTGAGCATGTTTTATGTTTATGAATGGTTCTCATGTATGATTTTTGACTGTTTAGCAATCCCTGATTTAAATATCAGTTTATTCAGTGCTTCAGTATTGCTCATCATTTTTTCCCCTTTTTTATTCTTTTTTTTTTTTTTTTTAATTTTATTTGACAGAGACACAGCGAGAGAGGGAACACGGGCAGGGGGAATGAGGGAGGGAGAAGCAGTCTTCCCTCTGAGCAAGGAGCCCGATGTGGGGCTCGATCCCAGGACTCTGGGATCATGACCTGAGCCGAAGGCAGAGGCTTAACGACTGAGCCCCTCAGCCGCCCCCCCCTTTTTTATTCTTAAAAAATACAAAATTTGTGATTTTTGTACATTAATCCTTGCCTATATGTGTTTCTGTTATTTTTATATAATCCTGATAAGGAATCACTAGTTTGAAGAATATCATCTTCTGTAAGTTTCTTGATTCATCCTGACAAACAGACATCTTAAAATAGTGTATTAATTTAGTCTTCCATTGGAAGGGTATGAAATAGCCTTGGGAGGCATTTTTCATATTGTATTAGGCATTTCCATTTGTTCCCGAAATAGCTACACCATTTACTATTTTTTTCTTTTGTAAACTTGAGTTTTCTCACTAATTCTTAAAATTTCTTAACTTATGAAAGATATTACTTTTCTCAATTATATTAAAATATTTCTAATTTTTTTCCTTTATGCTTTAATTATTTTGTCAGATTTTAAAGTACAAACAATATTTGAGGTGGTAAAACATATTTTCCTAGAAGTATCTTTTTTTTCTTAATATTTGTCAATCTTAAAATCAGTTTTTACCTGTAAAATATGTATTTTTCATATAATTTTGTGATGTTTTTAACTCATTAATCTTCCACAAATTTGTTTTCTAATATACTATGAGCTAAGGCTCTAGCTTGACTTTTTAATTGAACACTTTCTTGATTTTTAAATGCTGTTTCTCAGTTGTAGGGAATGTTACCTTTATTGTATATTATGGTATACATACATAAAATCACACGTCTTGTTTCTTTTTTTTTTCTTAAAGATTTTGTTTATTTATTTGACAGAGGGGGAGAGATCACAAAAAGGCAGAGAGGCAGACAGAGAGAGAGGGGGAAGCAGGCTCCCTGCTGAGCAGAGGGCCCGATGTGGGGCTCTATCCCAGGACCCTGAGATCATGATCTGAGCCAAAGGCAATGGCCCAACTCACTGAGCCACCCAGGCGCCCCAACACACGTCTGTTTCAAATAAAACACTTTTATTCTACATTAAATTTTTTTATTATTTTTATTTCATTTATTATAGCAATAGAAAATTCAGAGGGCTTTACTTGATATGAATATTATTGAGCAGGAAAAAAACTTCACAAACAGGGATACTTCACACTTGAAACAGGTAAACAACTAAGAGGCATGAGGTCACAATGGCTTATAAAGTGAAAATGAGGACGTGTTTAACCTTTACAGTAATTGCTTAATGCAGGGGTGTTTCCAGATGGCAGGAGATTGCCTAAAAGTGATTTACTTATCCCATAGGAAAATGATTTAAATTTCATTTATGATTATCAGAACCATTTACAAGACATAGCTAAGTTCAGTTTTGCTCAAAGTTTTACTTAAACTCAAAGAAGTTTTGCTTCTTTGTCTTCACTGATTTTGTCAGCTCAGGGGAACTTCAAACCTGATTTTCATTTTATTTTTTTTAATAATTATGACCCATTTGGTATCCCAAACATTCACATTATTAGTCCTTAAAGATAATTATTTTATACTTATTTTTAGAAAATTTCAAAATCAGTCCATCAAAATCAACCCAACATTTACCACTTCCATTCTTGTTCTATCACTTTAAATAAATAAATAAATAAACATATTAATCCTATAACTATTGTGATGAGCTATACATTATTTCAGAAGAAGACCTTAATTGCAATATAAATTATACTAAGTGTTTTGCAAAACATTTGTTTCACAGCATTGTTAAATGTTTTAGTTGTTTGTTTATGAAACATAGACATGCCCACTGAGACACTGGCTGAGACACTGAATTATAATCTTAATTTTATACTTATTTCGATATACTATATTTTATTTTTTACGTATCTAATTTAGAAATATATATGCAATGATAATCTATCTCTTGTATTTCATTAATTATTACCTTTAACAAATATTTTATGTCTTATTGAATTTATCAAAATTTCTTGAGAGATTTTATGATAAATAGGGATCACAAATTTATTGAGAATTCTAGTACTACATGATTACTTTTTAGTCGTAACAAATTTATATATATTTTATTGCATTGTGAAACAGTTCTATTTCTATTTACAAGTATTTATATACTATTTAGAATAATACTGTGTTTTTGAAATCTGTTGTATCATATTTCTCCTTTTGACCCTTTTTGTACAATATGCTTATAGATTTTCTCATGATTAAAGTGTATATTTTCTAATATTAATTCACAATTCTGGGATAAGGATCATTTCTTTAGAATGATTCAACTGATACAGTGTTAAAAATAAACTATTTTATTTAAGATTTTTAATACACATATACACAAAAAACAAGACAAATGATCATTTGTAATATAAATTTCAAAAAATTTTGGGAAGTTTGAGATTTTCTTATCTTCTCTAACAAATTATAGCTTGTGGAAATTATCTGCTATTCACTTTTTCTATTCCTGTGGTAATTTATTTTTGTATTTTCCCAGAAAATCATGTATTTAAAAAAAATTTTCAAATTTTTAGCAAGTGCATTATGAAGTGTGTGTATGTATATACTATATATATAATATATATAGTTTTATAGAACCCTTTTACACTCCATGTCTTATGGGGTTCCTGGGGGCTCAGTCAGTTACGTGTCTGCCTTGACTGAGGTCATGATCCTACGGTGCTGGGATGGAGTTCTGTTTTGAGCTCCCTGCTCAGTGAGGAGTCTGCTTCTCCCACTCCCTCTGCACCTCTCCTTCTGCCCCTCCCCCTGCTCATGCTTTTTCTCTCTCTCTCTCAAATAAATGAATCTTTAAAACAAAATAAATTCCATGTCTTAGATATTTTTCTTTTGAGTCACAATAAAGTATAATTTCATATATTTTTTAAGAGGTTTTTGAATTTTAACTTTACATATTCATTCGTTATTTTATTTCATTTTTCCTGTGTATTGGGTTGTCCTTATGTAGCTATTATTTCCCAAACTGCCTGGTATAAAAATATATTTCAGTACTTTTTCAGTTTTTAATAATGAAAATATATGAAGCTGTAAATATACTCTGGCAAAACGCTATGCATTTTGATCTATGTTTCAGTTTGGTTTGACATTTAAAAATTAGTAGTATTTATTATATACTTTATTTGGACTATGTTCTGGGTTTTGTTGTGTGTGCTCAATGTATTTTAATCAGTCAATAATTCCATGTTAGAGATAAGAGACTTTAGATGAGGAAAAGTTACATAACTCTGCAAGGTTATAACTATAAGTGATATGCCTGGAATTTTAACCTAAGCAGTTTACATGTACTTATCCAGAATCCTCTCTTTTAGGAAAAGACCAGTCTTTTTACCCAGGAGTAATTGTTACTTTGTTTACTTTTTGTTTATCCATTATTTGTTTATTTATTGCAAATTATGCGGAATTTAAAATGAATGCATTTTAAGCATGGTGTTTGATGAATTTTGACAAATGGATAGACAAGTGTAACCACCAACTCAATCAATCATGATGTAAACATAGAAATTTCTTTCAACCCAGATAGAACACTTGAACACTTTTTGGGCAATTCATATCCCTCAAACACTATGCTGACTTATATCAGCATAGAATTTTATCTTTTCTAAGATTTTATATAACCGTATTTTTTTTGTGCTTGGCTTCCTTAGCTGAACTCAAAAATTGACATTCCTACATTTGGTTGCATTTAGCTGCAGTTCTTTTTTTTTAACTTCTGAACTTCAGCTAAAAGCATTCTCTTTAGGACATAAGTTTCATTTTTCTTGGGTAACTGTCTAAGAGCAGAATTGTTCATTTCAGGTCTATTTTTAACTTTATAAAAATACCTGATTTCCAAAGTGGTTGCTGCATTTGTAACTTACACCGAAAAATTAACGAGGTTTTAGTTGTTCTGTTTCTTCAAGAATATTTGGTTATGAGATTTCAGTATTTATCAATACTAGTGGCTACGAAGTGGTATTTCATAGTTTGACTTTCCTATTTTCCAATATTTAGCAAGGGCAATCTGTTTTAAATGTGCTTGATGGTTATTATCTTGTCCTACTTTGTGAACTTGTAAGTGTTTTGCTTTTTTGGATTGTTATCTTTTTATTGATCTGTAGAGTGTTCAATGGTATTCTGATAGAGTCTATCAGATATATTTAGGGAAATATTTTTTCTCGATCTGGTTTATAGTTTTGTTCTTTTTTCAATGATTTATTTGGAAGAGCAGATGTATTTAGTTATAATCTACTCTATTACTTTTCCCTTTTAATCTTTGTCATTTTTTTCTTATTTAAAAAATCTGTTTATCACAGGGTTATATAATATTTTCCTATACTTTATTTGTTATACTCTAGCTTTTGTGTTCATGTAGAAGGTTGAAGGTTTTTTTTTTTCTTTCATTCGGATACTCAGTTTTTCCAGCATCCTATGTTGAAACTTTTCTTCTTTCCAGGTACTTGCCTTGATGCCTTTGTCAAAAATTAACAAAGTTTGGACAAATAAAGACATAGATTAGTTTGCAAATCTTTTGTTGAGATTAATTGTATTCATGAGTTTTATTGGTGTTAAATATAATTTTCTTATACAGATTTTTAGTAATATTTCCACTTTCATTTCTAATCTTGGAAGTCTTTATTTTCTCTCTTCTTTATCATTCTTCCTGGTTTTATCAATTTTCTTAATATATATGAAAATTATTTGGCTTTTGTTGCTTTTCCTTCTTACCTTTCCATATTCTGTTATGCTGATTTTTTTCCTCTTATTTTTATTATTTATCATCTTCTACATACTTTGTGTTTATTTTTGCAAAATTTTCTAGTTTTTCAGGTTGGAAGCTTAGATTATTAATTGTAAAACCTCGTTATATTCTAGTAAAAACATTTTAAAATCTAAATTTCTAATAACTGCTTTAACTGCATCCCTCAAATGATATTATGCTATTTTATTATTATTCATATTGAACTATTTTTAAAATTTTCATAGTAATTTCTTCCCTGACCCATAGTTATTATTGCTATATTTTTAAATGTTTGTTAACATAACCCATACTGAATATGACTTCATTATTTTGAAATTGTTGAGATTTCTTTTATGGCCCCAATATATGTTCTGTGTCAGTTATTCTTTTTTTCTGCACTTAAAAAAGTTGTGTGTTTGCAGTTAGTGTTGCATAAATGCCGTTGGGTAAATTTTTTTTTTCATGTTGCTGTTCATATATTTTATAACCTTACTGGATGTTTGTGTTATCAATTACTGACAGAGGTGTATTAAGTATTAAAAACCAAAATTATAATATGCCTCCTTAATGCCTTCAGTTCTGTCAACATTTTCTATTATAAAATAATCTTCCCTTATTTTGCATAATGTGTGTATATGTATAATATATATATTATTTTTACTTTATTGCCCTGAATAGGACTCAAATTCAATGTCGTGTAGAAATTCTGTCAGATATCCTCACCTCCTTTAGTCTTAAATGGAAAACGTTCATTCTTTTACCAAGTATATTACCCCTGGATATTTTTTTTGACCAGCATTGTGGAGTTTTACTCTATTTACTCATGTCCTTCTACTTAGCAAAAACTCAACGGTTATCTCTTGGTAATTTCTGAAGATCTTTCTCTGAGTAGTCCATCCTTTCTGTGTTTCTTCTCTACAACTTGCAACTGGCTTGGCCTCCCTGAACCCCAATCTCCATCTCCTCAACTCAGCAGAGTCACTAGGTTTAGTGAGTCCTTCCTCCTTTTGGAAATGTTGTGGGTTCCTCCATGGTTTGGAAATTTCCTCCATAGAGAAAGCTGAAGTGACTACTGAGCTCACCTCATTTGTTTTCTTCCATGCATGATCTCAGTGCCATGATGCCTGTCATCTAATACTTAAAAATAGTTCCATACATTTTGCCCAGTCCTCCAGCTGTTTTATAGATGGGTAATCAAGGCCAGTACGTTTTACTGTGTCATGTCTAGAAATCTTTTCAATCTTTTTTTTTTAAGATTTTATTTATTTATTTGACAGAGAGAAATCACAAGTAGGCAGAGAGGCAGGCAGAGAGAGAGGAGGAAGCAGGCTCCCCGCTGAGCAAAGAGCCCGATGTGGGGCTTGATCCCAGAACACTGAGATCAGGACCTGAGCCAAAGGCAGAGGCTTAACCCACTGAGCCACCCAGGCGCCCCTCAATCTTTTTTAATTACTATATTAAATTATTTCCACACTGAATACTTGTTGCATTTACTTTATATGTCTAACTCTGATAGATATATTTTGGAGGCTTCATAAAGAATGCAAATTTCTCAATAGCTTCTATTTTAGACAGATATACATGCATAGTTAATAAATGAGTTGGTATGGAAAATTGTGTGACTATTCTGTATGAAAGCTATATATGTTTAAGTAAACTTTATTGCTTTTTGAAGAAATTTGCATTAATTTTACTTTGTCTAAAAAAATAATATTCCCACTTTAATCTTACAGTCTTCTTCAATACTGCCCAATGAATATTATTCATTTAATTTATTTTTATTCTTTCATCTCTTTAAAAATGTTTCTTTTTAGCCTTAATTTTTCCTCCAATTTCATATTTGGTATTTTTATAAGTAGATTTTAATTAATTTAAATTTACTTAGATAATTAGTAATTTGATCTTATTTGTGATTATATTCTTAAATATTGTTTACTTATGATCTATTATCCTTTTGTGGTATTTTGTCAGTTTTTACATTCTATATATGTATTTTTAAAATTAAAATCTTAACCATTAAAAATGATAAAGTAGGTACTGTTTACATTTAATTTAATGAAGCTTTATGAATTTAAATAACACAAAAGCCTGAAAATGACATGAGGTTTATTAAACCCGAAAGCCCATTCTCTTAAACAGTATATTAAATTTTTTTGTCAGTGGTCTCCTGTCTCATTTCTATTTATCATCTTTGCATTCATCCCATTTTCTTACCAAGTTACTGTGCCTTAATCCATTCTGTCCATGAGGTTTTTTCCTATATTTAATATCTTTACATTATGTGCTATTGTAAAGACATACAGAGACCTCCAAAATTTTCTTTGATAATTTTAATAAATAAGAGATAGGCCTTTTATTTTGAGATTTCAGATGGATATTTTTCTTCTTAGTGGAGAGTTTATAGGGAACTTTAAAGAACTATAAGTCATGATAACTTCTCTAGGAATTTATCTATAGTCTAGGAATTTGTTTCTTAGTGTCTTCTTACCTTATAACCAATAGCTAAAAACAGCATGCCACTATCATGACTAGGACTCAATATTTTTTTAATAAATACATGAAATTAAAAAAAACAGATTTTGTGTCTGTCAGTATATGAAATGTGGGAACACTTTTTTTTTCTTTTTAATCTCATATTGTCCATTTTGATTCTGGCTTAAATTTTCCATTAGTTATAACAGGTCCACTTGCTTGTATGAAATGTCCATTCAACTAGTGTATCTGATGGTTTGAGGGACTTAAAAACATAGCCTAGTGTTTTAACCCTTTGTATAGCAAGTTTGCTTGCTACAAACCTAGTTACGCTGGGCTGCCAGCACTCTTCCTTCCCTCTTCATTGCCGTTGAAGTGGACACATTTTATATCTGCCCATTTCTTAATCTGCCAGGCTTCCATAAATGAATAGCAGCCATGTTCACTACATGGGTTTTGAGTTAGCCTCATCTTGCCCATGTCCCTCCCAGAGAATCTGTGACACAGGCCTGCCCAATCTCACTGAGTAGTTTCAAGGATGAGAACGTTAGCCATTTAGGACAGAAGCCTCCACAGTCTTGTGCTCCACCTACTTGAAAAATATTTTGCCTTCTCAAATGTTGCCAACATGGTACTATGAATTTGAAACTATCAGTGACATTATTTGTAACCATTTAGAGAGCACCTGCATGGGAATGAAATGAATATATTGGAACATAGTTCTGAGAGAGGGAAGTGTGCCAGAGACAGAGAGAGAAAGACCTTAAACAGTAAACATCCCTGAATCTGGAACCATTCTGGATAATTCAATCATATAAGGTGGGGAGTGGGGCTGGGTGGCACATTTTTTTTTTCTATAAATGACCAGATAGTAAATATTTTAGGTATTGAGGGCCAGATAGTCTCTGTCTCAATTACTGAGTTTCTTATAGTGTGAACACACAATAGTCAATACATAAAGGAAAGATTGTGACTTTGTTCCAGGAAAACTTTATTTATAAAAATAGTGGCTATAGGCCATAGTTTGCTGACCCTTGCTATAAAATAATAAATTCTGTCTCTCTTTTTCTTTAGTGAGAATTAGATATATGCTATTTGCTGTCATAAGATGTTTGACTTAAAGAAAAACTTCCAGTGTCTTCTTTGTGAAAGTATCCCTTCCAATGGCATATCCTTCTCAATCATTCACCCTGCCTTTACTGCCCTACCTGCTACTCTTCTCCAAATAAATGTAGTATTAGAAATGGGCATAAGATAAAAACGATGTTATGGTTTGGGAAGGGGACATTTAAAATAAATAAATAAATAAATAAATAAATCTGTCCATTTAAAAAAAGCAGTGCCCTGGCAGTGGACGGAAGCCGCTTTGTTCTCTTACAGTTACATTTCATGTTTTTTAGGGAGAGATATTTTCTCCCCATTTTATTTCCAGGGGAATAAGCTGCCTCCTTAAGGAAGTGAAGAAAAGGAGAGCCAACTATTATTTTCTCAACCCAACTCAATTGTCTTTATACTTAATGTCAAGTCTTTTCAGATAATAGCAAAAGATTTTCTGTCAGTTGAATTTTTGGGGGTGGTGAGTTTTTAATGCTTTTCTGTCTTCTTACTTCAAAAGTGTTTCAGCAGAAAATGTAAACTATCTATAGTCAGAGCTGCTGGCCCAATGCTGTTTTGGACCAGGACATTGTTCAATATAATTAAATAAACACACTACACAGCTTTGGGGCATTATTTTTAGTCTGAAGTTATGGAAAATAAAAAAGAAAGGAAAGGGCAAACTCTGGCAGTAATTAAACTTTCCCAGAAGCCTACGGGTTCCCCAAACTCTCAAAAACATATTAGAAAGGATCTGATTCAGAAACAGGTGCCAGGCCCAGTAATTCAGGAGCATATGCATTATCTCAACCTGGGGAATAGAAATAAAAGAAGAAGCATTAATCAGAACTGATCAGTGAGTGATACAATAAGGTTGATCTCACCTTATTTAGTTAGAAAAGCTCACATTGAGGCAATATCCAGGTAGTCACCATTTTCATACTGATTACATCAGGAAAAATGAGGGTAATGATTCAGATTTGGCAGCTGTGGTGTTCTCTTGTAAGAGAAACTAATAAAGGGACACTAAATCTTGATATACTTACCACATTTGGGCTGTCAGGAGTATATAATCTTCTCCGAAGTTTCTTGGATTTGTTCAGTGCAGTGTATTTCATCAGGAAGAAAAGTTCCCCTCACCCCGTCTTTTAGAGGATTGCCTAAAGGAACAAACCTACATCTTTCAAGAAAAGCAACAAGTCATAGCTTTGTAAACAATGTATTTATTAAAGGGTTTAAAAACAAAAAACTACTCAGATGCAGACATATCACCTACTCACTGACAGATCCAAATTTAAGTTACTTGGGGACAAAGCAGCTTCATATTTGTGGAAATGTTTGCAGAACATATATTTATATGTAAAAGTATGTGTTTTTAATCCATTATCCATTATCACTTCTATTCTGAGATTACATTGAGAAAGATCGGTGAACAGATAGCAAATAATACTTGATCTAAAGTGCAATACAGAGATAAACATGTGTGCAAGTGAAATTATGTGTTCAGAAAATTTTGAATATACGGCTGAAGTTGATGCAGACAAATATCGACAGTTTTACATTTTGCTATGAGTTGGCTCAGACCATGCTGACAAGTGCAGATGGTATTTATTGTCACTGTTGATGCACTTGTGGAGTGATTGATTGAGCTGCTAATGGTCCATATTCCTAACAACACAAATAGAATGTAGTAGTAACTCAATGTACTTTTTTTGTTGCATTGTCCTTTTGTCTGTTTCAGGACATCTTTTGATGTGGAGGTTCTCACTATGTAAGAGCTGTTACAAATGGTCTCTTTGGAGTAAACTTTTTCACTCGAAGTCCTAGACATTGTATAATGTAGTCCCTCTAAGGTGTCCAGTGGTCCTTGACCCTCTACCCTATCAAGTTTCCTTTGTGGGACTCTTGTTTTCTAGTATTTGAAGTGATAAATAATCTGAAGTTCTCTCTTCCTTAAAAATTATGTATTGTTTCCATCAGGACTTAGATTTCTTTGAGTTCTTCCGCATCCATATATTATTCAATGAATGCCCTGCTTTTGAGGGCTCTTTTAAATATTTCAGAATTTTTTTTATATTTATGTATTAATGTGTGACTATCTTCATGAACATATGTGTATTTTATATATACTGTTTAAAAACAAATTCCTAAAGATAAAGAATTCAAAACTTGGGAGGAATCTACCAAGTATTAGTATGACCTTCTGAACAGATACTGTGTAGAATATGGGGAAAAGTACAAAGTCAATAAACTTAGCTTTGGGCTTTACCATTTTCCCACCAACAGCTTCAACAACAGAACTAAATACCTGAATCCAAGTTTTTACATCTGAAAATGGAGGACAATATCTTTGATATCTACTGTACCAGATTATTATAAACATAAATCAGATGAGATGAAAATTTTTCATAACATGTAATGGATTGTAAGAATTTGCATTGGAATAATGAATTTTGCTCACTGAGCTCACTTCACTTCATTTGCCATCTGCCTATTTTACAAAAGTCCCAAGAACGCTTTTAGAGTCCTGAAGAGTGTTGTTATTTATTCATTTGTTGTTGTTTCTTTGTTTATTACAAATAAATTTATTTATTTGCTTATTACAAATAAATTAAAATACTCTTCTCAGATATCTGCTCACTTTCTGTAGGTCTCTGGACAAAGTTGTCTCAACTTACCTAAGATTATTTCCTTTTTCCTATCTTCACTATACTCCATTCCCTTGTCATGCTTTAGTTTCCTTTCTATCCTATTTATCCTATCTTGTCCTATTTATGTCCTTCCTTCCTATTTATCATCACCTGATGTATTATATATTTGTGATTCTACATTTATTTTTTCTCCCCAAACTTGAGTTTCCTTTGTTTATTACTATAACCGCTAGTCTACGGTAATGAATTTCATTAATGGGCATTTAATAAATAATGTCTGTTAGATAAAATATATTCATAATATAACAAAAGTAATCATAATCCAAAAGAGTCACTGTAGCACAAAAAAACTAAAACTTCAGTTTTATTACTGTGGGTGAAAGTCTAGTTTTTTGCCCAATGGAGCCTACAAACAAACTACATCAGAGTGCTTGCTCCAGCAACATGTAGGGTTGCCTTAAATCCATAGATGTTTAATTTCTTTCCTTATATATTTATTTTTGAAGATTTTATTCATTCACTTGTCAGAGAGAGAGAGATTGAGATGGAGCAAGCAGGGGAGCGGCAGGCAGGGGCAGAGGGAAAAGCAGGCTCCCAGCTGAGCAGGGAAACCTGATATGGGTCCTGGGATCAGAACCTGAGCCACAGGCAGATGTTTAACCAACTGAGCCACCCAGGCGTCCCGACCTCTTTCCTTTCGTAGCAGTGTATACCTGTGTTCCTTCTAGAACTCATAGTTTGAGAAAAATCTGCCAAACGTCTAAGGAATATTTACCTTATATAGTGTAGCTGCTTTCAGATTCACGCGAATCTTCAAATTATATAAGATATTTATTAGTTTCAACAGGAAGATGAGTCATACGCATCAGTAAAGATGTGTCTGACTTTATAGTGCTTTCAGGCTATAAGCCATTCTTATGGCATCATATTCTCATATTGTTCTGTGATTGCCAATACCATCTCTCCAGTGCCCAGACAAGAAAGAGAACTCAAGCCACTGCTCTTATGGTGAAAATGAGATATGTATCATTAATCTCTGTGTTCGATCACTAAACTTTCTTTGTCTGGTTTAGCATTATAACGTCTGTAGAACTAGAAACATTTGTGTAAAAACACCACTGTGTATATTTTCACTTCTTAAAGAATTTCACTGAGTTTCTTTTTGATTGTTTGCAAAGTGGGGAAAAAATAGAGAAGTCAACTATTTGTTCAAATTTAGGAAAGAAGGAGATACGGTGATTACTCTCTCCGTTGCTGAATTGAATGGCATAACAAGGCAGAGAGGTAAAGATTTTACCTAAAGTTAGATATTTAAGTAATAGCCAGAGAACACAGTGAAGCATGAGAATGACACATCCCTATCAATTGTTCTTGTTATCATTATTATTATTATTGGATAGCATGCATAATTGGTCTGATTTTTGAATTATTCCACAGAATATCTTTGAAATGAGGATAAGGGCCCATGGTGTCTCCTCTTTCCAAGAAAATGAGAATGAGGATGACATGGCATCCAGAGCAGTTAGACTAGCAGATGCCGTGTGTATGTTTGTGCACATGAGTGTCTGCTAAATGTGGTTGAAACAGACTTGTGAATATTATAGTAAAGAATAGTTTTCTAAAGTTTAACTTGGAAATTAGGCTTAAAAGAAAGTAAGACTGTTGTTCTTCTTGGGGATAAGTTCGTCTTGTAATGTTCTGTTTACTGGTTTATGTGAAAAAGTGGCGTGTTTATGGCTTCTGAAGTCTTAACACAAAATCGGTATCCTTCAGTCTCTTTTATTTCAGTAAAGGTCTTTAGAAGTGTGCCTAGTAATTTTCGAAATGTATCATGAAAGGGTCATTTTATCTCTGACACTGTCATCAGCTGTAAGTATTAATAAAATAATAAAGCTCTAAGTACTATATGTGGTATTTCAATATTTATGATATTTAGCATCTCCATCCACAGAGTTTATCTCTAAAAATGCAGAGTCTATTTTCAGAGTAAGGACACAATCAGGGATTAAATATTTTTAAAATGTTAGAATGCTAAGTAATATTAGGAACAACTAATGTTTGTACTGATCCACTTTTAAGTCACTTGAGTTTTCTTATTTCATTCTTCCTCACAATATACCTAGGACACAGCGCTCTTTTTTCTGTGATGAGCAGTATCCTTCCCATTTGACAACTAGAGAAACGGAGGCACACAGAAGGGAAAGAAAATTATACTGAGACTATGCAGAAACTGAGCCAAACAATAATAGGAAAGTTTTCATATATTTCATAGGCAAGGTTGTTGTGTATGCTTACAACTCACCCAATTTTTTCCTACATTCTAAGCTAGCCTGCTACATTTTAAGGGATAGATTTGAGGAGGCTGTTGTTTTTAATACAATTTTGTGTTGTTTGATACTTATGTGTTTAATCATTATTGCTGCTGGCTATTGTTCTTTTTCATGTATTTTAATACTTTAATCAATGGGAATTTTATTGGTACTTGTACCCTGAGGCTATTGAAAGTGGAGGGTGCAATTTTATAAATATACAATTGAAATAAGGAAAAATAAAACAGATGGGCATGGAGACCATGTGGGTAATAAAGCGATAAAGTTCTTCAGGAGCTGGATAAAGAGGTAGGGTTCTTCCCAGATGAATGTTTGTACTAGGATTCCCTGAGTTAAAGAAGTTGGCTCAGCTTTTGTTCATTCATTGTATTTTTTCACCTAAAATTTCTTTCTCCTGCTTCTTCAAAAGTCATTTTGTCAAGTCTAAAATTACATATGGTGCATTAAAATGAATAGTAGTAACCTCTTGAATATCTTGACTATATATTGCAAATATAAGCTTTATACTTTATTTTTGTGCTTGATTGTATTAAATGTAATACCTTTATGCTGGTTTATAGTTCCTGTTTGTTTCACATTAAATCATAAATTTTACTCTTTATATGTACTTGTCTCCTCTTATCCAAATGGATTTCAGAATAGATTTCCTGAGATGTCATATCTAATGCTTCTTTGATACATTCCCTAGGAAGTAGTAGAGCTCAATTCCTGTAACTTCTTGATAAGCACCTATGGGATTAACAGGAAACCAGTGAATAAACCTAATATTTAAAAAAAAACCAAATCATTCATTCTCCATTAAATTTATGTTTCTTATTCTTCAGTAACCTGTTCAATAGCATAGATAATGGTCAGTCTTTAAGCCTCACATCAGCCTCTTTGATATGTTTTGCCCAAGTTTTTTTCTTATATTTTTGTTCTAAAAAAGATAATCCCAAACTAATAACTTATCACTATCCACTCTGTTACCACAAGACAGAGGATTAAGGAGATACTGAAGAGGGGCACCTGGGTGGCTCAGCCATTAAGTGACTGCCTTTGGCTCAGGTCATGATCCCAGGGTGCTGGGATGGAGCCCCTCATCAGGCCCCTTGCTCAGCGGGAGGCCTGCTTCTCTCTCTCACTCCCCCTGCTTGTGTTCCCTCTCTCACTAGCTGTTCGCTGTCTCTCTGTCAAATAAATAAATAAAATCTTTAAAAAAAAGAGAGATACTGAAGAAACTGATCCCCAATATTTAATTATAGTAAACACCAAAATATGTTCTGGGAAATACTGTAATCTTATCTATATCTTAAAAAAAGTAGGAACAACCATTAATTCTCTAAAATTTACTTTATTCTTCCCTCTCCCCCAAATGCAGGGAAGAAAATAAAAAGATGTAATGGTCTCTTAGGACGCTTTAACAATAAGAATTATTGGATTTCTTCATAATGATTAAATTGATGGAGGTAGACAGGGAAAAGGTTTGGTGGAGCTGACCTTCAGATGAAGAAGTTTTCACCCTTTCCCAATAGTGCTGGAAGTTGCATTTCTTTTAATGACTCCACTTAGAGCAGCAGGAAGCAAAGTGATCATCACCAGCAGGTACTTAGACAAGAGTGAGAGGTTGGATGTGGACTGCTCTATTAAAGCATCCCCGTCTAAACAGGGCTTCCTGGAGCTTAAGTGCCCATTGCTGCAGAAGCCAGGATACCATCTGTGAGTGCAGAGCAAAGCTCACAGCTTTGTCTAATGAGAGGAACTGCATCAAGGAGACATTCTTAAATAGATGAAAGATCCATGGCATCTAATGGACAATTAGTTAACTTCATTCTTCAGAGTTTTTAAGCATCTGATAAATGACGAAATAAAGCAAAATGCTTCAAGTGAAACACTGAAGGGAATTTAAAGCAGTCTAAAAAGAAATGACTTTCAGGTTTTATATATTTTTAACATAATTCTGTGTTTGAATGTAAGATACCTAATGATCAGATTTCATTTGCTATTTTGATTTCTTTGTTCAAAATTTTGAAGACTATGACCAGTTTCATTATTTATGGTTAGAACATATGCTAGGCCAGTATTTTGAAATATATATTGAAATTGGTGAGTACATTACAAATATTGTGAAGTCTATTTTTTTTTTAAGATTTTATTTGAGAGAGAAGACGAGAGAGAGCGAGCATGAGAGGGGGAAGGTCAGAGGGAGAAGCAGACCCCCTGCTGAGCAGGGAGCCCCATGCGGGACTCTATCCCGGGACTCAAGGATCATCACCTGAGCTAAAGGCAGTTGCTCAACCAACGGAGCCACCCAGGTGCACCAAACATTGTGAACTTTAATAAAATAATAATAATACTCAATCTGGAATGGATCTTTAAATTTCATTATTTAACAGATAGTGAAACTGAGACCCAGTGAAGATTAATGGTTTTCTAGAAATTAATTCTAAACTGCAAGCTTGAAGATTTTTTGAGCTTAGTATATTGCCTCTCCATCACACTATTCAATTTAAGTGTGTAGGGAAGACAAATAGAATGATGGTGTTGTAAATTTAGTCTATGTAAATTAATTTTATATTATTTTAAGGTAAAATATCACAAATGGGTTTTAATTTCTTGCTTTACACTGGACTAGGTTGCTTCAAAAGCCTAAGAAAAAATATGTAGCATATATTCTCACTAAAGGAATTTAGGAGAGAAAGGTTCATATACAAAATGGTAGAATGCATTGTATGAAGAAGTACCAAAATGTGTGGCATGGGTAAGTACTCTCAATGGTCCATAGAGAGAGAGGTGGCTAGGAGATAGTCCAACAGAGATGATTCAGTAGGAAGTAAGGACAGTTCTCTCTGCATGGTCAGTCAGCACTTGATGGAACAAAAGGACACAGGATGCCTGCCTTTCGTTGCAGAATTGGGATTTATGGGTGTATTTAACTGACTGATTTAAATGTAGAATATTTTAAAAATTGTCTCCTTTTGGGGGGCAATCAGTGGAGCTGCTTTCCTTATTTAGAGAACTTGATTTTGATTTACTGAATAGAACATCAAATACAGTGGACATCATTAGTTAATACTAATAACAGTAACCATAAAAACACTATTATTCTATTCTTTATTTTCTTGAATATGTAATACAGCCCTGTGAGTTGAGATCACTCTTTTTTTCCCACGCTATGGATGAGAGAAACAGAGAAAAGCAGATCGATTCCAAGAACATGTGGCTCAAAACCACAGGCTTTGTTAGATTTAGTTCTGTTAGAATCTGTTAGATTCAATTCAGAAATTTCACAAATATTACAAATAATATACACTGCTTAAAAAGCTAAGGTTGAAATATTAAAATAAAAATTTGTCTTTTGATCATCGTGCAGTTGTTTTTTTCTAGTAGGAACAGGAGCGTCCATAAGAAAATCAGATTTTCCCCAAGATTTCAGGATTTTAATAGAATAACATAGAATTTACTCTATTAATGGCTCCTTTCAGCTCAGCCCTAGAGGTTGGTATTGATGGTGGCTGCTCCTAAATCTGGAGACATGCATAAGCCCTGGAGAACAGTGTCTATCATTAAAAAGTTGCCATCTGTCTTTTTTTGATATCTGCTGTGCTGCAGTAAGTCACAGTATTTCCCTATCCTTTCAATGACAGCTCATGGTAAGATAAACTTGCCATGATAAGATAAATGGCAACTTTTTTAATGAAAACCACTATGTGTGAGCTGCTTGGTTAGGTTACAGTTCCTCAAAGTGCATCTCATACCTTATTCCCTAATATCAAAACCAATGACCTATTCTTCAAAGGATTTTCTTTTCACTTCTATAACCAACATGATTTACAAAGTTCTCCTCCTCCCCCTTTTTATATCCTCTCAGAGTGAGACCTTGAGTGACCTTGTAACCTTAACGTCTTATACCAATTTTTTTTGGAAATGTTTGTTTAGAAAACAAAGACATTCTTCTACTATTTTGAAAATCATCTTTGAGTAAGGTTAGCAAAGTAAGTTGAATAAACTATTTTTATTTATTTGAATTAGTTCCCCCCTCATAAAAATAAAGGTACCTTACATATTGGTTGAGAATTGGATCTCGAGGGGCGCCTGGGTGGCTCAAGTCGTTAAGCATCTGCCTTCGTCTCAGGTCATGATCCCAGGGTCCTGGGATCTACCCCCACATTGGGCTCCCTGCTCGGCAGGAAGCCTGCTTCTCCCTCTCCCACCTCCTTCTCCCACTCCTCCTCCTTGTGTTCCCGCTCTGGCTATCTCTTTTTCTGTCAAATAAATAAAATCTTAAAAACAAAAAAAAGATTTGCATCTCGAAGTGGTTCCAGTCCGTCTTAGCTATCATATAGCTGGCTGAATCCTGATTTTTCCAAGTCTCTGACCACCTACCCGTCAGATAAACCCAATATTGATAGACTTGATATTGATGCCAAATAAGTGTGGGGTGCTGATTTGCCAGAGACACCTCCTTCAAGTCCATTTTTATTGTTGCTAGAGTCCCTGGATTTTTTCCTTTTAGAAGGTAAAAAAATGATCTTCTATTGTGTTTATAGTACTTTATACAACTGCTAAAAATGTTTAGAGAACAGTTAATAATTTGCAGGCTTACTATAGTAAAACCATAAAATTATTACAAGTGTATTTGTTTTACTTCTGGCTATCAAAAATCATATCTAAGTTCCCAAACACTTTTGCTTACCTCAGAACAAAAGTGTTTCCTCACTCTGAATTTCACGAAGGATCAGGATCATCACTGTGAACATTTCTAGATTTTCACAGGAAGAGATGGAGAATGTATAAATGAACCAACTTGGTTTGAGCTAAACCAAGCACATAGAATTAAATTTATTTTCTTAATACTTTATTAAATTACTATATAGGTATATGGTGCTATTTGCCACTTTCTTCTCTAAAATTTGAATATTTTATTTAGATCAGGAGATTATTATATCTATATTTTTACTTAATTCAGAGTTTTGTTTAAGCCAGGTTTTGTTATATTTGGTTTACCAAGGAAATTCTTTGTGTAGTAAGTGATTCAATGATTAATAGGTAAATATATATTTATGTAAATATAGTATCTCAACATGAAAAAAATATATATATTCAGTAATTATTTATTGAGCACCTATTGTATACAGGCACTCTAATATGGGTGATGAGGATTCGATGTTGAATAAAAGTTTCTGCTCTCATAGTGGGCACAATTATAGTTGGGTTATGGGGGTTGACCAATAATAAATACCATGGATTTAGAGAGCAATGAATTCAGAAGACAATTAAATAAAATATAATAGTAAGTGGTATGCAGTGGTAATGGATGATTTGCTCCTACAATCACTGAAGGTGCAATCTGTATTAAAATCTAATGATGGGGGAGATCTAGGGAGGATGATTCCAGACAGAGAGCGCAGGCTATGTAAATGATAACGTTACACATTTACAAAGGTAAGGGGGAATGTCTCTGAACTAGAACATTGCCAATAAGGAGAATAGTCATAGGAAATTATGTTGGAGAAATGGGCAAGGATAAAATCATATATGGCTGTTAAGGCCGGGGCAAGAAGTTTAGATTTATTCTAAGCATGAATGGAAGCCATAGAAGGATTTTAAGCATGACAATAGCATGATCTTAAGTAAAAAGAAATCAGATTGGCTTTTGGGTAGAGAATGAGCCACACAGGTGCAAATGTAGACACGATACAGAGAAGGCTATTACAGTAGTCTCTGAGCAGTGCTAGCATTTTATTCAGAGGTGATAATGGTGAAAATGGAAAAGATTCATGAATATAATGAAAATTCTGAAGCCAGTATCAACCAGATCTGCTGATGGCTAAGATAATGAGGGAAGAGGCATGAGGAAAGAGAAGAATTTAGATAGCACTTGGGTTTTTTGCTTGAGCAACTACTTGAAATGGAAGTCTAAAGAATAGAAAGTATATTTGGAGAAAATACCTTTTTTATTATTTACTTATATATGAAATTTGAGATTCTTGGATGGCCAAGTAAAAATGATTAAATGATTTAAGTTCAGGAGAAAGCTAAATGTCAGCAATAGAAATTTGTATTCAGAACATGTTTTGGTGGCTAAAGAATGTGGGATTGTATGTAAATGTATGTAAATACATTTTGTATTTACATAGGAAATGTATGTAAATAAAGGGCATGTAGAGGTCAGAATGAGAAAATGGAGCAAGTTGACTAAGTCAGAATAACCAATAAATAAAGGGAGAACCAAATGAGTATGCTTTCACAGAGCCTGGAAAAATATTTTAGGCATGAAAGAATAGTTAAATATGTAAAATGATATTGAAAAGCCAAATAAAAAGAAGAATGAAAACTGACCTTGGGGCTTGGCAAGTAGATGCTTATATAAGACGTACATGTATGCACTCACACACATAAACACACAAAACAAATCATTCCTGATTCTAAACTGTAGTACTTGCTCATGACCCTAGCCATGAAATAATTAAGTGCTAGTTCCTTATGTGGTTGATAATTGAATTACCTACTTATACTACCTTCTGCTATATATTCATGACGAGGGTTAAAATTTTACAGAGTCTGCCCACCCATTAAAGCGGTTTTAAACAGATAATTATGTTTCGTGTATTTAGCACCACTGGGATGACCTTATAAATCTTTCCAAGCAACCATATTTTAATTGAGGAAGAAGTAAACAACAGGAAACTTAACACTTACAAATGCTAAGAGAAATAGGGAAATTAATGGTTTCTGCCTTTTTCCCCAATTGTATAAATCTTTATGTCTGTAATAAAAAGGGATGAGAAAACTCTCCAAATTTTAACAATTTTTGTTATTTAAGCTCTTTTTCAGTAGGATGTCTGTTATTTCTTTGCAGATCATCTCACATTTCACAGTGATAGGTTCTAAAATTTAGAAAGTAAATTAAAAAAGATATTCTATTTCTCTCTAGTCTGCCAATATGTATTGATAACATTTTATCAATAGGTTTTCTATAGAATTAGATTTTATATATAACTTAGTTTTGGAGATGCTTTAGAACTACCTTCAAAAAAGCCAACTTGTAATAGTTGCCTCTGTAAAAGAAAGGAGAATTTTAATTTAAATAATGATTCTAAGCACAACATTTGCAAATAACAATTGTATTAATGATAGAGGATACAGACTTTTGAACATTTGGAAGCATTGAGCTTCCAGAATTTATCTCCTTCTTTCCCTTTCTTTCTCTTTCCTTTCCTTTTCTTCTTTTTAATTTTGTTTGGGGGGAGGGGGTGCCTCTAGAACACTGTTCAGGAGAGACCAGCCCTCCTGTAGAAGGAGCAGTTACTTGGGTTGTATTTCTACCTCTGCCTGTAATCAGCAGTGGACACTTAACTGTACCAGTTGAGACATATTTCCTCTCTCTCTCACTCTTTATCTCCATCTCTCTCTCTTTTTGGTGATACAATAGTGCTGGATTATACCAGTCTTTTTTGGGAAGATTATGAGAATGTAGTGAAATCTATGGATCTTTTCTACAGGAAAAAAATGCATAATAACAGATTTGCAATCATTTTGCATGTAGCCTCAGATGGATCAGAACTTCTGACTGGAAGGCAACCAGTCTTAATGTCTATTACTTCAGATGCTATGGAGAGGACTACAGAGGTAGCCCTGAGACAGGACAGAGAAAGAGATGTTCATGTCCTCATGCATTTAATGAAAATCTGTTTTCCTACACTAATAGGTAGAGTGAAAAGATGGCTCCCAAAAACCTTAAGAGTTTCCAGCAATCCATGTTCATATTCTGGAAGAACAGAGACCCAACTCACATTAATTTATAGATCTTGTTGCACCTTTGCTTAGTTGAGTGCGAATTTTTGTTCTTCTTCCAGCCATAATAAAATAGATACCTCTGACTACATTTGGTAGTCATTCCTGAAGCATGGAAAGGATTAGTTTCAATCAATAGAAAGTATGCTTCCCCTTGGCCATCTTAGACTTCTATGGCAGTTAAGGCATTGCTGTCTTAAAGTTGATCAGAGGTCTTCTTTTTACCTTCCTTTAATTAATGGTGATTCAGTACCAAAACCAAAAGTCTGATCTTATATATCATTACCTCAAATGTCCTCATTAGCATTATCTTTGCATTTAGAATTCACTAAATGATACAAATTCTTAATCCTTAGAACACAATCATGGCACAATATAATAGCTTACTACCTGATAGTTAATTCATATTTTTAAACTTTTTTTATAGCCACCAGATAAAAGTCAAAGAGAAAATTAGCTGTTTCACCATAAATTGTTTAAATTACCTTAAGCAAAAGCTGATAGAAATCACGTATTTAAAACAACATTTATGACTATTTTACATTGCCGTGTCCCATAGCAGAAATGATAAATAAATGATGGATTTTGACAAACTGTTGGACTCTCTAGAATAGAGTGGTGGTGCACTTCTTTTTCATGACAAATAACTGTCTTGAGTAAGGGAGACAGTAACCTGCAAGTGAAATCTGAGGTGCTAGTCTTTGGTAAGAGCATTGAGGACATAATCTTTCAAATTCCAAGTAATTCTGTTTCTCAAGGCTTGATAATTATGGGCTCAATGGATGGATGGGTGTCTCTTTTGGATAACTGGATACTAGTTTATTAAATATTCGTGAGGTAAAGGTTAGTTTTACTTTGTCAAAGACTACAGGGCCACTTTTAATTCCAAAATTTTTTGAATATACATTTTACTAATTCAGAGGAAGACTGGAACAGAGGCCATGAATGACGGAGAAAATTCTTTTCTCATTAGCAAGGCAGAGGAAATAATGGCCTCTGACAAACAAAAAACAAATCCCAAATATTGAGAGCACTTTCTTTTTTTTTTTTTTTTTTTGAGAGCACTTTCTTCATGAAGGTTGTAGTTTGAGAGGAAGATAAATTAATTAATATTTAGTCCTATTGAAACTATTACTTACAGAGAAATGTGGACCCTAGATGCCCTGTTCTCACGGGTGGCAGCTCTTTTCTCTCAATCATCAAGTTATGCCCATAGCTTTCTCATTCATGCTACTTCTTTCTGTTACCAAGTAAATGCAGCATCATTTCAGAGAGAACTGATGTTAATAAAATTAGCCGGTCACACATTGAAGCATTTATTGAGATCCTCCGGTTGTACATTTCCAGATCACAGTTGAGAAAGAAAACAACCTGTAGACCAATGAGCAAGAGCATCAAAGCTGCAAGGGCAGCACATTTTTTTTTTTCTAATATCTTCTCTTCTGGGAAACATTACCCTCCTGTGCTCTTCCAGACCATTGATTCCATTCTGAACCCATAAAAAAGAGATTATAAATCAAGAGAAGGAGGTACTGGTAGAATACTATGAATGGTTTATAAGTTATTTTGTGAACAAAATTGAGACCATTAGAGCTGCTGAGCAGCTTCTACCTCTAATCATTTTTTCCATTAACTAAGTTTTTTGGCCACTCTAGAGAGAGTGGTATGATTTTTATAGCAGTATCATATAGAATTCAAAAGCGTCAAATAGGCAGTGCTTACTAGTTGCTACCCACTTCATATATCTTGTAAAGGTATTGATACCTAAGATGGTACCCCTTCCTCCTGACATTTTCCCAGAATATGAACTACGGGTTAGATCTCTCTAATACAGTAAAGTGATATCATGAAAGTGATAGAAGATTAAAAGTTAGTAGACACCAATTCCAGGCTTAATTTCACTTCAAGCTATTTACATAGCCTTAGGGAAAATTGTTTAACAAAACTGAGCCTCAGTTTCCTTCAAAGTACAAAGCTGAAGATGAACCCATGGGCATTTTATAGGATATTACACAGAAAAAATGAGATCACATATGTAGAACTTTTTTCAAAAGCAAAGATCACTTTAAATGTAAAAGCAATATATAGTACCCAGCATCATTTATTATGTTATTATTTTCATCATCATTTCTATAGTATTTTAAATTTCTGTTATCTTGTGCTAATGAACTACACACATATACTGAGATTATGATCTTATATCGAGGTGGTTATGTCCTTACTTGTAGGTTGTCATGGACATCAACTGTTTCTGCAACCTGGCAGCTATTTATCCTCTCTGTGTAGTTGTTCCCCAATTTCTCTCTAGGACCATGGTGTTCTTCCTCTGTGTCCATCTCAGTTCACATGTCTTAACTCTACCTTAGGGGCAGATAATATGAATTAGGTATAAGTGTGCATTTATTTGTTTTCCAATATCATTTCAAGGATTGACCTTCAGTAAAGGTTTAGCTGGAAATGCTAGAACACAGTCTCCTACTCTTTTCTCCTTGATCTCCACTGGGAAGGATAGAGCCCTGAGAACTAGCAAGGGCCCTCTTATGACCGTATTCAGTATATATTTGAGAACAAAGTCTTCACAGAGGATGCAGACCTAAGATACGGGAGACAAAAGCAGATTTTGATGAGATTGTTTAAAACTCTATGTCAAGGGCTCCTGGGTGGCTCAGTCATTAAGCATCTGCCTTCAGCTCAGGTTATTATCCCAGGGTACTGGGATTGAGTCCCACATCAGGCTCCCTGCTGGGCAAGAAGCCTGATTCTCCCTCTCCAACTCCCCCTGCTTGTGTTCCCTCTTTTGCTCTCTCTCTCTCTCTCTCTCTGTCAAATAAATAAATAAAATATTTAAAATAAGTAAATAAATAAAATTGTATATCAAGCTGTGACTCTCTGCCCTGTACTATTCAGCTATATGACCCAAAAAATATATTTTCTTTCTTTAAGTCAGTTTTGATTGTTTTCTGCCATTTGTAAACAACATAACTCAAATACAGAAACTAAATATAATTTTTGAATTATATTTTGAAAATATAATCTTTTGAATATTTCTGTGTGTTTTTAGGCATTCTTGTAAGACTTTTATATCTTTATAAATGTGACCCTCTTACACAGCTGAGATAGATATTGTGTTTATTCCCAGATTAAAGATGAAAGAATCCAGATGCCATTGCTCAAAGTCACACAACTAATAAGGGGAGGAGCCGGTATTCAATTACAGTCTGCCAACAGAAACCGCACTTTCTATTATTCAATAAGGGTACCATTTTGGGGTTTTTTTAATGGAAAAATTCTTAACAACCCGTAATCAAGGGACAAGAGCATTATTTGGGTAATTGAAATCTTTGAGTATTTTGAGTAGTTTTAAATATGCCAGCTTTGCCTCCATCATGCCTTCTTCATGAGAATCTTTGGAAACCAGGAAAAGATAGACTCAATGAAGAATGGAAATTGGCCTTAAAACAGAGATTAGGCTGGTGGAAACTAATGTGGAATTGAAGATGTCCATGGTGGCAAGAGGAGAGAATAATTTTCTTCTGATTATATTAAAAAATTCTACAATAACATAGTTTGCCTCTGAATAGAATATGAAACTTTGGAACTTAAAAATTCTAGAGTTTGCTGCCCTCGCTCCTACTCGATCAATCTGTGAGTAAATTTCTGCTCAGTTTTGCTGATACAGGAGATACTGTAGTAGAGAACTCAGAAAGGGGAGTAGGAGAGCTGTATGCTGCTTGGTCTTCACACTTGTACCTATTCTAAATCTAGAATAGAATGAATTATAACCAAAAAGTATTAAATTTTCTATCATTGTGATTCTTGAGAACTTTTAAGGTATGTGGAACTTTATGTTACTGCATTTGGCCACTTTCAGAAAAGTTTGGGGACTTATTTTATGCAAGGCACACAGTATGTAATCATGGCTCAGCTCTTCTAATAGTTATAAATGTGCGGCATAGTCCGATAGGGTTCACATCTTTGTTCCCAGGTGGTTACATATCATCACTCAAAGGAATCACTTAAGATAACATTGATATATGAATTATTTTCCCTGACCAAAAGGAAGCTCTTTCCAGTCAATTGACACTCAGTCTTGAGTGACTGAATGTCTTACAGTTAAATTATTAGAAAATGACATTGAAAGTAGGGAAGATTTTTTTTCCCTTTACCTATCTTCTAAGTAACTTTAGTACACAGATTAATGTATTTTCAGCTACTCACTAAACTTGAAATAAATACTTTAAAAGAATTTTCATTAACAATTCAAAATAATTTTCCATGTCAAGTTCTAATTCCAATAGTCATTGTAACTCCATTTTAAATAACAGTAGTTAATTCTCACTCCCTTCCTCTCTGGAGCACAAAACCAATTCTGCCTTCAAGGGGAGAATGAGGCACTAATTCATGTCCCCATTACATCTTGGCTGGATTGCTGCAGTTCATTATAGGCTTTCTTGACTGTTTACTTAGGCAATAAATCTTGTCATTACATATACTACATCTGTCAGGTTCAAGACAACTGCACAAAGGCCCTATTGCTATTATAAACCTTTAATTTAAAAATCTATAATTAAAGAAGGGCAAATATGTTATTTGAGGCTTGAAGCATTGGTGATTTGGAGACACTCCAGCATTTAACTGTACTTGCTCAAAGTAATAATTTCAGAGGTGAGTAAGTGAAGTGATCAGGCAAGGGGTCCAACTAGAACAAAATCCCCCAAAAGATATTGCCTCACATTTAGGGCCTTATTTCTTTGCTTCATTCTAACTAAGCTGGTAGGATTTCTATCTCTAAGAACAAAGTCTACAAAACTCAAGTAGAAATGGCTTAGGAGATAGGAGGCATCTCAACAGACATATATTTTAATGACCCTTGAATGCTGATTCTGGTTCCCATGGAATTCTTCAAATTAACTTACTCAATTTTTATCATCAAAATTAATCAAGAGCAGTTATCAAGGGAATCAGTCTAATATCTCTCACTTTCTCTACACTTATGTCTTTTAAAATGAATATTAAAAATGGCTATCATTTATTCAGTGACTTTTAGGTACTAGGCAATCTGCTAAGCACTTTACTTACAATATCCTTGGCAAGAGTCCCTTAAAATAGGAAAATAATCACCTTATTTTAAATATAAATGAATTAAGTATGACAGTTTAAGCTACTCTCTGGATTTGAAATTGAGATCAAATTTAGATAATGTATCTGCGGTCTTTAAAGCTGCACCATGACCATGATGTTCTCAAACACACATAGCTTTTTGGAGCTTCAATTTGCTAAAATCCTAAAAGGACCTGATAGTTCAGAAGAGTATACTTCTAATTCTCCTTTCTCAAAACCATGCATACTCTACCTAGGTGATCTACTTTCTCCTCCATGCTTCAACTTCTTTCCTTGAACTGCAACCCCCAAATTTATATTTCTAGCTCTGATCTTTCTTCTGTCTTCCAGAATTATGTTGGCAACTTTATTTTTATCTTTTGGGTTTTTTTAAACTTTTTTTTAATTTTGGAATTAAACTTACAGACTATGAGTTTCAAAGATAATACAGAGAGGCCCCAGGTACCATTCACCTAGTTTTCCCTGATGTTGGCATTGTATGTTATTTATGTTCAATAACACAACTGAGAAATTAGCATTGGTAATTAAACCCTATTAATTAAACTACAGATTTTATTTGTATTTCAGTAGGTTTTCACTAATGTCCTTTCTCTGTAAGAATCTAATTGAGGACACAATACTCCAGACAGTTTCTCAATCTTCATTTATCGTGACCTTCACAATTTTGATCAGTTACTGTATAGAATGCCTGCTTTTTGTCTGGTGTTTTTTCATAGTTAGATGGACTTTATGAACATTTGGAAAAAAACAGCATGGAAATGAAGTGCCTTTCTCATCTCATTTTATGTCTTATTATTTGTGAAGTTCACCTTGATCACTTGGTGAAGGGAGTGTCTTCCAGGTTTCTCCACTATGAAGTTACTTTTTTTCTCTTTCCATATACCATGTTTTAGAGGTGAGTCCCTAAGACCACTTAAGGGAAGGGCAATTAAGCTTCAATTCCTGAAGGCAAAACTCAGAAAGAATTTTTGAATATATTTTAAAAGTACCACAGCAATTAAAAATATTTGGGGTAAGATGCTTTGAAGCTATGAAGATACTCTATTTTGTTTTGTTTTGTTTTGTAAGTGTTACCCACTAATGTTAGCATTCACAGTAGATCTTGCCTGTAACAATTATTACTGTAGTGTTGTAATGGTTATTTTTTTAAATTATTTCCCACATCCTTTTTTTGTTAACTAGCTGTAATTCTGTAAGGAAGAATTATCATACTTTATTTATTCACACATACAAGCATTCATTTTTCAGTTATGTATATTGGGGTAGACTCATAGATATATGTTTTGGGTAATAATTTAATGCTCTCATTATTTTATTGCTCAAATTGTTTCAGCTTTGGCCCATTGGGTTTTATTCCATTGTTGGTTCCTGGTGTCTTTTCAATATGCACCATCCTTTCTTTTTCTCTACTTTCTAGCCACACAAGATTCTCCAGAACCTTCTGGCATTTCCCTGCTTAACTTCAAGATTCACATATTTCTCAAGATTCAAATATTTCTCAAAGAAATTCAAAAATTTCTTAGATTCTTCTTGAAAAATGGTATTTTAAAGACCAAGAGGTGTACTTGTTGCTACCGAAGTTTTACTGATTTTAGACCCTCTTGGTAAACATGCTAAGAAATCTATTCATACTAACCATGTACATACATAAATCTGTATTTATCTTATCTATCTATCTACCATTTATCTAGTCTATCAATCAAAAGAAATATGAGTTCATTCTGATATCTCACTCTGACACACCACCTCAGGGTACATTCTAGCCTTTTCTACTCTGCTTATTTTTAACTATTTTCTTTATAAGCAGAAACCTGGCTCTCATTATCTATAACATATTTGCTTGTCCAAATTTTGTATACATAGAAAGTAGTCAGAATTGCTGACTTGGACTTCTGTGGGGGGAAAAAAAACAACCTTCCAATCAGAGTAAATTGCTTGTGTACAGTTTTCTTTTTATTCTTTTTAGCCTAACAGTATTTAGTCAAAACACTGTTCTACAAATTTTTTAAGGTTGGTTTATTCCTTCCCCATCCTTTTCAGTGTGCATATGTTATATATCTGTAATATAGTTAGATTACTTCTTCACAATCTGTATATTTCCTCTTGGGTTCTCCTACCATCCTTGTTGTTTTACCCTTTCTATTTTTTTAGAAGATTTATGTATAGCATATTTATGTAAAATGCATAGATTATGAGTTTATCTAAATGACTTTTGTACAGTGTATACATAGATATAATTTCAGTCAGTTCAAAATATAAAATATCACTGGCACACACACAGTCCCCCTCAGGACTCTCCCAGTCATTATGTACCAAAAATAATTTTTTCTTCCATTTCTGTAACCATGGGCTAGCTTTATGGGTTTTTAAGATTTTTAGTTTATTGTTTATTTGAGAAAGAGATCACGAGAGAGAGTTTTGTGTGTTTTTGAGCATGCTTTAGATTTCTTTTTTTCCCCTCAATATTATGTTTATATAATCTGTTCATGTTGTGATGTGGAGTAGCTTGTTCTTTTTAATTTACCTATGGGATCTTTAATCAAATTTATTAAGTTATAATTCACAAACAATACAATGCACCTAGTTTTTAAACAGTTTTGAGTTTTGACATATGTATGCTTTCATGTGATCCCCACCCTACTCAAGATACAAGAACACATCATCACAAAAAGTTCTCTCTTGCCACCTTCCCCTTCCATTCTATGCCTCATTGATCGCATTTGTTACCAAATTGGTCATTTTGTAACATTGATTTCTTCATGCTTCTCCCTGACTTCCAAGCCTTTTGGTACATCTACATTGCTTTCCAGATGAAAAGGGATCTTCTGAATGACCTTTTATGTTCTACCTGAGTTGACCTTCGCTTGCTGTGACTTGTTGCTCTCCTATTCACTGTCAAATCTTTCCAACTACTTACAATTCTATGAATGTCCTAAGATATTTATTTCATGCCTTTGTACATGCATGAATCTATTTAAGTAAGAGTATCTGTCCTTTCCCTCCTCATCCCTGATGATTCAATTGGATGATTTTGTTTACCCCTTAGAACTAAACTGCTTTCCTTTCATACACTTCTGTCAGATGATGGCCCTCAGATATGCACCCATAACCCTCATCTCTGTCATAAAACTTATTAGAGGATATTTTTTTCAATTTCAATTTTATATTCTATATTATACCATAAAATTTACTTTTTAAGATGTTTACTTCTAAGAATACTTACACATGTATAGATTCATGTATTACTACCAAAATTAAGATACAAAAGAGTTCAATCACCTCCTAAAACTCCCTCATAGGATCACTTTATAGTCACTCTCTTTCTTTCTGTAGGCCCTGGCAATGACAAATCTGTCCTCCAATACTATTACTTATCTTTATGAGAATATTGTATAAGTGGATCCTACACTATGTAAGTTTTTTTGGTTTGGCTTTGAAACTCATCCAAGTTAGTACATGCATGTTCATTAAATCTTTATATAAATCCTGCAATAAAATTTTTTTTTAAAATATTGTTTTATACAAAGTCTTTTAAATAAAAGAAGAAAACAGAAAAAAATATATGTATGTAGGCTTTATAATTGTCTAGTCATTTTTACTAATGTTTTTTATTCTTTACAGAATCAAGTCATCAAGAATTAATTACTAATTTTCCTTTAGAGAACTTCATCTAGTGTTTGACTTCCAGTAACAAATTCTCTAAGTCTTTTTTATATGGAAATATTATTTTGCCTTTTTTAAGAGAGGGAAGGTTGGGGAGGGGCAGGGGGAGAGTTAAAAAGTCTTAAGCAGGCTCCACACCCATCCCAGAGACAGACATGGAGCTCTGTCTCACACCCTTTAGATCATGACCTGAGCTGAAATCAAGAGTCAGACGCTTAACCAAATGAACCACCCAGGTACCCCTTGCCTTCATTTTTGAAGTATAGTTTTTCTGGTAATAGAATTGTTGGTTGACACTTTATTTTTCCTTTCTTTCAATATTGGTCTTTGCCTTTGCTTTGATCACTAATTTTGATGAGAAATTAGATATTAATTAATCTTACTGTTTTTTCCTTGTATAATATGAGCCATTTTGCTATGGCCGGTTGCAAGATTTTCTCTTTGTCTTTCAACGATGCATCTAGGTGTGAAAATCTTTGTGTTTACCCTATTTGGAATTCATTGAGCTTCTTTCATATTAGACTAATGTTTTTCATGAAGTTAGGGAAGTTTTGGTCATTATTCCTTAGATTAATTTTTCTGTTTCCTTTGAGGAAGAGTCTACTTACATGTTCTTTCAGGTGGTTAGGAGGATTCAGGTAGTTGTGCTTGTTGAACTGAAAGTCCCTATTTCATTGTTGGCTGCCAGTCAAGGGCCACTTTCAGCTCATAGCACCACCCAAATTCCTTGTCATATACTCCCTACCATATTTAAAGCCAGCAGTGGATAAAATCTCTTGCATTAGATCATTCCCATGCTTCACATGTCTGACCTTTCCTGTTTCTGACTGCTACTTCCAATTTAAAGGACCCATGCTATTAAGTAGGGCTGCCAGTTTACATTTCTTAAAGTCTACTGTTCCATATATTTAAAACCTATCATGTTCATATTCTTGGGGACTATGCAGGGTTTGTATACCAGATATTGGGATCTTGGTGGCCATTTTAGAATTCTTCTTACCACCATATCCTTACTGATTGTAACTACTTGTTTTATAATTATGAGAGGAGTATTGAAGTATGTAATGTATGAAATGGATTTGTCTATTGCTCTTTTAATTACTTTCAATATTTGTCACATATATTTTGATTCCCTAGTATTACATACACATTTAGAATTTATATGTTGTCATGAAGAATCAGTGCAGTTATTGTTATATAATATACCTCTTTATCCTTGGTGATGTTCCTTGTTTTAAAGTTTAGTTTAATATCAGTATTGCTAATCTAGTGTTATTTTAGTTAGTTTTTGCATAATCTGCATTCTCCATTTCTTAACTTTTTAAACTCCTCATATTTTTATATTTAATATGTGTTCCCACAGACTATATGTATTTGGGGTTTGGTTTATTTTATAAGATGACAATAACTGTCTCTTAACTTGTATATTTAGGCAGTTCACATACAAAGCCATTATTCATATGTTTGAATTAAAATCTTAGGTTCTAAGAGAATTTCTTATGTTCTTTTTTCTTTCTTCTTTCTTTATCTTTGGTTAATTGAATGCTTCTTATGATTACAATTCATATCCTCTATTTATTATAAATCTATTTAAAATAAACTCTTTCATTGTTTACTTGGGGATTATAGCATACATTTTGATTAATGTATCTACTTTAGCATTATACCACTTTGGAGGTAGTGTAAGGGCTTTACAGTGTATATTCATAATTCTTCCCTCTCTACTTCTGGGCAATTGTTTTTTGAACTTTTATCTATGTTATAAAATATATACACCTTCCTACTATCTTGCTTTTGAATGCCATTTTTCTATTAAATCAATTAAAAATAGAAAAGAAAACAAATTTTATATTCATTTTACATTGACTCATTCTTTTTCCAGTGCTGATTGTTTTTAATTGTAGACCAAATTTATGATGGGTGTCATATTCTGTATCTTTTAACCTTGACTAAAGAAAGTATTTCTCCTTTGTTTTTGAAGGATATTTTTACTGGCTATAGAATTCCGGATTAACAAATTTTTTGTTGTTATGTTCCTTTGTTTTGGTTTGGCTTCTTTGTTTATTTTTCCTTTAACACTTTGAAGATGTACCTCCATCATCCCCTGTCTTGCATGGGTTTTGATGAGAAATGTATTATAATTCTTATCTTTTTTCCTTTTGCAATCGATATTTTTTCTCTATCTGCTCTCAAGATTTTCTCTTTGTGACTCTGAGCAATTCGAATTTGAGAATAGCTAATAATTTCTTTTTTCAGTGTAATAGTTTGTTCACTTTTGTTTCTTTTTGTTGTTATTGTTGTTGTTGTTGCTTTGGTTTTTATCTTCTTTGATATTCTCTAAGCTACTTGGATCTCTGGTTTACTGACTGGAATTAATTTTGGTAAATTCTTAGATGTAATTTTTTAAACAATTCTACTTCCTCATTCTCTTTCTTGCCCTACTTTCTGGCTCTAATTATACATAAAACTCTTTGGGAGTTCTATTATTATAATGTTTTTAGTTTTAATTTCTCGTGATTTAATTTGGGTTATTTTTATTGACCCATCTTCAAGTTCACTTATTCTTTTCTTAACTGAAATGAGTCTACTGATAATCTCATTGAGGAAATTCTTTATCACTATTATGTTATTAATCATAGATAGTTTAAGTTTCTTCACTTGTTGTTTTAACAAGATTAGTTCTAAGCATGAATCATGTTCTTCTAATTGCTTTTTTGAGTGTTTGTTATGACCTTATTCCTATGCCTCCTAGTTTGTTGAAAGCCAGACATCTTGTGTAGGATCATAAGTATTTGGAGGTGAATATGCCTTTCCTTCTGCTGGCCCTTCAGTGTAAATCTTTGTGTCAATCAAGTTAGAAACTTGATTAGATTTTATATTTAATGTTGCTATCATTGTCTTCAGTCTATCACATGTTTCCAAGTCCTCTAGTACAGTGAGTCTCAATCAGGGAAGAATTCCCACCCAACCCCGCCCCAGCCACTCCCCCACCCCCCCGACACACACCCAGGGAACATTGGACAACGTGTGGAGACATTTTTGATTTTACTCTTGGTTTGAATGTTTTGTTGGCATCTAGTAAGAGGAGGCTAGGGATGCTATTGAACATCCTGCAATGCGCAAGACAGCTCCCCTTCCACATACACACAAAGGATTTTTCAGCCCAAAATACCAGTAGTGCTGAGGCTGAGAAACCTTGTAGTGGTGAGAACTTGTGTTTCGGCTGTGGGTTTGTTTTCCCAAAGTTGTTTCCTCAATATCTATCCTCTTTTCCTTTGGTTTTTGTCTTCCAGCTATGTTTCAGAAAGAATCTGTGTCTTGAAGTTCTTCAGCTATATTCAACTGTTGTTTAAGCGTATTCTTGTTAGCTTGCCAGTGGGCGGGAGAGAGGAAGACCTTGTCCGATGTTCTGAGTATGCTTTAGTCTTAGTGAGGCATTCTGTCCTGTATCACAGAGATATGGCTTTCACAATTGCCCTTGAATCTCCTCCAGGGATTGTGCTTGTTTGCTTGTTTGTTTTTCTTTTCTCTTTCCATAACTACAATGAGAAAGATACCCTAAGACAAGAGTTTCTGTTGGTCTACTCATTATTTAATAAGACATTTGTTCTTTAGGAGTAGAGTGGATGGCTCTAGTTGGCAGTAGATACTGTTCTCCTACCTATGCAGCCCTGCAAGGGGACTTCTTCTTAGCATTTTCCCTAGAAATCTCTGTGAGACATGGTTGCATTTATAGAAGAAAAGTCTGCAAAATAGTGCAACTTCCTTCCACCTATATCTTTTGTGCCCATTACTTTATACTTTCATGCTAGCTCACATTCAGCCGTTAGCAATTTTTTTTTTTACTATTAGCTATAACTTCTTACCTATTTATATGCCATCTAGTGTTTTCTTTTTTTTTTTTTATTTTATTTTATTTATTTATTTGACAGAGAGAGAGAGAGAGAGATCACAAGTAGGCAGAGAGGCAGGCAGAGAGAGAGGGGAAAGCAGTCTCCCCGCTAAGCAGAGAGCCCAATGCGGGGCTCGATCCCAGGACCCTGGGATCATGACCTGAGCCAAAGGCAGAGGCTTTAACCCACTGAGCCACCCAGGCACCCCCATCTAGTGTTTTCTGCCCAGGTCAGTGAACACACAGTTCTTTTTCTCCTTGCAAGAGTCCACCTTTCTCCAAGTTTCAGCTTACTTAGTTATCCTGAGATCTCAGTTCTTGATACACTAAATAAAAGTCATTAATGTGCAAGTTGTTCAGTCTGTTCTTTTCTTTTTGCCTACAAAATAGAAGTACTGCTTCTTCCATCTCTTTACATTTCAAAACTGAGATTGGAAGTCTATGTCTCAAATTTTTAGAGGACTGTACTTTGATGTACTGTGAATATCTCAACCTTAACATGATTCTACTACATTTTATGTTTGTTATCTACAAAATGTTCTTCCCTCAGTTTCCTTATTACTTAAATGCTGCCTCTTTGTGCCACCTAGTCTCACAAACCAAAAATCTAGAAGGCTTTCTTGCTTTATATGGTGTCTCATTCTCTAAAAGACAGTGATGCTTATATAATGGTAAATGTAGAAGAAAATAGAGAAGAAGCATTCAAATGTCTCTTATTTGCACCAATTTTTAGACTATCACTTTGGCCAAAAAAAAAAAAAAATCCTATACCAAATCAAAGAATCAGAGAACGGTACTACCAAAGGATATGCATACTGAGAGGTACAAAAGTGAGACGCACTAGTGCAATAAATCTACCACTCACATTAAAGTTTGAAAAACACTGATATAACTGCCTTCCACATTTTTTTGGAAGTTCTGTATTGTGATCTATACTTTGATTGTCCATGTAGTGAATATAAAATCATTAATACTACATGGTACTGTTCGAAAAGCTAACCTTTTAACACAAGTATGATATGAGTCTCTCCAAGCAATCCCATGGAAAGGTTTGCTTGAGCCAGACACACCACGATACACTTGAGTTATACTGCAGAATAGAGACCATGGTCTCCTGCTGTATTGCATATTTACAGATGCTTTAGGGGGGTCCGGTTCTCTCTGATGTTCTAGCTCATCATTGACTACCCGGGGAAGATCTACTAGTATCACAAACTAAATTTGAAATGTGGTATCTATTAACTTCATTCCTAACTAAAATTGAGACAATGAGAAGTTATTTTTTTAAAAAATGAAGTTATTTTAATATTCTGTTAAATGAAGGAAGGGTCAGGCTAGGTATCAAAAGAAGCTATGGAGTATGATCAAAATTCTTCTGTAAGATATAAATCATTTGAGTTTATCTTTGATATATCATGCCTTTAGGTCTTAATTTCTTGAGTCACATATTATCATCATTTCACCTTCTTTTTCTTTTAATGGTTAGGTGTATAAAGTATGATTAAGTGCATCTGAACAAAGACATTGATATGTGTGTGTGTGTGTGTGTGTGTGTGTGTGTGTTTCTATTAGCATTCGGATCCCATCATGGCTTATAGGATCCTAAATCTCTCGAGTCACTGGGTCATATCAATTGCCCAAGTCAAATAGACTTTGATAGAAGTGTTGAATCTAAGCCAACAAATAAACTACTAAGTAGAATGGACCTCTGTATTATTAGAGAGACCAGATTAGAACTTCTATTCTTGCTACCTCCAAGTTTATGTGATTCCTCAAATTTTGTCTTTTCCCTTTTCCTTTATAAGGCATGGTACAAGGGAAGGACAAAGTTTCTTAGGAGAAGCTTGGGTTATTGTTCCCAAAATAATCGATACTCTGTGATAATATGCAAAAAATTTACTTTTTTTGTGAACTATAATTCCATTCCTCTGTATTAAGGGAAATATTAATATCTTGTGATGGTGAAATGAGATAATATATGCAAAAGAGTAATTTTAAATAATAATTATTAACTAAGTTCAAAACACTATTATCGTTTATCATAGACCCTTTGTACATATTTCTTAACATTTCAGGAACTCTGAAGTTAAGACTGAGATGTGTTGGCATTTAAGTGGCAATGCTTCTCACTCCATTTTTACTTTCTCACTCTCAACTTTACTTTAAGATACTAGTCAACACACAGTAATATGTCCGTTAAATATTAATATACTTATTAATATTATTTTTCAGCATTTTCATATTACTTTATTTCTTTTTTACATTTTATTCTCATCAGGACCCTATTATTATGCAGGGCAAGCATATATTAGTATATTACCTCTCTTCTCAGGTAGTGAAACTGAGGCTCCCCCTCCAATGAAGTTATGTACCTTAGTTTATAGTTTGTTAACCTGAGTTTAGAATTTGAAAAAGGATTTCATTCCTAAATTCATTTTCTTTCTGTTAGACCAGGCCTAATTTTTTCCTACTGGACTCCGGAGGCACTAAAAGCCTAAATTAGAGGGGTTTTGACTTAGATTCTGAGCAATAACAACCAAAAGTTCAAAGGAAAAGAAGAAACAATAGTGCTTCTTGTAGGTAAAAATTTGGAACTTTCTTCCTGATCTTTTTTTTACCCGTTGGTCTTTTCTTTGTATGGAATCCATTAAAATCCTTGCATCCTCGTAAGGCAGTCAGCATCCTTCAGTAACCCATAAGTACTGATTCTGTATCAGTTATTGGCCCATGGCCATGGAATCAGCAAAAATACTAAGAACAAAGTCTGTTGATATTTAATAAAGTTTTCACTTTAAGTCAGACTGTGTGCTATGTGTTTTACAATGTTAACCTCATTTTAATCACCCAAAAATCAACTGTCAGACTAGATTTCAACCCCCATCTACATGTCTGGAAAGACAGAGCTATTTCTATGGCACAATGCTGCTTCTCATTAGAATAATAAGAAAGTACAAACAAGAAGTACACTTCATAGATGTTTAAGTATGAAGAGATAAGGGGTGCCTGGGTGGCTCAGTTGTTAGGCAACTGCCTTCGGCTCAGGTTATGATCCCGGGATCGAGTCCCACATCGGGCTCCCAGCTCCACGGGGAGTCTGCTTCTCCCTCTGACCTTCTCCCCTCTCATGCTCTCTCTCTCTCTCTCTCTCTCTCAAATAAATAAATAAAATCTTAAAAAAAAGTATGAAGAGATAAGATTGTTTCATGAACAATATATTATAAAATTGATTATCTATAACCAAGTTATTACAAAATCAAGCAAGAATGTAAATCCAGTATTCCACAAACTCTCTAGGCAGTATCATCTGCTCTTGGGGCTTCAACAACTGTGTAGATGAAAGGCCTTAAAAATTAATCTTTTGGCTAAATCTTAAGATCCTGACACTTCTCCAAGTAGATTCACACCAGTATTCCAAATAAAATGCATCCTCCTCAGTGCTGTGAATGATACCACACTTAGTGTTTCCAAAGCCAGACACCAAAATTTCATCCTGCCTTCCCTGCCTTGCCCTCCCCTTACAATTAATTGATCACTGTGTTTTGTAATTCCTCTTGTTTTCAAGCCCATTGAACCTGTCTCCTTTGCCTTACCCCTTTGCTCCTTCCTTGGTTCAGTTCCTCCTAATTTCCTCCTGAGTTGCTGAATTCTAACTGCTCCTTGTGCCTTTATGCCTCCCTCTTTGTGATCTATTGTCCACTTTCATATCCATGCTTATTTCCTTCAATGCCTAGGATTCTGTCACCATACTGATTGAAGTTGTCACTGAATATTAGCAAAGAAATCTAAGCTATTAGCAGGGCCTATGAAGCCTCTGAATATGGCTCACTTGAATTTTGTCCCTTAAATTCCATTGTACACCTGCCCATCATGATCTAGGCATTTTGAAACACACTGTAGATAGGCATTACACAAAATATGAGACTCAAAATGCAACACATTTGGCAACAATTGATGCAGTCTCAAAATCTCCTTTGAAAATTACCATGAAGTACTAGACTCGTATTTTATGTATACTGTATTCTCTCTCCACAAATCCAGTGCAGCCAAATTTCCCTCAGTAATTGAAACAAATCTTTTTGTTGGCTTTTGCTACACATTTATTTTGATTTCATATATGTTAAATGTATTTATGACTCCCATGTGCTGCCCATCAGTGAACACACAGGCCTTTTCTTTCTGTTTTTTTTTTTTTTTTTTTTTTAAGATTTTATTTATTTGTCAGAGATAGAGAGAGAGCACTAGCAGGCAGAGTGGCAGGCAGAGGCCAGAGGCTGAGCTAGGAGCCCAATGCAAGACTCGATCCCAGGACCCTGGAATCATGACCTGAACCGAAGGCAGTGGCTTAACCAACTGAGCCACCTAGGAGGCCTCCCCTCCCTTTTTTTTTTAAAGATCTTTTCTGTTTTGTTGACAAATGTTTACTTGACTTTCACAATACAACCTGCATCCACGTCATTCAGACTTGCCTGATTATCCCTTCTGTGCGCTGTGAGTTAGGTTTCCTTCTTTTGTGATTCTATACTATTTAGGTAATGATCTTACCATTATTTGTCACACTTTTCTTGTATAATGTTATGTTTCTTTAGGTTTCTAAAAGTGTATGAGCCAGAACATTGTCAGGGTTTGTTTTGTGTGTCTTTAAACTTTGTTCTTAGGACATTTCCTGGTAAATAGTAAGTAATCAATAAATATTTATTTCATATGTGAGTAAATAGCGAATATTATTATATACAAATTTTGCTATACCGCATGGTCATAAAGAATCAAATGTTTAGGTGAGAATCTCAATGAGCGTATTTGTTGTGCCCAATTTGTAGAAAGAAAGGGATAGAAAAGAAATCTGGCCTAAAAATACAGTCACTTTGAGAGAGAGGCTTGTGTGGAGTTATCCTTATTTAAAACCTATGGGTATCCAGAATTTTCTTTTTTCAGGAGAGAACGGATATAAAACCATCTCTCACATTGCTCAGGATCATCCACTGGGTCCATTTAATCCACTTAGTTTGGCCGGGATATCAGAAAACAATTCAGGAGAGGATATTATTGTTCTCCTTGATATTGCCTGTAAATAAAGCTCTACCTTACCGCCCAGTCCCAGCCCTCATGGATGAAAACTTTTCCAGCTCCAAGTTCTGTTCCTATGCTTCCTGCAAGAGTTTTCATCCCTGAATTGATAGAATTTAATGTCAATTTAGCTTTTCTGGAGCCGTCTTTTAATCTAGTACACAGTCTACACAAATATGGGCTGTATTTCATTCCTTCTATTCAGTACTCTTTTTAAAAACTTCTGTTCTTTCTGGTTTTGTAGCCTCACATAAGGCCAATAATTTTCTGTTCAGTCTAACGATCCTGCAGTGATAAAATTAACAATATTTATGATAATGTCAACTCAATTTAAAAATGTGTTTGCGTCTTTAAATCGAATACCTGTCTCTACAACATAATAGAATTGTCTGTACACATTTGATCATCAGCTTTTAGCTTCTAATCTCCAATTTGGGAGTTGATTTTATAAAATTACCAGTCATCATTGATCTACACAAAGCCTCTTTTTGTGTTTTACTTTTTATTGTCTTTACCTAATGTTCCTTTTTATTCTATCTTCTTTCATTGGCTCTTTCATGTCAAATGTGATACACACACACAAATATATATATATATTTATATACTTATATATATCCCTCCTAAAATATATAGTAATTCTTTATGTATACATTTAATTCATAGAAATTTTATTGACCTATTGATAGAATTATGTTTGTTTTTTTAAAAAAAATTTTGTTTATTTGAGAGTGAAAGAGCACAAGTGGGAGGAATGGCAGAAGGAGAGGGAGAAGCAGGCTCTCCACTGAGCAGGGAGCCTGATGCAGGGCTCAATGCAGGGCTCGATCCCAGGAACCTAGGACCAAAGGAAGACACTTAACTGACTGAGCCACCCATGCATCTTTAGAATTATATTTCTTACCTTTCTGATTATACAAGACTTTCAAATTCTGTCCAGGTTGCCAAATATATTTTTAGGGTTTTAATGTTAACTGTTCTTTGCTGTTATAGACTAAATTGTGTCCCCAAACATTTATATTTTGAAGTCTCTACCCCTAATATCTCAGAGTGTAACCATATTTGGAGAGTTTTTTAAATTTGTGGTATAGCTGACATATAACATTATTAGTTTCAGTTGTCCAATGTAATAAGTCAATATAGTTATGTGTTGTGAGATGATCACCACAATAAATCGAAGTAACAAACCATCATTATACGTGGTTATAATACTTTTTCATCTTGTGATAATAACTTTTAAGATCAATTCCCTTAGTAACTTTCAAATATACAACCAGAATTATTAAATATAGTCATTAAGAAAGTTTCTAAAGAGATTATTAAGTTAAAATGAGACCCTTAGGATGGGGTCAGTTATAATATGACTAGTGATCTTATAAGAAGAGGGAGAAATACCAGGGGCTTGGAGTCTCAGAGCTACATAAAGAAGCAGTAAGAGCATGGCTGTCTTCAATCCAAGGAGAAAGGCCTTGGAGAAACCAACCCAGCTGGCACCTTGGACTTCCAGGTTCCAAAATTGTGAGACAGTAAGGTTCTGTTTAGGCCACCCAGTCTGTGATGCTCTGTTATGACAGCTCTGGGAAACAGATACATATGATATTTCATTATATGTATGGATTCGACACACATATGCATCCAAACACATATCTAGCATTACTCATATCCCCTGCTCTAATAGTAATGGTCACTTCAGTTATAACCAACTCTCTGTAACCACAAATAGTGCTGTAAAAAATTCATATAGAGCCGCACTGCAGGGGGTTCTCTGGGGCGTATTTCCAAGAAATGAAAAGCAGAATACTAAGTATGCACTATCTATATTCACTGAGAATGACTGGTTGGCTCACATAAATGGAAGCATCATGTTATCCTCCTTCCAGGAGCACATGAGATTCCCTTTCTCTCCAGAAGATAGCCAAATTAGTAACATTTGGGAACCTAATGTAGAACAACCTGAAGGATGTCAAAATGTGATATTCATTTTGATCTCATTGTTTTATTGTGTATTTCTCTGATTATTAGTGAGAATGCTCATATCTTTCAATACTTTTGACTCTTTGGTGGTAATTACATTCAAATAGTTTGTCTTTTTTGTTTGTTTTCGCTTTTTCTGTTTCATTTGCAGCTGTTCATTTTATTTTTCAAATATGTACTTTTTATTGAGTTTATGCATTGGAAATACCTTCTTTGAGCCTATCAGTTGTATGTTGACTCTGAATATTTTATCCATTAAATCCATTATGTCTGATATAGGTAAGTCCATTAAATTTTTCACTCATGGCTTATGATTTATGTCTTTACCCCCAAATTGTGGAAATACTATACCATTTTTCTATTATATTTTGAATCTTATCTTTTACAGTTAGGGCTTAATTAAACTGAATTTAAGCTTGATAAATGAGAAAAGGAGAAATCTGGGTCCTTTTTTTTCCACAATGCAGTATTTCCAAAAACATCCATTAAACATCCTACTGTATACATATACACATACATATACACGTACTGCATTCTCCCTTTAATTCCATTAACTATGAATCATGTTTGCACTGTGTGTATGGGTGCTTTTATAATGGCTTTGTATATTATCTTGATATTGATAAGGTAGAATGAGGTCTATATTTTTTCTCATCTATTTTAAAATTGACTTAACTATTCATGGATCTTTATTCTTTCACATAAGTTTTAATATAAGTTTCTTAAATTCTTCAAAAGTCAATTGTAATGTCTTTTAAGAAGTATTAAATTTATACATTAATATCTTTATGATCTTAAGTTATCATTTCTAAACCTATATATCTTCATTCAGTCATGTCTTTTATATTCTTTAACTACTTTCATATATTCTCTATAAAAATCTATACATTATTTGTTTACTTAATTTTCAGCAACTTTATTTTCTACTATATTATCTATCTAGTTAGCTATTCCTTGGATAGATCTTTCTATACACTTTTGCAAATCAATCTTGCAATCAACTACCTTAATATAATTTTTTCTTAGTTCTAATAGGTTTTTTATTCCATCATATCTCATATGTATGATATAATTTAAAAATAATATATTTTTATTTTATAATTATTTATGGATATATATATGAATATATAAATAGTGTATTTGTGTATATAGATATACTACTTATATATATACCTCACTATTTTAAAAGGATTTTAAATTTATCCATTCTATATATGTTTATACATATGTAATTTATATGCATATAGATAAGTACATAGGAACATAGAGATATATCTGTAGATAGCTGTATCTGAATCAATATTTATGTATTAAAGAGAAAGAGAGGGACACCTAGATGACTCAGTCAGTTTAGCATCTGCCTTTGGCTCAGGTCATGATCCCAAGGTCCTGGGATCAAGTCCTGCATCAGGCTCCTTCCTCAGTGGGGAGCCTGCTTCTCTCTCTGCATGATGCTCCCACTGCTTGTGCTCTCTCTCTCTCTCACACAAATAAATAAATAAAATCTTAAAAAAAATAAAGAGAAAGAGAGATATAAACATATATATGGATTTATAAGATAGAAATCTAGTTCATGCGTGTATATATACATATACATGTAGGTAAATATTATACATCTTGATAGAGATAGATATATTGACTTTTTATTATTTTATTATATACATGTTAGGATATAGAGCAGTTGATCTTGGTATATTGTTTTTAGTACAAAATTATATTACTTTATGGAACATATTGTTAAGGAATTTTTGCATATATAATCAGGAATAAAACAAGTTTTTAATCTTTCTCTGAATTATTCTTATCTAATATGTAAATAAAGTTATATTGGGCTCACAAAAAGGATGGGCAGCCGTATGCCTCTTCAGGAACAACTTGTAGAAGGGAAAAATTATTATTCCTTAAATTGGCAGAATTCAGTCATCTGGGACATGGCTTCTACTGGAAAAATATAATTGATAAAATGTTAATTTCCTTAATTAAAATGTTAATTTCCTTAATTTTTGATATATCTAAGTATTATTGTTCCTCTTTCTTTAAAGTTAACATTTTATACTTTATGACAAATTTATCTATTTTTTTGTCAGTCTGAAAATGTGTCGGTGTCATTACAGTATTTCAGTTATTTGTTACTGTGTTGGCATGTTAAGTCATTTCTCATTTTCTTTTGAATTTGTTTCATTTGCATCATCTCTTTTTTTCCCTACTCCTTTTACTTGGCAATGGTGCCCATAGGTTTTCTAAATCATTTTTAATGACTAGTTTGGTTTGAAATCATCAATCTTTTGTTTTCTTCTTTATTAATTTCTGCCTTTATCCTATGATCTCCTATGATCTCCTTTCGTCCTATTGGGTTTTATGTAGGTCCTCTCTTTCTAGGTGTTTTAGTTTCATTTTAATTTTAGTTTATTTTTAATTTTTTTGTTTACTTATAAATAAATTTGAAGTGTCCTGTAAGTACTACTGGTTTAGCTGTTTTTTTATTATTATTATGTTCTATAGTACATCATTAGTTTTTGATGTAGTGTTCAATGATTCATTAGTTACATATAACACCCAGTGCACATCACAACACATGCCACCCCTCACCCTGTTACTCCCTCTCTTCACCCTCCTCCCTTCTGAGACCCTCAGTTCGTTTCCCAGGGTCCATAGTCTCTCATGGTTCATCTCCCTCTCTGATCTCTCCCCCTTAGATTTCCCTCCCTTCCCCTGTAGTCCTCCATGCTAATGCTTAGGTTCCACATATGAGTGAAACCATATAATTGTCTTTGTCTGCCTGACTTATTTCACTTAGCATAATCCCCTCTACTTCTATCCATGTCCATGCAAATGATGGGTATTCATCCTTTCTGATGGCTGAATAATATTCTATTGTATATATGAACCACATCTTCTTTATCCATTCATCTGTTGAAGGGCAACTCAGCTCCTTCTACAGTTTGGCTATTGTGGACATTGCTTCTATGAACATTGGAGTGCATGTGCCCCTTCTTTTCACTACATCTGTATCTTTGGGGTAAATACCTAGTAGTGCAATTGCTGGGTCATAGGGTGGCTCTATTTTTAACACCTTGAGGATGTTTCCCATCCAGTTTTCCAGAGTGGCTATACCAGCTTGCATTCCCACCAACAGTGTAAGAGGGTTCCCCTTTCTCCACATCTTCGCCAACATTTTTTGTTTCCTATCTTGTTAATTTTTGTCATTCTAACTGGTGTAAGGTGGTATCTCATTGTGGTTTTGATTTGTATTTCCTTGATGGCTAATTATGTTGAACATTTTTTCATATGTCTGTTAGACATTTGTATGTCTTTGAAGAGTGTCTGTTCATGTCTTCTGCTCATTTTTTGACTGGGTTATTTGTTTTAGCTGTGTTTTCATAGTTTTTAGCCATTAGATTTTCACAATTTAGTTTTGTTTTATGTTTTAAAAAGATTTATATTTATTTATTTGACAGAGAGAGAACTCATGATAGTGTATTCAAGCGGTGGGAGGAGCAGAGGGAGGGAATCCTTAAGCAGACTCCCCACTGAGCCTGGAACCTGAGAGGCACAGTTGTGGGAGGGAGTGGGGAGGAAGGGGGGGTGTGACAGGACTCAAATCCCAGGATCCGAAGATCACCCAGGCACCCAGGCACCTCTCACAATTTAATTTTAAATTCTTCTTTCATTCAGGGACACCTGGGTGACTCAGTGGGTTAAAGCCTCTGCCTTCAGCTCAGGTCTTGACGTCAGGGTCCTGGGATGGAGCCCCTCATCGGGCTCTCTGCTCAGCAGGGAGCCTGCTTCCCCCTCTCTCTCTGCCTGCCTCGCTGCCTACTTGTGATCTCTCTCAATCTGTCAAATAAATAAATAAAATCTTTAAAAAAAATAAATTCTTCTTTCATTCAAAGATTATTTAGTAGTAATATTTCAATTTAAATTTGTGTACATATTAAATGCTAGATTGTGCTTACTAACTGATAATCCCATTGCAAGCTGGTAGCAATTCGAGGGCAAGACATGAACACAGCTATAAAGCTCATCCTTTTCTTATTTTCTGACTAGAAATTCTCATTGATAGACTTCACATTTGTCACCTCCTTTCCTTCTATCTCTCAGTGATAAGCAACTACCTCAACCCTACACAGAGATTTCATATTTTCTTTCTCCTATCTCAAAATCAGCTTTCCTCTATGTACTTTCAAGGTTGATTTTAGAGAAAGCCAGCAATTCATTATATTTTTCGCATATCGGAAATATGACCCTGGCAAAAAATTCTGCAGGAGCCATTCTTTCTGTATGAGAGTGTGTGTGTGTGTGTGTGTGTGTGTGTTTCTGCCATAGCTTTCAGCTTTAAGTGTCAATATCAACTCATCTTGTTGATGTGTTTTATGATAATATGAAAACAAATCTAAATACATAACATTTTTTCTCCTGACCTATGTATCAGATTTTTTCTTAACTATGGATTTTCCTTGATTTTCCAAAATGTGCATACCAAACAAAAGTAAAGTAAGATGTAAACATTCTTAACTTTACTCTCTCCAAGCAGGATGGAGAGATCTCCCGTAATCATTGCCTTCTGCTAGCTCACAAATAGTTGCCTGTACATATTTGATTCTGTTCTGAACTATATCATCAGAATATCCTATTAATGATATTATCAAAGTAGCCTGACTATGTAACAAACATTTTAATGTCACTACATCAAAGTTACTCCAAAAATGAGTCTCTCCTTCATGTATAATGTAACAATCAATTTTTGATGTTATAAATACATTTTATTGTCATATTTTAATTTTATATGCTTAATTTGTCCTAAGTAAACTTTGAAAGAGTATAACTAATTTCCCTTTAGAATCATTCTCCCCAATGCAGGGGCGCCTGGAAGGCTCAGTTGTTAAGCATCTGCCTTTGGCTCAGGTCATGATCTCAGGGTCCTGGGATCAAGCCCCATGTCAGGCTACCTGCTCAGTGGGAAGCCTGCTTCTCCCTCTCCCACTTCCCCTGCTTGTGTTCCCTCTCTCACTGTCTCTCTCTGGCAAATAAATAAATAAAATCTTTAGAATGACTCTCTTTTGTGTCAAAATACAGAAACGTTTTGTAAAATTCTACCACTTCCCATATATTGAGGACTTGTTAATATCTTATTGCCAAATAGATCTCATCCTACTTAAGAAAACAAAATAACAAAGACACTCATTATGTGAGAAATTTCAGCATATTACTTTCATTCTGTATCTGTTGCCAGTATATTTGTGTTAGTGAAGAAATCTGTGCTAATACAAGGCAATGTGCCAAATGTGCCAATTTGACCTTTTAGCCTAGGTTTATTTATTTATTTTTTAAGATTTTATTTGTTTATTTGACAGAGATCACAAGTAGGCAGAGAGGCAGGCAGAGAGAGAGGGGGAAGCAGCCTCCCTGCTGAGCAGAGAGCCCGATGGGAGGCTCCATCCCAGAACCCTGAGATCATGACCTGAGCCAAAGGGAGAGGCCTTAACCCACAGAGCCACCCAGGCACCCCTTAACCTAGGTTTAAATCTAGATAACAGAAAGAAAAAAAAAAAAACAAGCATATCTATTAATTGTATGTATATGGGGTTAAAAATAACTCAAGATTGCTGAACGTAGGCAGAAAGTTACATGCATAAGGAGACAAGGAGGGAAGAAAGGAGGAAGTGTTAGTTTGGGGTGGTACACGTGAAAAACAGAGCTAGTATTTACAACTCAAAGGTAAGGTTCACTTTTGGGTGGGGGGAGGATTGGTTTGTTTTTTTAAGTAGGCTCCACACTCAGTGTAAGGCTCAAACTCACGACCCTCAAATCAAAACCCAAGCTGAAATCAAGAATCAGAAGCCTAATCAACCTAGCCACCCAGGCATCCCACTAAGGTTCTTACCTCAGCTGGCTGACTGAGATTGAACAGGATGTGAATGCAGGGAAGATTTGGAATTAGAAGAAATGCACAAAGTACAAGGACCTACAAAAGAAAGGAGGGGCATTGTCCCTTGGCACAAGCAGCCAGTGAAAGAAAGAAAGGATCTAATAAATGTCAGTGGCAGAGTGTATTCTGAGTCAGTTTAGATTCTGGGGCAAAAGAGTTGATGCTAGTCATAGGAACATAATTCAAGGGAATGGCCATCCCTGTATTTACATGGGAGGACAACCTTGAATGGAGAATTTTTGGCTATTTCTTTGATTCCTTGTCCTTTTCTTAGGGACTATCTATATTTAGTTGTGGGGGGAAAAAACTCATTTCATTGAAATGTAAGCATTATAAAAAATGAGTAAACAAAGCAACCATCAGAAGATACATACTAAGATAAGAAAAATGGGGGAAAATTAGAAAATATAGCCATTATGTGGCTATATTTATAAACTATATACAACACACTATAAACTACATAGGTTACACATGAGAAAGGTAAACATAATAAAACAGAAGTGAAGGAAGAAGGTGAAGAAAGTAAGGAAAAGTGTGAGGTGTTCAGGACAGAAAACAACATTCAGTGTGTGCATAAGAGGAATATGTGAGTCCAAAACAATAAAGGCGAATGAATGCTTTAAATGTGTAATTTAAGAAATCTTTCCTGAAATGAAAGAAGACTTAAAAGTTGAATGTTGATATCATATTCTAGGGTAATTTGGCTCAGAATAGTTCATACCAACATATTAATATTATTTTTTAAATATTAGATTCAAAAATAAAGAACACGTCTTGTGTGTAGCTACAAGAAATAAAGAACACATCTTGTGTGTAGCTACAAGAAAGCAAAGATTAAGGACCTCCCCAGAAAATAGGATTGCAATTCTCTATAGCAATAGTCAATGAAGAAGGTGACAAAGAATGCCTATCAAGTACTCCAGAGGGGTAAAATGAAGGCTGAAATTTTTACACTCTGATAAATTCTTCTTCAACATAAAGACTTAAAATAGTTTCGAACCTGAAAGACCTGACGGAATATTGCTTAGATGAAGTCAGAAACTCATAGAAGGTAAAAATGAAAGAACTGGCAGATCAAAACAAAAACTTAGATGGGAAAAGGGATGACAGAATAGAAATAAATGTCAGTGATCTGCAAATGTTTAGAAATGACACAGCTAACAATACGGGGGAAGGGTTTGAAAGATGAAAAGCAGAATTAAGATTTTCTATTGCCTCATTTATAATAGCAGAAAGTCAAAGATAGCAGTAGAAGCTGACAAATTAAGTAATAGACTCTTAAGCGTATTTAAAAATACAGAGTTAAGGACTAAGAAAAATGATTTTATTTACTAAGATTGAGTTGGGAAGGAGAGAATAGGAATGTGAAGAAGAGAATAAAGTCCATTTTACATTATTTATTCTAGGAAACCAAAGGTTTTCTCTAAAGAAAGAGAAAGCTATGGGCTTTATATTAAAGTCACCACTAGACAATTCTCTCTAAATTTCTTTTTTTTTTAATTATTTATTTATTTATTTATTTTATTTTAACAGAGAGAAAACACAAGCAGGCAGAGAGGCAGGCAGAGGCAGAGAGAGGAGCAGGGTCCCTACTGAGCAAGGAGCCCGATGTGGGACTCGATCCCAGGACGCTGGGACCATGACCTGAGCCAAAGGCAGCCGTTCAACCAACTGAGCCACCCAGGCGTCCCTAAATTTCAAAATGACTCAGAGAGGTGGGGAGACTCACAATGGTAGAGTTAAATGTATTTACAAACAACAAATGTGAGAGGAAAAATCAAAGCTTTTGTCTTATCAGTACATGAAAATAGATATACCCTTATCTTTTTTTTTCTTATACCTCATCTCTTATAAAGATTTTTCTATTGGATCACTAAGCAAAATGCAAGTTCGTACTGTAGAATAAGAGGCATTCCTAAATTAAATTATAATGAAAATAAACATAATATTTAAGAATATGAAAGCATGGGGCACCTGGGTGGCTCAGTGGGTTAAGCCTCTGCCTTCAGCTTAGGTCATGATCTCAGGGTCCTGGGATCTAGTCCCGAGTAGGGCTCTCTACTCAGCGGGGAGCCTGCTTCCCCCTCTCTCTCTGCCTGCCTCTCTACCTACTTGTGAACTCTTTCTGTCAAATAAATAAAATCTTTTAAAAAAAAAGAAAGAAAGAATATGAAGGCATTGTTCTATTTTTAACTTTTTGAGGAACCTCCATACTGTTTTCCACAGTGGCTGCACCAGTTTGCATTCAGTGCAAGAGGATTCCTTTTTCTCCACATCCTCGCTAATGCGTATGGTTTCATGTATTGTTGATTTTAGCCATTACAACAGGTATGAGGTGATATCTCATTATAGTTTTGATTTGTGTTGCCCTGATGATGAGTGATGTTGAGCATCTTTTCCTATCTGTTGGCCAAGTGTATGTCTTCTTTGTAGAAATGTCTGTTCATTTCTTTTGCCTATTTTTAATTGGATTATTTGGTTTTTAGGTGTTAAGTTTTATAAGTTCTTTATGTATTTTGGATATTAACCTTGTATCAGATATGTCATTTGTAAATATCTTCTCCTATTCAGTAGGTTGCCTTTTAATTTTGTTGGTTGTTTCCTCTGCTGTCCTAACTTTGATGTAGTCCTAGTAGTCTATTTTTGCTTTTATTTTCCATGCCTCAGGAGATATATGTAGAAAAAATGTTGCTACAGCCAATGTCAGAGAAATTACTGCCTGTGCTCTCTTCTAGGTATTTTATGGTTTCAGGTCTCACATATTTAGGTCTTTAACCCATCTTGAATTTATTTTTGTGTATGGTGTAAGAAAGCGATCCAGTTTCATTCTTTTGCATGAAGCTGTCCAGTTTCCCAACACTATTTGTTGAAAACATTCTTTTTCCCATTGGATATTCTTTCCTGCTTTGTCAGTTATTAATTGACTATATAATTGTGGGTTTACTTCTAGGTTTTCTCTTCTGTTCCATTGATGTGTCCATTTCTGTATCAGTACCATACTCTCTTGACTATCTAACTTGAAGCCTGAAATAATGATACCTCCTCCAGCTTTGCTTTTCTTTTTCAAAATGGCTTTGGCTATTTTGGGTCTTTTGTGGTATCATATAAATTTTAAGACTTTTTTTGTTCTAGTTCTTTGAAAAATACTATTAGGATTTTAATAGGGGTTGCATTAAAATTGTAGATTTCTTTAGGTAATATAGACAATTTAACAGTACTACCCTATGATCCAGTAATAACATTACTAAGTATCTACCCAAAATATACAAAAACACTAATTCAAAGTGATACATGCATCCATATTTTATAGCAGCATTACTTGAAATAGGCAAGTTATGGAAGCAGCCCAAGTGTCCACTGAAAGATGAATGGATAAAGATGTGGTATATATGCACACTGGAATATTATTCAGCTATAAAAAGAAATGAAATCTTCCTATTTGCAATGGTATGGATAGAGTTAGAGAGTATAATCCCAAGTAAAATAAGTCAGAGAAAGATAAATACCATGTAATTTCACTCATATGTTAAAAAGTTAGAGAGAGAGAGAGAGAGAAACCAAGAAACAGACTCCTAACTATAGAGAACAAACTGATGGTTACCAGAGGGGAGGTAGAGGTAGGTGGTGGATGGGTGAAATAGGTGATGGTGATTAAGGAGCGCACTTGTGATGAGCGCTGGGTGATGTATGGAAGTGTTGAATCACTATATTGTATGCCTGAAACTAATATTACACTGTATGTTTACTGATATTAAAATCAAATAAAATGAAATAAAAAATTTTAAAAGGTACATGAAAGCATAGACAAGACAAAATTTCTGTCAAGTAAATGTGAAGAAAATAAAAGAAGGAATTATGTTCTTAAAGTAAAACAGGGTAGAATACAGACAAAAACACATAAAATAAGATGGGGAAGAGTATAATTTCAAGTTTATCACGTTGAAGAATAAGTATGTACAGAATAGCCTAGCATCAACTTTCTCAAGGGAAACAAAACAAACAAAAAAACAAGATATTTTTTTCAATGAAACACATCCAGAGAACAAAACGTCATTAAAGATATAGAAGACTTAAACAATATAATAAATAAGATATATTTGGTTACTGCGTATTTAAACACTGATCATCATGTCAGAGAACACGCCATTGTGACAAAGGAACATTCTGCAAAATTGACCAAATATTAAGTTATAAAGTAAATAATAAAATTTAAAATGTTAAAAGATAAAGCCAATTGATTCTAATTTTAATGCAATAAAAAAATAATCAGTTACACAATCAGAAATCAATTACAAAAATCTACCAGGGAAAAAGGAGCCTTCTCTTAAATAACACTAATGCCAATGGGGATATAAAAACTGATAAAGAATACCTGTTGAAACGACAACAATACTGAAATCACTACATATTAGAATTTACAGGATACAGCCCCCAAAAGTAAACAAAGAAGAAAATTTATACACTAATATCAATAATGTTTTAAAAAGGAAAATAAATTACACACCTACTTTTTTTGTATATGTAACTTTATGGTTAAATACAGTATTTGTACTCAATGTTGCTTACATATTAGAATCAACTCAGAAAGTTATTAAAAATGTTAATACCTGAAAAGAAAATACATAAAAAAAAGTTAATAACTGGTTTCCAGTGCTAGAGGTTTGGGTTGATGTAGCTATAAAGTCTAAATAAAATAAATTATTACATTTTAAAAATACAAACTTGTATTTCTCTCTCTCTCTTGCTCTATTTTTTTTTTTTTAGGAAAAATTTAGGAAAATGTCTCTGTTATCTCAAAGTAGCTTTATTTTTTTAATTTTTTTAAAAGATTTTATTTATTTATTTGACAGAGATAAGAGAGAGAGAGAGGGCACAAGCAGGAGGAGTGGTAGGCAAAGATAGAGGAAGAAGCAAGCTCCCCACCAAGCAGGAAGCCTGACACATGGCTGGATCCCAGGACCCTGGGATCATGACCTGAGCCCAAGGCAGACACTTAACCAACTAAGACACCCAGGTGCCCCAAAATAGCTTTATTTTTAAACAATATTAAAAAATGGAACAATCCAAAGGAAGAGATTGAAAAATTAGCATATATATGAGGATTTTTAAAATTTTTTTATAAACAGTAAAAAATAAACAAAAATGACCAATAATAGGGAAATGCCTAAGTAAATTATGTATATATTTGCATGTATACATATGCACATGTATACCTGCATAGGAAAATTAAGAACCCTTTAAAAGTACATTATGAAAGGGCTCATTAGTATTTAAATGTTCAAAAACAATATCAAGTGAAAATAAAAAAGATTATGACTAGGTTATAATCCTAATGTTTAAAATACACACGCATATGCTTATATACATAACAGAAGAAAGTAATACCTATATTAGTTTAGTGTTGATTTTCAGGCAGTGGAGTGAGTGCTTGCTCTTTACCTGTTTCTTGTTTGGTTTTTGACTCTTCTCTTCTCCCCAGATTTCTCTAACGGCCCTGTATGCAGTTTGTTTTCTGAAAACTATGGGCATGAGAAAGGGTGAGCCATTCCACATGGAGTGAAGCAGTTCCACTCTGGCTCCACCCAGCCAAAGTCATGACACTATATGACTAGGTAAACCCAGATTCTGCCTAGATACAGTGGATTCTCATATCCATGAATTTGAGCCTCCGCTCTGCCAAGTGGGCAGTAAATTGTTATGTAGAAGACAGCCTGAAAGGAAGTGTGTTCCACTAGATAGAATTAAACACTGTAATGACAGGAACATGAATTATGTTCATAATGTAGTAACTTACTTTCTGTTCAACTTTGAAAAAGTAATTTAACTTATGTGTTTCAGTTCCCATTAAATTGATGGTAATAATCTTTCTTTGTTAACAAAGTGCTTTGAAATCACTGTGTGACAAGTAATATATTACCAGAAAGTATTCTTATTTCACTCTGCATTGTAACCTCTCAGGAAAAGAATCTATGCATCATAGTGAGTATTTCAATGTACAATGTTGGAAAAAAATGAGGATATGATTGAGAATGATACAGAAAATACTGTAATGCTCTTCTGTAAGTCAGCGTTATGAACTCACCTTGAATGTTGAATTGACTAATAGTACGTTTACATCAATGAAATGACAAATGCAAGGAAGTTTCAGAGAAAGCACAGTGGCACCCTATTTGCGAAGAAGACATGGAAAAATAGAGGGTAATAGAACTTAGTACGCAAAAATAGGACTATATTTCAAAATAGGCAACAATTGCAGGAAATACATATAAGTGAAGAGAAGGCTATTTCTATCCTGTGAGGACTTGAAGTTTGATTGAAGAACTTTCAGTATAACTAAATGGGATGCCATTTTACCAAGTTAGTTCCCAGCTTTTGAAACTTGTTATTCAAAAAGTGGCAGAGAGAAAAAAATATAAATAGTAGAGAAAACTTAAAACATAGAGACGTACACAAATTTGTCTGTATCTGTATTTGAGTTGCTAGTGATACAGACTTCTCCCTTTGACATGAAAGTCAGTGAAGCAGACTCATGTTTTTTTATCAAGTTATTAATTGCTTTGGTACCTTCTTGATTGAAAGAGCCCCTGATCCAGAAGAACTATGAAACTGAGCAGAAACACGTTCCTGAATTAACTACATATTCTTACTGCTCCACTGGGGACTTATACTTTTTAAGGAATAAAATAACATTTAATAAATATTTATTCATCACATGTGATAACATAGGACAAACAATACAAGATAATTTACCTGCAAAAGATCTATAAACCCTAAAACAGTATATGAATATTTCTATATTCTCACATAATCTCTTTGGAAATCTGAAGATCACAATTTTTTTGTCAAAGATCATTTTTTTTTTCTGGGGCGCCTGGGTGGCTCTGAGGGTCAAAGCTTCTGCCTTTCAGCTCAGGTCATGATCTCAGGGTCCTGGGATCAAGCCCCGCATCAGGCTCTCTGCTCAGCGGGGAGCCTGCTTCCCCCTCTCTCTCTGCCTGACTCTCTGCCTACTTGTGAACTCTCTCTCTTTGTCAAATAAATAAAATCTTAAAAAAAAAATCATGTGGGCCCCTCGGTGGCGCAGTTGGTTGAGCGACTGCCTTCGGCTCGGGTCATGATCCCGGAGTCCCGGGATCGAGTCCCACATCGGACTCCCAGCTCCATGGGGAGTCCGCTTCTCACTCTGACCTGCTCTCTCTCACTCTCTCTCTTTCCTAATAAATAAATAAATAAAATCTTTAAAAAAAAAATCATGTTTTTTTTTCTTCGCTTGGTCAGGGAGCTACATCTAATATTATGAACCTAAAACATCAGTCCTACTACTCAAAAATTTAGGAAATAGTACTTCCTTCTCATTCGCTTGTGTATAGCGTATAGTGCGACATAGTGTCCCAGTGAATTCCGATAGATTTGACTTCAAATCCAACCCACCATTTACTATTTTGATCAAGTTTCTGATTAATTTTCAGAATTTTTCTAATACTCTATTACATCAAATATAACATGAAAATAAGACACCAAACTTAAAGTCTACTTGGAGAAGTAAATAAAGTGATATATGTATAAATGGTTAACAAAGTTTGAGGCATTTAGGATCTGTCATTAAGTATTACATTCATCAGCAAATAGGCAATTTAGTGGTTCATCACTAAATAGTGTACAGCTCATTACAAAATTGCCCAAGCATCAGATTCCCTCTTATGTATCATCAGGTAATAACAGCAAACTCCTGTGTTGCTGAGATTATTGCAGATAAATCAGGGATCATCAATAACATTCATTCCCACCTTTATTCCCACCCACATTCTTCACTAGTTGTACCATTAAAGACAACAGCACTATGTTGAACATTTACAGATCGAATTAGTCACCAACTGCTTAAATGCTCAATCTGCTTTGTTTATTTTAATGTCTGAAATAGTAAGACTTGGCAGTTTTACACAAGTAAATTACATGAACCATTTAATGCTGATATAGTCTTTAGTGACCAACTTTTATATAATAAGGTGTACTGAAATTTCATATACCTCCTTAACATTGTGTTTTATAATTTACATGTATGTGGTTGAAGGAATAAAAACAATTTTGAGACTTCCAGTTTCTAGTTCTGCATATAAGGAGTTTGAATGTTACCATTCTGCCCTAAAAACAAATAAAAAGCCAAACAGATGGAAAAATGAACCATTCTTCTTGGATCCATAAGGAGGAGAGGACAAAGAACAAACTGCTACTCCAGAGCTTGGAGAGACAGACAGGAAAATACAGGTTATTGTAGCTTACCAAAGCAGAGACTTACAGTGGAAACTGCCACAGGAATGAGTGCCAGAGTAGGAAAACCTAAAATATAATTGATAAATTGCTGGAGGCTCAGTGTGGACACAATTAAGATTTAAAAACACCAAAAAGACCCAGTCATAAGGAGATCCCAGCAATATTGTGAGATTTGCCTCCAGAATCTCAACCCAGTTTCCCACAGTAAATACTGGGGGAAAGTTCCCTCATGCTTTTGGCAGTGGGAGGAGGAAGAGATCCATTTTGAAATACTCCAGAGCATTGTGTTCTTCTTAACAAGGCCTACTTTCAGGGGCACTTCGATGGCTCACTAGCTTAAGGGTCTGCCTTCAGCTCAGGTCATGATCCCAGGGTCCTGGGATTGAGTCCTGCATCAAGTCCCGCATTGAGTCCGACATGAGGTTTTCTGTTCAGCAAGGAGTACACTTCTCCCTCGGGCCCTCCCCACTCTCATGCTCTCTTTCTCTCTTTTTCTCTGTCCAATAGATAAATAAAATCTTTAAAAAAATAATAAAATAAAATAACAAGGCCTGCCTTCCGAGCAAACTAGTTAGTGAGAATCTAACTTGTCTGGGTTTTATCATAGCCTAACTGACAGGGGGGAAGGGAAATACCCAACTCTACCCAGCTGTAAGCCACCCACATGGAAGGAGGAAAATACTGAATTTGAGCCTGTTCCAGCCATCCCATTCCACCTAAGGGGGGAGGAAAAAAGTAACCTAAGAAGCAGTTATGAAGTTTACAGTCCAGGGGCATAGGCTCACTGAAAGACTGAGACCCAACTGTAGACTTTAGAATACCTCCCTTCCTCCCCCATATAACCACCACATTACTAATGGATTATTTATAACAGTTATTGTTACCAGGGACAATATGCCCAGGTATCAGGAAAAATTACAAGTCATGCCAAAAGACACAAAACACGATTAGAAGAGACAGAGCAAATATCAGAACTAGACATTCAGGGGTGTTAGAATTATCAGACAAGTAATTTAAAGTACTGTGATAAATATGCTAAGGGCTATAATGAATAAAGTAGACAGCATGCAAGAACAGATGGGCAGTATAAAGTGTAAGCAGAGAGATGGAAATCCTAAGAAAGAACGAAAAAGAAGTGCTAGAGATTAAAAAAAAAAAAAAACTAACAGAAATGAAGTATGATTTTAATGGGCTTATAATAGCAAGAACACAGCTGATGAAGTAATCTCGAGATAGAGGATGTATCAGTAGAATCTTTGAAAACAAAAGCAAAGAGAACAAAGATGGAAAAATACAGAACTATATTGAAGGACTATGGCACAACTGCAAAAGGTATGACATATGTGTAAATGAGGAAACCAAATGGGGAAGAAAAGTGAAAGGAACAGACCAAAAAATATTTGAAACAAGAATGACAGACCATTTCCCTAAATTAATGTCAGACACCAAACCACAGATCCAGGAAACTCAGAGAACATTAAGTAGAATAAAAGAAAAAAAAAAAGCAAATGAACAAAAACTCTGTAACTAGCATATCATCTTCAAACTATAGACATTCGATGAAAAAGAAAAAAATCCTAGAAGAAACCAGAGGGGAAAACACCTTACCTATAAAGGAACAAAGATAAAAATTATATCTGACTTCTTAGAAACCATGTTTCTAAGCAGAAGCATGAAGTAAGCATGTGTAAGCACAAGCATACACAGAGTTAAAAAGCATGAAGAGATTAGAGTGGAATATTTGAAGTGTTGAGAGCAAGTAAACATCAATCTAGGATTGTGAACTTTGTGAAATTATCTTTCAAAAATAAAAGAGAAATAGACTTTCTCAGACAAACAAAAATTGACAGAATTTGTTGCCAGTGTACCTTCCTCACAAGAAATGTTAAATGATCTTTAAAAGGAGGGAAAATTATAAAGGTCAGAAACAAGGATCTACATAAAATAAGGAAGAGCATGGGAAGAAAGAAGAAGTGAAAGTTAAAGAAAAACTTTAATTTTTTAATTCTAAATTGATTTGTCTCATAATAGTTCAAAATAGTAATGCCAACAGTATCTTAGGTCTTATGCTTATATAAGTGAAATGCATAATAGCAATGATACAATGGATATGAGGGAGAAATTAGGATTACTTTGTTATAATAAGATATTCATTCACACTAGCTGTGAAGTGGTATAGTGTTATTTGAAAGTGAATTTGGATTAGCTGTAAGTGTATATGATAAGCTCTAGAGAAACTACTAAAAAATGTATAAAAAGAAGGGCAAATGATATCCTAGGAATGGATAGAAAAAGGAATCATAAAAAATGTTCAGCTAAATCCACAAAAGGCAGAAAAAGAGAGGAAGAAAAAAATAGGACTAAGTAACCAGGACAACAAACAGAAAACATTAACAAATATGGTAGATAGTAACCCAACTCTACCAATTTGAACATCAGTGATCTAAATACACTCATAAAAAGGCAAAGATTGTCAGAATGGATCAAAAAATAAAACACACCTTAACAAATTTTAAAAGAATAGAAATCACACAACGTCTGTTCTCAGACCTCAATAGGATTAAGCTAAAATTCAATAACAGAAAGATAAATGGAAAATTCCCCAATACAGGGAAATTAAAAACACACAACATTAAGAACACAAAAAAGCCAGTTAAAAAAATTGTCCAAATACCTTAACAAACACCTGACCAGAGAAAATTTACAGATCACAAAGATACATGTGAAACGATGCCCCACATCATGTGTCATCAGGGAAATGCAAATTAAACAACAGTGCAATAACACTGCACGTCTAATAGAATGGACAAAATCAGGAACACTGATAACACTGGGCATGTTTGGGGAACAATAAAAACTCTCACTCATTGCTGCTAGGAATGCAGAAAGCTACAGCCAATTTGAAAGATGGTGTAACATTTTGTTATAAAACTAAACATATGCTTACACAATCTACCAATTGCACTCCTTGGTATTTACTCAAGGGAGTTGAAAATTCATATCTATACAAAAACTTGCACAGGGATGTTTATCACAGCTTTATTAACAATTGCCAAAACTTGGAAGCAACCAAGATCTTCTTCAATAGACTAATTGATAAATAAACTATGGTACATCCAGACAAGGAAATATTATTCAGCACTAAAAAGAAATGAGCCGTTGAACCATAAAAAGACATAAGGAACCTTAAGTGAATATTACTAAGTGAAACAAGCCAATCTGAAAATGTTACATATTGTATTATTCAACTATTTGATAGTCAAATATATGTTCAACTATTTGGTAGTCTGGAAAATGCACTTTGGAGACAGTAAAAAGATCATTGGTTACCAATGGTTGTCAGTTGGGAGAATGATGGACACATAGAGCATGGAGGATTTTTAGAGCTTGAAACTACTCAGTATGAAACTATGATGCTGGTGCTTGTCATACATTTGTTCATACCCATAGAATGTACGCCACCTAGAGTAAACCATAATGTAAACTATGGACTTTGGGTGACTATGGTGTGTCAATGTAGGTTCATCAGTTGTAATAAATATACCACTCTGGTGGGGAATGTTGATAATGAGGAAGTTTTACATGTGTGAGGCTGGGGATATATGGGAAATGTCGGTATCTTCTATTCAGTTTTTCTGTGAGCCTGAAAGTGTTCTTTAAAATTGTCTTAGTAAAAATTTCAACAATTTATGTGGAATGAATGTAAGTTTGCTTTTAAAACCCTAGACAAAGTTGAACAACTATTTTGGCTACAACAAAGTATTAATTGATTATCAAAATATCAAGTTATTCTAGGCCTACCTAGATTTGGTCTGTGGTTGAAAAAGACCCTTGGATATTACAGGAAACCTTGAAGAGCTTTTCAGAAATATTTCAGATATTAACTGTAAACCATTTCAAATTAGAAAGCTCTTTTAATGTTATAGGGTGTTGCATTTTGAAATACAACAATTCTTCCTGCAGCATCTAATTCGGATCACTGTTTGAAAAATAAACACGAAACTGTTACAGAATGGAAAATGTGCTTTTGCTTTAAAAGAGATCAGCAGAATTTTTACTAATTACCAGGTACTGTTTAGTACAGTGTAAGGTGAGCCTCCATATAAACCTGTTTCATATTCCAGCAGAATATATCACAGAAGGAACAGGTATGGTGTAAATGGCTGCCCTGTGCTTTGGTATAAATAAGATCATTAGAGCTATAAGAAAGGAAATGGCTTCCTTATAAATTGTGTAGTGTCATTTTCTTCTATCATAATACTCAGAGACTGTTGTTTAATGCTAGATGGATCTATTTCAAATGAAACATTTTAATGTAAGCTATAATCCATACTTGTTTCTTCAAGACCTAACTCCCTAGATTTTTTTTACTGTGGATCTCTTTACAATTGTGTGCTCTTCTTTATTCGTCAGAAGGTGAATCAGTGCAAGGAAAATGAAGTTATCTCAAAAAGAACTCAACACCAGTCCAAAGAGCTTTGAATTAACACTCTAAATAAAGGTTTCCTAGGATCACCAAAAGTTTAGGCTGCCCAAGTTGTTGGGTAGACAGCTCCCTGTGGAACTGGATTTCTGTTATAACAAAAGTGTCCCAATTAAAAAAAAAATGTCTAAAATTCCTACCATTAATTCTCTGAGTGGCTAAGGCACTATATTACCTAGAAAGGACAACAACTTATCTCATGTATTGCAGAAATTAGTTTTTCTGTTTTCAGGCAGAGTAGAAGGTGCAAGAAAGTGAAAGGATCTGAGAAGGGATTCAGGAAGATACCAATAGGTGAATGAAATTCTGTGGGAAAAGGAGAGAGAGGGCACTGGCAACTCAGACTGTGTGAGAGCATTTGAGTTACAAAAAGAAAATTGTCAGCCTATTTCTGGCTCTAAAAGGCAAATGAAAATGATTCAAAGGATGTGATCGTATTTCATTGCATTTAGACATAATAGTTATTAAAAAGAAATAACAACCTTGCTTTATGACTATAGCAATTTATGATCCACCGCCCTTTCTCTCAAGGCATTTAAAACTTAGCTGAATTCACAAGCATACACAGAGTTAAAAACTAACAAAAGGGTTAAAGAGAATGTAAGATATTTGCACATGTCGCTCCATAACTAAGGACAAATGAAGAGTACAGAATACATGGGCTCTGACTTCATTATTTGGTGGCAAAAGTCAGGGCAATCTTCAGGGAAGTGGCATTCCTTTTGGCTCCTCTTAGAAAGTCAGCAACTGTAGCAGCTAAAAATAAAAGAAGAATAAACAGAAGAAATGTATTTTAAATTAATATTCAAATGATTTTGAAATATTCGAGTTGAGCTACTGTGAGCATCAGTAATTACACCAAAAAATGAGTAAATGTTATAATTATAACTGCAGTAAAAATTATCCAGCAGTTTCAAGGAGAAGCTCTGCACAGCATATTGATCAGCAGTTATAAGGCTTTCTTAAGGGTGAAAGCAACCTGAAGATAACTAAAATTCGGTTTATTCACATAGTGGATGTTCTAGTGGCTGAGCCACCAGACCATACAAGCAGCCAGCTTCACCAATTCTGGCCCCTACTGTTTACATCAAATGTAATAATCTTATATTAATACATTTCCTGGATTACACCATAGGGAGAAAAACTGCTCTCCATAGTTCTCTAAATTTCTTAGTTCAAACCAGTTAGCTAAGGAATTTTGGGTTAGAATCACTATTCTCCGTTTATTAGCCCCAACACAATTCTAAAACATGTTAATCACATTGCAGATATTACATCTAGGGTTATAAATTCAGGCTTTTAATAGTGATTGGGAGAAGGAAGAATAAAACTGCCTATTACTCTGCCTCTACTTACTACCACTCTTAACACCTTGACCCCACCTGAATCCTGAGACTCACCCTAATTTCTAGGTCCAATCCTGATCTTAAAGATATCTAGGTTGTTTTTTGTTCATTCATTTGTTTTTTAGATTCCACATATAAGTGAGGTCATAAGTACAGAGAACAAACTGGTCATTACCAGAAGGAAGGGGTTGGAGGATAAACAAAATAGGGAAAGGGGCTTAAGAGGAACAAACTTCCAGTTATAAAATAAACAAGTAATGGGGATGAAAAATACAGCATAGAGAATATAGTCAATAATATTGTAATAACATTGTATGGTGACTACATTTATCGTAGTGAGCATTCTGTAATGTATATAATTGTCAAATGACCTTGCTTTTCACCTAAAACTAGTATAACTTTTGTCAACTATACTTCAATCAAAACGACAGCAGCAGCAACAAAACCTACGCTGGCTGCTAGAAGTCTCTGCCTATTCACTCCATCCCAATCCTACATTTTATGTCTTTAGTGGGTGGTACGCAATTTCCGTTCAGGTTAAGTCAAACTCCTCAGCATTGTATTCTAGGTTCTCTTCCATCAGACCCTATGGTACCTAATGATTTTCTTTCAGATACCCTCAGATTTCGTTACTGGCCCTGTTACTTCTTCTACATAGTTCCTCCAACCGAATTAGTCAACTCCTTATACCCTCTTCACATTCTACGCCTCTGTGACTGCTTCCCTGAGAACCACGTACCTGATCAACCCATGGTCTTCTGAAAAGCTACCACCATGTGTAAATACAGCTTCATTCTCTGATTTACACCGTCTTCTCAGCTCATTTATTGAATTTTCTCTTGCCTCCCCAGCTCTGATTTTATGTTCTTTGGAAAAACTTTCTAGGGTATGTTTGAAGCCCCCACACCACCCACCATTCTGCAATGTGTGTAAAGTTGAATATATATTTATTGAGTGAATAAATGGGGAAATGAGCAATTGAATTATTGACTCTTGGAACAGCAGAGGACTCAGAGATTCTTGGAAATTTAGATGTCTAATAATAAACTTTGAGGGACTGGAAACATTTGCTTTCTGTATTTTACAATTGTTAGCTTAATTTAATGTGGCATATTATAAATTCACTTATTTTTGCTGGAATTTTAATGGGGCTTATAATCAAGTGGAAGGAGAGAGAAAATAAACAAGTAAACACCCAAATAAACAAGATCATTTATCATTATTTTGTTACATATATATTATACATGTTATATATTACCAGTTTATTGATGATTCTAAATTATGCAGTAGGGTTTCATATATGAATCTTTTCCCCAACCACTGTTTTCAGTGCTGCTCTGCTAAATCTCCCTTTCCTTCCGTATAATGACATCTTGGGCAGAAACCACAACTTTCTAGTTGATCTACTATAAAAACTCAAACCATTTAAAAACTTTAATCTATTTTTTAGGTTTTTAACTTCAGTTAACGTACAGTGTAATATTGGTTTCACGTATACAGTGTAGTGATTCAGCACTTCTATACATCATCCAGTGCTCATCACAAGAACCCTCCTGAATCCCCATCACCTATTTCACCTGTCCCCCCACCCAACTCCCCTGTGGTAACCAGAAGTTTGTTCTCTAGTTAAGTTTCTTGGTTTGCTTCTCTCTCTCTCTTTCTTCTTTTTCTCTTTGCCTTTTGTTTGGTTTCTTAAATTCCACATATGAGTGAAATCATATGGTATTTGTCTTTCTCTGACTGACATTTCACTTAGCATAATACACTGTAGCTCCATCTATGTCGTTGCAAATGGCAAGATTTCATTCTTTTTTATGGTTGGGTAGTATTCCATTAGCTAGATACCTAGATATAGATATAGATTTGATATAGGTATACATATAGATATCTTCCACATCTTCTTTATCCATTTATCAATTGATGGACATTTGGGCAGTTTCCATAATTTGACTCTTGTAAATAATGCTGCTATAAACATCAGGGTGCATGTATCCCTTTGAATTTGTATTTTTGTATTCCTAGTAGTGCAACTGCTGTATCATAGGGTAGTTCTGTTTTTAACTTTTTGAGGAACCTCCATATTGTTTTCCAGAATGGCTGTACCACTTTACATTCTGACCAACAGTGTAAGAGGGTTCCCCTTTCTCCACATCCTTGCCAACACCTGTTGTTTCTTGTGTTATTGATTTTAGCCATTCTGATAGGTGTGAGGTTATATCTTATTATAGTTTGATTTTCATTTCTGTGATGATGAGTGATAAGCATCTTTTCATTGTCTGTTGGCCCTGCGGGTCTTCTTTGGAGAAATGTCTATTCATATCTTCTGCCTATTTTCAATTGGATTATTTGTTTTTTGTCTATTGAGTTTTATAAGTTCTTTATGTATTTTGGATACATAACCCTTTGTCAGATATGACTTTTCCAAGTATCTTCTCCCATCCCATAGGTTCCCTTTTAGTTTTGTTGATTGTTTCCTTCTCTGTGTAGAAGGTTCTCTTTTCTTTCTTTCTTTCTTTCTTTCTTTCTTTCTTTCTTTCTTTCTTTCTTTCTTTCTTTCTTTCATTTCTTTCTTTTTTAATGTAGTCCCAATAGTTCATTTTTTTTTTAATTTTATTTCCCTTGCCTCAGGAGACATATCTGGAAAAATATTGTTACAGCCTATGTCAAAGCAGTTAACTGCCTGTGTTCTCTTCTTGGATTTTTTTTTTTAAGATTTATTTATTTATTTAAGAAAGAGAGGCAGAGAGAGAGCACAAGTGGGAGGGGCAGAGGGAGAGAATCCCAAGCAGACTGTGCTGAGTGCAGAACCCCATTTGGGGCTGTATCTCACCACCCTGAGTTCATGACCTGAGCTGAAACCAGGAATCTGGCACTTAACTGACTGTGTCACCTAGGTGTCCCTCTTCTAGGTTTTTAATGGTTTCATATCTAACATTTAGGTCTTTAATCCATTTTGAATTTATTTTTGTGTGTGGTGTAAGAAAGTGGTTCAGTTTCATTCTGTTGCATGTTGCTGTCCAGTTTTCCCAGCACCATTTATTGAAGAGACATTCTTTTTTCCATGGGATATTCTTCCCTGCTTTGTCGAAGATTAATTTACCATATAATTGTGGGTTCATTTCTGGATTTTCTATTCTGTTCTGTTGATCTATGTGTCTGTTTTTGTGCCAATACCATACTGTCTTGATCACTACAACTTTGAAGTCTGGAATTGTGATACCTCTGGCTTTATTTTTCTTTGTCATGGTTGCTTTGGCTATTTGGGGTCTTTAATGGTTGCATATAAATTTTAAGATCGTGTGTTCTAGCTTTGTGAAAAATGCTGTTAGTATTTTCATAGGGATTGCAGTAAATGTGTGAATTGCTTTGAGTAGTATAGATATTTAAGCAATTTACTCTTACAGTCTGTGAACATGGAATGTCTTTCCATTTCTTTGTGTTGTCTTTCATTTCTTTCATCAGTGTCTTACTGTTTTCAGAGTACAGCTCTTTCACTTCTTTGGTTAGGCTTATTCCTAGGTAACTCATTGTTTTTAGTGCAATTGTAAATGGAAGTGATTCCTTAATTTCTCTTTCTGCTGCTTAGTTATTGGTGTATAGAAATGCAAAATGTTTCTGTATGTTAATTTTCTATCCTGTGACTACTGAATTCTAGCAATTCCAGCGGTTTTTTGGTGGAATCTTTTAGGTTCTCTATAGTATCACGTCATCTGCGAATAGTGAAAGTTTTATTTCTATCTTGCCAATTTGGATACCTTTTATTTATTTTTGTTGTCTGGTTTCTGTGGCTGGGACTTACAGTACTATGTTAAATAAAAGTGATGAGAGTGGACATCCCTGTCTTCTTGTTACTGACCATAAAGGAAAAACTATTAATGTTTCCCTATTTAGGATGATATTAGCTGTGAGTTTTTCATATATGGCCTGTATATGTGCCTTTAAGCCTACTTTATTGAGAGTTTTACTTTTCTTTCTCCATCTTCCTTCCCTATGAAGTTATCAAAGTTTAAATTTCTTTTCAGTGTTGCTATTTGCATGGCTATCACCATGGTGACAGTGATCCAAGACAGAAAGATACCAGTATATGCAGACAAGAGATATAGAGTGATTCAAGACCATAACTTTATAAAATTATCTACAAAAGGAGTCTCAGCCATAGCTCTCACCATCGCCTCAGACCCATAGAAGCATCACTCTGCAGATAGGCAGCCTGATTGGGAGTAAGAATCCTGCTGGGTCTTTGGAGGAACTTTTTGGTTTTTTGGACACTCGTAACTTCAGAGATGTTAACTGCCCAACAGCCTGCCCATGGTAGTTCCAAGTAACTGATAAAATCCTGAGTTACCACAATGAAGGTGAGTGTGTTGAAAATGCAGTCCTAGCCAAATTGTCTGGCTTTCCATCTGTACCACTCTTCCTGGCTGCCTCTCCTATAGTCCTATGTAACTTTACCATTTGGTTGCAGTCAGACTCATGATTGATTTGGCAAATACAGTGTTCTTGGCACATGAAAAAAAAAATAAACAGTGATGAACTTTTCAATAGGGACAATAGGCCAACGCTAACGTGCAATTTTCAGAGCGGAACCAAATTAGCTTCTGCCTGGGAAGGGATGACTCCTTTTGCTGTTTGTTAGAAGTAAAAACCAAACAAGGAGCAGGTTTGTTTCTCTTACACTTATTTCCTCTTACACTTATTTCCATCAGATCATAATCTGATATAACATAATTTTTTTTAAAGATTTTATTTATTTATTTATTTATTTATTTGACACAGAGAGAGATCACAAGTAGGCAGAGAGGCAGGCAGAGAGAGAGGGGCAAGCAGGCTCCCTGCTGAGCAGAGAACCTGATGTGGGGCTCGATCCCAGGACCCTGAGATCATGACCTGAGCTGAAGGCAGAGGCTTTAACCCACTGAGCCACCCAGGCGCCCCGATCATAATCTGATATAAAGGTCATCGTGTCTACCAATAAAGGGAGTAAAATGAAGTGAGTTACATGTATATTAGTTACACATCAGAATTATCCAAGGTAGAAAAACTTTTTCCTCAAGTGCATGAGCAGTTAAAGTAAAAGTATGTTTATTTGCCTTTCACAATTATGACAATCTTGTAGATGATCACTGAATATTTTGCATTTAGGGGGACTACTAAGTAATTGAAGCAACTGAAGTCAAAATTGACATAGAAGAACAGTGAGAGGACACAGTCAAATGAACAATTAATTTTCATGTACACTTGAAAAATATCTGAATGGATGAGCCCATCAAAGTAGTATTTGCACAGGGGTTTCAATATCTAGTATACCTTGAAATTTTTATTTTATTAAAAAACATGTATATAATTCTATGTATGATCATATTTATTTTGAGGTGAGGATTTACAAATGTTAACTCATTTAATTTTTATATCAACCAAATGAATTTGGTATTATCATTACTATCCCTATCTTACAAAATTGGAAACCAAGGCAATAAATGGTAAATAATTCCCAATGTTCATACAGTGAGGGAAACATGGAGGCTGGACTTGAACACATAGTCCAGCTCAGAACTACAGGCTTCAACTTGTATACTAAGCTACAAAGAGACCGGCCTCTCGGCCACAGTCTGACATTGCTGCCGACCACAATGTGTGGTGAGCTTGTGGGCTCTGAGGTCAGACAGGCATGAATATAAAATCCTGGCTCAGCCACATACCAGCTTTGTGACCTTGGGCAAGTGCCTGCAGTGCTCCTTATCTGTATGCCATTTTTTTTCCCTGCAAGCAAGTTTTATTTAAATAATATTTATTTAAGTAACATCATGTAATGTTAAAGCTGAAGGAAAAAAAACAAAACAAAAGCCAGTCTGTTACACAGCCATCAGAAAGGATGAATACCCAACTTTTGTATCAACATGGATGGAACTGGAGGAGATTATGCTGAGTGAAATAAGTCAAGCAGAGAAAGCCAATTATCATATGGTTTCACTTACTTGTGGAACATAAGGAATAACATAGAGGACATTAGGAGAAGGAAAGGAAAAGTGAAGTGGGGTAAATCAGAAGGGGAGATGAAGCATGAGAGACTGTGGACTATGAGAAACAAACTGAGGGTTTTGGAGGGGGGTGGGGGGATGGGTGAGACTGGTGGTGGGTATTAAAGAGGGCATGTGTTGCATGGAGCACTGGGTGTGGTGCATAAACAATGAATTTTGGAACACTGAAAAAATAAAAAAATACAGTCCATTACTCCACATGGCATTGGGCAGCCGTAGCTAGTAAGTTGAAAGCTCTACAGCTAGCTACATGCCTGATACAACAGTCTGAAGTTTGTTCCTTTGTCAAAGTTTAACTCTCATAGAAGGTTGACCTCACATTCTGGTGTTTGGACATTGATTAGCTAGGATATGTCTGGTCAAAAAGACCTTAGTGTCAAGCCAGATGTCCTATCACACCTCCCTAGAGGGAAGGTGGCCACTCTAAGCTCTGCCTACCTGGTCGGACTGGAGACACCAGGGATCTTTCTTTGACTCCCTGTAGCAGCACAGCTGCTGTTGCTGTCTTACCCGGTGCTGTCCTCTCAGCTTCACTGTGGGTTGTTCAGGTGGTGACATTCTCTAAGGGCAGGGAACTCTAAAGAAGGAGAGCTGAGGAGCTTCTAGCCATACATAGGTATCTGTGATCTTGGGGCTCTGGGTTTAACCAAAAGAAACATCACATTACTACTTGGTTTCAGGCCAGACATTGCCAGGTGCCTACTGCTTGACCTCTGTTTAAATGAGGGACTTTTAAGACTAGACAGCATAGATTTTTTCAGTTTATTGCATGAAGCAATTACACTAGTCCCAGTTAAAAGCAGACCCCAAATGGTTGCATTATACAAGCTGTGAGATTTTTAAACTTGCTACAAGGGACAGAAGGGATATTCTGCTCTTTGCAAAGAAATCCTCACTTAAGCTTCAGTGTCCCAAAAGCACTTAAAACCCATGAACCTTCAGCTGGTCATCCTTAGCCAGTCCAGTCTCTATGAGGAACCAGCATATGTTCTTGCACTGTTCACCCTGTAGCGGAATTACTTCCTATTCTGGATGCTCAATTACAGGACCATTGCAGGCAAACAACTTTTTTTTTTATAAGATTTTATTTATTTATTTGATCTAGAGTGAACACAAGCAGGGGGGAGGGGCAGAGGGAGAGGGAGAAGCAGATTCCCTTCTGAGCAGGGAGCCTGATGCTGGACTCGATCCCAGGACGCTGGGATCATGTCCTGAGATGAAGGCAGATGCTTAACTGACAGCCACCCAGGCACCCCAGCAAATTGCTCTTAAACAACTTTGCTAGTTTCTTTTTATTATAACCACCAGTGAACCCTTGGAGAGTAGTAAGGGTCTTTCTGCTGTTTCTCTGTTGAATTCTTATATGGCTTTAATCCTCAGTGCCAGCAGGAAGCAGATCATCACCCTTACTTGCATCAGCCAAGGGCTGGAAAGAGTGGAGGTTCTGGATAGCAGGACATACACTACCATTCCTTTTCCTTGGTAGAAACAGCCTGCAGAAGGCCAGGGCAGGGGTTGGTGGGTGCTAGTGGGGAACAGAGTGTCAGGAAGTGAGGGGGCACAAAGGAGAGGCTGCTGAGTCCTTGGTCATGGCTCAGTGACTGGGCTGTATGCCATTAAATTCAGAGGGTTGGGGAGAGGATATAAATATGTAATACAGATAAGACAAAGCACTTAGAATTATATTTGGCACAGGGACAACAATAGAATGGTTTATTTTTTACTATTTCTATTAGATAATAGTAAAGAATATGGAATGTGGCGATCACCACCACCAGTCCAGTCCAAGCAATCACATCTGTTGCCTAGACTACTGCTTTTGACTTCTAGTCTAACTCCCCACCTTCAGCCCTACCTCTGACCCAAAGTGTATCCTTTTTAAACTGCAAATCTGATTGTGTCTATGTAAGTTTAGATCATTCAGTGATTCTCAAGATTCCTATGTTAAAATACAGAAGCCTTAACAGGGCTTACATGATCCAGTACCTCCCCACATTTCAGTCCAATTGCAATCATTCTCTTTCATGAACTTCGTGCTTATAGGTAAGAGAGACTAGTGACTGAACCCCCAAAATCAGCCATCTCAGTACTGCTCATTAATTCTACTGGCATTTGTTGAATGCTTACTCAAGTTGCAGATGCAAAAAGAGTACAAAGGGAAAAGATCCAGGGATCCATTCCCATACATGTCAACATTAATAGAAATTTACACAACATCCGTTTGTATGGCCCCATCTCTCCTTTGCTTCTCAAGCAAACTTCCTGCCCATGTCTGTTTTACCATATCCTCCTCTTCCAACTGGCCCTCTTCTGACTTAATTTTGACTTTTGCCTCAACTCCACCTCTAAAACCATTCTCACTCAGATTATAAATGACATCTGTGGCAGATTCTGGCACAACTTCAGAAAGTTGTCTTTCTAATACCCATTTCTGTTTTCTTTTTTTACTAAGAGAGAGAAAATGTTTACAACAATAATGAGCCAGCTTAATTTAAAAAACTACATTACCCACCTTCCTTGGTAGCTTTGAAGCTGTAATTGGCAGTCTACAGAGGATTTCTGGGAAAGATGTTTTTTGCTGATTAAAAAAAAAAAAGTCCTACACTTTTCTCCTTGTTATTTGTTCCTTCCTCCTTTCTACTTGTAATGTAGATGTGAGGCTGGAGATGGACCAGCCATGTTGTGATCATAATATGCCCAAAAGATGAAAAGCTCTGTGTAGAAAAGAAAAAGTGAAGACACCTGGGACATTGATGAGGTTGTGAAGTCCCTGAGGACTCCTGAAACTTTCTCTTTCTGGACTTTGTTCCATGAAAAACAGGTTTCTGTCGTATGCAGCCAAACACAGTATGTAACTGATATACAATCCCAATAACCAAGTTTACTAGCCAATGTTTGCTTTTGCATTTCTGAAGCATTTTAAGTATTGCTGCTGATTTTTCCCCACTTGAATCCATTTGTACATCTGATTTTTGTGTTACAACTCCTTCCTAGTTCTTTGCTTTCACCTTCCTATGGCTTCTTCATTTAGCCTCTACTCTGGGTTCCTCTTTTTCTGACCATCTATTGGAAGTTGACACTTCTCATTTTTCTATAAGGTATCCCTTTACTTTTTATTCTCTGCAATTCTATCTTCAAGATGTCACTTACATCAAGACTTTTACTACAAAATTCCCCCAAACTTATAAGTCTTTGTGTTTCTGGTCCAGTGCTCTTTTCTCACCTCTAGACTTAAATAACAAATGACCTGCAGAACATTTATACCTGGATATTCCATAGTAACTTCAAACTTAGGACTTCTGTGACTAATACTGAAATCTCAAGTTCTTGCCACAATTCTGGAAAGAATTACGTTCCTTTTTGTACCCTCATTATACCATGTGATTTTTATGGCTGCATTTACCAGATTTACAGTAGCATTTTATTATAGCATTTACCAGATTTACAGTTTATGGCACACATAAGAAGAAAATGCAAGTCAGCATGGCTTAAACAAAAGGAAATGTATTATCCCTCATAATAAGTAACTAAAGGTTGGGAGCTCTAGAGTAAATTAATTCAGCAGGTCAGTAATAGTATCAAGAACCCTGGTCATTTCAGTATTGTTTTTCTCCCATCTTAGTTGTGTCACTAGATGATTGACATGGGTTCAGACATCAAATCCAAACATGTACAAGTCTAGAAGAGGAGATTTTTTCCCTTTTAGACCAAAGAGAATGTTTTCATAAAAGATGCCAAGCAGACTCACCTTCATTATCCAGAATTATAAATTATGTGCTTTTTTAAAGAAATCATTAGAAAGGAGGATGGGACCACTGTGAATGGCTCAGTGAAACATATGGCTGAATAGAGCATGGGTGGGGTTAGCCAAACATAATTGAGTTTGAAGTTAGACACTGTATTACTCAGAATTCTCCAGAAAAACAGAACAAATAAGATAGATAGATGATAGATTAGATAGATAGGTAGATAGGTAGGTAGATAGATAGATAGATAGATAGATAGATAGATAGATAGATAGATACAGAGATAAAGATACAAGGGGATACACACACACATGCATATACATGTGTACATGTATATATTATATATAATATACAATATAAGTATACAGTACATATAGTAGGATACATATATAAAGAATATATGAAGAGATTTATTGTAAAGAGTTGGTTCATGTGATTATAGAAGCTGAGAAGTCCCAAGATCTGGAGTTGCCAAAAGGCAGACCCAGAAGATCTAATGGTGATTCCAATGTTGATCTCATCCAGACACACTCTCACAGACAAACCCGGATTAACATGTGACCAAATATCTGGGCACGCCATTGCCTGACTAAACGATACATAAAGTTGACCATTAATGATGCTAACAGTATCTATTCCCCATTCTCTGCTTTAATTGTGTATTTATGTATTTATATGTCCTCTCTGTTGAATTTTGAGTTTCTTATAGCTAATTTTTATTTTTGTCTCTATCACATCTTGTGGTATTCCCAGATATAGTAGATATTCAGCAAGTGTTGAATGAATTAATTTTGATCTGGAGAGCTGAAGAATAATCTGACCTAAAGAAATTGACTTTGGAAATATATATACCTGTTATCTGAAATGGAACATTAACAAACTCAATTCACAAATGAAACAGTGACTTAGAACTCGATTTAAAGTAGTCTTATCATAAACAATCATAGAAGATGATCTTAATACTGTGTGATATTGGCGAAATGTCAGAAACTACAAAATCTTTCATGGAATACTGTACATTCTGACTAGTTATTCTGCAATTCCACTGATGGGAAAAATGTAAAATAAACTTAATTTCAGGATATCAATCAATATGTATTTAGCGAGTACTTATTATTTTTCACTATTCTATGCAAAACACCATTTGTCCTTATTAAGTGGTCCCTTTCTTCATTAAACTTATTTGTTGGGGTAACAGAATTGAAGCAAAGGTAAAAAGTTGGGTGATGATGTCAGTTACTGATACATATTTATCAAAAATTTCTAGGTACAAAACATTGCACTAGGAACTGTGGAAGTCCTAATGGAATGAGGAGGTTGGCTTTGGACTCTGAAAGCTTGCTTATCACTAGCCCTTTGCCCTCGGTCAAGTTTTTCGACATTTCTAAACATCAATCTGTCATCTATAAAATAAGGGTAATGTAGGTTTTATAATATTTTCAACAAGTGCCATTTATATCTACTTTCCATCTATGTGCCAGAACCTCCCAGATGTGCATTTCCAGCACCATAGCTCAGAGGCATCTCAAACTAAATAGAGGTATAAAAATGAGCTTTTGAGATGGCTCCACAATTTTTATCCCTCCAGTGCCTCCTTACCTCCATACATTTTGCTACTAGATGATAGCATTGAACCATGTCGATCACTCTTCATAGTCAATCTATAATCAATACTATATATTCTTGTGCTCAAATGTATCTGGTCTCAGTTGACACTTCTCCATCTTCTTCACTAGAGAATCAGAAAGTAGATTGGCTTTTTACTCTACATTAATATTCTGTCATTTTATTGATGGAAATGCCTTTGTTAGCTCCTATGTACACTTCTGTAAAATATCCCTTGCCAGGTAAGACAACCTCTCCCTCCGCACCACCATCTTCTATCTCCAGACTACATAAGTCTTTATTTAATACAATTTTCCTCTGCTTAATCCCTATGGATTTTTATTTCAACAAACAAAGGCAAAATTCAAAGCCTTTGGTATGTTTTCATTAAGGCAGCCTCTCCTTACCTTCCTGGGCTAGCCTTAAGCATTCCAAGCACCTGTCTGTTCAGACCTTTCATACCTGCTGTTTCACCACTCTCATGTGACCGACTCCTCATATTGTTAAATTTCCTTTTTTCAGAACAGTCCTTTCTTACCAATCCTCTCCCTCTCTCTTACTCTAATTTTACTAAACATTCAGTTTTCCTTGTCTCACCCAACTTTTTAGTCTTTCCTAGTAGTACTTACAATGATAAGAGTTTAAATATTTATTTGGTTATTTAACTCTTCACTGGACCCAGTGTATCAGGGAGACAGACTGTGTCTATTTTTTCATACCTATTTTAGCAATGTTAGGAGTGTGCCTGGCACAGAGTATTAACACATAATAAATATTCATTAAATAAATGCATTAACATAGAGAAATCAGTGATTTTATTACAGATTGGAAAAACCGGACTCTCCATTCAGATAAGTGTGACTTATGGAAGCCACCAATCTCTGTCTTAATTGTGCATTGGTGATTCCAAGCATGCCACATAACTGGGAAGGTGCACAAACAAATAAAAAAATAATTTATCTGTATTTACCTAAAACAAAAGCTACTGAGAAATAGCCCAGGTAGTTTAGCAAAGATCACACTGCACCAGAAAAATTTAATTTTTACAATTAAAGACCTGAAGTACTGCATTGGAGCCATGCACTCATATTTTAACATGTAACACTTTAAAGTAGAACAATTTATTTCTTGGGCAAACTGCTTAAAGAATTGTTTCACCATTCCAGTGGAAAGTGATCATTTTACTATGCATTGATAATTACAATAACAAATATAATTCAAATAACAATTATTAGCATATGTGTGATATGTTACACTTCACATAGCATTTTTATTCCCATTATCTCATTTCCAAGCAGGATATTTTTCTGATTAAATTTCTTTTTCAAAGAATATTATGTTCTCATTCTGGCACTTCAAAATACACATTCTTGTGTAGTAATGTTTATATGTAAACAAAATACACACACGTATGATACACACACACTCAAAAATACATAAAGTATATACCATCTATCAGTAGCCAGCAGGGTGCTAGGTTGGCATTTTAATCTATATGAATATTGTTTCCTTTTATTGGTAGTTCTTGTCCTCATTAAAAGTTCTTGGGCCCTCTCTTCCCATTTCTCTGATATACACAAAAATACTTTTTTTTTTTTTAATCTCTGGCAAAATGTTAAACTGCTTACACTTAAATTTTTGTTTATCATTTTTTATAATGGCAATATATATTTTTAATTAAATAAGTCAGTTGACTATTCTCAAATATTTAAGCACATAAACAAACCATTATTTATATAAAATGAAATTAATTGGAAACCAGAAGTTCATATGCCCTACACCAGGGGATACTTAATGGACATTAGCCAGTTAATGCACATCAACCGTAATTCATAACTGCAAACTGAAAGCACAAAAAGGCAATTTCCTCTAACATTAATCTGAAGAATTTCTTTTCCCAGAGTTTCAACATTACCATAGGCCAATTTGGGATGTTTAAAAGGTTCTATATTGAGTGTGGAGAGGGTGGTGGATCATTCCACTTCCTTAGTAAAGGGGGTAGAGATATTCTTAGAGGGCAGTCTCTGGCTTTTGGGTCACGTGATGATTATAACACCTCTGAGTTGCCCTCCTTTTGGGTGAGCTGGTAATCCCAAGGCCAATGGATAGTTGTGTTGCAGTGAATCATTTATTTCAAGACCCAAAGTCCTGCGAGAAGCTTGCTTCAAGTTTAATGACTGGGAGTCTGGTGCTTTTTAAGTGTTTGGGGAAAAAGTTGAAATTACAATTCTTCACTCTCTTCTCTCATTTACCATTATATGTAGGTGAGTGGGGGATAGTGAAAAATAAATTGCACCACTTAGAGATATAGGCTAAGCCATTTTTTGGGCAGCTGTGTCAATAAAGTACACATATAACATCAGTTTCCTATTACACACATCATTCAGAGTCATATATTACTCAGTATAATGGAAAAAAAGGGAGACTAAAATCTAAAATGAAAAGAGAAATTGAAGTACAACCAGAGCAAGTAGCAGCTGAGCCAACAGCAGCCAACACAGTGAAACATTTAGTCAGTTCTCCTGGAAAACAAGTGCTTCTGGCATTAATGACCCTCCATGTCACGTCTCAGAAAGCTGACGAGCAGCTGGGGTACAAGAATATTGGAGGCAAATTTTTCTTGCTATTCTCAAGTAATTGGAAATAAATAGACGACTGCCCCCACACATTGCCCTGCAGATTGTGATTTAGTTCAAGAGTTTTGAAGGTGAATGTTTCTGTCTGTTTGCATTGACTTTGATGTGGATTTTTCAAAGTGGGCGTGATAGGACAGTCATCGTGAAGGTATGTCATAGGTGCAAGAATGAGTGTTTCTTGAGGCTCAGATTGGTGATGGTGGGGAGAGTCATCTGTTCATCCTTCCACTTCTCTCTCCACCCAGATCTAATCACACTTCTGCTCAGTTGTCAGAGGCTAACACTGGTTCCAAGATGGCTGCTCAGGCAGCCCTAGAACAACACCCCAAGCATGGTGAGCGTTCATTCTGCTTTACTCAGTAGATGGATTTCCAAATAGTTGCAATTCCTTATTTATTTTCTAACTAGAAACAGAATCCAATTTTTATTGCCCTTATAAGGCCAGCTAAGAAAAGCATTTTTCTACAGAGAAATATTTATTCTTGATGCACACACAAAATATGCACAGAAGATACTCATTTGGGGGGATTATAAACTTTAAGTTTATAAAAGGGTGTGCAAAAGATGGTGCTAGTCAGGGATTATTTTGCAGAATCTATTACATAAATTTGGAAAGAGCTCACCATCCATTGTTTGTGAAAACTTTGATTTTTATAATTAGATTAAGAAATGTCCTAATAAATTGAATTCTTATTTTCTAAAGGATTTTCTTATAAAATTTAATTTTTATTACACTTTTAGTTTTCAGTGTTTCTTAACACATTAATGTCACTATATCATGTGCTTTCTCTTGTTTTATATTTGTGTATTTTCAGTCTGTCTCTTTTCATTTGTAACTTTAATATTTCTTTTTAGCAAGGAATATTTATTAGCACCCAAACACAAATGACAAACACAAGGGATTATAATTTCCATTTATTCCCACATTCTCCTGTCCACTCTTCAAAATTAGTATTGTCATAGAGTACATGAAGTTTAATGACTTTATATGAAAATAATGTTAAGGATTTTACAATATGCCATTAGAAAATATTCTTATGCCTCTGTCTTGGATTTTTAACTTTACCAATAATTATTGAGACCTCATACCATGAAAGAGAGGGAAGAAAACCATTCTTTTCATTCTCACAACTCTTTTTTTTCTTCTTTCATCTAAAACTTTGTTATACATATATGTTTTTGTAAGTATTTGAGTCATTATACTTACAACTTTCAATAATATACCTATATTGCTTAGTTATAAGATTTTTTTTAAATGTCTATTATGTCACTTATCAAAAACGACAAAGGAGTCAACCTACTTACACAAAATCTGACCATTTCACATCTCTATTCCTTCATGAGTTATACTTTATTTCTACATTACCATCATTTATATTATGTAAGATGTATTTTTCGCTAAGCCAAGGACAGACCTGGGTTTGACAGATCCCAGAGCTTGAAGAATTTCGCTCTCTTTAAATAAATAATATGAAACTATAAATGGAAAAGTAGGTTAAAGAAAACGGTTTCTTTGTATTTCTGTTATTTCTTTCTATTTCTATTATTTCTTTTGACTGAGAAATCACAACAAATTAGAAATGTCAAAAAAAAAAAAACATAAATAAAGGCTTCCCCAAATCTAGGGACATTTCATATTTTACTAACAGTTGGATACACCTTTATAATACTTCTATTCCTTTATTTTTTGGCTGCATACTTTGATCACCTTTTCATGTGACATTGATATTATAGTATTTTCTATAATATCAACAAAAATATAATTTGGTCTCTGTTCTAGAATGGCCAATTGATTTTTTTTATAGCTAGAAAAGTTTCTGACAGCTTCATAATTTGTTTTTGGTAATGGTATGCAAATTTATATTATACTTATAAAATTTAGGATAATCTTTATCGGGTTATCTTTCATATAATAAGCTGTACAATTTCAGAGCATTTATATTTTCTTGCATCCTGATTAGGCACTCTTAAATAATAAAGTCACTTATTAATCCACGTCTTGTTTGTGTTTTATTTGCTGCACCACTGGCCATTTTCCACACAATTTCACCTGGAGCCCTTAGAGATCAGGGCAAGATATGTCACTGTGAACACTTAAGACACAGTCCAGCGTCTGAGTTCCCACACAAGCAGGTTTACTAATTTGGCATTAATACATGACAAGATTTCTCTTTTACATGATTCCCATCAAAAAATGTTAGAAATGAATATAGTACATTTATAACTATATCCTTTATGAGAAAACATGCATTTTTTGAGTAAGTTATGGTGACAAAATGTTTGATGATTGAAAAGATTTTTCAGAAACTAGGCCCAGCTCCTCCTTTTTTAAAACTTGTTCTCTTTTGCTACTCACAGTCTTCTGGGTGCTTAGGCATTTACATTGATAAAAGGCCTTCAACTTTATAACATTGTAACATGACTCTAGTAACACTGAGTGGTAGGAGTCAGTTCTACCATAGTCCATGGAAAGGACAATGAATTACATATTAAACTCCAACGAAAAAATATTCCCAAATCAGTTTTCCTTTAGCTGATTCCCAAAAAATGCCAGTGGCTCTTCCAACAGAAGGTGTAAGATATTAGAAAAGGAAACTGAAGTAGAGACCGAAGTTCTGCCCATTATAACTAAAATATCTTTTGTTTGCAAAATTTAAAATCTGTTACCACATGTGAATACAAGACTTGAAAGCCCTGACCCCAAAATGCACGTACCTGGCCTTGGAAAGTTCATGAGCAAGTAAAGGGTCCTGCCTGAATCAGGTGCTCCTTGTCTTCAGGCAGTTATTCCCATGTTCATATTACTTTTAAATGGATTCTGTATTCACCATTTATCCTTTTACATGTTTTTCTATTGACTTCTTCTTTGGATAAACGCTTATTTTTTAGTTGTTCTTTAATAAAATTTAATTGACTAAACTATTTAAAGTTTGAAAATATCAGCTGACTGAACCTATATGATAGTTCTGACTGAAAAGAAAGCACAATGTATTTTTCTGAAAAGAAAAATAGATAACATTGCCTCTAACTTTGAATGTATCTGAGGAGAGCTTTGCGGCCAGTCTGCTATTTCTGCCTTTTCAGATGAGTTGATTTTTAAAAATGTTTGTCTTACATGCCCTTAGATTTCTTTCTTTCTTTACCATTGAAGTCCAGCAATATTACCAGGATATATATCTAGGGTGATACATACCACGTTTCTTTCCATGGGATATAATTTTCCTTTTTAACTTGCATATTTTTTTATGAAAATTTTCTTGAATATATCTTTCTTTTTTTCATTCATTGTTGCCCTTCTACCAGGACACCAATTTATTTATATAGTCCTTTACTTAGCCTGCATTCAGATCTAGCTTTTTTTTTTTTTTAAAGATTTTATTTATTCATTTAACAGAGAGAGAACCCAAGCAGTCAGAGAGGCAGGCAGAGGCAGAGAGAGGAGCAGGCTCCCTGCAGAGCAAGGAGCCCGATGCGGGACTCGATCCCAAGACGCTGGGATCATGACCTGAGCCAAAGGCAGCTGCTCAACCAACTGAGCCACCCAGGCGTCCCCAGATCTAGCTTTATATCACAAATCCTTTCAACTCTGTTTTTTTTTTTTAACTCCTTTTTTTTTTTTTTATTTAATTTACTTTTAATCCCCCTTTCCAGCTTATTTTCATGTTCTTGGATGTGTTTTCAATAGTAGTCATCCTCCAGTTTTGTAGCTTCTAATATATTCTTAATTTTATTTTTCCCATACCTTCCTAACTTATTAAATCTATTTACATTATCTTAATATTTTATCCTTAAAACCATTTATATCTTCTTCAAGAGTTTGTTTCATAGAGGGTGTTTTATTAAAAAAATCCTCAAGTTTTTTCAAAATATGCCTTCACAAATTTATCTGCTCTGTGGAAATGTTTTAATTCTTGTTCTCATCTGTTTTCAATGGGTTGAATACCTGTCCTTTGTACAAGTCATGTGAATGTGAACAAATCTTGGTGTGAAGGTCATTCTTTGGCCAGGTGTCGTCTGGTCAGGGAACAGTGAGCCTCTGAGCCAGGTCTATCTGAGCACATGTGTCTGACTGCTTGTATAAGAAAAGATTGGAGACTGATAGAGACAGAGAGAGGCAGAAAGAAAGAGCTGGTTTACCACTTTCCTTCAATAACTAAGTGTGGCAGCTGGGAAGGTCCTCATAAAACTCTGCTGTAAATACAACAACAATTTTCAAGAATATCATATCAGTACACTGTGTCTTTCTTCCTCAGCTATTCTGTAGTGCCAAGTGAAGCCCCAAGAATCTTTAGCAATCAGCTTGTGTACTTCCAAACCCCTTATTTCAAAGACAGGTGTTTTTCTAGTCACTGCATTATACCACTTTTGAAAAGAATGCTGTCTTCTTCAGCTCTTTGGGATGCATGGTTCTAGGTATCCTCTCATAGCATCTTGTCCTACCCCAGGACCTGGACCCCAGTCCAGGCAGCACAAGGCTTACAATAGCCATTTCTCCTACACTGATTTGGATTTACAGGTCACGCTTAGATTCACTACACAGATGTTCATTTTTCCTGTGGTTTTCATTTGTTTTGAGGAGCTAGAAGGGGAGAGAGTAGATATGTTCTTACTCTGCTAAAATAAAGCCATGATTCTAAATGAAATATTTTTGTAAACAACCAGAAGACTCTGCTCTGGATCAAAATTCATAGAGAAACCTATGTTCTCCTTCATTCATTTTTATCCGACAGCATAGAGGTAATCACTTGATCTTCTCATTCATTTTGTAATAACTAATGAGAAAATATTAACAGTATTTTCAGGTTCTTTTTTTTCCTTTTAAAAATATTACTGTATATCTAAAGTAATCTAGAATGTCTATTTCTCTCATACTCTTTTGTTTTTATCTACAGATTCTTATTTTCATCATCAAGATTGTTTCAATGAAATGAAGAAATGACTTTATTTTGTACATGGAGGAAGGTAAGTTCCATTTTAGTCCAATGTGAAAATGCACTTTTTTTCAGTTTAAAATAACAGTAATAAGTTAAGAAAAGCTCCGAACTGTTATACTGGATTCAAATTCAATGATGTTTTTTGAACATGTGCAATGGAGACTTCAAGAAGCATTTGTGTGAAAACTCGGGTATTCACTTTGGAAATAAGTGGTTAGATGTGTGGTTTAAGAAATTTAGTTTGTATTTATTAAGCAATTACATATGAAAAGTAACTATTATAGTGTCTAATTTAGAGTATTTGATCAAGACAAGTTAGTTCCTTTCCCTACTCAGTGAAGCTTGGGCTAGCCTTTGTTCCTGGTGGGAAAAAAATGAAGAATGCCAGAACTGGGTGATACTCTCCTAGGATATATGATCAGACTTCAATGTCATTAAAGGATTCTGCAATACTAGCAAGAACAGGGAGTGCAGAAGAATGTTTCTTGTTTCCTCTTACTCAGTACTTCAGTAATCTGCTGTGAACCTCTGAGCTCTCACTCCTGTATGCCTGTATGCCAATTGCCAATTCACAAGCAATGTTAGGGTTGATGCTAAGAAGACCTGACAGCACAGAGCAGAGAGGCACCAAAATAATCCTATGCCCCTGAGTGGCCCTGTGGACATAGACACTATAAGATGTAGAAATGAGGCCATAGAACAAGAAGGCATCATTTCAGTGTCCCTGAGGCCTGTAGGAGTTGAAATAAATCAACTGTCAGAACAAAAGGTCTTTCTCTATTGGCTTGCATGTGGTGCCACGGCAATTTTGATTGTAATTTTATGCCATTCCTAAGTCCGTATTGCAAAGGAAAAATATTTAACTACTTTCTCCTAGTATATGTGATTATTTTTATCTGAGACCCTCCTTTTCTTCCACTACAACCCTGCACCCTTATAGAAATTATATACAGTGTTATAGTTATTTTTGTGGATTTGTTTTACTAAAGGTTGAGGCTAGGGGAGCAAAACCAGTAGATGGGAGAAGAAGAAATACAAATCCCTCTAACACCAGTTGACACTAAGTGGATTTAAGGCCAATATCTGAAAATATCTTCCATGTAGGGATGTCCATTAAGGAAATGTATGTGACAATGAGCAAATCCTTGGACACATATTCTCTGCCTGTTAAGTATCTGCAGTAGTACCAGGTCATGATAAAAAGACAAAAGTTTTAAAAATTAAAAAAAAAATTGAAGTCATAACTCTTTTCTCCAGTGAGTTTTCAAACTATCAGGAGAGTCTAGATTAAGTATAAAAAAACGATTACAGGCAATATTGGGTAACTATTTCCTAGAATCATTTGATTCTCAACCATACAGATAAAAATGAAATCACAATTGATGTGAGCTTGACATGCACAATGCATTTGCATATATATATATATATATATATATATATATATTTTTTTTTTACAGTTTTAGTGACCATTGTTATATAATCAGGGAACTAAAGGGTCGAGGAATATGGACCCAATAACCACGGTAACCCAAGATTATGAAAACATTCTTTGAAAAGCAATCAGCCATTTAGATATCACAAATATCTGCTTACATGAGTCTATGACTTGTTTGAAAAGCTTATAAACAAATGACCTATTATATAAATGGGTTTTAGTCTTGTCTGTCCATCCAGTCCAGTGCCCGTTATTACCTAAATAATTTCTTAAAGTTCTCGTGTGTTCTTCAGATAATTTAACATATTATAGATATTCTTGCAGTTGACATATTAGGTAGCTGCTCATCAGCCCACAAATGGTATGGATGTAAACTTAAAGTGTGTGAAGGGTAGGTCTTCAGTGACACCATTTTAATGTACCCCCACCACTTCCTGGGTGGTCTGTGAAATGAGCAAGTGGCTTTTTAGTTGAAAAATCTATTCATGACCTAATGAGATGCATACACCAAGTAAAAATGCCCTTTCAGATTACATAGATTTCAATTCAGTGAGTTAAGTAGGTTAGAGACATAAGCAAAGAATGCCATCCTGTGCTTTCTGTATTTCATGGGGGTGGAAGAGGGGAAAAGAGGGAGGAATAATGCAAATTGAGTTCTGTTTCTAACTAATTGTAATACAAACTGAGTTGTATCACCCTTGATTTTATAAATACTTTGAAATAAAGTGTAGTGATTGCATAATAGCCCATCAAATGGATGGTTGATTAGTTCAGTCAGTTTTACATGCAGTTTAGCTATTATTTTCTACTAGAATGGAAGAAACTGAGCAAAACTGTCACCATCATGGTGATGGTTGGCAGATGGGAACCAAGGATCAGTCCTACTTGTAATATGCAAAGTCTGAAGAAAATAATAATTAATTCTTTCATGTGATCCCTGATTCTCACATCAATATCATTTTAGAACCATATTTCCTCAATTCTTATAAGTCTGACCTATAGGGAACTTGATGATCCCACCTGCCCCTTCTCACTTGAGTCACTGTATCATGTGGGTTCCTTTATCTTTTATCACACAGGCTGTTTTGGATGTTATAACATTTTTGTTCTGGGAATTTTCTTTTAAATGCAACTTATTATTTTCCTTGAACTTCAGTGTTTCTAGAAAATGGTCTCCTTTCATTCCAACACACACACACACACACACACACACACACACACACACACGCACAAAATTCTCTTCCTCAGTAAAAGCCTTTAAGGTTCAAGTCGTTAGTGTATGTTGCTTGCTTCTGGTGAACAAGGGACAGAGAAAGTAGTGACTAATATCAGAATCATGAGTGAAGATATGTTTTATTCATAAACTTTGTACCTCCAGTGAAATTAAAAGCAAAGTAAAGGGTCGAAGCTGTGAACCCTTTTTCCTAGAGCCTGTAAACCAATAAAGGCTTTATATTAGCTATCGATATCTATCTCTGAGTTGCCTTAATAACATCTTATTCCCTGTTTTCACCAGCCATCAATAATATTTCTGCCTGCCCGCTCAGGCCCCTATCTCTGCGTGCAATTGCATTATAAGGGTCTATAAGCCCAATTTGCTTCACATTCTTATTTTTGGAAAAGGCTGGCTGGCTTTTGTAATGAGAGCAGCTGCCAAGAAGGCTTGACAGAATTTGTGGCCCATCTGGCTTATAATCTTCACTCAATATCGCAGAGGCCTAAACTCTGAGACCTGCTGATAAGCCCAGGCGTCCAGGCAAGCGATGGCAGCCTTCTCTGTGATTTCTCATTAAGGGCAGGGACATCTCTCTGGGAATCTCTCATATCCTGGATATCACATAATTCCTTTTTTCATTTTCTAATAAGTACAAGAGAGTTTTATTTTTTTTACACTGTAGTGTCTCCATGTACCCAGATATGAGTGAACAATCATTTGGAAAATTTTGACATTTGAGTTTTTGAGTTTCCTAAAGTACTTGTTGTTATTCAAAAAAAGGGGGAAAAAAACCCAGTGAAAGAAAATACCATTAAATATATCAGAATATATTAAATAACCATGTATACATTTTTAGTATTTACAGGTGATTCTATTTTCCATTATATATTTATATACATTTTCTATTACAGTGCTATGTTGTGTGGCACCAAGAGTTTATGGCAAATGGGAAGAAAATCAATAACATAGCCACTGACTTACCCAGCATTGATTGGCCTGTTTTCTTGGTGATTGAACAAAAGGAGAGAAAGATAAAGAGGAGGCTGTTGAGGGTGGGAAAGTGAGTGAATGAGAGTTGCAGTGAAAGCATCCTCCTCTGCTCTTCCCCTAACTTGCCTGTTGAAGGTGAATTTTAGAAATAATGTATAATAATGTACTATATGACAATATTCCTATCTATCCTGCATATTTTTCTCTGATCTCTCATATTATGTTTATTATCCTTTGTGATACATTGCTAAGTATGACAGAAGAAGGTGATATGCCCTCAGTCTCTAGAAGTTTTTTGTTTGTTTTGTTTTTTTAAAGATTTTATTTATTTGACAGATCACAAGTAGGCAGTGAGGCAGGCAGGGGGGTGGGGGGCAGGGGATGCAGGCTCCCTGCTGAGCAGAGAGCCCGATGAGGGGCTTGATCCCAGGACCCTGAGATCATGACCTGAGCCGAAGGCAGAGGCTTTAACCCACTGAGCCACCCAGGCACCCCTGTCCCTAGAAGTTTGCAACTAGTGGGTCTGAATTGATCGACTTCTATGCTGTGGTTGGGGAAATTGTAATGTCCTCCAGTAAGGCTGCAGAAAGAGATTCTGTCCTGTTGAGGATCTGCATCTACCATTGTGGTTTAGTTTGGAAGATTGGCAAGGCTTTATTTACTATGCTATTTATCTTCTCTCCCTTCCAGAAATTGCTTTTCTATATTTCCCATATTTACAAGTATTTTTGATAAACTGGAGATGCTAGTGACAATATTCTAAACAAAAAAGCTCCCATGAGAAGAATCTGAATAATAACTCTTTAAAACAAAATCTGGGCAAGGAGCAGGACTGGCTACTTATAGGACAGAAGACTAGATCATTCCCAGAGTCAAGACATATCAGTCAATTTTTTTCTTATCAATTATTCAGCAAACATTGATTAAGCACAAACTCTGTCAGGTGTTATAAATGCCCTGAAGGAATGCAGATTTGCATGAGGTAGGAAAACAACCACCTGTTTTGCCAAAATGAAAGAAAAAGGCGAATGGAAGCTTAGAAGCTCTGGTGAAATGGGAAACTACCCTTAACAAAATGCTGATGGGAACACGTCAAACAAAACAAAACAAAAACTCTGAAAAGTGTATGCAAGACATTGAAATTGAGAATGGCTGCGTGTCCAGTCAACATATTGTGTCCTGAGACCACATGTGAACCCATGTATGTCAAAGAGGACCTGAGGACACCAGATGCAGAAAGAATGACCCACTTCCTGAGTCACAGCCAGAAACAGCTTCAAGGAAGGACTAAGGATTTTGTCATCCTAGCACTGGAACCAACTCAACGTGTAGCAGCTCATTATCTTACTACAAATGGAGCTGGAGAAAACCTGATTGCTGAGTGGCAGAGCTCATAGGGGCTTCAGGTAGGTATTAGTGAAACCTAAAGCCAGAAATCTTTGCTATCGAGAACCAGTTTCTACATTTCTAACTCTCCCTTTTAAATTACTTAGTAAAAAAGTAACTTCTAAAATATCATACCTTGTCTTAGCTGAACTAAAAAAAAATGTTCCCCAGTGTTATGTTAGGGAGAACCAGTTGAAGCTATTATGGTTGCTGACATCATTCATAGGTTAATCTCTCACCTTTTACACCAACATCCACATTCTCAAAAAGCCTGGTTCAGATGTCAATAACTCCTGGTGTTCCAAACCCTCAAGGGCTCCCCTGTTTCTCTGAATAGTAACAACTCATTTTGTTGGAATCATTCATTTTCCTATACCTTGAAAATAAGCTATTATTTAAAATTTTATGTCATTTGAAAAATACATTATTGGATTTTTTTCCTCCAAGCATCCTCTTTATATTTTCAGTTAGACCATTATCTATAGTTAGTAACTCAGTGTTTTGCACTTAGTAGGTGTGCTGGAAGCAACCATAAAGCCATCGGCTAATTCACTGATTATGTAACAAATGCAGAGTATTCAATTTTTAGAGCTTTAAACCCAGTAATTGAAGTGTCCAACCAGAGTCCTGAATCCTCTATTGTAAAGAACAGCTTTCTAATAACCACCTGCAAAGTTACTAAATGTAATTAGAATGACTCCAACGTTTTACTAAGTAGGCTGTGTAAGAGTATGTATATGGAAACGCCCTTCTATATGTAGCACAATTTGTATCACACTCATATACATTCCACTCTGTTCTCTGATGTGGACGTGAATGACATGGAAACTTTTGAACAAAGTTAAACATGAAGATCCTGAATGAAAGAGTATGTGAGAGAATATCTCCTCCTCTGTGTGTGTATGAGTAAAATCCAGTAGCATTTGGCTGCTCAACCTCATGCTCAAGCATTAATTTCACACTTTATTTCCCAGAAATTGAAGACAGTTAATTGACTTTTTACAACTGGTATTGAAACTTTTTTCTACTTCATGCCTCATGGGATGGGAAAACTGTGCTGTTAGTGAGTCTCAATGGCTTATCCAAGAAGAGGTGACAACTCAGTAAATAGAAGACCCACATTAGATTCTATGCTTTATAAATGCCCTTTCTGTAGAGATTTATTGCAGTTGGAAGGACTTCAATAAAGATCACGATTTAGCTTTTTTCTTCAGTGATATAAATTTTCTTAAATTCGTGAAAATGTTGGAGCTAGAAAGGACTTTAGAAAGTGAAATTCAGAGAAATCATCTGTTCATGTAATAAAAATCATCAAATTGGAATTCAAAAAAAAATTTCTCAGAATCTTTAACCTTTTTCAAGATAAAACACAGAAAAGAAAGAAGGAAAAGAAGAGTTGAAATAGGGATCTAATCTGATACTTAGCATTTGCCTACTGTGGGCCAGCCCCTACATTAGCCACTTCCATGTTCTGTAGATGATTTTATTCTTATCTTCTAGCTACAAGTTAAGTCCTAGGATTGCCATTACTCAAATGAGGAAATTGTTAGGGCTGTGCATATTCCAAGTAGGACCCAAGAAGACTGATTAGAAACCCGAAACCCAGCCTCCACTTATCCAATTATTCTGAAAAGATTTCCTAAATAGAGTAAACTTTAGGAACTTACTGAATAAAAGAAAAGAAGAATTTTTTCAGGCAAGTATTGTTAAGAGTTTCAGAAACCAGTTGTACTTTGACAAAATACTTAAAGCATGATGGGTATCATAAGGAATTCTTTTAAACAAATATTCACCTCTCCTTTCCCTCTAGGCATATGTCAGTTTACAATTCCCCATGCCACTGAAGACAAGAGTGGCCATGGGACTTGCTTCTCCCAATTAAATACAGTAACATAAAGCACATCGAGGTGGAAGCTCTCAGAGTTAGTTTACCTTGCCACCTCCCTTTTTCCTGCCTTGGCCATGAAAAATTATGTGCTGTGAAGGAGCCTCTGACAGCTTAGGTCTTTGAGTGACTGTGGTAAGTAGAGCTCAGCTTGTCCTAACTTACCTGGTAAACATTCAAAAACTTGCCTTGATGGGCCTTCCTACTTGAAATAATGTAAATATAAAGACCACAGTTTGGGTTCTAGAGAGTTTTGGCTTTTAATACCTGTTTCTGCCATTTATTGGTTGGGTGACCATAGAAAATTGGTTTTCTGTTAGTTTCCTCACCTACGGTGTGGTCACAATGACCTCTATGTCACAGGATTGTCCTAAATTAAATGTGGTGATGTTGATAAATTGTTCAGTTGCGTGCCTGTCACATGCCATTGAAAGTTTAGAAGTATTACCAGTAGCAACATCATCAGCATCAGCATCATCCAGAGACGAAAGAAATATTCATTCCCACCATATTTTCATAAGGGGCATTAAAACAAAGGAGAAAAACTTTTGTGTGAAGCAGAAACTAAGGAGGAGTCACAATAAGAGCCTCAGAATGAAACAACAAGCGCAACACATGAAGGCCACAGACTCCGCGTGCAAGACAGACCCCTTGAGCACTCAGCAACTGAGAGATGAACCACAGGCTCAACTGAGGCTGGGACAGGAGGTAGTGACCCTTTTCAGAAAAACATGTGAAGTCCAAAGTAATTAAGTGTTTTTTAGTTAAAGTACTATCATCTATCATTTTGGGAAAAAGAAAAAAAAAGGGAAAGAAGGAGAGAAGGAAGGGAAGGAAAAGAAGTTTCCCTTAAGAAAACGAACTATACAATTCATGCCCTCCTTATATGTAAACAATAAATCTTGGAACACTACATCAAAAATTAATGATGTGCTATATGGTGACTAACATAAGATAATAGAAAATAATTTTTAAAAAAGAAGATGAATTATAAATAAAGTGTCCGTACAGTCCTTTGTCTTTTCTTCCAAAGCAGTTTCAGAGTCGTGGAATGACTCGAAGCTGCTTCAGTAAGATTGAGCTGAAGACACAGACATCTGGATACGAATCCTTGTTTGACTTTATGAAACACTGATGAAGGAAGATGTTACTAAAACAGAAAACAATAACAACAATATCATCAAGGAACAAGTGCCCTGAAGTTGAATGTCAGATTTTTTCAGAGTTCCCAGCAGGAAAACTCCCACCAACAAGTGTAGCCTGAAATCACTTCCCAGGAGAGTTCTCTTAGAACCTGGATGTACTCTGAACAGGTGTTCCAGCAAGTGCTGCCAACTGTATTCTTCAAGTCAGGAGAAACCCTCTGTAATTATTCTGAAACCTTTAAAAATAAGGCATTTGTCTGGGAACTGGGAGAACAGCATATACAGAGAAAGAGGAAAAAAATCCCAGCTTTCATAAACTAGTAGAGTAGATGTATATGTATTCATGTTCTCTGTATAATTATGATTTATTACCATCATTGTACTCCCTATTGTTTTTTTTTTTAAATTTGTCCCATTCTTTAGGTTTTTACTAATGGACCTATAGTATAGAATAATTAAATGTCATGTTAAATTCTTGAAAGAAACATACCCCTACAACTGTAGAATTATTTAATTCAGTAAACAACTTAACTGATCTCCTAAAGCAAACTCCATATTTGATTATAAACCACCAGAGGTAACCTCTTCCTATAGATAGAATAATATGAGCCAGTCAGAAAGATTTGGTCACTTCCAATTGAATTACATAGAGAAGTGGTAGGAACAAACAGGATGTGACTTACCAAGAGGACTTTTATTCCAGTTCTAACGTCTCGTTACTTATATGTCTCATCGAGATCACCAAACTATGCTTAGAATCCATGTCTTCATCTGTAAAAAAATACAAACAAAACAAAAAAGGACCTGTTGTACCTAAATTACACTTTGGTTAAGAGAATCAAGTAGAATGATGTGCAAGAAAGCTTTTAAAAGCTTTAAAACACTATTATTGTCACTACAGTCCATTTTGAAATAAATGAAACCACACTGAACCTGCATCACCCCTATACTGCATTTACTCCCTACTCCCTCATACATGTGTAGTCTGTAGTATACAATTATCAAGTTCTTTCATCATAATTCTGTAAGATTTCCTGCTGCATAAGGCAAGGGTGAATTGTACTGTGTTTTGTTCCCGAATTTTATATATATACTTTCCCTACCTTGCCTAGTGTTCAGAGGGTGCTCTCCCTTAGTTATTTTAAACTAAAAACTGAGACAAATATTGAGAAGATAAGATAGAATTATGTAGAAAATAAATAAACATAGTAGAAAAACTAGTTCCCCACCTGTCTGGATATAGCAGGGTGAAATAGAAGCTGCTCACCAAAGAATATCTATTTTGAGTTTCTAGCTATCCTCCAATATTGGGTAGCTTCATAATAAAGTTGCAAAACATGACAATTTATAGTCAAGAATTTTACTGATTGTTCGTGGTTGTCAAAATGCATGGGGTCAGTTGGAGAGTAATATAATGTATGTGTCATATAGAAAGACTGTGATATCTTTCTTGGAAGACATAATAGATGAGGCAAATAACTATTCAGTATTCATGATTTGCTCTTATCTTCCTATCCAGCAACAGAAAATTAGAAATTAGAATAAATAAAAAATCTTCTCTATTGCCCTCTTTTCTCTCTCTCTCTCTCTCTCTCTCTCTCACACACACACACGCACACAAACTCCATTTCAGCTCTTTAATTTGATGACTAATTTCTGAATCAAACCCCTTTCTTCCTGGATTCTCTCACAAACACCAATCTGTAGCCCTTTGAACACTAAGATGTAATAGTTACAAGAATGAATGTTCCATGTGTAACTCTGTCTGTTTCACATTCTCAAGTCTATTACTGATCAGTATGTCAGTCGTTATGCAAATGTGGAATAATAGGGACTTGGTGACCTTGGATCAAAGCTAAGGGTAGAACAAGCAGTGGTCAAGAACTGTAACCTTAGCCAAGCTTAACGAGTGACCGGCCCATACCTAACTGCCAGGTACTTCTCTGCAGTAACTTGTCAGGGAGGGCTACCAGCTCAGTTGGTACACAAAGACTTTTCAGGAACCATGTTATTCCTTATGTGCCTAAAACCTGTGGGAAGCAAGTTGCTAGATTTTCCAATTCTGTGCCTCTGCCATCAAAGGGGAGCTTCTACTAAAACGTATTTTGAAAAAGGTTTTGAAACTTATTGTGTCAGTTGGGTTCTGTTTTAAGGGTAGAGAGACACTTAAACCTGCTTTGAAAGAAAAGTAATAAGAGCCATAATTTGAAAGCTACCAATTGCAAACAGACTCCATTAAAATTGCCGCAAGACACATTATTAATATACTTAATGATAGTAATAGTCACAATTTATCTAAACCATTTATGTAAATAGGGCTGACATATACCATTTATGCAAATATTAGCATATGATATCATCCAGGGCATATATGGATTTTTTTTTTATTCATCATATCATTATCTGTGATCATAAAATTTTACTGGGTTAAGATAAATTAAATTTGTGGGTTACCATATATCTTGGGGTTCCACATGTTCATAAAATTCTGCTTAAAAAGAGTTTGGCGCAATTATAAGGCACGCACTTACTTGATTTACCCAGTGCTAGCACAAGGATAATGACTTCAAATGTGGGCATTTTTATGATGGCCAACTATGTTAGAGATATCCATGCGTATAGACAGATACTGTACTATAATATGAAAGTATGAAGAAAGTGATTGTATTCGATTTTTTTGGTACTCTAGTTTAAAGTATCATTTTTAATGGTAATATACTTCGTCACCTCAGGCTGCCATAACAAAATACCAGAACTGAAGGGCTTAAACAACATAATTTCTAAAGGCTGGACATCCAAGAACAGGGTGCCAGCTTGGTCGGATTCTGATAAGAGCCCTCTTCCTGACTTTTATAAGACCAACTTTTCACTGCGTTCTCACATGGCAGAGATAGAGCGAACAAGCATAAGCAGGGAAGGTGCAGTAGGAGAAGCAGACTCCCCGCTGAGAGGAAGCCACACCTGGGGCTCCATTCCAGGACCTTGAGATCATGATCTCAGCTGAAGGAAGACACTCAACCCACTGAGCCACCCAGATGCCCCAAAAATAGGAATAGTTTCAAAGTGCCACTGAAATCCACCCAATTAGGCCATTTCAGTTTTAAAAATATATTTGAGGGCACCTGGGTGGCTCATTGGGTTAAGCAGCTGCCTTTCGCTCAGGTCATGATCTCAGGGTCCTGAGATTGAGTCCTACATTGGGCTCCCTGCTCAGTGGGGAGTCTACTTCTCCCTCTCCCTCTTCCTCTGCCTGCTGCTCCCACTGCTTATTCTCTCTCCCTCTCTCTCTGTCTTTCTCTGTCAAATAAATAAATAAAATCTTTAAAATATATATATATTTGAAATAATTTTCTTAAAAGGAGCTTTAATTAAGAAGAGCTAAACTTAACTATGAAATGAACAAATATTTCACTATTAGTAATTTAAAAAATATTAAGCATATTTCAAAGCATATACAGCTTTGTTCTTACAGTAAGATCTTGCCAGAGGCTATCTACCAACACCTCTTCAGGGAATCCCTATGGCAAATAGGCATCATTACTCCAGTACTGGTTGGTGTCTCTTTTTGTTTTTGTCATACTTTTGTCACATTACTACCTCCCAGGACTACATTTCACATGATATTTTTATGTCCCACTAAGGGGGAGATAGGTATATATATCTACAGAGTTGCAGTTCAAATCCAAAGGCAATCTACTAGCAAAATTCCTTTTTGCTCTGGAGAGGTCAATTTTTGTTCTACTAAGGCCTTCAACTGATTAGATGAGGCCCATTCACATTATGGAGAGTAATCTGTTTTACTCAGAGTCCACTCATTTAAATGTTAATCTCATCCAAGATCACTTTCATTGAAACCATCCAATTACATGAGCACTGTGGCCCTGGTAAATCAACACAGAAAATTAACCACCACAGTTACTTTATATCAGGAATTGCCACTCCTTTTAATTTTTTTTTTTTAAACCCAACTCCAAACAGGTTTGGATGAATAAACATTTTTTGAGCACTTACAGTGTATTAAGCACTGGGGCAGGTACTTTTATTCTCATGATTTCATTGGTGCAGAAGCCGATCTTGTGGGAAAAACTTTAATATTATCTTTATTTTACAGATAAGAGAATTGAAACTCAGTTGGTTTAATTGATTATGTGCAAATCAATATCCAGGTTACAACTCCTGGGAGACTCTCTTTTTATGAATTCCTGTGAATGAATTTCTATGTCGTGGCACAGAAATTATACACCTTCACATCCCAGTCAGGAAAAATGAGATTGCCTGTGTCTGGCAATCTACCATCCTTCTTTCCCTCACAAATCTTTCCATCTTCCCTCTCACCCACTGCTTCAAACCAACCCTGTGATACTCTGGTTGTGTTTCTACTTTTATCAATTCTCACTACTAAAATGAAATCACAGCTGCCCAATTCTAGGGTTCCAGTGTGTGCGTTAGATACCATACTGTAAGTTGGAAATGCCTCATCTCATGTCATTCTCTGATACGTGCATATACTGTCACACACATGTGAACAAATGTACCCATGCAATTTACCTGGGAAGCAGATAAAATATACAAAAGAGAATTGAAGTTTAGGGGGTTTAAGTGAATTTGTCCACATCTAACAAATAGTCAGTAATTAAAGGGAGGTCTAACTACTGCCCAAATCCAGCTGTGAGACTCCTACTCTGTGCTACCATTCCACATGCTATCATTACAGAAAACCAGGCTCCTTTTGCTTCATGTCAGTTCGTTTTCATCCCTATAAAAATGCTTATTAGAATGGAACATTCATTTCCGGAAAGAAGTGGGCTGTAGAATTAAAATGACTGTTGTAGGTCTAGTTTGGGGCCTCAGTAACCGTGTCACTGCTACATTCTCCCCACCTCTTCTACATACGTGCCCAGTAAGGTTAAGAGTTACTCTGATTGCGTTCTTTGAGAGTATTTCAGCTCCCCACAGTGAAGCTTGAACCCAGTCTTCTTCTTCAAGAGATTGGACTCTATTCCTAATGACCCCTAGTGAGAAAACCTTGGAGTCTTGTTGTCTGTTGATAGGAATCATTTTATGAGATCACACCCATTTGTCCAGAAAATAAGTAAATAAGTTCCGTGGTCACCAAAGACTTCTCTCTCTTAATATCTACCTCTTTCTCTCCCTTTCTCTCTCTCTTTCTCTCTGTCTCTCTCTGTCTCTTTTTGTCTCTCTCTGTCTCTCTCAGTTTCTGTATCCCCAGTGCCCATAACCATGCTTGAGAACATGGAAAATAGTTAATAAATACTTTTAGAATGAACTAATTCATGTATCATAGATTAAATGGATATTTACTGATTTCCCAGAATATTATAGTTTAAATATTTGGCCTTCATCCCTTGTGAGTCAGCATCTTAGTCCATTTGGGCTGCTTTAATAAAAATACCATAGACTGGGTGACTTAACAGACATTTATTTCTTACAGTTTCAGAGGCTGGAAACTCCACGATCAAATTCCAGCAGATTCAATGTCTGGTGAAGGTCCATTTCCTAGTCTGAAAACAGCTATCTTCTTACTGTAAACTTATGTAGCAGAAGGGCCAAGGGAGCTCTCTGAAGTCTTTCTATTATATGGGCAGTAATCCCATTCATGAAGGATTCATCCTTTTAACCTACTCCTCTCTCAAAGGTGCCAGTTACACATACCATCACATTGGACGTTAATATTTAACAGACAAGTCTCTCTAGAGATTTGTTAATGGTATTAATTTTTTTCAAAGAACCAGCTTCTGGTTTCATTGATCTGTTGTGTTTTTTTAGTTTCTACTCTAATCTTTATTATTTCCTCCCTTCTGTTGGCTTTAGGCTTTGTTTCCTCTTTTCTTTCTAGTTCCTTTAGGTGTAAGGTTAGGGTTTTGTTTTTGTTTTGTTTTGTTTTTTGAGATTTTTCTTGTATCTTGAGATAGGCGTATATTGCTATATACTTCCCTCTTAGAACTGCTTTTGCTGCATGTCTATGGTAGTAGTCATCCAGTCTATGGTAGACAGTTGTATATTCAGTCTAAACTTTCTGACTGCTACCCACATAATCCTACCTGATATATGCCTCTATGCCAACTCGTATGTTCAAGTCATGATTCAACCTGCCCTTTTCATAGCAGAGTACATTCCAGGTTTTCATCTATAACAATATCACGATCACTAGCTAGATTGTTATAAGCCCTGTAGAATCTTCTTACACATAAAAGAGTTTGAAATCCATGCTCTTTGATGTCATCTTGAATGGCAACTGTTTGTCTTCTTGAAGGTGTTCAGTTCTAGCTTCCATTGGCTTCAAGGTGATGTTTTACGAAAGTCTGTTTTGAAGTACAAGAAAGTGTGAAATATGAGAATAAAAATCAGTGCTCTTTAGCATAGCACTCAATATCCCATTCAGTTTGATCCAGAACTATTTTTCTAAAAATGTTCACCCTGACCATTCTGTAAGCACTCTCCACTTACAGTAATCTGAGTTTCTTCTTTCTGCAATGATTGTGTTTCCCTTTCTCCCTACTCACTGATCCAAATACTGCCCCATCTTTTAATGTCACTCCAATACCTCCTCTACAATAATTTTCCTGACCAGTCATTTGACATGTTATTTCTATTAAATAACTACATCCAATATATCAGGAAAAGCTCCCTGTAAGTAGCAGTGGTAAAGCGGGCACAATATCCATTTTCAAGAAGCTTAGAGCCCAAGACAAAGAATATAAAAAGTGAGAGGAACCACACAGATTTAGAACTGTGGAGAATTCAGAGGAAAGGAAATTGCTTAATTCTTGACAGTAGAAATATCCTTGAGTAGAGTTGTGAAGAAAGAAAATGTTCTTGACTCTATAGATATCTGAAGGTCATAGCAAATGGAGCAGACTTTATGGAAAAAAAGCAGAATATGAGGAACTTCAATTCATTTGATTTGACTAGTTCTTAAAGAATTGTGAGAAAGTGTCAGGAAAAAGGTAGACAGATTGACTAGAAGTAGTTAATGAAGGAACATTAATGCCAATACCATTCTAAAGAACTTGAATTTTGTTCTGGAGACATGAGGAAACAGTGAGGATACTTTAAAATAAAATAAATGGGATGATATAAAAGGAGCGGTCCTTTGAGGGGAAAATGACAACAGGGTAGAATAAATAGTCATCCAGCTTCAAGTTATAAAGAATATCTAAGGTTCTTCAAGTATCCTAACAAGATTACCCTTGCCCAGCTAAGATACCCATAGCCTATGGCATCCCTGAAAACTGAATAAGGATATAATCCTGAGGGAGATCATAAAGAAGAAATCCCCTCTTATCCATTGAAGGACCAATGCCACTGAGCCTGACAGGTCTTCTCTATCTCTTCACTACCAGCTGAAATATAAGACTGCCAGGTCCTCCATCATCACCCAGGCTCATCTATGGTTTGACTAATCTATTTAACTATTTAATGTAACCCTTTACTCCATCTCCCATGTCTTTCTGACTCTCTAGATCATTCTAATATATTCTTTGGACAGTGCGTGCTGCCTGATAGAGGATCTTACCTGGCTGTACCACTTAAAAGTTATATGATCTTTAAGCATGTTACTTAACATCTCTGGGTCTCAGTTCTTTATCTATGAAAAAAAGAAGATCAACATACATGATAATATATCTGCTGTTAGTATTCAAACTGTACACATAACACATTTGGAACAATAACAGCAATAACATGAAATTATAACAACACACCCTGTGATTGAGTGAGTGCCCGATGAATGGTACTTACTATGATTAGTATTTTCAGCAAAAATTCCCATATTATAAACTTCAATTTTTTTTTACCTGAGTAAAATTTTACTATCTTCTGAGAATACTACTTAACACTGTTGGACTCTCAAATGGTGTTTGGTTTGGTTTCATTTTGTTTTGTTTTTCTTCTCACACACTGCATATTGCTGGTGTCTTTTTTTAATCCTCTTGCCAATTCCATATTATTTTTGTTTTGTACATTCTCTAAATCCCCAATCCTTTGAAGTATGAGCCACCATACTTTATTACTCACAACTCTTTCTCATTACGGTCTTCTACAGATCTTACAGATCACTACTCCCTCTATGCCATTAATCACTCTGTCTTCCTGGCTTCTCCATTATTTCTCTAGCCATCATTCTTGGCAATTCAGTTTGGATACTTACCTGTCAACTCCTTGACTTCTTCTACCCTGTGTTAGCCTTGCACTCCCATCATTATGGCCTGAATTTTGTCATTATCAACTACAGCCCTTTTAGAATCTGATTTTGAGCACAGCACCTTCTGATCTCTACCTTCTCTCTTGGCTACTTTTTCACTCGACATCCTCACTGTAACAGCTCATGTGATGTTCTACCATTTGCTGTTAACAGTCCCTTCTCTTTCTCACAACTACCATGTCTGAAAAAAGTCCTTCTGAGAACCAACCCATCCCTTACTTCACCATCCAAGAGATCTGCTTTTCCCTCATTCTCCTTCATCTCAGTGATCCTTAGATTTTTCACACATTTTCAACATAGATAACCTGGAATAAATGTTCTAAAGTATAAATCATTTAATGATACTTCATCAAAAATCCTTCAACAATTATCACATTTTGCATGGAATACTAACACCTTTCTTTGACCTACAGGTCCTTCATGGTGACTCCTGTTCACTATTTCTCCTCATCCCTCAGTCACAAAGATTCACTCACACTGGCCTTCTTGGTATTGGTAAACGACCCAATGCTGATTTTTTATTCTGTCTAAACCTTTATTCTTGAGGTTTCTTTGCCTGGGATTATTTTCTCTCAGATTGTCTGAAGCCTTCTTTTTTATCCCCACTCAAGTCTTTGCTTAAATGTCACTCCCTCAGTGAGGCCTTCCTTGACCACTCTTTCTAAAGAAACCTGCCCTCCACGCCATTATTCCTTTCTTTCTTCTCAGATTTTTTTATCTCGCTCTGATATTTGATCTAGCACTTATTAAAAGAAATAATGCTCTTTATTCCTTTATTTCCTGTCACTCCCACTTGGGGTTAGCTCCATGAGAGGAGCAACTTTCATGGTTTACCACTTTATTTTTGGTACTTGTTAAGAAAAGTCACTGCCACAGAATAGGGCTCAATTAACACTCTTCTTTTTAGATGAATGAATGAATGAATGAATAAAGATTAGAAAACAGAAAGGTTATTTAGGAGACTCTTGCAATAATCTGTTAATTGTCACATCTAAAAGTAATAGCTTATTATTTATTAATTATATAAATAGCATCTTGGGACTTTTTCTGTATTATCAACTTCCATTGGGAACTAACTCTTGTTATTTTGATTAGTGTGTGTGCAGATCTAATATCTTCAGCTCTAGGAAAAGCATACCCAATATCTTTTTTTCTTCCTGATAACTTTACACATGAGTCTTATACTCTTCTGGGCACAAGAAATATTTATTGAATAAATGATTAAAAATTGGATACAGAGACAAATTTGGAGGATATGCAGGAATTAGTATACAAAGGAAGAGCAGAAACATCTACAGGGGACAAAGAGATGCGAGGATTAAATTATGTGAGAAACAGAAAAAATCTTTTGTAAGGAATAGATTTAGGTCAGAATCTTCTAGCTTTAGCACTATTGATACTAGCGACCAGATCATTCTTTGTTGTGGATAGGGCTTATAGCCTTCTCCTTCATTTGTACCAATCAAAGATGCTTCTAGATACTGTCAAATGTAATCCTGGGAGGCAAAAATCACTTCTAGTTGAAAACCACTGACTTGGGGAATAAGTTGGGAAAGGCAGTTTTATGAATGTAGTATTTACATCTCTGCTAGGCTGCATAAGAATGGGCTTTGAACCTGGAACCCTTCCTTTAACAAGAGATAGTGTCTGCATAGCTTGTGCCAGGCTTTTCACCTTGTGTCAAGCTATTTCATTTTGTGTGGGAATATCTTTCCCTGTTTCAGACTCTGAGTGTTTCTTTGTTCTGATCAGTTGTACCATCCAACGACCCTCAGGAATACCCCCAATTTTCAGTATTTCAGATTTATGGGAAAGAAGAGGGTCCTGCTGCTGCAGCACCAGAATGGTGCATGTAGGCCAGGTGGCCTACATCAGCTCTTGGGGACATCTGCTAGTCAAAAGGGACCAGTATACACGACTGAAACCGATCTTGCTCTATCTCTTCTCTAAATGAATAAAAGCATTGTTCTGTCTAGTGTTAGACTCTAGTGTATTTTCACCAGTGATTTCAATACCAAATGCAGTGGGCAGAACTATTCCCGATGGCTGGTATTGTGATTATTTTTGCTATCGTCCATGTAGTTGAAGTTCTCCTCTGGTATTGGTTATGGGTGCATAGTGTACTGTTTGATAATAAGCAGCAAATGGCATGTGACTCCTTGTTGCCTAGCACATGGTTGAGGGAGAATTTGTAAAATTTACTAACTCCATCTCACTGGAAACAAATATGACTTACTTTGGTCAAGGAAATGAGACAGAAGTGATAGCCTACCGGGTCTAAGCCCAGCCTTTGAGAGGCCTCATTATTTCAGCTTGCTCTCTTCCACCTCTACCAATGCCATGAGAAATGCATACCTAGGGTAGCCCATTGATCATAGGAGTAGATGAAAGCCTTCTAGAGCACAGCTGCCTGCACCCCATTAGCCTACATCAGCTGATTTTCTGTGAAATATATGTCTTTTCATACTCATAGCAAGGGGACTCACTGAAGACCCCATCTAAGCTGGTCAGCTTTCCCATAATCTCCTATGACTCCCACATCTGCAACTTACTCTGCCGACGAGACTGAGGCACAAGTGGCAGCAAGAAGCACTTCACATCTACTTGATACAAAATTGGGTTTGGGGTAATTGTAGCATATTTAGCCATTTGACTCAGGCCATGTTTCTATTCTATCTCTTTTAGAATATTATCTCTAGCATACATCCCTTGATTCATGACCTCAGTTGCAAGGCCAAGACTTGAGGCAGATAAAGCACAACCTCCCCTGACCACTAGAGACCCATTCTGGGTTCCACCACACAGTGGAATCCCTGCTCTCTGAATTCCTAATAACAGTTGTTACCAGTACCTAAAACTTTATTTTCTCTATTTCTTCAGTGGTTCTGCTGGTCTCCTCCCAATTAGATGGCCTACTCTTGAGGTATAGACACTCATTTTTAAATTTTATTGTTCTCCTACATCATTAGTAGTATACCCATTAATTAGCACGTAATAGGTGCCAATCATATAATTTTATTAGTTTTATGTAAATTACTATAATATTTATGCAAAATAACCCAATGGAATAGCTACTTGCCTGAGTCAGAAAGTAAGGTAACTTCATTTCAAGGTCACAGTGGTGGCAAGGAAAGCATATATACCTAAGACTGAAGGTATGGCTGAATTTCTGTCAAACTGAGATGTTTGGGGGACCGTCAAAATCTTAGCTATGTCATTATGGACATCTGCTAAGAATGCTAAAGGTAAACAATCACCTGAAAGATATATTTGCTTGCATGTAGTGGGAAACAGCAGCTCATTAGCTCTCTGCTTAGCTCGTTAACTCACCAGCTCGTTAGCCCTCTGCTCGTTAACTACTTAGCTCTGATTAGCTCTGCTCACTTCCTCCTCCTATCACTCACAGTGTGAATGAACTGTAAATCTGCCAGAGCAACAGATGGCCATTCCAGGTCCAGGGAGGGAGTTCAGGAGGTGGGGGACAAAGCATTCCCAGACATATCTGACCTTGAAAAGATTCCATTTTATTGAGGTTTGTGAGTTATGATTTAGCTTCATCATTAAAGAAACTGGCACAGTTTTATTTTAAGATGCGGAAGAGTTCATTTAAATGGATTCCCTGGGAAGAGGCAAAAATGCAGTTACAGGGCCACGTTGGGCTTGTCGGCAGTGGTCTACACAACACGTAGGGACTTTAAGACACAAGGGATGTCCAAGAGTATTTATAATGAGTATTTATTAATGACTTGTCCCATGCTCATCCCTGTTCTGGAGGAATTGGAGGAATTTGAGAGAAATTCAAAAGGTGACTTTTAAGAGAACATGTGGAGTATTTACATGTACGAACTACTGGAGAACAGTAGTTAATCTGGAATTCTATTTATGACATAGGATATATGCACTCTGGGAGTTCAGAAAAGAAAACATTTTTGATTATCAATACGAAAAAAAAAAGAAGAAAAAAGAAAAGATTTCCCCATTATGCAAAAATCACAGATCTGGCTGCCATTGCCTTAGTAACCAAATTGCCACATTGTCAACATGGCTGTAGCCAGGCCAGCTCTTTAGGAACATTTGATTACCTGCACAGATGATGCCCTGCACCTACTTGCTACCAACTGTATAAGAGACTGTTGGTGATTCATTTATTTTAATTTTTTTAGATTTATTTACTTATTTGAGAGAGCATGCATGAGCAGGCAGGGCAGAGGGAGAAAGTGAGAGAATCCCAAGCAGACTCTGCACTGGGCGTGGAGCCTGAAGAAGGACTTGATCTCCTAACCCTGAGATCATGACCTGAGCTGACACCAAGAGTCAGAAGCTCAACTGACTGCACCACCCAGGTGCCCCTCATGATTCATTTATTATAACCAAATTATTGTGCCTCCAGGTAGCCAAAACTTGAAAGTCGTATAGTCCCTGGAAGTGATAACAAATAAAACAGTGTTTTGATGTCTTCCTTTTCCTCCATCTATATATTCACTTGTCTGTATCTGCAGTAAATCACAAAGCAGTTGAGATAGCATCTACTACTAATAGGTTATTCTGAACGGGTTAGTTACATTAGCAGGTCAAGACTGTAGAGAGAGGTAGTAGAGAGGAGGGTTATGTTTGATAAGGTAGAAGAAGATGGAAGAAATACAGTGTTAGGATTGGTATGCTGGGAGAAAGAGCTGAGTGGGGCAGCCCTGCAGAATTCCTGAGCACTGCAGAACAATTGAGACTCTGGACACCTAAGTGAAAGTGTCTCATCAGGGGTGGAAGACAGAAGAGTGGAGGGCTCTGATAGCTGGTTTTATTTGCCTTGCAGTGTAGTGGATGACTGGTCCTATCTGCAGGGAGGGGCTGCTGCCAGCCAAGCTGCCTTTGCCTGCTAGGCAACCCCCCACTGATTTTAAGCCATGCAGATACAGTCTGTTTTGTTGCTACCTCATCATCTAAATTTTTTTTTAAATTAAAAAGAGAAAGTAGCAAAAATGCGAGACCTTTCGTAGATGCCTGGGGCTCTCTTACTTCTGCTGCAAGAACTTTTGAAAAAGAAAACATAAACAAAATATATTTCCTGTCTGCCCATAACAAACAGAGACTAAAAATACTGTTACAACTGTACAATAGTTTAAGGTCAATGTATTCCCTCTTCATGGCTATGAAAACCTGACCCGCATAAGGCATTAAAATTCATAACACATGAAAATTAGGGAGTCCTGGAAGCACTTTCTTCTATATAAGTACAAATTTTCTCTGCCTACATCTAGCATTTAAAGGAAACCATCCAGATAATTAAAATGCCTATAAATGAAATGTCAAAGTTAAATGTTTTTTTTAAGTCTTAATGCTTAGGCAAAGTGAAACCTTTATTCTAAAATAATACACTTTAAATACTAGCAGTATCTTGTGAGGGAGTAGAATAATTAAGGATTGCCACATAAAATGGGTCTACAGGTCTACGTACCACACCACTCAGTAAGTAACCTTTATGAAGGAATGTGATAATCAGTGTGTATTTTTTGTCCTTAAATACTGCCATTATTTTAAACATGAATCTAGCTACTGTGGATTAAACTAACCATACAATGCACATGAAGTAAATTAATCATACAAATATAGAAAGCAGAGTCGTTGAGTTAGGCAGATTTTGATTTGGTTTTTGTGTATCTGACTTCAGTTTCCCTCTCCCCCTTATTAGTGTGATCATTATTGTTTTCTTTTTTTATCTTCTTATGTGATGTGTGTCACCTTCACCTCGGTACAGTCACCATGTGAGAAATGCCCTTCTGAGCTCTGCCCAGGTTTGGGGCATGCAGGGTACATCTAAGCTGTGGTTGGAGTACAGTTCAGTCTCTTGTTCATGATGTAGTCAAGCCAGGCTATGGAACAGGCAGCCCACTTTTCTAGATTCTGTAAGGTTTGATCTGGATCAAACATTTTACACACCACACTAACACATAACTTATACTTGGACTTTATGGCTAACCCTTTTGAATGCTAGGATAATCAATCTTTCCACCCTTTGCTCCAGTAGGTGAAGCTCACTAATCATCAAAGCCCACCTCATTCTCACCAAAGAAGCAATGGCCATGGGTCCAGGGTAGGGTCTGAGTAGATGATAAAGAACCACAATGTTGTAATTACTTACATGGTATGTTCTGGGATGATATACATCTTCTCAGTCACCACTGTTACAGATAAAGATGTACCACTGTACATCACCTCTCTGTGATGCCAACAAGGCAGGACTGCAATTTGCCCAGCTGCTAGAAACCAAGAACAATGGACTTCTCTAGTCTCTTGTTGGTGGATAGTGGACTTCCCAGCAGGAAGGAACAGATAGTTTTGGGGAGAGTCCTTAGTTTTTCAGAAGATATTCTTGATTCAAACTGGTTCTTTCCCCATCAAGACCATTTTTCAGATTCCCTTTGACGGCAGCATCCTAGAGATCAGGTGTGAGACCAACATCTCCAGTCATTAGTGAGGGGATCCTGTCTGGTTGATGCATTCTCACTATATTCCTGCAGTTATATTTTATCTATTTGTTCAGAGGTACTTTCTCTCCCTCCTGCCTGAGTGGCAGATGGTAAAGATGGCCAATTTCTCTTCGAGGCAATACATTAAAAAGTAAAGTCAAGCCACATAGTCTTGGAAGGGAGGTAAAAGATCAGATACAATGGCTAACTATTAACAATCTGATTGACAAAAGAAGTAAGGGTTGATACTAATAAATAGAGACTCCCTCCCTGGGCCCCAAAACACAAACATTTGGCTGATTCAGCTCAAGGGGGCAGTAAGTGGGACTGTGCATCACTAAACTAAAATTATTCATGTTTAAATGTGCAAGGGTACAGAGATAAAGTCTTGGCTTTTGGCCTCTTTTTTTATTGAAGTCACACTTTGACTTTGGCATGAAAGAGTCTAGAGCAGAGATTCTTTTTTTTTTTTTTAAGATTTTATTTATTTGACAGAGAGAGATCACAAATAGGCAAAGAGGCAGGCAGAGGGAGAGGGGGATACAGGCTCCCTGCTGAGCAGAAGAGCCTGATGCATGGCTACTTTGAAAGACTCCCTAGTGAAACCTCAGATATGAGAAAGAGATTATAAATTAGCACTGAGTCTGGAGGGATTAATTTCCTCATTAGGACTTTTGAAGTGGCCCTAAACCTCTGGGTTCCATTCATTGTCTTTTCCCATTGGTAACATTCAGGAATGGCATCCTTTGATATCTCTTTTAGAACAGATATAACAGTGCTATTAGATAACTTGATGGATGATGCAAAAATTAGTCTTTGTGGATTTTGTTCGGTGTTGAGAGGCATGGCTAGCATTTCAGAAAGGTTAAAATTCAAAACAATTCCAATGATATTTATTTGTTTGTTTATTATTTAGAACATGCTATGTGCAGAGGGGTGGATGAAAGAATCTCAAGCAGACTCCCCACCAAGTATGGAGCCCAACATGGGGCTCAATCTCATGACCCAGAGATCGTGACCTGAGCCAAAATCAGGAGTCAGGTGCTTAACCGTTTGCTACAGATAGAAAGCTGGAGTTTTCTACCTTTTTATTTTGCTTTTTGCTTTGTTTTGACTGAGGAGAGAATAAGGAACACATCGTTACTTATAAGTTTTAAATTATGATTTAACTCACTATTTGAAACTCATTTGCCACTTTGAATTTTTGTAAAAGCGATTCCTCTTGCTACTACTTGTGATACCTGGTTCAGTAAACACCAGATCTTCTAGAAAGTGCCAGAAGATGTGCCGTCACATTTGGATCATGACTTCTGCCAGTGGCTTATGAATAAGCACTTAAATGAGTTGGCATGATAATTGAAGAGTAGGTGTCACATTGAAACTCTCATCCTTCCTGACCTTCCCCTACTTCTTTTCCAGCAGCTATTACTCCTAATTCCTCTATTACTGATTTCATCCACCCAATTTAAACCAGAAATCACTATACTGTCTTTTACTTTTTAACTTCACACAACTCACATCTTACCAGTTACCAAGTCTTATCAATCTTAACTACTAAAAAAAAATCTCTTTTTTTCCCACTTTATGTCATCCCTTTGTGTCATCCCACCATCTAGTTCAGTTTCAGTTCATCTCTAGTACCATCACCAATGACTAGATTCTTCCAAGACCTTTACCTGATTGTATACCTTCATGCTCTGCCCAGTTGCAGTCTGTTCTACTCACTCTAACCAGGGAAATCTTCCCAAAGCCTTTCTAAAATCTTTCCAACCATGTCGGTGGTTTCCCAAAGTCTAAGAATAACAACAAAACTCAGCAGAAGCTTTTGTAGGACCCAGCCTTTGGGTCCTACAGGATGATGTATTTTCATATGTCTCTAACCTCATTATTTGTCACAACTTACTTCATGCTACCTGGTGACATAACCAAAGGACTTCATATTTCTCCAGTGAACTATGCTCTTTTGTTCTTCAGTCATTTATGCCTATGGCTCCCTCTGCCTAGAACACATTTTACCTTTCCAGCTCCTCTGTTTTGCCCACATCAGGTTTCATATTAAAGACCCTTTTCCCAGAAAAACTTTCCTGATTCTCCCAATCTGCTTCATTTCTGGAATAGCTACCCCTTTTATGTGCTTACAGACTGTAGGTGTTTCTCTTTTCATATCCACATTATTCATTTTAGTGCACTTTTGAGCAAAGTATGTGTAAAGATCTTGTTATCTCGTTTGCTCCTTATATCCCCAGTGCTTAACCCAGAATAGACAGTTCACCAAATATATGTGTATAAATAAATAATAACCCCAGTATAACCTCCGTATCCTCCAAACACTTTATTTTTACTGTTTTCTTGAGTCCTGAGAGAACAGATACTTTTCAAACCCAAATAATTCTTGTTTACCTAGACAACCCCGTTAAAACAGGTTGACATATTTTAAAAAAAAACACAAAAACAAGTAGCTCATATAATAAAAAAAGAAAAATTACTGTAATCCTATGTCAAGGATTACACTAGAAGCTTTTCATTGTTCTATTCAGTGCTTGGTAGAATGAATGCACTCCCTCCCCGTTACATCTCCAAGTACTCACAGCAGTTCTGCTTTGGAGCTAAAACCCAAATTGATTTAACTCCAAAGCTTAGGCTCTTAATATTCTCTTTGCTGGGGATCAGCCTAAGTCCCTCTTCTTTTCGTACTGCTGACAAAGTGAACTAAAGGAAACACTGAAGAGCCACAAAAGCATAGGGCTTCAGGGGCAGAAGACCTGTCCTCTAATCCTGCTCATGAGCTGAGGCAAACGATCCCATCTCTTCGAATATGAGAACTGAAGGAAACATAATAATTTTTTTAAAACATGTCCCTCAAAGCTGTATTCTATATTAAGTAGCCCAAATGAGACCATTAAAAATCTTCATTGTCCCAAGCTCACCAGGTTTCTTTGCTGTGAGTTTCCAGTTCGGGAGACAGGCAGTGTGTACCCATACTGGGCGTACTCACATGCCTTCCCTGGGACCAATTTCTGGACATTCTCGCTTATTGCTTTTGTTTTAAACAGCATTATTTATACCTTGTTGATCCACACAATTCTAACAGACAAATATGCTTATGCTTATGTATTCTTCTAACATCCTGCTAAGAGCTTTGTATGGAAGTATTTATAAATATTTATTGAGATACCGCTTATTAGCAAAGATTCTTTGAGTGCTAATATGGGCCGAGAAAAAAAAAATGACCATCAAAATACCCTTTGAGCTCTTATTCTCATAGAAAATCAGTAGTAAGAAAGCAAAGCTGAAATAATTTTTGAATTTAATGTATTAAAATGCTGTCAGCAGTGATCAGATTTCTTGGTTTCCTGAAAGCTCCTTAGACTCTGTCATTTGGCATGTGGAGGCATTTTGCTAGGCAGGATTTGCCTTGTTCTATTGCGATAAGCCATAAAAGAGAAACTATTTTGCTAGCATAATAAAACTCTTAGCATAAACATCCTTTAAAAAATCTTCCATTTGATTGTAGAGGAATTATTTCAATATTAAAATGGATTTTTTCCAATAAAAATGCTACGAAACTTCAGAAGTTCTTTGCTTCCTCTAAAAGTTACTTCCTTTAGAAGTTCAATTTTGGTGGATCGTAAGATAATTGTATCCTTTGGAACATTGGTGCAATAAAAGGAGGCACTTAACTGCCACACTCTATACCCAAATCCTTGGCTGCCTTTCGCCAGGGCTCCATCATGCATCATCACTCACAAGCCTTCTAGATGAAGGGGAAAAGGAGAAGCAGATAACACCTTTGATGGAACCGTCTTTGTCCCAAATCTCCTGATTTAAAGGAAGAATTGGTTAAACAGTTACAGATTTTAAATAGATGCATAATTCTCTAAGTCATAGGAAAGGATTTGAAATAATTCAGGAAATTGAGGGGAGAAAAGAGTGGAATATGACAGCAGAAGGGAAAGGAGCAGAGTAAGAAAGGGCAGAGTATTTGTAGGGATCGTTTACTGTTTTAACCTATGCTTTTATACTGTGTAGAATAGAAATCCACTGAGCTTATGTCATTGGAAATGAATAATGTGACTCAGTGGAGAGGGCATCGCTTTGGAAGTGACCAGGAAAAAAAAAGTCACATGACACATAAAAGCTCAAATTATTTAAAAGATGTGAAATAGGTTATTCTGCCTTTTGTCCATATTGATTTGTTTTTCTTTCCCCTCTAGCTTCTCCTCCTCCTTCTTTTTTGCTTATGCTGTTACTAAATTCCAGAAACTGACCTATACTCACCCCATAGAACAGAATGATCTTTTAACTTTTCATAAAATATTTGGAGAAAGAGAATAGTATCGTTTCTTCTCTACAGAGCACCTTTATAGCAAGGAAACAGGGTTAGGAAAAATGCTTGCATTTTGGATCCTGAGTGTGTTGGGGCAGTTCTTGGACCTGTTACTTGGGGCAGGTCACTTCACTATTTTGAAGCTCATTTTTCCTGTTTGTAAAATACAATTAATAAATTCTAATACAATGCAGATGTGTATGTACTAGAGCTTAATAAGTAGGAGCTAATGCAAAAGAGAAGAAGTCTACCTCTGCATTGATTGAAGGGGCCGCGCGGCCTTTCATGGCACTGTAAACAACAAATGAAAGATGTATGTGCTCCTGCAAGGGTGTAAAACTGAAAGGCAGAAGACTTTGGATTGTGAAGTCACTGTAAATGGGGTGGGGAATAGCATGGGTAGAGAAACAAAGGACAGGAGATGAGTTCTAGAAAACCGTGTCAACTTCCTAATTTCACCACCCTTATTTCTCCGTATGGGGTCCAACCTTGATGTCATTCCTACTTTCTGCCCTGGCCATCCTCCATGCAGTGCCTACATAAGGGCTCGTTGATCACTCCCGAGCGGAGCGAACTGGGTCTCTTTGACGCTGCTCGGTACCGTAGCAGTCAGCTTTGATGTGGAAGTTCCTCCTTAACCAAATTATAAATGCTCTATTTCTCTCCATTGCCACTGTAATGAACTTTAACAATAATTATACGCAGTGCTCCCTAGTCTAGATTTGTTGTCTCCTTTGGTGCCCATGCTGTCCTGTGTATTGCAAATTCTGGAGACAGCGCGGCAGTATAGTTGGGTGCAAAGACAAAAGAAAGTTTCACCCAACTGGGAAACACTGTGAGGAATAGAAGAGATCAGAAACCAGTTAATGAGGATAGAGGAAGAGTATATACTTCTAATGAATATAATATTTGAAAAGTTTGAAAAATAACCTAAGTCGTAGTTGCATTTTCGCAAGTCTTTGTAATGTCAGGTTCAGGCAGCAGACTTATGCAGTATTACTATGATTGGATGCCATCAGGATAGCAGATTCCCCAGCAGTCCCTGTGAAATCTGTTTTTCTGTGTCTTTCATCTATGTGGTTTCAATGCACTTTCATGTGGTACAGATCCCTCAGTGCCTTAGTGACAAAAAGCACAAGTATCCCAATTGCTTATCCAAATGTTTTCCTAGTACATCCCAATAGACGTAACAGAAGTAAGGCATAACCAGTACAAAGAAATGATTGTCAATTTTGATTTGATATATTAATTTTTGAGAGTTAAAATCTATTTCTTAAAGTAAAATATAATTAATAAGAATTCAGCTTCCATTGTCCTCTTGAAATTTTGTCATTTACTAGGTTCATAATCCTTGATGAACCAGTCCCCAGTTTCTCATCTTAAAAAGGAAATAATATAACCCACTTCAAAGAACAGTAATGAGGTTTAGAGGCATTGAACACAGAGTCTGGCCTATATGAATAACTGAAAAAAATGTTTCCTACATTTTATTGTGCCTTGACTTACTAGATTGACCACTCCTTCCTTAGTATTGTTTTCTTCTTTTTCCTTCTAATTTCTCTACTTTTCTTTATTCTTCTTTTCAATGAAAATCAAATAAATGGAAGCTTGTATCAAATACTTTGCCAATGATTTGTATGTGTCATCTAATACGGCAATCTTATAGGTTAGTGTTATTGTTATTAGATACTGTTATTATTATTAAATTTTTTAAATGGGGAAATCAAGATACAGAAAAGTTTTTTTTTAAGATTTTATTTATTTATTTGACAGAGAGGAGAGAGATCACAAGTAGGCAGAGAGGAAGGCAGAGAGAGAGGGGGAGACGGGCTCCCTGCCGAGCAGAGAGCCTGATGTGGGACTCGATCCCAGGACCCTGAGATCATGACCTGAGCCGAAGGCAGAGGCTTTCACCCACTGAGCCACCCAGGGACCCAAGGTACAGAAAAGTTTGCTTAACCTGGATGAACACTGATTTGCATTCAGGAAGAACTACATAGTTCTGCTCATTAGTATTATGCCATATTGCTTCTTACCTTAATATTTTTAACATCAGAGCAAGGTTTTCTCTTATGTTATAATGCAACATTTAAATCTCAGTGGAAATGAGATTTAGAGCTTTAATTTTTTTAATAGATTGTGACAGAAAGGAAAAATCATGCATGTCTGAATTTCATGGATGAGGTGATGATAATTAAGAGAAAAGATACTGGAGGCTATAACAAGTGTCCCTAAGCCTACTGTAGGTGACCAGGGCCTTCCTTGGATGGAAAGACAATGCGCTCTCCCTCTCCAAACAGACTTACTTCACCCACGGTTATGAAGATGAAACAGAACTCCATACAAAATAACTGCTCTAAATGTCCTTCCTTCCTTCAGTCAACCACTACCAACCTTGCAAGTGAGAGTACCATTTTAGCACCTGCGTCAGGCTAGAGAAACTGTGTCCCCAGCTCTGGCCTCGTGTAATTGTCCTGTATTTCCGGAAGCCCGTAAGACTGCTAGAGGTTTACTTAAGTCTCTTTCCATAGGATATAGTTATACTTTTGTCAACTCAATGGTACATAAAGTTTGCTCACTCTGCAAGAAGTTGCCTAAAACAAAGCTTCAGATGCTGGAGAGAACTGAGATGCTGATGTCAACAGATGACAAATTAGATGCCTAACAATGCAAGAATCCTTATGGTATAGATTTTAACATAATTATCAATACATTCCTTTCAGCTCTTTTCCCATTTTAATTGCACGCAGTTTATGTCTTTGTTTTATGTAGCTATTTCTATGAGAGGAAAATGGAAGTAGCAAGATGAAAATGAAAGAATTATGCAAAGGAATCGAAGTCTTGCCAAAGACAGAATTTGTGGTTTCTACTTTGTGCATGATTTATGCATGATTACATTTTTCAGTGTATTATCCTGAAAGCTAATTCATTGTATAGTCTCAGTTTGTCTTTCTGGTGTCTGTATTTGGATTGAGACAAATATGCTTCTTTTATTTTCATTCTTGAAGCCAAAAACTTTCTTGGAGAGATATGGAATCTCCTTATTTTAGATTAAGCACTATCTTTGATTTTTTTGTATTATTCCTATTTGACTTGACATTAGTCTGTCTCCCCATCCTAGTTGGTCTCTTTCTAACCTATGCAAAAGATAAAAACGGATCCCCTTCCAAAGCTGATTCCTCTTTTCTTCTCAGGATTAAATCCAGAATTTACCTGATTTTTGACTTAGCTGGGTCAGCAAAGAGAAAGGGGCCAAGACTAGAAAATACCCTGGAAATACTAGAAAGTACCCTTGGGTACCGTGGGAGGCATGGATGGGAAGGAAAATTGATGGCATTTTAAGATACAAATAAGGAAGAGCATAACAGCACATTTCACCACCTAGATTTAATAACTACTGGGCTGAGGAAGGCAGGTACAACAAAAGTTGTATATTGAGAAGAGAGATATTATCCCAAAGTGGAAAAAAAAACATATAATTGCGGAAATGAATATAAGTAGTCAGATACTCGGGATTATCAGGGATATTTGTCAACAGAAAACAGGATCCTACCATCAGGATGGGTTTTAGGGATTGTGAAAGGGCTTGACTACATCCTGCTTCATGTCAGTATTAGTCTTGGCATTATGAATAGGGTAGGTATAAAAGTTAGGATCTAATATGGTCCAGTTGGAATTCTCTAAAACTCATCTACATCCTGAAGATAAAATCATGTGAGAAAATATCAGCAGTTGTCTGACCTTCAGTTATTAACTGAAAGAGGAAGCCAGGAACTAATGTTCTGTAATCATACTTTGTATCGCTAGTTTGAAATTGTAATGAAAAATGCAATATTCATCTCTTCTATCTGCCTGTACAGCCAATGGCACACTCGTCACAATAGCATGTCTATTCCTTTTTTCATTATCTACGTTGATGTGCTTCAATTATCATTACCTTCTAGTTCATGGCTATTCATGCTTAACTGTATCTTCTTGACCTCATAAGTAACACTCTTTTCTAAATAATCATATTTTTATTGAAAGTAATGTATCTATCTTTTAGTGCCTGTCGAAGACCCATGACATCAAGTCTTTCTTCTCAAGTATATTTCCCATTAAAATTTCTGAAAAAGTCCCATGTTGTATTTTCTTTCCCATGTCCTATATGTCTGTTTTGTTGTTATTGTTCTTTTAGAGCTCTGAAACATCCAGTAAACCTTTGTGAAAACCAATTCTTTCCTATATTCAGCATAGTTCGGGGCCTTAACTTAGAGAATAGAGACTGAGAGCCACCCAAAATTAGCACCAGGATCAAAGGGAAAGGAGAAACAGTTCATAATCTGAATGGCCTATGCTCATCATGCCCAAGTTTCATACCCAGATGTGGGGTCCAGGCAGAGCTAGTTTTTCAAAGTCCCCAGATGAATCTAATGTTAATTAACCTGCATCAAGGTTAATCCCCATTCTTAATTTTCTTTGAATATATTTAGGCTGAAAAGAAGATCTTGTTAACTAGCTAAAAAGATCAATTGACCTAATCCAAAGAAAGAATGGATGTTCATATTCAGTGTTTTATATTATAAAATGCCATGTGATATATATGTATGTGTGTGCATACACTGTATGGATGTGAATATTAACTGTTTGAAAGTAGGTTTACGAAGTACTACAAGAAACAAAATTGAAAAAAAAAAAAGTTGATTTTGACTAGGCAAGTGCTACACTTAGAGATATGCAACCAAAATCTCTAAGCATCAGGGCGTTGCCAGGATGTCAAGCTCCCCCATTTCACACCGTAATAATTAGACTGATTATTCACAACACCTGCTCTAATTGTTGTCCTTAATGTTTCTGTCTGTTGGGGTAAATAACTAGTATCTTGATATCAAAGAGCTGACACACAGCAACTCCAGAAGAGAGATGGAACATCTGCTTTTGTTTGGGTCATTACTAACAAGGGTGTAGCAGGTTGATGAAAAAATTGAACTCTGTGTGCCCTATCTCCCTCTCACTTTCTTTCTCAAAGATTTTTTCCAGCATTTTGTCTGCTGTGGAGCACATATTTTCTCTTTAAGTGTCATGAATGAAATAGACCAGTAAGACCTCATGTAGATTGTATACTAAGATCCTGTAAACTGAGATAGTGCTCAGGAAATGGGTTGATGTCTCTGACTGCAAGATTTGCATGATGAGTTATAGTAATCTCCAGGCAGGTTCTCAGGTGTCAAAATGGGAACATGTGCTGTAATCTTATTAGTAAAATTTCAATTCAATAAAATATTATTGGATTCATCTATACTTTTGTTAAGTGCACTCTTGCACGAGAGCAAACAAAATAAGAGAAAAATACAGGCAAAAATAATTTAAATGCACAGTGAAAAGAGCAACAAGAGCAAACACACAATTCAAAGGCATAAAAAAATGTAGAGGATACTGGAGTAGGGAATTTAAAATAAAAAAACTAAGTTGAGGATAACAATCATGTCTTCCTTTCAAAATAAACAATCATTTTGCAATTTTTATTCAAAAATTAGAAAAAAGGAAAAATACAAATTCTGGTTATTTAGAGAAAACCACCACTAATATTCTAGTACATATCAGTTAAGTTTCAACCAGAGAAATAGGTAGGATATAAAAATATTTATTGCAAGAATTTCATTATGTAGTTGTGAGGGCTGGCTAGGTAAGTCCAAAGTCCTAAATGGCAGGCCATCAGGAACAGTAGACTTGAACTCCAGGGCATGACTAGAAGCTCCATTTCACAGGTAGAATTTCTTCTTCTTCAGGGAAAGATTTTGCTCATAAGGCCCACTCAGATTATATAGGATAAACTCCTTTAAAGTCAACTGATTATAAATACTAATCTTACTTATAAGCATACCTTCACAGCAATACCAAGCTCAGTGTCTGAATGAACTGGGGACTGTAAGTTGATAAATAGAACTGAGTATCGTAGTACACTTCTTGTCAACTTGGTTCTCATGCACATCTTCTTAAACTATATTTAAACTCCAAATAAAGACAATGACAAAATCATATTTGAGCTTAACATGATGCTATTCCCCTACATACACTGAAAACACACCAACCACTTTTCCTAGAAGACAGAACGTTCTTGAGTGATGTTTTCTGTTCTCTTCAATATGCTATAATTTAAACACTGTGATGTACAGTTAACTACTTATACACCTTATATTAGTTGATAAGAGAGAAACTTTTGCTTAATATATATATTCATATTTAAAACAAAATAAAAAAGAAATACTCATAACTATTACAGTTTTCACTCCTGCGAAAGGTCACTATGGCTGCTTGTTTGCCGGTAGAGTTAGTAGACCCTTCATTGTTAAAGAGGCTGGGCCATTAGAAGCCCTCCCTTAATTAAGTTAATGCAGCTTTCCAATGCCTTTCATCATGAGATGTAGTAGTACTAAAAGGCACCCTGAAGAATCTCCTGTATTCCAGACATAATATTCCTTACTTCTCTTTTGTAGTGGCACCCAATTTCCCCCTGATAATAAGACAAATTACTTCTGCCAATACAGTAACTCCCTCCTTTGCCTAGTGATTCACAGGCACGAGAAGCCCAAAGTGACCAGGTCATGGTCCCAGCTTTCAGCTTAACAAAACCATTATTTTTTTGGTTTTTTGGAAAGAGAAGCATTCTTCTCTTTTGTACTGTGACCTCTAGATAAACACAGTATAATTTCAAGAGGAAAAGAAGCAAACATTTTAATAAAATAAACATATTTTTAAATTATTACAGAATATTTATGAAATACGATATAAAACATCAATATTGCCTATCTAGATTCTTTACAGTTACTCTTACCATGACACATCTATTTCTAAACTTTTGAGTTATTTTAGTTATTTTATCGAAAGTGTCTTTCTTCTAGGTAGCATGGAGTTTAGTCTACCTTTTTTATTCAATACTACAATCTCATCCATTTAATTTAGATGCTTAGCTATTTATAGTTAATGTTATTAGTTATCTGGTTTCATTTAAACAAGTCCTTTTGGGGCACCTGGGTGGCTCAGTGGGTTAAAGCCTCTGCCTTCGGCTCAGGTCATGATCTCAGGGTCCCGGGATCCATCGGGATCTGGATGGATCCATCCCCACATCGGGGGGTATGCTCAGGAGGGAGCCTGCTTCTCTCTCTCTCTGCCTGCCTCTCTGCCTACTTGTGAACTCTCTCTCTCTCTCTCTGTCAAATAAATGAATAAAATATTTTTTAAAAATAAGTAAAAAATAAATAAACCAGTCCTTTTGCTATATGCTTTTGTTGTGGTCTATTTTTTCTTTGATTCCTTTTATTCTCTTTTCCTACCTCCCATTGATTTCCATTTTATGGTTTCCTTTTTATGTTTCCCATTAGCTCATTAACTATAAATTTGTGTGGGTTATTTTTGTGGTTCCTTTTTTCTTTTCCAGCCTTTGGATTCTTATTGTTATACATTTTATTTCTACATATGTAATAGATTACACAATGCATTTTGTTATTTTTATTTTAGAAAGTCAATTATTTTTATATTTATTCATATAGTTAACATTTTTAGTGTTCTTCATTATTTTTGGCATATCCAGATTTCTTTGTATACTATTTTCCCTGTCTGAAGGGATTTCTTTAATATTTTTTGAAGTGTAGGCCTACTGGTGAATTCTCTCAATATCTGCATTTCTAAAATAGACTACACTATCATTTTTGAAAGATATTTTTACTGAGTATGAAATTCTAGGCTGGCAATTTTTCATTTGGTACTGTTGAAATGTTGCTTGCTGTTTTTTTGGCTTGAGTTACTTCCAGACGGAAGTTTTCTGTTTTCCTTTTCTTTATTCTTTTGTGTATAATGTGTCATTTTCTTATGACTGCATTTTAAGATTTTTTTTTTATCGCTGGTTTTAAGCAATTTAATTAAAATATTTAAGCCTCACGTTTCAGCTTTGATGGTGGGACAAGAGCAATATTTATTCTAGACCTTTATTGAGCCAAATCCTTTCTCCTCACACCACCATTGTCCCATGAAGTTTGATATTTTCTGTTCTGGCTAGTTATAATAGGAATAGTCTTACATCCTACGAAAGTTTTGAGTACTGTTTGCTAAAATCCTTTTGAGTATCTCTTTTCTCGGTCTCTGTTAGTTTCCTCCTATGTAGTTTCACTTCTCAGCTGAAAACATGATAATAATCCTCTGCAGAACCACAAAGTTTTCTCTGTGCATCTTCCTTCTCTCTAGTTTACTGCCCTATAAAATCTACCTGTCCTGGCCTCCTTACATTCCCAGCTTTGTATCATCCACTTAGAAAAACTTCAGAGCTCCAACATGGTTCATTTTTCCTATGGCCAAACCTGGAAAATTTTTTCAGCCAGTGAGCTGAGACCGTTAATAGGGCTTGCTTCATTTGTTCCCTGTTCCTCATGGATCACTGTCCTTTGTCATATACTTTGTCTGAATTTGTAACTGTTTCAGGTAAGAGGCCAAATCTTATCCCTGTTTACTCCATCTTGACCAGACCTGAATTTTCCATAATTAGATCTTTAAATTAAAGATATGTTTTGAATATTACTTGTAGAAAAATACCCCACCTGGATTTATTAAAAAAAAATCTTAGTTATTTGTACTATATCCCATTAAATAGAGCTGGGATACATAATTTAGCAGTCTTGATTTGGGATTAATTTTTGATACTTTTACAATATTTTGGTGAACACTTTTCTATGTACATAATTAACATGTTCAATTTTTCCTAATGTGATTTTTCTAAATGCATATTTGCTAAAACAAATTTTAAGGCTTTTAACACATATTGCTAAATTGCCCAATTTGGTCAACCTTCAGATGATTTGTGAAGAATGAATAAAGTGCTTATATTTGTGTTTGAGAAAGAAGAAACTCACAGTTATGTGAAGAGCTATTGATGGTTGAGAAGAGGGGAAGCTAGAGAAAATAATTTGAGTTAGAAAACCAAACTCGTGCTTTGAGAGATGATAAGAATTTGAATTAGATATTGCTATATGAATGAAGAAAGGAGGGAGTGATATTGGCAATATTTCCGAGACGGAATCCATGGGTTCTGAAATTAATTGGATGTTGGAAATCTCTATATGATTTGGCCATGGACTAAAACAAGAAATCCCTAAGGCAAGGAAGTTTTGTACATGGGGAGGGTCAATTTGTTATTCAGTTAATTTATGTTGGGGTTAAACTGCACAGAAACTACCTATGGGACAGTTGAATAGTGATAGCTAATATAAAGTCAGTTTAGGTATGAGATCTGAGCTTGAGACATTGATTTGAGTATCTGCATAATTTGAGCAAAGACATAGAAGTGGGAATCAATCATGGGTGTACACCATATAAATGTCATTTCCTAGATAAAATGTCTGGAATGAGAAGAGGAAAAAAGGCCAAGGAAGGAATTAAAGTCTTGCATACATTTCAAGGATGAGTAGAGTAAGAGAATGCTGAGAGAAAGCATGAGGGAATTGTGAAAAGGGTAAAAACAGGAGACTGGTAAGCAAAATCCAAGGTGGGGGGGACAAAAAAACTGAAAAGGGAGAAACTGTCCTTAATATCAAGTACTGGTCCAGAGCAATAAATACTAAGGACTATCTTGTGATTGGGCAATTAATTCATCAAAAGTAGCATTAAATCATCTGGGCCGTCATCTAGTTGTAGGAGCGGGTAACAAGGATTGTAATATCTAGAACTTAGTAGGTGTATGTGACAAAAGTCAGAGAGATGTCATTGTTTTATGTCTGTCAGGTCCTAGTGCTCAGCCTGCCACTCTTGGTCATGGTGAATAGGATAAGCTGGGTCTTGGTCTGATAGACTGGTAACATTAGAGCCAGTACTGAGAGATTTAGGGTAGAATGTTCAATATAAGATTTAATTTGATTGCAAAAACTATGACAGGTTTTTGTTGATTTGTATTGGGCCACAGTGTACATAGATATATGTGGGCCATCTTAAAGCTGTAGAATCTGGAATACCTAACACTACATTTGATTGAAATGGGATATCCTGGATATTGAATAAAAAGGATGACTAAAAAAAAAAAAAAAAAAAAAAAAGGCAAGGATGGGAAGGCAGGGAGTGAAAAAAGGGACAAAAATGCTCCCAATAGTTCTGAACACTCATTTCCTACAATCCATGTAATGAAGGAAAGTTACTTATGAAAAATGAATTCTTATGATCCAGGTTTTTGTTTATTTTTCTTTTTTGGAATAATAGAAACTGTGTATCAAAACAAGTGGGTGAGTAGAAGGTAAACAAGTATCAAAGAGGATTTCAATTAGGCTCTCAGCAAAGGACAGCCAGTTGTCAGATTCTCCTTATCAATCCGGCAGATAATGTTCTAAAATAAACAGTTAATTTTTAGTCACCATTTTAGACATGTCACTATGAAATGTGGATTCTGGTGCAATTACATGTCACACCCCAACCCCCTTTGTATCCCAGGGGTTCCCTAATGATTAATGTAATTCCCAAGATTGCTAAAGGAATTAATAACAATTAGTTACCTATAGCCAGAAATGCAGATAAACCTCCTGCTTTTCCCTTTCCCAGTTCATTTCCTTCTTTTGTTTAATCACACAGTGAAACAATTATCTTCCATTTATGACATCACAGTCACTCCCGTAGCAACAAGCATCTTCTTCTATCACTTCAGGATGGGAATAATCAGAAAGCAGATATGAATTTTTGAAGGAGAAAGAATGTATTTATATACAAATACACTAAAACCAGCAATTTCTAGGAGATAGAAATAGAGAAGAATAGGAATATCTCCTAGATAAGGGTTTCTTTTTAAATGTTAATTTTTCTCTGACTGTAAACTTCATCTTTTAAACCCTTTCTCCCATTATTATCATCACACCTTGAGTGCTTACAGCTGAACACCAGTTCACTGTGACCTTTCTGAAATCGCAAGCCATCCTTTCTCTTTGTCACTGTGATAATGGAATGGATCAGATTCTTCCTGCAGACATTATAATGGAGTTCAACTGTCTATGGCATACACTAATGAAAAATGTTAAACCTTTCTCGTCTCCACCATGTGCCGCCACAGCACACAGCAGATGCCCTGCCTGGAGAAACCCATATGGCAGGCTGGTACTGGTGATATTTCCTGTAATGTCAAGGGTGCCTATTGTATGGAAAGGATGTTGTGGGTGCCATTTGGAGGCTTAGGTACAAGTGCCTTGAGTGAGAGCCACTTTATCTGTCTGCCTGTCCCCCCTCCACAGTGCCAGCTAGTCCCTCACTGGCAGGCAAGTGGGCCTTTCTGCTGTGTGATTCAGAGACACTGGAAGCCCTTTCCCTACTCTTCTCCATAAACACACAGAGTACCTGTCTCCTTACAGATATCTGATGTGCCTTTAACAGTCTATAACATTTTTTCACTGAAACTGAAAAATAATGTATGAAATGCAAACATTGCAGGCATGGACACATGCTGATTTAAATCCTCATTATACAGGTATCAGTATAAATCATGGGTGTTACTTCTGTTTCTCAAAGAAAAATGCATTATGGGCTATGTGCCATTAAGGGAACAGGACGGCTAAAGTGGAGTGAGGTGAGGAGAGACAAAAATACTCTTTTAAAATTCATACTTATAGCCCGGGACGGCTAAAGTGGAGTGAGGTGAGGAGAGACAAAAATACTCTTTTAAAATTCATACTTATAGCCACTATGTACCACTTATGTTGTTTCACTATCAGGTGCTATTGCGCATTGTCCACATTATTAAGCTAGGTATTTAAGGCTTGTGAGGTGATGGACCTCATGAATGATGAGACCAAAAGAAGTGAACAGATTCCATTAAACATGGAATTATAGTGAATGGACACTCAGGACCCACAGAAATTATATTAGTTACATTTTAATTAATTGAGCCAAGGGGATACATGTTTAATAAAGGATAATAAGTTATAAAAAGCAGGATGATGATGGTAATGTTAATTCAGTGAGCATACTTTCCTGGTCTTTTCTAACTCCTCACTGGAAACCCTGAATACAGAGGTTAGAGCCTCATCCAGACCTCTGGTACCTTAGCCCTGTTACCCAGAAACAAGATGACCTTATAGGGTTTCCAGACTTCTCTAGATAAAAAGCATATATCCATAATCATCCTGGTCTGGGATAATTTCATCATTACTGTTCCTCTAGCTCCACATAGTTGGTATATTATTACAGTTTATAATAAGAGACTGCATCTTGTCCAGTCCCATCATGATGTGGTGACTAGCATACTGCCTTTTTCTTTCAAACCACAATAGTCCGGGAGGAATTAACCTGGCATGCTTGGGCACAACTTATCAACTACACTGTAGTTTAGTTTTCTTCTTCAGAGACAGACTCAAATTGCATGTATGTTTGCCAAGTCAAAAGGCCAAGTAAGGGAACTATGTGAATAATTCCACCTAAGGTTCTACTATTGGCAAAATACTGTGGATAGCTAAGGTGTTTGCATTTGTTTTACTTGTGTTTATGGAAATTGACATACACGAACATTTAAGACTCAAATGTTTAGTCTCCTTTTCTTTGATCATGTAATTGAATTAATGCATCAAGACACTGCTGCTTTAAGATTATATCCCCAAGTGTTCAACTAAATATATAGTACAGCTTATATTTGCAGTTGGCAAAGAGGTTGGAAGTTAAGGCTTTGCAATAACACAGCCTGTGTTCAGTCCCCATCTGAGACAAGTTTTGTAACTTCCCTACTCCTCACTTTCCTAATCTTCTCAAAAGAGATAGTAATAGAAATCCATAACATGGCTTTGTTATAAAGGTTAAATTAAGCAAGGTACACAAAATATGTACAACAATGTGTGGTGCACAGTAAACCCTTTGTAAATTTACTAGTCAACTTCAAGTTGCAGAAGGATGAGACTGTTGAATGTGAAACTAAAAGAAACTCTTTGAAGACAAAGATTTTTTAATGTTCCTTACACACATGAGTACACACACACACACACACACACACCAGAAGATAGTTCAGTGTTTAACACAAAACTGTGATTTATGAGAGTTCAGTGGTGTCTGTGTTCTGGAATCCCTAATCTATGTATGGTTTATCTGTCTCAGGACTGATGGTAGTCTTTTGTTTGGAGCTCCTCTGGAACAAGCTTTCTAGGACAATAGGCAGATGAAGTATCACCTTCTAAAGTTGATAACAACTGGGACACTTCAAAACTACATACAAATTGGCTCTGGTTTTCTGCCAGTGGTTTTTCTGGTACATTGGATGAAGATTTGATTGTTGTTTGGCAAGTGCATTGACTTGATGTGTGATCCCTGAGGTTTTAATCGTTTGTATCACATTCTTGTCTCACTGAAAAGTGCAATTGTTGGCAATCACTCCTTCCCTCATTACTGCCAACTGGCTCTCACCTGCTGTATTTGCCTCTTTACTCTGAGTTTTGATATACTAACTAAAAATAGTCCAAGCACCTTGACTACATACCAGCCTTAGCCATCAGGAAGATCCTCACTGGCTTAATGCATTTCATTGAAGTTCACCAAAAAGAAACTCAATAATTAATTACCTTTCTATACTGTCATCATACCTATTTGGTCAACTCTTTGTCATATTTCTGCTATGCAGAAAAAGATATGATAGTTATATTCGTGTGGGCTATCATGTACCTTTTGATTCACTGATTGACTCATGTATCCATTTAACAGGTCTTCACTGCGTGCTTAATATTACCATTACATCCAAAATACTGGAAATACATCAATGAATGAAAGCAAATGGAGTCTTTGATCTCACAGAACACTTGGGCTAATAAAAGAAATAAATATTTTCAACCACTCAAACCAATGTAAAACTAACAATGAGAATGCTCTAAGTTGATGTACATGGTTTCCTGAGTGCCAGGATTATTTGACCCAATCAGGAAGGTTAGGGACGTCTTCCTGAAGAAATGACTCCTGAGCAGTGAGAGTAATAAGTGATGATAGGGAAAAACATTTCATGTTAGAGACAGAGTAAGTGGCATGTTACTGAAGTGGAAGGGAGTTTTGACCATGGTGTCTGAAAGGAACAAAGAGAGGAGTGGAACAACTGGAACCAAAAGAGTGATATAGAATATAAAATAAAGCTGAAAAGGAACATAGGGATCGGATCATATCAGACCTTGAAGGCCAAGTTAAGAAAGAGCAGAACAAGTTTAAGAACAATGAGATTTGGATGATTTTAAGCTCTAAAGGGATATGATTCAGTTTTGGATTTTGAAAATAACACAAGGTAGAATATGAAAAAGAGATATTGTAAGTAGAGAAGTAGAAAGATAAGGATAGATCAATAAAGTGGCTAATATAAAAATCCTAGAAAGAAAAGGTGGCAGTAAGACAAATGTTGTAAGAGAGATTATGAAGAGAAACAGATGAGATGAAATGATATTTAGACAGTGATAGGAGTAAGACTTGGAGTCAAACATGTACCCTTAGTGTCTGAGTGATCCCTAGTTTCCAGATTGTATAAATTGAATGAATGTATGGTGGGGCTATTTGCAAAGATAGATAAGAAAGATGTGCAAGGATTATATTAAGTTTAGTTTTAACAATATTGAGATTAAAGTATTTTTGAAATATTAAGGAGATGTCACATGAGCAGAAGGCTAAATACGGGTGAAAGTCAGAAATATCTCACTTGAATGTGTTTATTTGTGAGGTGTCTTCTCATTGGCAATTCCAGTAGTACCAGTGGATGAACTTGCTGAGATATGGAGTATGAGTGATAAGAGAGGTAGAGAAAGAGGAGTCAGCTTATAGAGTCTGAAAAACTTTGTGAATCCTGAGTGCCAGACCTTCCCATTAAATTGATGAATCAGTATCTAGGTGATCTATATCAAACTAGGGGTAGAACCTGGAGAACTGGATAAAAAATACATAGAAATTTGAAGGATTATAATGGGTTTTCTAGTATCTTCAATTATTTATTCTTACTGTAGATTTATCTGAATAGATTTATGCTTTGACAATTACCTCTTGACCTTTAGCTAACCAATCATATATGTTAATTTCTACCTACTTTTGCCTATAAATATAGTTATTAAAGATGTCATTCATAATGTTGCTCCATGTCTCTTATACATAGAATTCAGTCACAAATTTTCCTCATAGATTTTGTTTGTATTTAGTTCAGAATGCTTCTGACAAGGTAACTCTCCCTGCCCTCCAATAATCAGGTCATTCTTTCCCTCAAGCTAAATCCCTAGTATCCCTTTTTTAAAATTTAAACTTCTTTTTTTTTGCTTCAAGGCTTTCTCCTCTTTGCTCATATTTGTATTTGTTACACTCAGATGTCTAGGTTCCCCACCACACTATCTTTGCTGCCTTCAAATCACCTTAATTATATAGGTCATTCTTTCCTCTTTCACTCCCATCTATCACTTCCTTGAATCCTCTCACATCTTCTCCACTGGGCATTACTACAACTCAGATCTCTCCATTTTTGTTACTCTTTTTCAAAGGTAGGATCTTCCACTAGGGTGTGTGAGATACACTCAGTGCTAGGGAATGCAGATATGTTAGTCCTTCAAACCATTCTTACTTAATTATATTTGAGTAAAAATGATTTCTACTCTAACATTTCAGTACAATAGAAATATATATCTGTTTGTAGTTAAGGTCTGATATGGGTTGATGTCTATCAGTTCAAACAAAATAAAACATTAACCCAACATTCATGCATCTCACAATATAAAAGGAAGAGGAGTCATGGATATAAGTAGCCATAATATAAGCTAGAACAGTTTGTCTTGGGGAAGTGCTGTGAAGATTCATTGAAGAGGGTAATACCTTTCACTGGAGGACTTGAAAAGTTTCCTCATGGGAATGGGAGCATTGCAGAGGTGAGCAAATATATAGGCATAGAGAGTAGAAAGAATGCACTATGTCCAATATTCACTGGGTAGCAGGAAGATGAGAATGTGCTGCTAAGTGCAGGGAAATGATATTATGAAGCTGGCTTAGGACCTAGCACATCTATGGTGCCACATCGGTAGAGTGACATTTATCCTGGGATGTCTGGAACAGTTAATGCCTATTATTGTTAACAGTAACCTTTTGTCTTTCAAAGTACCTTTTTATGACTATATGACTATCCTCTGCATATGGATCTATGACACTGTTGTGTAGACTGATGCTTTCCACAGTGCATCAAACAGAATACAAGTTTATAGGGATTCTGAAAGGGTTCTGTAGACTTCTGTGAGAATATTGTGTATGACTTATGTCCATCGTAAAGATTTGCAGTGTATGCTTACAAGTTCAGGACACAAAGTAACATATCATGAAAGTGGGAATGGTTGTCCATTGGAAGAGTATTGTAGGATGAGTGTTATGCTATAGGAAGATTAATCTGTAGTAGGCTGGCTTAGTTTGTCCCAGTGACAAACACTAGAAGTGACAAGAAAATTGTTTTTAATATTTTTACTTATATCTTAATATAAAAGTATGAAAGATTGTATTTTCCAACAATAAATACAGTAACGCCTTGCATTGTACACAGTCTTCCGGAACATTGCCACTCTCCCACCAAGAGGTGGAATCTACACCTCTTCCCCTTGAAACTGAGTCAGTTTTTTGTGGTGACCTCAACTAATAGGATGGTGAATGAGTTACGATCTGTGACTTCCAGCTTAGATCATAAAAGATGTTAAAGATTTTACCTGTCTCTCGGGATATGCACTTTTGGATCCCTGAGCCACTCTTTAAGAGGTCCAGTTACTCTGAATCTGTCAGGCTGGTGAGACTACATGCCAATAAGGAGACATACCTGAGGATCTCCATATTTTCTTCTGCCCGCCATTTACGGGCAGCTCAGATGCCAAATACACGAGTGAGGAAGACTTGGAGTGGATTCCGGCCCCAGCCAGTGTCTGATGACCACTGCATGAGACAGTAAGAACTGCCTAATTGATCCCAGTAAGTCAGTCCCCAAAATTGTTAGAGATAATATTAAATGACTCTTTTTGGTTCGTGCCACAATATTTGGCATGGTCCATTACAAGGTATTAGATGACCATACTATCAGGATTTCTGACAAATTAAATGTGATTACATAAAAAGTGATTAAATAAAAGAGAGAATGGACAAAATTAAACAGTAAAGTAATGGCAGGAAAGATAAAATTGAGCTAAATGGGAGGTCAGCCCATATTTCCTAATATAGTTTACTTAAATTGGTTAGAGATGTACCCAAATTAGGCTCTACACTTTCTAACAGTATAGCCTTTTGGATCTGTTGCATCATCAGCACTGATGAGGTGGATGGATGGAGTCTCAGGTTAGAGAATTGTTCCTTTAAAGAATAATGCGGAGACTAGGCAGTGAACACAATGTAGAGAAAATCAGTCAAAGTTGATGGCAGACAGGAATACTCAGAGTTTGCAGCAATAACACAGCAAAGGAATCAAATAATACTGGATAGGAACAAAAAAAAAAAAACATTATAAAGGAAGAGGATTTTTATATGGCATTAACTTGACAAAAGAAAAGAAAAAATCAAATATGATTCTGAGATTATGAGCTTGAGTAACTAAGAGAATGGTGCTTCTATTAAGAAATAACTACAAAACAGGAAGAAAAATGCCTGCGAGAACAAGAAACTTTTATTTGAAGTTTGTAGATTATTGGACAGTAATATTCAGCTGAATAGGCAGATTGAAAGGGAGAATAGGATGCAGAAAATTAATCAAAGTGTAACAAGTTCTAAGAGTTGTTAATTGTCTCCTTGGAGATGAAAGTTGAAACTGTGGCCTTCAATGAAATTGTTTGGGGAAAGTGTTTGGGGACAGAAGGAGAAAATGGAAAACATAAGATCTTAAGTCAGTGTGGGTAAGCAAAGGACCTAGAGAAGAAGATGCAAAGAAAAAAAAATGGAATTAAGTGTAATGGAATCACACTATTAATTTATCATTATTCCAGAATGCTGACTTCTTTATGAAGGAAGATGAGAGGGAAGGATAAAAAGGCAGTATAAAGAAGAGAAAGAAAAAAATGAGGAAGAGAAACAATAGTAGGCGGAGATCATTGCCTTTTCAGACTTCAAAATATTGACCTCTCCAAATCCTCGAGCAGACTCGGACAGTTGGAAAAAATTTGATTAGGGTTTTGGAGAGTGGGGTAAGGGATGCTCCTTCTAATGCTCACTGAAGCCAAGCAGAGGCAGTCTCACTGTATAGCCCCGGGCTGAGTTAATCAAGCTGGCTCTGTAACCAAGGTGCCGGCTGTGCCACTCTGCTCTCTTAATGTGCAGCACAAACCCATTTACTTGTTTGATTTTGCTCCTTTTTGGTAAATAATTTACATAGTTTTGCATTAGCTCAATTTGCAAAAATTGAGCAAACAGTGCAATTTTCTGTAATTATGCCAGTGCAAGACAGAAGTAAAGCCTGGCTGAGAGAGGCTTTATCTGAACTGAAAAGACATTTGGTGGAAATGGAGCATGAGAAGAAAATGAAGATCTGCTTAAATTGGCTCTGGCCAAAGTGAGAAAGAATAGAACACAATTCAGCTAACACTCTAACTGAACTAAAAGTATTTGTTTTCCCTCTTCTCCTCTAAAAGTTGTCAGGTGGGCATATGTACACCATACATATGGTGTTACACTTGCCCTCCCAAAGAGGAAACAGTTACCGTTGTAATGGCTGCCATGTGATTTTCTCACTCATAAACACATGTACTATTTCTTTGAGCTTCATTGTTCTTCACTCTGACCCTCTTATTTTGCTCATCTTTCATTAATCTATTATCCCAAGATAACCTACAGGAATAAAATCAAGAATTTAAAGATTGAACTTAACTTTGTCAAAGGCCAACCAAATGCTTGGCTTTGGCTAGATACTTGTGATGGAATTTGGAAAGCCTGAGAGAGATGTAATTGTTTACAACTCTGGGCATAGGGCAGTAGGGTATGCATTTCAACATTCCTGCCAGTCTCTGTATTGTGGAAAATTGGTATAACTAGATCTTCCAGTCTTCTCTCATTGGAATGTGGTCTAGAAAGGGATGGTTTGCTTCTATAAATTAAGGAATGAAGAGTAGACTTCCAGTTCCACTGTTAATTTGATCTATTTAGGCAATGGGTCTGGTTGAATCTAATCCCAGATTAGTATTTTTGCTTGTTTATTTTAACTTACATATTCTGGTCTGGTTGGGCTATGTCAATATCTAGCATTGGCTTTGACAAAATCACTTTTTACCTGGATGCCTCCCTTTCGTTATCTTTAAATGAATGTACTATATTCTGTGATACCCACGCTCTCTGGCAACTCAAGAATTTTATCAGAATCTCATTACAAGCATTTTAACTAAGATGTAGATATTATTCCTACAAATATCTAATGGTAAAGTAAAAATAATTACTCTTTATATTGAATTTTTTTTAAGATTTTATTTTTTTATTCATGAGAGATAGAGAAAGAGAGAGAGAGATAGAGGAAGAAGCAGGTTCCCCATGGAGCAGGGAGCCTGATGCGGGGCCCGATACCAGGACTCTGGGAACATTACCTGACCTGAAGGCAGACGTTTAACCCACTGAGCCACCCAGGTGCCCTTTTTACACTGAATCTTAAATGAAAAGATGCCTTTACACTTTGGAACTCAAGGGATGATCTCCCTTTCTTGAAACTTATGTAATGGGTCAATCTGAATTTTTTCAAATGTGTAAACTTAATTAAATTCCATTCCACATCTATTTATTCTTGTGGAATCATGTAATTACTAGTTTATGTAATATGTACACATATTCATTTTGCATTATTATTGTAGCGGACATCTCTCGTTTGAGCCTGCTCATCATTAAATTGCTTTTTTTGCTTTTAACAACCACTCATTTGCCTTTGTGGTCCATCTTGCCCCAATTCCACATGATTCTACTGAAATTGTCAAGTCTCCTGCCCCACTTTCTCAACACATGGGTTCTTACAGGATTATCAATCGTATATACTATTCCCCTGATCTTAATGATGGATATGGGGCTGGGCATTGTAAAATAATCAGTCGAAATAACATTAAATTAATCAGTTAAACAGAATCTTCTCTGAGGTTTGATATATGGATTCACAGAGAGGAAAATTCTCTTTTCCTTTGGGTGATAACACATTAGAGGATAAGCTTCAAACTACCAGAGGCTGTATTTTTAGTCACATTGGGAAATCTGCCTGAGAATAAAACCGACATATTGAGAGATCAGAGCTGGGAGATGGAGAGAGAGCAAAAGAGAAAGAGAGGTTTTGCTCTGAACTGGATCTATGACTCAGTCTAATTTACTACCCTTGGACATCCTAGATATATAAACCAATATAATGTCCATTGTGGAAGTTTAGATTACTATTCAAAAGCACTCCTTATCTTTCTACTACCTCCATGGGAGGGATGTGCTTCCCTCTATTTTGTTGTTGAGTTCTTCCCCATGACTTGCTTTGCCAGTAGGAAGTTAACAATTGTGATATAAAGAGACTTAAAATGTATTTGCACCATTGGGCTTATTCTCTGGTGTCTCTTTCATCACCATGAAAAGTACTACTTGTCTTTTCAGCCTGCACTTTATAATTTATATTCATGGAACAGACACATGCCCAACCCATCATAAGAAGCCAAACCCAGCTATATTTGCAGCTTTAAGCTAAGCTGTTCAACTGAGACCAGCTGACCCAAGGATTCTTGAAATAAAGTAAATGATTGTTACTTTAAGCCACTGAATTTGGGGAGTGGTTTGTTACAGACCAATGGCTGATATATAGGTTTTTAAAAATATAACCTAGTTTAAGTCAGGAATGAGTTGCTTGCTACTGAAAGAATTTTGACTATTATGAGAACTTCCATTTCTTTGAGATAAACTTGTAAAATCATAGTTAATCTGAGCTTTTAGGAATGACAAAATTCCAAGATGTGTTTCACTTTGGAATTTCAGAAGCAATAGATAAGGAGGTAAGAAAAAAAGCTGAAAAATAAACCCTGAAACCTAAGAAATGTTGAGATAACAAAAGAGAATTAGAAGTGATATAAAAGGGTAAAGGGGGTTAACAATAAGTAATTCTAGCTACTGACTCCCAAATTCATAAAACTCACACCATAACCTTGAATATGGTTAGAAATTACTCAATTTTCCACCCACCCTACCAATGCAAGAAATAAAAGTGAAATGTTAAACCTATTGGAAAAAAGCAAAAACAAAAACTACTCAGAAGAAAAACTGAAATAATGCACAGATGTTGTCTGTAAAGCCTCTTTAGTGAAAAGAGAGTGCTTCTGCTCTTTTTATTTTGTTTAATGCATCTTCCCAATGGTCATGATAGCTAATTGTCACATAACCAAGTAGACTGTAGATTGGCCCATGGAATTCAATTGTTAATTAAGATCAGAGAAATAACCAACTTGACAGCAGAATTGTTTTTAACAAGAGAAAGTGACAACTTCATTGATTTTTTTTTTTTTCTGGTCGCCTCTGAATAGTCAATATGATGCCCATGCAAAGTGACTTGAGTTTTTTTGTTTTTTTCTTTTTAATCCATGGGTGTTTGGATCAAGTGCAGGCATACCCAAACCTTATCGAGACCACCCCGCATCTCTAAGATATCCTGGACTTTAAGCTACAGCAGAGGGGACTTCAAAATGATTTTCTTAAAAAAGTAACAATAACAAAAAAAATAATCTCTTCTGTGGAAGAAGGACTATAGGAAAGAACTTAAATGAATATTTGATATTCCTTAAATATTAGAGAGATGATTAATGGGAGCCACATATGCTATTTAACTGACATGTCTGGTACTCCTCCTGCAGTTACATGACAGGTCTGTACTCTGCTGAACCCCTGAAGCCAGGCCAGGCCAGGTGTCTTCACTGGCTAATAAAATTTTAGCAGAAGTGACATGTTACTTTCAGACAAAAGTCTTTAAAATCTATGTGCGACTTGCTATCTACCTATCCCCTTGCAGGTGACTAGCAATGTTCAAAATGGCGAAGTCTTCATTTGTGCCTGATGGAGGATGACGTGAACAGAACACCATGCCGACCATAGGTGGAGACATAGCATGAGCAAGAAATACTGGTTTTTTTGAGCTACTGAAATTGGGGGATTGCTTATTACTATAGTATGATCAGGCCCTGAAGGATACAAAGGGGTCCTCCTTTCTCAGCAGAAAAGCAGTAATATGGACTAGAATCTGTTGGTCATGTTCTGCACTGAACTTTACCTCCTTTTCAGCTGTTGCTTTTTTCCCACTGGACTATAGATTTTGAGGAGTTAACTAATCTTAACCTTTTACGTATAGTCAGAGTAAGCTTATTCCTTTTTTGTGCTTCTCTTTTAAAATAAATTTTAACCTTGAAATACCTTGTATGTGTGTGCGAATGAGGTGACAGAAGATGAGGCTTTATTAATTTTACTTATTCCTTCTGCTTTCCCTTATTACTGATGTTTCTCCTTCGCCTCCTCCTTGGACAGCAGAGAAAGAACACTACAAAAAGCAATCTTTCACACTTAAAAGAAAACCGATGCCCTGTCCTGGTGTGTTGTCAAGAAAAAAATAAGCTGTGTCTCTCCAATAACTGTGAAATTCCTTTGCCCCTAGAGAGGGCTGCTTCCTGTATCTTGGCCAAGTCATGACTTTCTTTCTTTATAAATGCAGCCAGTGTGATCTCCAAAGAGATAAATGATGAATAAGGTGGAGGCTATTTATAGTCTGGCTAGGAAAAACAATTTCACTTAACAAGGATGTCGGTTAAAATAATTAATGTAGATCAAGTGGACATGTGAATAGAGAAGCCTGTTGGAACGTGATTAAATAGACAGCCTGATCCAGGAAGAAATACACCACTCAGATACTGAGGAATCATTTCTCTCCATGACCTGGGCAGTTACTGGTTAGATGCTTGACCACAGACTTGAAAGACTAGGGCAGTGCTTTTCTAGATTTCGTCAGATGTCACATACATTAAACAAAATGAGTGGATTTGTGCTGAGAAACTCTGGTCTATTCAAATTTGTCTTCCCATTTTAGATCGTTCCTTGGTTTTCACTGAAAGGTAACAGATATGCAAGGGAAATGGGCTTTTATTTGGCAACAAGGTATTGAGTACCTTTTACAGGTTTACCATGGTGATAATGTTTACCGAGGTAATAAGCACTCATGCCACATAGATGTTGTCCTTGAATACCATATGTTAAAAGGAAAGCAAGAAAGCAGAGAACTAAAGCAATGAAATTAAATGTTCATGTAAGTTCAAATAGGATTTCAAACATAAGATACAGCAGTCTGTGTAGGTATGGTCAGAAAGGAATATATGGAAGAAAGTAGGCCTTGAAGAATCAGCAAGCTTGATAGGCAAAAGGAAAAGGTAGAAATCCTAGGCCTGTGGACTAGGTTGAGAAATAAGGGATGGTCATTGTGAGCATACTAAGACGGTCTTCCACTGGAGGTGGGGTTGGGAGATTCTCATCTGAATCCTGAAGTGGCCATCCAAACCTAGGTGCAGCTTAGAACACCCAAGGCTGGACAGTGTGAAGAGCTTGGAGGATTAGGTTTAGCCTACCGAAAGTACTGTGTGTTTGGGTCTCTTGTCTCCACTCCAGTTTAATTTAGTGCTAATGAAGTCATAGTACTATGGCTACCTGACTACAGAACAGTACAATTTACAACACTCAAACTTTCTTTTTCCAATTTGGCCTTACTCATACCCACATATTTCTAGAGTGAAATGGAAACACTAATCTCAGAACTGTTTCTTTTTTAGCACTTCTTATTTTTATCTCTAATGATCTCTATTTTTAGAAAGAAAAAAAATTCTAAAATATTTTGCAGAAGGTTCTACGTCAGTTTCAGAAAGCATGATGGCAGCATGTGCTTTTTCACGTTGGCCAGGTAGCTTGATGAACATCCCTTATTAAGGACAAAAATGACTATAAGTCATGTGGATCTTTTTTTTTTTTTTTTTAGAGAGAGAGAGACTGAGAATGAGAGGGGAGAAGGTCAGAGGGAGAAGCAGACTTCCCACAGAGCCGGGAGTCCGATATGGGACTCGATCCCGGGACTCTGGGATCATGACCTGAGCCAAAGGCAGTCGCTTAACCAACTGAGCCACCCAGGCGCCCAGGATCTTTTTTTTAAAAAAGATTTTATTTATTTATTTGACAGAGAGAGAAAGATCACAGGTAGGCAAAGAGGCACGCAGAGAGAGAAGGGGAAGCAGGCTCCCCACTGAGCAGAGAGCCCAATGCGGGGCTCGATCCCAGGACCCCGAGATCACGACCTGAGCCGAAGGCAGAGGCCCCAACCCACTGAGCCACTCAGGCGCCCCAGTCATGTGGATCTTATAAGAAAGCTGAACCAAGTGACTCTGAAAGGGCTTTACAACCCTGGAGTTCTATGATCCTTTAACTTGTGACTGACACTCAAATAAGTGCCAACACAAACAAGGGCAGAATTCCTTGTAGACTCCATATTTGCGCAGGGAGTCAGGGTAGTGGGAGGAGAAGGGGGTAGGGGGTAGTTTCCAGAACTGGTATGCATACCTCAGTGGAGAGGGAGATCAGACTTACACACTGGAATTCAAAAGCTTCATCCACACTTCTGTTGTCTCATGGGCAAGTTATTTAAAATCTCTGTCTCAGCTTCACTCTCTATAAATGACATCTATTGTGACAGATAATGGTGAGATAAAGTGAAATAACATACACAAATAACCTAACAATAATAGAGGCTTCATAAGTATTAGCTACTTTTCTGCTTAGCCTGGAAATCTGTCAAAGAAGGAATTGACTAAGAGTCTTTAAAGTCAAGAGCATCAAAATCATCAAGTTTCCCTTTTTTTTCAATATTTATTATATGGTATGTATTTTATTATTTTTTAATTTTTATTAAGGTGTAACTGACATGCAATATCCTGTTAGTTTCAGGTGTACATCATAGTGATTTGATATTTTTATACATATTTAATATATTACCATCTGTCATCATACAAAGTTATTACAATATTACTGATTATATTCTCTGTACAGAGACTTACATCCCCATGATCTATTTATTTTATAACTGGAAGTTGTTTCCTCTTAATCGTCATCAAGTTTTACAACAATCAAGTTTCTGAGTGTTCATAAAGGTTTTCATCTGGACAAGAATCAGTCTTGGGTATGGCCCCTAAATTCCTGCATGGAATGAGTATTTTTATCAAATAATCACCAATAATTTTAAAATTTAGAGTCTCTGATTCTGATACAGTTTCTTCATTTAAAGAGATTGGCTCACTCAGGCACCTGGGTGACTCAGTCTGATGAGTGTCAGACTCTTGGTTTCAGCCCAGGTCATGATCTCTTGGGTGGTGAGATCAAGTCCCACATCCAGCTCCCACTCAACAAGGAGTCTGCTTGGGGATTCTTTCCCTCTGTTCCTCCCCCGCCCCCAAATAGATGAATAAATCTTTAAAAAAATATATAGGATCACTTATCCAAAGACACAAAAAATAAGTAAAATTTTTGGATCAGAAAGAAGATCTTTTGGGACTCCTGGGTGGTTCAGTAGGTTAAGTGTCTGCCTTGAGCTCAGGTCAGGATCCCAGGGTCCTGGGATTGGGTCCTACATAGGTCTCCTTGCTCAGTGGGGAGCCTGCATCTCCCTCTCCCTGTTACTCCCTCTGCTTGTGCTCTCTCTTTCTTTGAGGAGAAAAGAAGGAAAGGAGAGAGAGAGAGAGAGAGAGAGAGAGAGAGAGAGAGAAGAAAAGAAAAGAAAGAAAAAAAAAGAAAGAAAGGAAAGAAGGAAAGAAGGAAGGAGGGGGAGAGAGGGGGAGGGGCAAAGAAGGAGCAAGGGAGTGAGGGAGGAAGGAAGGAAGGGAGGAAAAAAGGAAGGAAGGCAGGAGATCTCTTGACTTTTAATCCAAAACTTGTCTTCCAAATGTAGTCAGCATGGGAGAGTTAAAGGCAATTCTGTGTCTGAATCTAGTCCTCAATCCTTCCTCTGCTACATTCCTCCACTCTGTGGAAGGCTGTAAGAGGTAGCTTGTCCACAGCACTGACCAGGTGACTAATTTTAATGACAGGTTTCTACAAGAATCTGTTTTCTTAACATGAGGAGAGTTGGAAGAGTCAACCCCGCCCATCCTCAGCAGGTGGAAGCCCAAGACTCAAAAACCAACTACATGGAACTGCAAGTCTAAACAGCAGAACTGCAATTCTGGATTACACCAGGATTTCAGTTTAGTAAGGATTAGGTTAGAAATATCAAAGATTTCAAAGTTTAGTGGAAATTTGGTTAGAAAGAGAACAGATTTGGAGCAAATAAGGGAGTGGCAGTGAAATTGCAATAAAATTCCCAAAATTTATGCAGGGGTGTGTTGGACCAGACCAAAGGGTCTCAGGACAGACGGACAAACAGAGCTACTCATATTAGTGGAAAGTATTTTAAGCAGGCTGTTTTCTCTTAAAATACAGTAGATTACTTATTAATGAGAAAATTGAGATTTTAAAGTAGGGAAAGGATATGGATAAATGAGTTGTTTAGGGGCATAAGGTACTATGGAGGGCAAGGAAGTATAGCTTAGAATGAGGGCTGTCATAGTGTGAAAGTCTTGATGATCAAAGTTTTCATAATTATTGTGGGAATGGGAAATAAAAGGAAGTGGGAAGGGAGCTAAGGGAGATCTTTATCCAAAACAATCATTTCAAATGATTGCCAAGGTCCTTATGCATGAATCCAAGCCAAGAATTCTATTATCAATATTCCTTGGCATAGTACAAATTATTTTCATTGGTGGCAAAATAGTATCCCCTTTTTAAAATCAAGAAATAGAAAAATAGTGCTTAAACAAATTTCTGTAAACTGACATGGATAAGTTTTTTTTCAATGACTGATTTAAATTAGAGTCTTCCTGCTAAAGCAAAAAATAAAAATAAAGAATCATGAAAATGAGGGTTTCCAATTTCACAACTTCCAACCCACGCTTTGCCTCACCACCCTGGTTTCCTTTTGAGAATTTGTCTCAGACAGATGGTAGTGAGTTAACAAGTCTAGACTGTGGGAGTATATATCTGCATTTGCATCTATATGATTATATAGAATAATTTTTCACTGAAATGGCATGCATCATTGGGATGAGCTCCAGGACTTTACGACTTCTCTCTACTCAATTGAGTATGGCATGTGTACAATTCACTCTGGCCACTACAAAAATTCCACCACAGCTGGAATGGAGAGCAACAGCTGCTTGCCAGCACACAGCAACATGGCACAACAGTTTAGAATCATAAATGAAGAAGACAGCCTTCAATAGACACTGCAGGGGGAATTTAAAGCAAGAGGAAGCAATTAGCTGAACTGGAACAGAGCCAGGAAAGCAAGACAAAATTCTCCCCAACTTTGAGATGGAGAACGCCATGTGTGGTGCAGGAGCACATTCCCAATCTAGGCTCACTGACAAAGGCACTAGGAACAAGGATGAGCTAGTCATAAACTGGTCCCATTTGGACTGGAAGGTGGAATGGGTTCCTGAGCTAACCAGAATACCTTCATTTTTCCTCAATAGGCCTCTTATCCAAATACACACCCAGCCCCAACCTTGTTTGGCTTATGAGATCTGACAAGATCACAGTTTGAGGGAGGAGGTCTGTAACACTCTCTGACAGTGGTTGACTTGGCTTTTAATAGAAATGGGCAGACATGTAGAGACCTTGAGCATTTGAACACACGAGATCGGCCAGCTTTCATCGCAGAAGCTTCAGAGTCTCTGTGTGGCAGCTGGAGTGGAGACCTAGGAACTGATCTGGAAAATTCGTCCTTTCTTTCTAACGGGAACCACCACATTGCATTCCCTTAATTACATCATGTCATGTCATGTTCCTGTGTGAAATGACACAGAGGAACACGTGGTGACCTCGGATAACTGTGATGAATTGCATCCCAAACAGAGGCCGGCTTTGAAAGGCATCTAATGTGGAGAAGCAGGTAGTTCCTCTGTCTGTGGGAGTCATGGATGATTTTCCCATTGCATATCTCAAATATTTAATGATAAGATTATGTGTGAGTGATGGAGGCTTTTTGCCAACTTTTATTTTTATTAGTGAAGTATCATAATTTTACACTGAAAATAATAAAAATTATAATTATTAAGTAAATAAAAGCAGCTACTTTCAAAAGGATTAACCTCCCATAATCGGATTAGATGATGGAACTAACATCAGAGAGGAGTTCATTCTAATAGTTGTTTGTTTCCTGAATTTGAAATTTAAAAAGAGCATGAGAGAAAGTAACAATTGTCTTATCAGCCATTAGGTAGGATTTTTTTACAGTAAGTTTCTTTGAAGTTCTAATAGAGCTAAAAACAAATATCTAGATCTACCCTGTACAATACAATAGCCACTGGTCACATGAGGCTATTTAAAGGTAAATCAATTAATAAAATGAAAAGTTCATTTCCTCAGTTGCAGTAGCTACATTTCAGGTGCTCACTAGTGACATATGACAAGTGTATGCTTTATTAGATAGCACAGATATAGAATATTTTCATCATAACAGAAAGTTCTGGAAAGCAGCCCTGAATGAAAAGAAGGAAAAAAAAGCTATCTGTATATTTCTGATTTCCTCATATATATTGACATGTAGACTAAATATCTGGAGGATTAAATGCATTTTTTTCATTGTATGCAGTCTGTTCATGACAGAAAAAGTTTCATCTTGCTACTGTGGAATAATATGCTTATTTTCTCGTAGCTTACTATTATTTGTAAATGCTGTTTTTCCTACTAAACTGTCAAGAATGCAGATTCCCATGGAATACAAATGAGCACCATTGTTAGGTAAAACCATTTGGGAATTAGTTTTCTTGTTCTCAACAGAGTGGAAACCTCCAGATAGAAAAGCCCCTTTCATCCCAAAGGAAAAGCCCCTCATCCCCTATAGAAGGGTCAGGGTACTCACTGACTTTTTAATTAGGAAGGAACTGTTCGTGTCTTACCATGTCTGAGTTATGTCATTCATACTTAACATTTAGGTCAAATTATGACCTACCAAAAATGTAAAAACATCAGTCCATTTTTCTAAAATTTATTTGTAAAATATCCCTCCATGCAATAAAAACAGATTTTTGGAAATCATTTCCAAGAAAAATGAAAAAAATACCAAATCCCATATTCTTTAAAAGTATTCATATTTGCTCCCCATAAAAGCTTTGGAGATGGTTAGAGAAAGTATTTTTTCCCAACTAGAGAGTAAAAAGGGTCCTCCCCCCAGCTCCCCCTGAGGTTAGATCAACAGTAACTGCACTACTTGGTGACAGACTCAGGACCAGAAAACATATTCTGACACAGATACAAGGCTCTTTCTAGGTAGACTGCATTTGCCACTTTGAATCCAGCCTTGGGAATCTCAGGAGCACAGAATCTGTGCAGAAAAAAAAAATGCATTTTAATGAATCGAATGGTGAGTAAGCCAGCTGTTCTTTTCAGACTGCCTACTTATCTATGGAAAGGCATTAAATGGCTTGGCCAGGCCAGGGTGCTGTTTCTCTCTTGCAACTCATTATTGTCAATAATATTGACAATAATATTGATTATTACTAGGGTGTGGCTAGCTTTTTAACATACTACACAAGTGTGGGAAACTATATGACTTAACTGTGCCTTTCACGTTTTATACTTAAAAGCTAGAAACAGTTGGGATGTGGTGGGTAAGGGTGAAGCATTGTACTGTAGCTGGAAAAAAAATCAATACCTGCTCCCAAGATAGGGTACTTGACCAGAAAGGATATTGCAAGATACAAAAGAGCAGATATGAAATACTGTTTCTCTGAAGGTCTTTTCTTTTCTTCTCTTTTCCTTTTTTTTTTTTTTAATCTTACTGCATCAGCAGCACAGAACACAGATCAGGTAAACCTACGAAGGCATCATAATTCATTGTTGATTTCTTGAGATTATGTGAATTTGTATGAATTGCAAATTGCATATTAGTTCCTGAGATAACCCCTGCAATCTGGGAGTTAGCATTTTTTAAAACTTTGGAATATGCTGTGAAAGTTAACTGATTGAACTTTACATGGTGGCCTATTTAATCTCCCACTCTGAGTCAGCCCAGTAAATTTGGCCAAATTATTTAATCTCTTTGGGCTTCAGTTAACTCACTGAGATAAAATAAGCTGAACATTAATCCTTAAATTCCAGCTCTATAATTCTGAGTTTATAATTCTCTAAATTGACCATCCCTTCTGTGTCTCCTTTTGCTTTTTGGGAAATGTGGGGACTCAATTAGGAATCTCTCTTTCAGACCCATGCCTAGATTTATACCAGCACATGCCATTCAGTACCTGTTCACCCAACTCCACCTCTTTGGCAACATCTACAGACTAAACATGTCCTTCTCTAGAGGGCAATTCTAATGCCGAATCCTGAACTTTTCCTCTTGCTTAGCTTCTATGAGATTATCTTCCCTTAGATCAAAATAAATTCTGGGCTATTGGCCTAATTTATAAAATGTTATTAAAAGACATCAAAGAATATGTAAATGAGTAGTTTGTAAGAGCTAACCATGCCATCCCCTAGGACACTTCAGACTTGTGGTGGTGTTTTCGATCGACACAATGATTAGGGGCACTATTAGATGTGAGGGTCAAGGTTCAGAAATGATAGTTATTTTGTAAAAAGAGTATTTCTCCCACATGAACATTTATTGAAGAAAGTTGGAATGACCATTTTGGTACCAAAAAAAAGTATATTTCAAAGCAATGGATATTACTACAGATAATAATTAAAGAGTTAACCAAGAGGACATAATGATAATATATGTTTATACACCTAAGAAGAGAGCCCCAAAATGTAGGAATCAAACACTGATAAAACTGCAAGAAGGAATAAACAAAACTAGTCATAGTGATATCCTAATACACTACTCTTAACAACTAAAAGAGCAAATAGAATATCAACTAGACTTAAACAACACTATCTATTAACTTAATCTAATTGATATTTGTAGAACATTCCACTCAATGACAGCTGAGTGGGTATTTGTTTCAAATGCACATGGATCATTTGCCAAATAGACCATATACTGGACCATAAAACAAGTCTCAATAAATGGGAAAGAATTCAAGACATATAAATTATGTTCTCTGATCACAATGGAATTAAATTAGAAATCAATAACAGAAACATGTCTGAAAATTCCCCAAATACCTGGACACTAAATGACCTGTTTCCAAACAACACAAGGGACAAAAAAAAATACTTTTAGTTAAGTGAAAATCAACACAACGTATCAAAATTTGTTTCATGTCCCTAAAGGTGTGACTTAGGGAGAAACTCAGAGTGCTGAACAACTGTATTTAAAAAATTTTTCCATAACTAAGCTTTCACGTTAAAACAGCATACAAAAAGACAAATTATTTTAAAAGTAAGCAGAAGAAATAAAGAATAACCATGAAAATGCAAATAAATGAAATAAAGAACAGCAATAAACCAAAGTTAGCTCTTTGAGAATGTCAAAATAATAACTAAAACTTTGGGAAGACTTAGTATGAAAAGGGAAGATGGGGAGGAGAGACCCAAAGTACCAATATTAGGAATAATAGAGATAACATCACTACGCATTCTACAGATATTTAAAAGATATTAAGTAGATATCATAAACAACTTCATGCCTATAAATTGGACGACTAAGACGAAATGGAAAAATTCATTGAAAGATACAAGCTACCAAAAATTTCTCAAAAGAGGATAGTCTTATTTATACTAAAAATATTACATTTGTAATTCGAAACTTTCCCACAAGGGAAACAATAGACACAGATGACTACTTTGGTGTTTTCCAAAATATTTAAGGAAGAGTTGATCCCATTTAGCGACTGGGTATTTTCCACCTCCATCTATGAAGATAGCATTACTTGATAACATAAGACAAAAACATTACAAAGTAGAAAACTATAAATAAATATCTCTGATAAATGTAGATGCAAAGATTCAAAACTATGAAATGTTTAGAACATAAGAAGACTTCTTTTTGATTTGAGATTAGGCAGAAATTTCTTAGATTTAATATAAAAGGACACAATATAAAAGACAAATTAAATTGGACTTGATCAAAATTAAGAACTATGGTCTTTGACACATACTGCTAAGAAAATGAAAATATAAGCCAAATTTTCTCTTGGGAGAAAATAAAAGCAAAACATCTCTAATAAAAGACTTCTGTTTAGAAAACACACACACACACACACACACACACACACACACACAAACTCAGAATTCGATAAGAATGGAACAATCAAGTAAAAATATGGGCAAGCAATTTGAATACACACTTCACAGGAGAAGATATATGGCCGACAAATGAGTACAGGGCAAAATGCTTAACACCATTTGTCATTTGGAAAATGCATTTTAAAACCACAATGAGAAACCACTATACACCTATTAAAATGTTTAAAATTAGAGAAGATCAATCACATGGTATAACTGAAACTCTCATACCTTACCTGCGGGGATATGAAAAAATGGTACAACTACTTGGGAAACAATCTGGCAGTCCTCTAAAAAGTTAAGAGTCATTTGCTATATAGTTAAGACATTTCATTCCTAAGTATCTACCCATGACAAATGATGAAAGCATTAAGTCCATACAAGGACTTGTACGTGAATATTCATATCAGCTTAATTGTAATAGCCAAAACATATATTCCTTGAAAGGTGAATGGTTAAACAAATTGTGGCATATCTATACAATAGAATACCACTTGAGAATTAAAAAAAAAAAATGAATTGCGGCAAACAACATCAATGAATGTCAGAATAAGTGTGCTGAATGAAAGAAGCCAAATTAAAAAGAATACATATATGGTTGCACTTACATAAGATTTTAGAAAATTCAAACTAATCTACAGCAAGAGAAACCAGATCAATTTTTACTAAGGATCAGACAAGCCCGGTGGGACAGGAGGAAGGAATTTTGCAGGGGCACAAGGAGATTTGAGGGAGTGATGTATCTTGATTGTGGTGATAATTTGTGTATACATATTTCAAAATTTATCAAATTTATTGTACTTTACAGATATGTACAGCTTGTTGAATGCCAGTTATACTCTACACAGTTGTTTAAAAAGAGTGAATACTTTTCAAATCACTTTAAAGTTTAGCATTACCTCTTATTCAAACCAGAAAAGGACAGATGATTAACGTTAAGGAAAAAAAATACTAACAATAGGCATATCCAACTAAAAACCTAAAAAAAATATGATTTACTTTACTTAGTAATTACATGGTAATTACTGTACACATGTCACCCTCTTCAGATATAAAACATGGTGTCATCAATCTTGTGCTAGTCTTATGAAAAATGGACTATTACTATCATTATACCTATTTTATATGTGAGAAAACTGAATTATAGAGAGGTTAAGTAACTGATTCAAGGTTGATTGGCTAATAAGTGATAAATCCAGTATTGGAACCCAATCCAGTAGGACTTTAGGGTTCATCCGTGTAACCACTGTAATATGCAGTCTCTCCCATAGTAATGAATGGAATTTACAGTGTGTTCAAACATACACACATGTCTATTGGAGTATATCCTAGGAATATAAGAATGTTTTGCAATTTAGAAATCTATGAATGAAATTCACCACTTAGCTTACCACTTAGTTCAAGGAAGAAAAACTATATGATTATTTTAAATGCAGAAAAGTGTTTCAAGAACTCTTCATGATTTAGAAAATGGTATCTTTTAACAAACCTTTGCTTATAAAGAATATCTACCAAAAACTGTTAAATAAATATATTTAATTGTGAGAAGTTTAGAAGTCTTAAATTTAATTTTAGAAGCAAAAAGGAAGGTCCACTATCACCACTTCAATTCAATGTTGTACTGAAGGCCTTGACCACTGAAGTCATATAAGAAAAATAAATAAAGCATAAAAAGATCAGAAAGGTAGGAAAAAATTATCATTATGATTGTTTATTCAGAAAATCTAAGACAATCAATGGACACACTATTAGAATTAATATAAGATTCCCACCAAGAGTGCAAGAGGATTCCCCTTTCTCCACATCCTCTCCAACACCTGTTGTATTCTTTGTTGTTAATTTTAGCCTTTCTAACAGGTGTGAGGTGGTATCTCATCATGGCTTTCATTTGTATTTCCCTGATGATGATTGATGTTGAACACTTTTTCATGTGCCTGTTAGCCATCTGGATGTCTTCTTTGAAAAAGTGTCCAATCGTGTCTTCTTCCTATTTCTCAACTGGATTAATTGTTCTGGGGTGTTGAATTTAATAAGTTCTTTATAGATTTTGGATACTAACCCTTTATCAGATATGTTATTTGCAAATATAGTATGGTGGTTCCTCAAAAAAGCTGAAAATAGAACTACCCTATGATCGAGCAATTGCAATACTAGGTATTTACCCAATGGATACAAAAATACACATTCAAAGGAGTACATACCACCCATTGTTTAGAGAAGCATTATCAATAATAGCTAAACTATGGAAAAAGCCCAAATGCTCATGGACTGATAAATGGATAAAGAAGATGTGGTATATATGTACAATGAAATACTACTCAGCCATCAAAAAGAATGAAATCTTATCATTCAAAAGGCTATGAATGGAGCTAGAATATATTATGCTAAGCGAAATAAGTCAATTGGAGAAAGATGGTACCATATGATTTTACTCATGTGGAATTTAAAAAACAAAATGGATGAACATTTGGAAAGAGGGGAAAGAGAAAGAAAGGGAAACAAATCATGAGAGACTCTCAACTGTAGAGAACAAACAGGGTTGATAGATGATAGAGGGAGGTGGGTGGGGAATGGGATAGATGGGTGATGGGTGTTAAGGAGGGCATTTGTTGTGATGAGCACTGGGTGTTATACATAAATGTTAAACCACTGAATTCTACTACTGAAACAAATATTGAGCTATATGTTGACTAACTAGGATTTTTTAAAGAATTAATATAAGAGCTCATCAAGACTGCTCATTTTTGACACAATATATAAAAATCGGTGTCATTCATATTGCCAGCAATTATAAAATATAATTTTAAAATGATACCTTGTAAAATAAAAAAATACTATGTAAAATAACTATGATTAATCTTATCTGAAAATATGTCAAACTTCATAGACAAAACTACAAAGTTTTATTGAAGAAAGCATATATTGTAAGATTGAATTTCTCCACGATTATTTATTGATGGCCTTCCAAAATAAATCCCACAGAGCTAAAAATTATAATAAAATTCACAGGGTAGAACTAAGGTGCTTGAAAACCCAACATTATTTTGAAGAACAAGGCTGGTCCTGGATATCAACACCTAATATGTCTGATTTCATCAAATCTAAGACACAATTATATGTCTAGCAATTAAACTATACCTCAGTATTTTCTAATCTCACACACATGCACACACTTACTTTTATATTTACTGAAGGAACTCTTTTAGACTTCAATGTATGAATGCACATGAGTATGTATATACACACATATGTCTTGTGCATACATATAAACAAAAAGACAAGGGAAATACATTGGTTAAGGTAGTACTAAAATGTTTTACCAGTCAGAGTCTGAATCGTCTGAATTACTTTTCCATTCAGTTATCAGTGCCCATGTTTTCCTTCCAATATCATTGTCTATGTCATCAAGTGCTAATGATTTTCATTTGTTTAAAAATGCTTTACTATTGGGGTGCCTGGGTGGTTCAGTCAGTTCAGTGTCAGACTCCTGATTTGGGCTCAGGTTGTGATCTCAGGGTGGTGAGATCAACCCCTACTTTGAGCTCTACACTCAGCAGGGAGTGTGCTTGAGATTCTCTCTCTCTCCCCCTCTTCCTCTGCCTCTCCTCCCCTCTCTAAAATAATAAATAAAATAAATCTTTTAAAAAAATAAAAGTGCTTCACCATTATCTTCAGAATATTCGCCTAAGCTGCAGAGACCTGTTCTGTAAGTTTTAATACTAGTACTTTGTTGATCCTACCAAAAGGTATTGATTGAACATTTTCAGACAACTACTGGGAACTATATTCTTTCCTCAAATCTAGCATCAGCCTCTATATGTCCATAGACCACTAAACTCTTGGGATCACTTTAGGTTAAAAAATTTCTCCACACACTCTGCTCCATTAGGGTTTGGGGCTGCAGTTTCCATAGCTCAAAAAGCCCATAGATGCCAGTCTCTATTAGTAATTCACCCAAGGATCCCCTCCACTAGGCATCTCTCCATGAAGAGTGGACGGTCTAACTACAAACATTGTACTTCCAGCCACTACTCCGTCAGCTCCCCCCCACAACCTTCTGATGTTAACAGGAAGTAAGGAGTCTTTCTGAGTACTTTGGTGGTAGCAGAACCCACTCTGCCACCTTTCAATAAGCGCTGGAGAATGCCTGGCCTTAATTTTTTACTGCAGCTCTTGTGAGATGAGAGTTGATAAATCACACCTATTTGTCCCCAGATTTGGGATCTAGTTGCTAATTCTAGGATAATAAGAGAGATTCCAAGTCACCACACTATTCCACAAGTGTACATACCTGACAGAAATCAAGATTGGTTGTCTGTTCTAAGGTTTGTTTGAGTAAGAGAAATTTGGAGAAAGGCAAAAATTCTGAATTCCAAGAACAAAGTCCATAATTACCTACAATCCAGAGGTAGCTGTGCTAGACTTCCCCATGTGTACTCATTGTTGAGAACAAAACATTTTGAGTTAGTTTGGCCCTGATAGAAGAGCTGAGTATGGGTAAACAACTATTGGCCAAAATGGAGTCAATTTACTTTCTCATTGTATGTGTATCAGAGCTATCTAAAAAAATGTATTTCTCCATATACACTGTAGTATTTTTTTCTTTGCATATTGACTTCCTCATAAAGGAGGTTCCTTTTAACCCTTAGCATTTATGGTCTCATAATTCTATAGTCACTTGTATTTTGAACAATTGTTTTGGTTCTTACTTTTAATATTCTAATCTCAAATACTATATTATATTAAAAAGTTCATACTCTCCTCAAATAATAAAATAATTTTGTTGATAAACAGTATCTATTCCCTCACATTCCCCCCCAAACAATGTATCTTATGAAACCATTTAAAGGTTAATGTGTCTAAGCTTCTAGTGTAATCACATAAATTAAATCATTATTAATTTAATTTAAAAAATATATTTCTCAAGATAGGAAAAGAGTTATCTATCTCTTTTTCTCTCTTCTTGTTCATATTATACATTTTATATATATAAATATACACACATATACACTGATTATACATATGTATATTTGGTTCATATAATATGATTAATATATAATTTGATAATATATGAGAGGGAGAGGATAGAGGGAGAGAGTAATCCCTCCCTCAATTCTAAAAGAATCTATTTTCAAATCTAATTAAATGATAGATATTTACTAATGTGGTTAAAATAGTTTTGATTTATTAGAAATCAACTGACATATACTTCCTGAGTAAAGTACCTATTGCATTTGGGATAGAAACATATTCTGACATTCTATGCAAGAATATTCCAATTATCAAAGTATTCCTATTAACTCCAAATTTATCCTTCAGAACATGCTCTGCAACAATGGATGGGCTTTCTACCAGCCTTTCTCCTTTATAGTAGCATAATGAGAAACTTTCTAAAGAGAGTGTGCTAAAGGGACAATGCAGGAGGAAGGGGCTCTGGTGCTGGGTTTTGATACCCTAAAGATTGGTCAGCAGTGTGGGTGTAAGGACATCTTGTGGGACACAACCATAACCATGCACCCGGAATATGCAGTCCTTTAGCAACTTTGTAGCTCCAGCCTTAGCCAGTGATCACTTTCCCACAGACCTACCTCCATTTTGGGCCCTCTGCTCTGGATGAAGGGCTGACAGAAGCAGCACTAGGTATCAGGGTGGAGGAGAAAGCCAAGACTGAAGTTGGGAACCATAATAAAGGATATGGAGCCCAAGAGGCAAGATATGAGGAAAGAAAGGTTGAGTTACATTCGGAGAGGTATAGCCAAGGAGTAAGAGGAGACTGTTTAAGCAACTGAGTCAAAAGACAAGCTGCAAATTGAACCTTTTATATGCCATCAGGGCCCACAGGGGCCACTCATCAAAGGATCTACATCTGACTGAATGAACTCATCCTTCACTGATGTTTGCTGAACACATATTTTGAAAAAGAGATTATACTACATACATCACACGTTCTCAGTTAACAAAAAAATGGGACAGCCAGGAAATGTCTTGAAATTACATCTAGTAAGATTTATAATTCTATTAAAAAAGAATTGCCATATGATCCAGTAATTCCACTGCTGGGTATTTACCCCCCCCTCAAAATACAAAAACCCTAATTTGAAAAGATACATGCACCCCTATTTTTATTGAAGCATAATTTACAATAGCTAAATTATGGAAGTATGCCATGTCCATTGATAGTGGAATGGATAAAGAAGATATGGTATGTAAATATGATGAAATATTACTCAGCCATAAAAAAGGAATGAGACCTTGCTGTTTGCAACAACACGGATGGATATAGAGTATAATCCTAAATTAAATAAGACAGCCAGAGAAAGACAAATACCATATGATTTCACTCATATGTGGAATTTAAGAAACAAAACAAACAAAGAAAAAAAAAGAGAGAAACCAAATAACAGAGTCTTAACTATAGAGAACAAACTGTTACCAGAGAGGAGGTGGGTGAAATAGATGAAGGGGATTAAGAATACACTTATCATGATGAGCACTGAGTAACGTATAGAATTGTTGAATCAGTATATTATACAACTGAAACTAATATAATACTGTATGTTAAGTATACTGGAATTAAAAGTTAAAAAAATATTTTTAATTGTATTTTGCACTCATAATAATTAAAATAGGATTAAAAATAATGCATAGACTTAAATAACATTTAAAATAAAAATTCATAGAAATTTATATCCAAATATAATTTATTTGAATAGTATAGCACAAAATAAAAATACCATGGTAAGTTGTTAATAAATCATATTTTACTCTTTTTAATACAGTTTCTGCATCTTAGGTTTTATAAGTATTTATATGAGGCATAAGTCTGACCACTAAGGGGCACAGAATTGTATTGAGCAAGATATAGATCAATGTAACAATCAGAAAGTGACTTGTTCAAACATGAATATCAAAGGTATTCAAGAAAGGGGGCTATTATTGACTGGTATAATTACAGAAGGCTTTACCGAAGGGGCGGTATGATTGGGTGGGATCCAAAAGAATCCCAAAAGAATGGGATCCAAAAAAGGTGTGGGACGATTGGGTTGGATCCAAAAGAATTGGAACCTGGAGAAAAAGTGTCTCTGGAGAGCATTGGTTAGAAATTATGGAAGTATTGCCAGACACCATCTGGTCTATAGAAGAGATTATGGAAAAATCAGATTGGAAATATATAATGGATCCACACCATAGAAGAGATGTTTTATACTGTTTGGAAAATTCAATTTAATCATTATAGCTGGACACTTCTATGTCTTCTACATTTTCTCCCTCCTTTACTGTTTTTCCCATTCTTATCCCTCAATAGTACCTTTACTGCAAAGGGTTATATAGCTCCAACAAGCACTCGATGTTTATGATTCTCTTTATTTTATTTGTGCATTGGCATCATTCCCTCCATTTTACAAGAGGGACTTGTGGTAAAATGTTTGGCAGCCATTTCACAGGCCATGACATCAGTCTCTGCGCTTGTGTCTCCAGATCACAGTTAGACTGCCTTGCCTTAAAACATCTCTTACCCTTAACTTGGCTGAGTGCAGGTTCCCTTGGCCTTTGATTTCACTTTTTTCTACTTGAGACACATGGCTGTGGATCTGGCTGACTGTTTAGCACTTTACCCTTACCTATTAATCTTGCCCTGGAAAGCAAGGCTTGCTCTCTGACCTCAGATGCAAGTCTTTCAGGGTGAGCCTGCCTCTTCCCTATGCAGGGGATATCTTTTTGCTTGACATGCCCGTAGAGAAATCAATGTGACCTGCAGAACTGCTGAGGCTGGGAGATGGAAAGGGTCTTCATTAGGCCATTCCAATCTCTAATCAGATCTTCTCCAGCTGGCGGCAGGTGATGAGGAATTATTACTGTTTTGCTGACCCAGGAGGCTGAAGGAACCCTAGGAAAGTGAATGCTTCTCTCCCTCCTCCTGTTGCCAAGAGTAGCCTCCCACCTAACCTCTCCCTCCCACTGATCACCAAGACACTGCTCTCCCTTCTTCTGAAAGTTCCATCCCCCCTGGGGAAACTTGGTTTCTGAGTTCTCCAAAATTGTTAGGTTCTTTGTAGAAATCTTTTCTAAAAAATGTCTCTGTGAACTAATTCTTAACAAAGTAATATATTACAACCCAAACTGAAATTGCTCTTTAATGTCCAGTTACACGTAAGCAAAGCAATCCCTTTCCTGATTTTACAGCTGCAGAGGCTTCTAGGGCCTGTGGAATATCCTATCCTATTCTTTTGAATATCCTATAGCATTCTGAGGATGAATTTTAGTTTTGGAAACATTGAAGAATTTTATATGGTTGATCCTGATATGCAGCATAAGGAATCTAGCGAAATAATGCAATTCTAAGTAAAACACAGATTTTACTTTAAAAAAAATACGTGATTGAGATTTGTAAATTGGCAGTAATTACTTATGTGTCATCATTTCTGAGATTCTTCATCTCACCCCCACATGGCATCTGCAAGATCCTTTAATGCACGTAGTGTCCTGGCAAGGGGCATACCTATTGTAATGCCTATCACATTGTGTCAAAATTTATTTTTTACAGAACTTTCTGTCCTTTCAGACAGTAATGTCTTAGAATACAGTAAATATGTCATAGCCATCTTTGCATAATATCTAGCACTTAAAATATGCACAACAAATATTTAGTAAACACATAAAATATTGACTAGGAATTATTTCAGTAAAGGTGAGAAATCCAAATAGCTCTGTGGCATTTTTTTTTCCAAAATGTACTTATTTTTCCTCTGGCTGATGACTGTATGTAATTTTTGTTTGTTTCTCCTGATTGTTGTCATTCTCTACTTTTCAAATTTTCTAAAGTAAACATCTGTTATTCTGTTAAACCAGAGAAAAGAAAGTTACAAGGTAAGAAAAAATACACCTCTGTAATGTAGACAGTTTTACCTGTTCATGGCCATAATTAAGAGAAATCATCTAATATAAGCAAAAGCATAGTTGATTTGGAAATGTGAATGGGTCTGTTACTTGTTTTTCTCTTTCTCGCATTACGTATATACAATCTATGAGATACATGATCCACAGATGAACTAAATGAAAGGGGATTTCAGCCTAAGGTAGAATTTCATAAAAACAGAGTAAATTTTGGAAAAGGGGGACTTGTAGATGAAGAAATAGCCTGATCGAGAAGGTTCTGTTTTGGGGGAGAGTGACTAGACTAGTGTCACTGGTGCAGAGGATTTAATTTAGAAGATAAGTTCAGGTTCCCTGTGAAACAGTATGCAAATATGACAAGGTCATACGTGGGGGCAATGATGGCATTCAAAAAAGCCAAGCTGTCAAACCGTTTCTCTGTCCTTGCAAAAGAGCATGTCTGTCAGGGAGTTGTAAATGAGTTGAATTCGTGTTAAGTCTGGGCAGACAGGAGACTTGGAAACAATCCAAGGCCTGCGATTGAAGTTTGCCATCCATGGCTATCTTGATGCTCTTTCTTTTTTCGAGAATGGTTTCTGACCTCTGCTCTGATTATCTCCTTCCTCTCCCTTCATACTCTAAGGCCCATCTACTCACATCACCTTCCCTAACTGCTCTACCCTCAATGATCTCTCCATTTTCTGAATGTCATGAGTTCTGATGCTTGATTAGAGAAGATTTAAGATTAATTTAGCAGTGAGGCATGGCATGAAGTAAGGAGGGCAACGCAGAGTGATACGAAGGCCATTTAGAAGGTGATTTTCATATCCACACTTGAGGTGATGAAAAGATGAACGTGAATGGAAAAATTGGAAATGGAAAAAAATATGTTGAAGAATCAACATGAATTAGCTTATCAGATACGGAGCAGGCAAGAAAGGAGGAAATCTGAAGTTAGTAACAATTAATTTGACACCATTAAGATATTCCTAAGGAAGCAGAAATCTGAAGGAAAGGGTCTGAAGGAGTGGTTGGAGGCAAAGGCCCAGGACATTATAAAGGAATACATGGGGAGGGGGCTGTTGAAGCTGTGGGGATAGACTAGGGTGAGCCGCTGAGATTGTGGACCCATAGTACTGACAGATAAGGACTTGACTTGAAGATGTGGAGGTCATCAGGACAATCAACTGCTCACCTAGTTACTATGTATTAATTCATCCATAACTATGGCTAATATTCCTTTCAATGTAGAAGGAAACCTGACTGCTTGCTGCAACGTTTCAAAATGTTGCAAAACTGCAAAAACCATTGTGAAAACTGCAACACAATAGAAACTGCAAAGTTTTGGGCAACAGCATTTCTTTTTCCTCCTTTCTATTCTGTCATAGTTGAGGTTTTGATTCTAAACAACTTTTTGCCCCCAACTCGGAAAGTCCAATATCTAATTTCAATGTTTTTAAGAATTGAATTTGAACTCTTAAAGTTGCTGTTCTATGTAAGTTGATGGTTTAGAACAAACAAGGAAGCAGGGGGTAGTGACATTGGTATCTGTTGTTGCTGTTGTAAGTCATTCTTTTTGATCTATGTGCTTTTCCTATCTTGTGCTCTAAATATTAATATACTTTTCACACATACAGAATACCTCCATACACATAATAAATAAGAAGTCCCAAACTTAAAGCTTTTTAGGATTTCAATTTGATTATTTTAAAAATAAAACTGCTGTCAGCTTTGTTTGTGGAGAGGGTTTAGCAGCTCTGTTTACTCTAAAAGTAATCACTTCTTGATTCAAACTGCTTCACCAGTAAATAGAATATCTTAGGACATTAATTATATGGGAGAGAAGTCAGCAAGAAGTAGCTGTTACAATTCATTACTGTACAAGAAATAGCAAGAGATGGGAGAAAATGTAAAGACGGAGATAATTGTTAGTGCTTGGTTGTGAATTGGATTGGGATAGATGGATTGGAATTGGTTTATCTTTCTCCTTCATGACAAACTGGAACAGAGGCCAGAGAGGGAGGTTAGGTAAAGGCAGCCAGTCACCCACAGGTTTAATGCTCTGGAATACTGCAGACAAAGAGACCTCTGGCAGCACCTTTTGAAAATATATATTTATAAATTAATATTTTTATATAAAAATAAATTATTTTATATAAAACTATTTGGGGTTTTATATAAAACAATTTATTTTTATTTAAAATATTTAATTTTGTTTAAATAAAATTTATTTATTTTTGGTTGGGCAAGACCCCATGAACTATTTTGTCTTAGGTTTACAAGCTTTCCTTTATAGCAGTTCTTCTCAAAGAAGGTCTTCCTGGAGACCAGAATATATAAACCCTGCTCTGGGTGATGGCATTACCACCTGAATTTCAGCCATATACTTGTACCGTATCTCCCTCCCTTCACTCACCCCTCACAGCCTGAGGCACCCCTAAGGGACCCTGGCACCCTACAGAGCACAGTATAAAGATTCCTAATCTCCCTGTCTAGGTCCTCTCATTTTACAGATGCTAAAACCTAAACCTAGAAAAAGGCAGCTTTTTGTTATTTCTTATTCTGTTATGTTTTGAGGAAGCTAAACGAATAGAAAAGGTCTGTTGATTCAGGCCTATTTTTCTTGGCCCTATACCTTGACTTATTTCAGGATAATAACATCAGAAGAGAGTTTCAGTGTCATTAACTCAGCACCTTCCAGCCTCATCTTCAAGTAACTCCTCCTTCATATTGGCCTACGTTTATCCAATACCTCACCTAATCTGATGTAAATAGTGAAATAGCCGATACCAGGCAACACTGTAGAGACAAAAGTATACAATAATTTAGCCGGAGGTTTAAGTGCAATGGGCATCAGGCTGGAAATGATTTCATAAGAAAGCATAATATAGACAGTACATACAAACGTTGTCCTAGATGCTCCTGACCATATGGAGAGAACCACACTCATTGGTGAATAATCCAGATGTGTGAGCACTCATGAATATGTGCAACCGCATTGGTGTGTGAAGGTGAAAAGATTATCACAAGACACTGCATGACCCATTAGGGTGAAAACTGAAAAGTGCAATGTAGGCCAGCTAAGGGGGCTTTGTAACTGTGTGGCTCCATAAATGAAAGGAAGGGATCTCTATATTGTTTGGTAATTAGACAAAAGCTTTCTTATTATAGGAAGGTATAGAGCTATACAGAGGAAGAAAAAAGGCAGAAAATAAAACATAAAGGAGAAAGACTGCTGCCGAGCAGCGTGGTTATAAAAGAGAAGACCTGGGAAAGTAGAAACAAGAAAAGGAAGGAGTCAAATACCAGTGACATTGGGAAAGAGTAGACACTCCTGCCATTGTCAGTCACTTGGGGCAACATGGAATCCTATCAATATGTGTCAAAGGACTCAGGAAGCTAGCTTTGCCATTTGAAAGTAGACAACTGGGTTCTGGAAGTGTTGTAATTCCATCACTGTCTCCGCTCCTTGCCCTAATGAGTAGAGTCTGGCATGAAGATGTGGCTCCCACCTATAAACACAGAGAACAAACTGATGGTTGCAAAAGGCGTAGGAGTGGGTGGTGAGCCGAATAGGTGAAGGGGAGTGGGAGATGCAGACTTCCAGTTATGGAATGAATAAGTCACAAGAAGAAAAAGCACAGTGTAAGGAATATAGTCAATGATATTGTGATAGTGTTGTATGCTGACAGATGGTAGCTACTCTTATGATGATAGCATAAGGTATAGAGCTGTTGGACACCTGAAACTAATGTAAAATTGTGTGTCAACTATAAAAAAAAAAAAAAGATGTGGTTCCTAAACTTCCATTAAGGAATCAAGGCCTTGTACTTAGCTTTAAGTGATTTGACAGAATGCCTTACCTTAAGCCCGAGAACCGGGAAACTATTTTACACAGGCCTCTTTTGATTTCCCCAATGGGTTACATTCTCACCCCCCTCCTTTTTATTCCCCTCTTCCTAGATATGCCTCAGATCTCAAAGAGGAGAATTAGACTGCTCTGGGAACACCAATTAATACCTCATTTTTCACTGTAATTGATGCTAGCTGCAAAAAGAAGCATGCTGTGTCTATGCTCCGTATGTGCTGCGTGCCATGGCTGTTCCTTGATCGTTTTCTTTCCTGATGGCTGCACACACCAGTCATATGGTAGCATCTCAGGGAGAAGAGTACTCATACACAGTGCCATCGTCCCCCTCACAGCAACTTCCACATCATAAACAGTCCACCACCTCCGTTAAAGTAGAGAAACTCTCAGCAAGTTATCTAATGTCAACTACATGAGTTCTTGCCCTGCCCTTGACATTAATTCGCTAGATGATTTTAATAAATCATTAATTTTATCTTGACTCTAGGTTACTCTTTTGGATGATGTAATAATTCATAATCTAATCTGATGGAGTTATTTTTAGGATTGAATTAAATACATGAAAAGTTTTTTATAGAAAGGTATAGAAAATATATTAGTATGGAGTCTTACCAATATTTTCAGATTGAGTTTTTATAAATCAATATCTCCATTGTTCAGTTCTAGAATATACATATTATATGATTTTGCAAATTATTGCACTTTAACTTGCAAATATGTTAGGTAAGGCCAATTTACAAAATATATGGAATTAGATACATTCTTTATAATGGTAGATCCCAGCAATCCATATAGTCCTACCTAGTTCCTTTATGTAGAAATATCTTAATTACCACATGTAGAGTCATTCATTTAACAACTAGACAGCCATCAATTTACATTTATCGAATTCAAGACTTTTCCTCAAACCAGCCACTTTGTAAGTTTCTTGTTATCAAGGAGTATCTAGTCTATGAAGTAAAGTAGCAAATTATTATAATTAAATCTAATAAGTAATTTCATATAAATATATGCATAAAAATGGAAGCAGAATGAAAGAAATTGTGACTTATTTCTATTGTTAGCACAACTTAAAATGAAGAGATAAATTTTGAAAAATTCATGGTTAGTCCCGGGACTCTGGGATCATAACCTGAGCTGAAGGTAGATGCTTAACTCACTGACCACTCAGGTGCCCCCAAAATCATTAGTGTTTTAGCATGTATAAGAACTTCATTTCTTGGGGCACCTGGGTGGCTCAGTGGGTTAAATCCTCTGCTTTTGGCTCGGGTCATGATCTCAGGGTCCTGGGATCAAGCCCCACATTGGGCTCTCTGCTCAACAGGGAGCCTGCTTCTCCCTCTCTCTCTGCCTGCCTCTCTGCCTACTTGTGATCTCTCTCTCTCTCTGTCAAATAAATAAATGGGATATTTTAAAAAAAAAACTTCATTTCTTTTTAAGGATGAATAATATTGCATTATATTTACATACCACATTTTGTTTATTTATTCATGTGTTTATGGACACAGGTTGTTTCAGCTTTTTGGCTATCGTGAAAATGCTGCAATGAGCATGGATGTATAAATATCTGGTTGAGTCTGTGTTTACTATTTGGGGATATATACCTAAGTGAAATTGTTGGATCCTATGACAATTCTATGACCTTTTTTTTAATCTTTAAACATCCCTATGATTTTTTAAATGTATTTATTTTTATTATTTTTTATTAACATATAATGTATTTTTTGCTTCAGGGTTACAAGTCTGTGAATCATCAGTCATACACAATTCACAGCACTCACCATAGCAGATACTCTCCCCTGTGTCTGTAACCCAGCCACCCTATCCTTCCACCACCGACCCCCCAGCAACCCTCAGTTTGTTTCCTGAGATTAAGAGTCTCTTATGGTTTGTGACCCTCCCAATCCCTTCTTGTTTCATTTTTTCCCTCCCTATCCCCATGACCCCCTGCCTTGCCTCTCAAATTCCTCATATCAGTGAGATCATATGATAATTCTCTTTCTCTGATTGACTTATTTTGCTTAGCATAATACTCTCTAGTTCCATCCACGTCGCTGCAAATGACAAGATTTCAGGGGTTTTTTTGATGGCTGCATAGTATTCCATTGTGTATATGTGTGTGTGTGTGTGTGTGTGTGTGTGTGTGTGTGTGTATACATATATACCACATCTTCTTTATCCATTGATCTGTTGATGGACATCTTGGTTCTTTCCATAGTTTGGCTATTGTGGACATTGCTGCTAAAACATTCAGGTGTACGTGCCCCTTTGGATCACTACATTTGGATTTTTAGGGTAAATACCCAGTAGTGTGATTGATGGGTCATAGGGTAGCTCTATTTTCAACTTTTTGAGAAACCTCCATACTGTTTTCCAGAGTGGCTGCACCAGCTTACATTCCCACCAACAGTGTAGGAAGGTTCCCCTTTCTCTGCATCCTCGCCAACATCTGTCATTTCCTGACTTGTTATATTTAGCCATTCAGACTGGTGTGAGGTGGTATCTCACTGTGGTTTTGATTTGTATTTCCCTGATTCCCAGTGATGTTGAGCACTTTTTCCTGTGTCTGTTGGCCATTTGGATGTCTTCTTTGCAGAAATGTCTGTTCATGTCTTCTGCCCATTTCTTGACTGGATTATTTGCTCTTTGGATGTTGAGTTTGAAAAGTTTTTTATAGATTTTGGATACTAGCCCTTTATCTGATATGCCATTTGTGAATATCTTCTCCCATTCTCTCAGTTGCCTTTTGGTTTTGTTGACTGTATCCTTTGCTGTGCAAAAGCTTTTGATCTTGATGAAGTCCCAGTAGTTCATTTTTGCCCTTGCTTCCCTTGCCTTTGGCAATGTTTCTAGGAAGAAGTTACTGCAGCTGAGGTCGAAGAGGTTGCCGCCTGTGGTATCCTCAAGGATTTTGATGGATTCCTGTATGACTTCCTTTTTTAGGAAGGAATAACTTTGGATTACTAAACTTATATACAATGGTGGCACTATTGTACATTGTGACCAGCAATACACAGGAGTTCTGATATATTTATACCCTTACCAACACTTTTTATTTTTCTTTTTTTTCTTTTTATCATAAACATTCTAGTAGGTGTAGAGTGGTATCTTTTGTGCTTTTAATTTGCATTTCCATCATGATTAGTGATCTTGAGCATTTTTTCATGTTTTTATTTGTAATTTGTGTATTTTATTTGGAGAAATATCCATTCAAGCCATTTGTCTATTTAATTGAGTTATTATTGAGTTATAAGAGTTCTTTATATATTCTAAACATTAAATCCTTATGAGATATATGATTTGCAACTATTTTTTCCCATTCCATAGGTGGTTGTTCTTTCCCTTCCTTGATAATGTCCTTTATGGAGCAAATGTTTTTGGCTTTGGTGAAGTCCAATTCATCTGTTTTCCTTTTGTTACCTATGCTGTTGGTGTTATATCTAACAATTAATTGCCAAATCTAAGATCATGAAGATTTACTCCTTTAAAACTGCAAGTTACAGAAAACAAAAAAGCAAGTAGTAGTGTAATGATCAAGAAGCACAGAGATGTGGTAGAGGTATATTACATTCTGGAAGATGTTATTCCTAAATGTAGTTTAGCATAATAGAAATGGAGAATCCTGGAGGCAGAATATGCTGGGTACTGTAATATCTCATGAGCTCTGTCTATTTAATAGATAGCAGAGGGATGGGGGCCATTGCAATTCAGTGCCACAAAGCCATTTGACACATTATGTACATACTTGTTAGACAGTAGGAATCGGGTGAGAAGCTGCAACCTGCAATCTGAAATCCTCCAATGGATAAGAGAAAAGGATTTTGCCAACACACACACAGGCAATAACCGAGGCCAAGTCTTACTACCTATCTGTTGATAGCCATTAAATCTATTTATATCATATCTTGCTCAGATATAAGTCTTTTAAAAAAGGAAAAAAAATATAACGAAAGATGTACTTAGCTATAAGGAAAAAGGAATCCTATACAAATACTTGGAAAAAGACATACCCTTGGTAGAGATTATGTTACTGATCCTTATTTTTCACCTCTATTCATATACGTGTCTTTTGCTATATGACTTCAGAACTTCTTCCACAAAGGCAGCATATTATATTTCCCCACCCCTTGATTTTGGTCAAGTCCAAAGTATATTTCCTGATCCCTTGATTTGACCAATAGAATGAGGTAAATATGACAGTATGTATACCAGTTCTGAACCTAGGCCTATGAGGGCTTGTATGCTTTGACTTCCTCTCTTGTGTAACTGTGACCATGAGAAAAATATGTCTGAGCAAGCCAACTGGTCAGAAACAGAATAAAGTATAAGTAGAAAAAGGCTCTTCGTCCAGTTTACCCATTTGATTCCACTCTAGATTAGCCAATACCCATGGGCAACACACAGATCCATTAGTGACAATGACCAATTTTTGTTTGGTTCATTAAATTTTAAGGTGGTTTAAATATGCAGTTTATACTAAAGCAGACTCCTAAAACTTATCTATTGCAGGAATCAGGAAAAAATGAGGTAAATGAAGATTTCAAAAGGTTGTAAGATTATTTGATCTCCATGAAATAGAAGCAGAATGTATAAGGAGATAATTCTTGAGACAAAAAAGTAGGATAAAGTAAAATGAAAATAAGAAAAAAAATGATTAAAAATGTGTTTAAACTAGTGATTCAAGAAAGAATGAAAGTATTCACAGAAGACAGGAATGTAATTCATGGATAGGCAGAATTTGACTATCTCTGAATGTATGATAAAATTAAGTAAATAGATTAGATACAAAGATTAGAGACACTTCTAATACAAGTTTCTTAAAAAGGAATATTTTAGAAACTAAAAGAAACAAAAAAAACCCTTATTTTAAAAAATGAAATAAATTTTCCTGAATCAGAAGGAGGGTGGTTGAACATGTAGATCCATATCAAAAAGTTTTTACCATAATCCCATGAAATGAATAACAAGAAACCACTTCTTCATAGATTCTGACTGTGATTTTAGTTGCAAAAATAAAACATTTGCACAAATAGCCATGTAGAAGAAAAAAAAGGGGACCACAGAAACTGATTGGTTCCAGACTTCTCCTCTCCAACATTAAATTTTGGAAGATAAAAGAATAAAGGTTGGATTTCATCAATTCGTGATAATTTTGTATTTCAAAATTATCAAGTAATAGAAGAATATTGCAAGGTAATTAAAGATTAAGAATGGCGAGGGCTTTAAAACTTTACGCAATAATTATTAAGTTGACTGAAAACTGAAACAAGATTAAGAGCTCAAGATCAGGGCTGTCTAGGTGTAAAATTCTGTATGTCTAATTTTTTTGATTCTCAGCTTAGAAATTCATTCAAATTATACTATAGATTACAAAGTAGTTTCTATAGGCCCAGGGAAAAGCTTGGCACTTTACATTCATTTTCTTCTTTGATACTTTCCTAGAATCAGACATGAGGTTCTTTCAATAGGAAAATTCCAAAGAAACAAAAGAATAATAATAATTTTTTGCTACACTAATGCTGAGGAATTTAAGAAATAATTCGAGGATTTTAAACGTAAATATTGGATGACCTAAGACTTTCTGGAATTTTTAAATAAGAGGAGACCAATAACCATAGATATGTCTCTTATCCAAAATCCTGTCTATAAATTGCTCACTATCAAAATATGCACTATACTCTCGAATGCATATACTCTCAAATAAATAATAATGAAATGCACCAATTTTGTAACATTAGTTATTTCTGGATTTCCTTCTTTCTGTATTTGTAAATTTTTCTAGGTTTCCGGAGAAAAAGCAGTAATTATTTTTATATAGAAAAAATATCTTGGGGTGCCTGGGTGGCTCAGTTATTAAGCGTCTGCCTTTGGCTCAGGTCATGATCCCGAGGTCCTGAGATCAAGCCCCACATTGGGCTCCCTGCTCAGTGGGAAGCCTACTTCTCCCTCTACTGCTCCCCCTGCTTATGTTCCCTATCTCACTGTTTCTCTCTCTGTCAAATAAATAAAACCTTTAAAACTTTTTTAAAAATAAAAATAAATCTTAGAAGAGGAATGTAATATCTGTATACTTCTGCCTCATAAGATTTTTCTTATATACTAATGGCAGCGTTGTATTTTAGTGGTAAAGATTACATAACCATCTTCAAGAAATGATGTGAGAAGAAACAGGTATTTCTTTAATTCTGCTGTAAGTCCTATATTTTAATGTACAAGGGACGGTTAGATGTGCTACTAATTTTAAACCACCTAATGTTTGGTATTCCTTGTCAAAGATAAGACATACAAATCAACAGTTTGGTAAAATTTTAAGATATAGTAATAATGTCACATTGTATTATTATTTGTAACTACTCATGTTTCTATTAGTTTTTCCATGAAGAGCATGCAAATATATATGTATACATATGCATACATATATATAGCTGCTATTTCCAGCGTCATTATTATACTGTTTCCAAAGCCATTTAGTTCATTCTCTAGAAATAGGAAGTTAACAGTTTGAACCTCCAGAAATTATGAATTGTAACTAGAAACTTCAGAGCGGCATTTGACCTACAATTATTGCCTTGGATGAAATTCACCTACACATTTTTTTTCCTATCTGTGATATTCATGAGCCTGCAGGTGGATGGTTCACTGCCTGTGCCAATTACTTTTAAATAGTTTGATACATTAAATATAGTCTAAGATAAAGTTTCTTCCTTGAATATTTGAGAATTCAGCTCCAGTCAGTACCATATTGTTAATTTGCAAGTGAGTTGTCAGAATAATACTATATGCTAATGATAGCTGTGAAATTGGGAAATTATTGATGGTGTATTTGAATCATGATCTTCATGGAGATCATCTTCAGGAATAGTACCTAAAACCACGGCAACAAACTCCTGAGAATAATTTGAAAAACAAAGCACTGTTTTCAACTTTCTCACTCATACCTCTAATGAGATTAGAAAATTGGAAATCTTATTTTCATGTAGTATTAAACATTTGGATGACACTTCTGACTTTCTCCTTATTTCTTCAGTGATTCAGATTTGTAGTTGGTTGTCTGTCCCTATTGCACATAGGTTATAGGATTTTAAATGGCATTCTATAACTGAATCTGAACCCTGATATTTGAGAAAGCTTATGTCTGATGTGGCAGAGAGGTAGTCAGTTAGGATGGGGCCAAAACTGCTGTTTAAGACTGCAGTAACATTTAGTTCCTTCTAAATAAATGTTTGGAGTTATCAGTGAACTTAAGTTATTCCACTGTTGTAGGAAGGTGGATGGTAAAGCAATTTAAGTGATTCTTATTTATCCAGAAAAGAAGGAATTTCTCTTTTGAACTGGGAAAATTCTAGAAAATAATAAAAATTCTCTATAAAAAAATGTAAAAGACTTGCTTTTCCCATGAGAGACAGGGACTGATGAGTGGGAAAAAAAGAAAAAAGTGTATTTTTCCCTTTCTCACTGGTCCTCAAAGGAGTGAGAGAAGGAACTCAAACTGGGTATGGGAGCATAGTTAGAGGCACATGCATTAGGAGAAAGCTTACCTCCCTTTCAGATATGAAAACAACCAGGCAAAGCAGAGGGGTGGTTGGTAAGGGACATCTTTGGGAAGAGTATGGCCTGTGACTCTACCAACACTCATCTCTAGTAACCAATAATGGTTTGATTTCCTGCCTTCCAGTTTCCTTCTGTTATCCTCAGATCTTCGGTGAAACTGTCTTGAACTGTCTTGCCTTTGATGACCTGGTCTGAACTCTACCTTGGGATGTTCACAGAGCTCAGGTACACATTTGAAAAGTGAGACAGATAAACAGAATGGAGAAACCAGGTAAAAGGTCATCATAATTAGGATCTTTAGGGAAGAAGAGCAAAATACCTACCTATCTAGATCCACTTAACAGGCACATTAGATTTGTGGAATGCATAAATATTCCTTAGATTTCACCAGACATATTTGGGGAGTGGAGCTCAGGAGAATCCAGCAAAGGCTAAACTTCTTAGAAACATGTCAGATGTGGGGGTCGAAAGATTACTATACTGACAGTGAAGGCATCTGACTCAGAAAACTAAAGAAATTGGAGACCTTGACAAAGCAACATAAATAAGACTGTGAGAAAAAGTTGTAGCAAAATTTACTTAAGGTGTTAACAGCAGGAAATGATTTTGATCTTTCTCTGTTAGTTCATGTTACATAGCTCAATCTATATATGATTGCATATTCCTATAATTCTGTATCTGTGTGTGTATAAATAAAAAAGAATTCTCTCAGTCATTTAGGATGTACGCATTCACTGAGGATTGAAACCCTTTGTTTTCTAAATTCACTTCCTTTTCCTGTGTCATCAGAAATGAAAAGTTTCTATAACCTTGGATCTCTACCTTAAAGATTTTACTCTTCTTAATCCTATAATACAGAAAGTAAGGTTCATATTTTATAATACCTTTGGGGGTGAATTTACAAATATTTTTGCTGGTAAATAAGGGATTATGTTTTCTGGTAAGTGGAAAGCTGTTTCGGATTTAATTCTTAAGAGAATTGCCCAGGAGTGAAGAATGTGCTGCTGGCCAAGAGTAGCCATAATCTTACCTTTCAGTTTCCAAAGTTCAGTTTGGTTTTGCTCATCCATTCATCAAATGTATATGGAAACATGATGTTTTCCCAGGCAGTGTGGTAGGCAACAGGGTTCCAGAGGGAATGAGGCATTCTCTCTGCCCTTAAGGAACTCAGAATCTAAGAGAAAATAATAGCATAACCTGATATTTATGTCCACCCAAAGATGCCAGGCTCTGTTTTAATGCTGGCTCAAATTCAGGGCAGAGCTAACTTTCCCTGGGGTATGAGGAAGAAATAGAATTTGAAGTGAACCTTGAAGGACAAGGAAGGCAAAATGGAGCACATTCCAGATGGAAGGAGCAGTATGTACAGATTCATGCACATGTGAATAAGAAGCTGTGTTGCAACAGTGTGATAGCAACAGGGAAATTTAATATAGCTGAATAGATGTTGCAATGAGGAGGTATCATAGCAATAGCATAGGCTAGTGCTAGTGATAAATATGAGGAAGTAAACAGGTAGGAAATTAAGAATTGACCCCATTCTGTGGCAGTTACTATGGTAGAAGTACTGTTCCTATTATTCAAATAAACCTTTAATTAATCTTTACAAGGCATCTATTATTATCATCACTGTTTCACAGACAAGAAAATGGATAAAAATAAATGCAAAGTATTAAGTATCTTATATAAATTTCCACAACAAGTCAGAGACAAAGACTCCAAAAAGTTTGTCTTCTTATTGATGTGCCACACCTTAAGGATGCCATGTGGAACCTTAAGGAGTTCCACCTTAGACCACAGGTGGTGGTGTACAGTCCTTATTTAGAGCCACAGTGTTCATCTTCCTTGATTCATTTGTTCATACAAAAAAATGATTACATTCCAGTTGTGTGCCTGGCATTGTTCTTGGTGTCTGTGCATAATCCTTTAGAGGAAGATAGGTATGGAAAAGTATGCATTCAAGACAAGCTATGAGGCTGTGATGGAAGCATATTGATGGATTATCTGTGTGCCAAAAAGAAAGTGGAAAAGCCTAGCAAGGAGGCAAAAGACAAATGTGTTAGGAAAAGCTTTACAAGGAAATGATGCTTAAGCAAAAATTTTTTAATGGTAGTAGATTAGTAGATGTTTTGAGAGTCCAACATACATTCTAGACACATAAAGAAAAATAATCACACTGAAGTATATGTAATTCAGTATGATAAACAATATAAATAGGTTGGAGTATAGGATTCAAGAGGTAGTCAGGGGCTAGATCATGAATAATCTTATATTCCAAAAGGAGATCTTCGCACCACAGATGGTGGCCCAAATTCAGATAGCAGATGTACTTTTTTTTTTAATTGCTCACACAGTAATTTCTAAACTAAAATTAGTCATAAAAAAGAAGAGAGAGAGAGAAAGGAGGGAGGGGAGAGGGGAAAGGGAGGGAGGGAGGGAAGAAAGGAAAGGAGGGAGGGAGGGAGGGAAGAAAGGAAAGGAGGGAGGGAGGGAGGAAGGAGGGAGGGAGAGAGGAAGGAAGGAAGGAAGGAAGGAAGGAAGGAAGGAAGGAAGTCAGGCAACATGATGCCCCCAGCTTTGTTTTTCTTTTTCATCCTTCCCTTGATGATATGGGGTCTTTCTGGTTCCATATAAATTTTAGGATTTTTTTGTTCCAGCTCTTTGAAAAATGCCAATGGTATTTTAATAGGGATGGCATTGAAAGTGTAAACAGCTCTGGGGAGGATAGACATTTTAACAATGTTTATTCTTTCAATCCATGAGCATGGACTATTTTCCCATCTTTTTGTGTCTTCCTCAATTTCTTTCATAAATTTTCTGTAGTTTCTAGAGTATAGATCCTTTACTTCTTTAGTTAGGTTTATTCATGTATCCTATGGTTTTTGTTGCTTTTGTGAATGGAACTGATTCCTTAATTTCTCTTTCTTCAGTTACATTGTTAGTGTATAGAAAAGCAACTGATTTCTGGGCTTTGATTTTGTATCCTGCAACATTGCTGAATTGCTGTATGAGTTCTAGTAATTTGGGGTGGAGTGTTTTGGGTTTTCCACATAAAGTATCATGTCATCTGTGAAGAGAGAGAGTTTGACTTCTTCTTTGCCAATCTGAATACCTTTTGTTTCTTTTTGTTGTCTGATTGCTGAGGCTAGGACTTCCAGGACATTGCCAGGACAGTGTTGAACAATAATGGCGAGAATGGGCATCCCTGTTGTGTTCCTGATCTTGATAATGATAATGATATTTGCTGTGGGTTTTTCATAGGTGGTTTTTATGATATTGAGGAATGTTCCCTCTATCCCTATACTCTGAAGAGCTTTCATCAGGAACAGATGTTGTATTTTGTCAAATGCTTTTTCAGCATCAATTGAGAGGATCATATATGGTTCTTGTCTTTTCTTTCATTGATGTGCTCTATGACACTGATTGATATGCAGATATTAAACCACCCTTGCATCCCAGGCATAAAACCTACTTGGTTGTGGTGAATAATCCTTTTAATGTACGGTTGGATCCTATTAGCTAAGATCTTGTTGAGTATTTTGGCATCCATGTTCATCAGGGATATTGGGCTGTAATTCTCCTTTTTGATGGGGTCTTTTCCTGCTTTGGGGAGTAGAGTAATGCTGGACTCATAGAAGGAGTTTGAAAGTTTACCTTCTGTTTCTATTTTTTGGAACAGCTTCAGTAAAATAGGTATTATTTCTTCTTTAAATGTTTGGTAGAATTCCTCTGGGAAGCCATCTAGCCCTGGACTTTTAATTTTGGGGAGATTTTTGATTCGGTTTCATTACTGAAGGAGGTTATTGGTCTACTCAGATTGTTTGCTTCTTCCTGTTTCAGTCTTGGTAGTTTGTAAGTTTCCAGGAAGGCATCCATTTTATCCAGGTGGCTTAATTTGTTGGCATACAGTTGCTTGTAATAATTTCTAATAATTGTTTCTATTTCCTTGGTGTTAGTCATAATCTCTCCCCTTTCATTCATGATTTTATTAATTTGAGTCCTTTTTCTTTTCTTTTGGATAAGTTGGGACAGTGGTTTATCGGTCTTATTAATTCTTTCAAAGAACCAGCTTCTAGTTTTGTTGATCTGTTCTACTGTTTTTCTGGTTCATATTTCATTTATCTCTGCTCTAGTCTTTATTATTTCTCTTCTGCTTGATTTAGATTTGGTTTGCTGTTCTTTCTCCAGCTCCTTTAGGTATAGAGTTAGCTGTACATTGGGATTTTTCTACTTTTTTGAGAAAGGCTTGGATGGCTATGTTTTTCCCCCTTAGGACCTTCGCAGTATCCCATAGGTTTTGGGCCAATGTGTTTTCAATAAAAGGTCCACTTGCATTTAAATTTTGTATTCTTGGGGCGCCTGGGTGGCTCCCTAGTGAGTGAGTTAAAGCCTCTGCCTTCGGCTCAGGTCATGATCTGAGGGTCCTGGGATCGAACCCTGCATCGGACTCTCTGCTTGGTGGGGAGTCTGCTTCCCCCTCTCTCTCTGCCTGCCTCTCTGCCTACTTGTGATCTCTCTCTGTCAAGTAAATAAATAAAATCTTTAAAAATATAAATAAATAAATAAATAAATAAATAAATAAATAAATTTTGTATTCCTTTTGCTGTACTTGCAGTGCATAACTCAAAGGTTAGGTGCAGAATATTGTGGTACATATGTTGAAACAGTTTTATAAAATGATTTTCTAAAGTGTGTACTAAAATTATAAGGCCCTATGATGATCTTCCCAAGTAAAGAATCTTAGAGCAAAATAATAATTTTGGAAAGTTAAGTCCAAAGAAGATTTTGAATGCATTTTAATATATCAAGATATCTTGGAAGTTACATCTTTTCCAACAAGAACTAATTCTCTTGCAGCAATTGGTTGTCCTACAATTCAACTCAATTCTGACACTAAATACCTAGGTTAGAGAAGACCCCCAGGTTAAGGGTTCTTTGCCAAAACACTTCTCTTACTTCAGACACTAGCCACAATTCCTGGGTATCCCAAGGTTACTCACACTTCTGCCCTTCAGACTACAAATTTGAGGGTTCCCATGATACCCCACCCTCAGGTGCAGTAATTCTCTATGACTCATAGACTCAGGAAAGTGCTATACCTAAATTAGAGCTTTATTATAAAAGACAAAACTCATGAACAGCCAAGTGGAAGCAATAAATAGGACAGAAGTGGGAAGAGCCACAGAGCTTCCATGCCTTTTCCAGGAGCTCCATCCTCCAAAGACATTGACATGTTTGTGAACCCAGAAGCTTCCCAAACCTTATTGTTCAAGAGTTTTTGTTGAAGCTTCATTATGTAAGCACAATTGATTATATCAGTGACTATTGATGATTGAACTCAGTCCCCAGCTCTTCTCTCCCTGAGGCCTGGAGGTGAAGCTGAAAGTTCTAACCTTCTAATTGTCTGTTATTTTCTGGCAACTAGTCCCTCTACTGAATCTATCTAGGGGCCTCAAGTGTCATTTCATTAATATAATGAGACATTCCTATCACTCAGAATATTCCAAGGGCTTTTGAAGCTCTGCGTCAGAAATCAGGGCAGAGACTGAATGTATTTTCTTTTATTGTACCACAGAAGTCCTTCAGGAAACACACCGATTTAGTTTTGTTTAAATTGGTGTTAACCATACAAATCTGTTATAAAAACATTTTTGATAATTGACTTATATTACACAAAACAAAATTTTGGAAATGTTAATTTATAAAATGGCAAAGCAATCAATGGAATCACTCAAAAATGTATTATTTGGTATAAAAGTAAACAGAAAGACAACAAAACAAAAACAAAACCTGCTTGTGTCTCTGAATTCAACAATTTATGAGTATGACCAAATGGTGTTTAGCTGAAAGTGTACATTCCCAGTGCTTTCTGATTTTAGGCCATACCTAAAAGAAAGATAGTGATTAAAAACATTCTTCAGCCTTCCCAGTTCTGCTTTCAAATTTGAATTCCTGAGTTGAGGCCCAGGCACAGAACAGGAAGTGACTAAAGGGCTCTGAGTAGCTCTCCACTGTGGTTTTCCTTCTAGACCAGTCTGTACCTACCAGGCAGAATTGGGATCTCTTCCTGTTAGTGTAGTTTTACCCAAAGAACAGTAACCTATCAGGAGGGTTCAGAACACACATCTATCATACCTTCACTGTCCACAGCCAATGTCCATCATGCAGAGTGGCCCTTCTGTGTCTCAAGTAGCAGTGAGGTTTGGGGATCTGGGTCAAAGGGTGTTCTCTGGAGCTGTGTGTAGCTTGAGGCTTCCCTTGGCCAGACTGTTAGCACACAGCTGAGCTCACGGTCCCAGCTGCTTTACCTGCCTCTGGATATATGGAGGCTAACAGTTCCAATATGCACAGTGAGTGGCTTAATTTTCAAATCCAGTGAGGTATCATTTTGTCAATACGTACTGTAACTTTAAAATAAATAGAGATATCTTATCTCCTTTCTTTTTTTTTTTTTTGTATGTCAAATGCTTACTTTTAAGTTGCTTCCTTTTATTTTCCTAACCCAGATCACTACATATTACCAAGTGACCAAGAATATAATAACTGCCTTCCAACCAGCTTCTGTATTAATAAAACCAGAATCACAATATCACACCTACAAGTTAATGTTTACTTAGATCCCACTTTGTAAATGATCCTGTTTTGAGCATCATTTATCCATTATCTGTTTGCATACAACAAATCAAGGACCACAGTATTTTTATTATTGCCATTTCATAGTTAGGAAACTGAGATAGACAATGTTAAATAGTTTGCCCAAGGTCACACAACTAATAGCAAATTTAAAATTCACACCCCGCCTGTCTGGCTCCATTGCCCACACTTTTACCATTCCATTCGGACAGCTTCTTTAATGAGGAATAATGAAGAGAAGTGAAAGCACTTGGGAAATGCAGTATACTTTGTAAAATTGCTTTCTGACATGTAAAACCAAATGCCTGACAAAGCATCCCATGCTTGTGTGTGTGTAGATACACCGACATATATATGTCTATATGTGTATGTATGTACCCACACACAAATATAAGGTGTGTGTGAGACGAGGAAAAGAACAATAAGGCCTGAAGATCTAACATTCATCTAAACTAGAGTCCTATTATCATGAGGCAGAATATTACAGGATTATGCCAATTTGAATATTCTGACATAATTAATGGGACTAGTTATTTTTTCAAAGTAACCTAAATTCACATTGAACTAAATAATCCCATAAAAGGGTCTTTGTTAAAGTTACTTTCTTCTTAGCATTCAGGTCTTTCTTCACATGTGTAGTTGGCAGACTGTTTCCTCAGGTACCCCTGTACCAGTCCCCTCAGGTCCCTTCACCAAGTTGAGGGAGGTGTTTCAGTATCACCCCAACATCTGAAGCCTCCTGTCTCGCCCTGTGAACAGCTGCAGCTTCTGGATACCCTTCCTCCAGAGAGTTCCTGAACAGACCGCTCCATTGCTTTGCATCCCTAAGTGTACTTATCCAAGGTTCCTAACTAACTCTTTGTACCCTGGTTCTCTTCCAAAATCCCAAGTTGCTTAAGGATTGAGACTTTTTCTCCCTTCCAAAGGCTGTAGCAGACATCATGTAAATAAAAGGGTGTCAGCAAACTGTGGGCTTGTTATTGATCTTCCACTTGCCTATTGTGACACTTTCGGCAAGTCTTCTACTTGCTTTTAGTTGAGGCCTTCATCTGTAAAATGGAAGGGCAAAACTAGAAGCTGGTACCACTCTGAGGGGCTTTGTTTGGAGCACAGAGCTAGGTGCACCACCATGGAGGAAGCACCAGGAATGGCTGATTGGAGTACATCCCAAGGATGTACTATGTTCAGATGAATTGCATTAAGGTCCTGCATCTCCTTGGTAGGGGTTATTGTGCTTTGGAAAAAACTACTCTAATGCTGAGAGAGCCAGACATTAGCTTGCTGCTATAAGAACATGACAATGGCCCAGATCTTAGTAATGGGGCTCCTGAGGGGCCATCTGTCGGAAGTCCCCCTATAATAGGCTAAGGTCAGGAAGGCAACTAGTGATTATTAAGTGCCTGGTAGAGTCTAGACACTATGCCAGGAGCTTTCAGTCGTGATATAACTTAAGCCTCACAACAATCACATGGATTATGTACAACAAAAACCCACACTATCCACATGGTATGGGTAATAAAACCGAAGCTTACTTAGAAGTAACCTAGTCAAAGTCAGCCAATGAGCATTAAAACTGACACTCAAATTTGGGTTTACGTCACTTGCAAACATTTATTTTGCGTTCTGTTTCCTCAGATGTAGCACAGTGGTGCCCACTGTAATTGTACTCATTTGGAACCAATAGTTCATAATCTTTACCACTGCTTTTGGTTTTCCTAAACCTAGCTTAGCCTGTGGCACCCTTGCTTGTCTTTTATAAATAAAGTGGCTTATCAGTCAAAGGAACAAAGAAGCTCATATATATGAAGAAAATTTTTAAACAAAGGCTCAAATACACAGGAAAGCTAGTGCCACAAAATTTCATTTTATTTCACCAAAGTACTTATTTTTGACTGTAATACTTCTAACTCTTTTACTTATGCTTTGAGCAAAAATGTTCACGTTCCTTTTTCTTCAGACACACTAAAATGCAATAGAATTAGGTTTAAAAGCAGTGTATTCTTTGAGGCAAAATAAATTACAAGCAAGTCTTGCAGATAGTTGCTAGGTAAATTGATTTCTGTATACAAAATGTTTTCTCCCTGATTTGTTGATAAAATTTTAATGTTATACATGTTAGAACTATTAAACACATCCTCCAAGCATGGAGCTTTTATTGGTGTCATGGTTTACCCTTTTATCACTTGTTTTTTTAAGACTTTCACATTATGTTGAAAATTGGGCAGATCATGGTGATGTGAAATAGGATGCTAACTATTACCAAAGGGATCTCATTGCATTATCTTTACTTGCTGCTCTGAGCATTAGGTTAGAGCATGGAAAATAACCAGGCTGTTCTAGGTGTACTTTAAGGAAAATTGATGAATAGAACTTCAGAGCCTGTTAAAATTTGGATTTAATATCAAAGCATGGTGTTTTTGTGAATCTAGAGGCTTACCAAAAAAAGAAATACAGGAAAGGCTACTTCATCAGATGGGCTAAAATTATATTAAAATCTAAGTGGTGGTCAAGTGAGGTCCTACGGTCAATGGTAGCAACTGTGGATCGTGACTGAGCCGAAAGTAGGTGGCAGGGTTAAAGGCAGGTTCAAAGCAACATACACCACACTGATTATTTGATTTATAGTCATCTATTTAGACTTATTTCCTGCAATTCTTTTAAGAACGTGGAGCCTTGGGTTATTTGTGGTGATTGTACCGTACTCTGAAAACTAAAGGTAGACATGCTGGTGTCTGAGTCTTACGTGATCCCATTTTACTGATCTGGAATGCCTGCTCCCTACTCTTCAGCACCTAAATCCTTGTCACTTTGGCTGCCTATATTGATATCTACCCCAGTCGATCAATATGTAGCAAATGAGCATCCATCTCATTTGCTGGGAACTATCACAGGAACATATTAAAAGGCTAAGTAGAATGCGAGAGGAAAGGAAGCCAACTGAGAGTCCATGTTATTAAAGAAGGCTTCCAGAACAGGTGTGACTTGAATTGCAGGGAATTTGGGTTGCCATGAGGTTTTCTAAATTTCAGATTTTCTGCCACCTGTATGATTATTTATTTTCTATTAATAAAAAGAGTGCTGTTAACTTAAATCAATTTAATCAGGAAACTTCATATCTTTGAAATCTGTTTTTATGTATATTATATATTTCATATTTTTCCTAAATTTAAGCTGTTAAAACAACACAAACAAAGACAACAAAAATGAAACAATATTTCAAAACTGGAGCTCTTACCTATTGTCTGCCTAAGGCTCTGAATCTAAAGTCTACTTCAATTTTGTTAAAAAGGTATATTAGCTCAGATACAGTGACCTCCTAAACCCCAAATGAGACTTGTCTTCACGTAATCAGCAGCATTGAAAGAGAATTGAAAAGAGAATAAATCTCTCATTATGTGATTCAATGACATTTATTACCTTACACACATACTGCTGGAATGAGTACATATCTTACACTGGAAGTCATATTGTGTAGTATTAGCTTTATACAAACTACACTTTGAACATATTGAATAATTGGAAAGATGAAAAGGAGGAAGTTAAATTAAAAGAAAAGCAAAACCACAAGCTGATATAATGGGAGTCCTTTACCAAGGTGTTTCTGGAAGACCATTAAACCCTTCTAAGCTGGACTTGTTTCTTCCTTAATCCCCTAATGCACTAAAATCTACACTTAACTTAGATAAGACTTATTTCCCTCTGGATAATGTAGTCTTATTTTGTGTAGAAACAATGTCTGACACTTCTGTTACCCCCCTCAGCAACCAGAACAAATGACATAATGTAAATAGAGGAAATGCTATTTACCTAGAGTATATGTTGAGTGAGTAGCCGCACTCATATATAACTAATGAAAAATCATGGGGGTAGCCATTGTTTGCCATTTAATTATCACTGCATGGATGAGAGTATCTGAATAAAGAATGCATGGGTAGGACTGAATCCATACTCAGCTGGCTTCCCAGTCCCAGACATGTTAAGGGCTGTTGTGTACAATCGAAGAATTAGCACAAGAAATAATCTGAGTTCAATTCTCAGGACTCTTCTCAGCTTATTCACTAGATGTACTTGGAATATGTTGTATCTCTTCAGCAGTCTTTCCTGTCATTGAATAGATAATAATATAATTGTTGAATTTCTAAAATACTATGAAATTCATTGATGTGGACTTTGGATAAAAGAACCAAGGTCATTCAACATTTGGAATGTACTAAATAAACCAAAGAGACTGGTGTACCTTAAAATGAGATAATTATTCTTACAGAACCACCTTTGAGGGACTAGATAAAGCTATATATATTACATATTCTATGTACTACTACATTTTCCAATATAGATAATGATTTTAGATATAATCATTCAAATGGAAATAGTTATGCTTTGAAGGACAGCATAGAGGGAATACACCATGGAAAGAAAATGAAAAGTACAGCCTTAAGCCCAGTCAAATTCATACTGCTATTCTCTGCCTTCTGTACATGCCTGTGAGGGCACTGATGGACAGCTGCCTTGCATGACTTTCTAGAAAATGTAATAGAAAGCGCTACTAAATATTAGAGAATAAGTTCACATATATGCTCATGAGTGCATGTGTGCATGTGCACACACATACACACACACTCACACTGACTTTGGCCTGAAAAAACTTTCATGGAGAACCTAACAATGGAAACCCTTCAGCAGTCTTTGCCCACCCCACCACACCCCCATCCATCCCATCTCTGCAGTCCATCCCTAATGCTATCTAGTGGAAAACGAAAGGCAGCCTGCTTCCATTGTTCCTCTGTTTAAGTGAGATAAGATCCTCACTCTGTACATATTTTCCCTTTATCTCCACAGTCCTTGTGTCTCAGCTTGTTCTTTGAGTTTAATGACTTTTTTTTTCTTGCTTTGTTTTGCTTCTTCCTATCTCTTTGGGTTATGAGATCTTTACTGATTTCAGAAGTTGGTACTTTTTTTCTTCTTTGAGTTTCTTCTTTGGTCATTGTTAACTGGCTGACTTAAAAAAATGTGTCCAAAGCATATGGAAATTCTATTTCTCCTCCTTTGTTAGTTTAGCTTGCCTTTAGAGACTAACAACAATTGAAATTTATTTTCATAGACTGTTTTGGCCATTTAGTGATATCCTTGCATTCATTCTCCTTCCCACCCAAACACAACTTCTTTCAACAAAGATTTAAATTGGCAGGTCCTTTTTGTAAACAAAATAATTTTGAATTAATGTAACAGCATGTGATGTTTCTATAACTGCCTTACATCTTGTTTCTTCACCGGTAAGATACACATGCATCCCTCAACTTTGTCTATACATTTTAAGTGTTACAATTTCATTTAAACAGATGATTTTTTGGAATAGAGCTGACTCATCTGTTTCAGAATTGGCACAGTTTTGTTTTGTTTTGTTTTTTTCATATCACAAGTTCATGTCTATAAGCCAGCCTTAGCTCTAAGGGCAGTGAACCAGGAGAATAACAATAAATGGAATAAAATACAAGAATATCTTATAATTCCAAGATTAGAGGATAACCTAAGTAGGAAGTTGCCAATGCATAAATTATCAAAACCAAAAGCCTTTGCTTGGATAAGAATCTGAATGAAGAATCAACACTTAAACTTGATGATCTGATTAACCTGAATTCAGATGCAAAAAACATGTAGAAGATATACTTGATGCCCAGAAATGTGCTAAGTATATTAAAGCATAAAATATAATCAACATTTATTATCTTTGACCCTAAAAGAACTTATAATCTAGCTAGAGAACCTAGCTTTGAAAACATAAAGCAAGAAGCAAGAAGCAAGAAGACAATCTAATAGGAATATAATTAAGTGGGTAATGTGCAGTGGAGGTTTTTTATGTAATGGAAGTCAGAAAGAACAGAGATTATCACATGTGTCAGCACTGTCAGGAAAGGCACTGTGGAAAGCAAAGAAAGCATGTAGAATATGGTTATATGAAGGGGGCACTATGTTGATACTGCTGGCCCTAAAATTCCTTTATAGGCATAATTGGTGGGGGAAAAATAATAATTATGACAAGATATAACACTGGACCTAAATCCCCCTGTAGACCAAAATCAAGAAACCTAACCTTCATAAGCTATCTTATGATAAAACACTAAAATTATTATTAATGTGCCTATTTTTAAAAAGGCTAAGTAAATATGATCAAACACACAAAAATATATCATGTCCATTTAATCTATGCTACTATAACAACAATTTATTCCTGCCTGATACAGACTGTTCCCTCCCTGAGGAATAGAGGCAGTCAGTATAGTCACATGGAGTATACAGACTATTCACGTATAGTAAAGTCTTTTTTTTAAAAGATTTGTTATTTATTATTTGACAGAGAGAGAGAGAGATCACAAGTAGGCAGAGAGGCAGGCAGAAAGGAGAGGGAAGTAGGCTCCCTGCTGAGCAGAGAGCCATGATGCGGGGCTCGATGCGGGGCTCAATCCCAGAACCCGGAGATCATGACCTGAGCTGAAGGCAGAGGCTTTAACCCACTGAGCCACCCAGGCGCCCCTATAGTAAAGTCTTTAATGGAACCTTGTGTTCCTAAGAATATGATATTAAGTATGTATATAATTCTAATATTGCCCCCTCCAACAAAATATCTTAATCTCCTCTTCAGAATAAAAATATACTAATAAATAAGTTTAGGATATAATGATGGATCAAATGATTTAGATGTTTATATATATATATATGTTTATATAAACACATATATATGTCTGTGTGTATATATATATATGTGTGTGTGTGTGTGTATATATATATATATATATATATATATATATATATATATATAAGATTGTAGAGGTTTTCATTAAAAAAAAAAAGAAGAAGGAGCTAGAAAGCATGGTCTTACCTTGGAGTTCCATATCCAGGATGGTGAAAGCATATGATAATGTCAAAAAAGCTTTGAGCAAAAGCTAACAGTGAATGAACCCTGCACTGGAATTTTGTGAAGCCATGTTCTTGGTATTCTATATTCTGTTGATGGTTGGTAGAACTCTTGAAATGCTCAAGTGACACAAGCCTGACAGGGATATTGGCTATCACAATAGCCTAAAATGATAAATGAAAACTGAAGATGAAATTTGGCAAGAATATGTGTAAAGAGTCAGAGGGTTCTTGGGATTAAAATAGATGACTCAAAAGAATCACAAAGTTAAAAAAAATCTACTATGTCACCAATTAAAATGAATGTTTTGCTAATCAATGATCTCTGTGTCTCTGAAAATATCCAAACATTGGATGATACTTAAAGAATTTTATGCTAAGAATTAGGAATTTGTGGGAAATCAGCTATCACTATCTACTGAAGCTGCTAACATCACTAGTGCTGCCTTTGCATCTAGGTAAATTGAATCATTTCCAGGTCACCAGCCTACCCAACCCTGGGGCTGAAAGATTTGGAGCACTTTAGCATGAAAACTGGAATTACCAAAAACAAAAACAAACAGAAACTTGATAAGAAATTACCCCATGAACTTCCAGTGACCTTTCTCTTGCATTTCATAGGACAACCGTCTATAGTCGCCTTATCCCCATGGACGTGCTTTTCTCCTATTGTGGTTGGGAACTACAGTAGTAAATTTCTTATTTATCATCAGGTTTGTACAGAAGTAACCACATCCAAACCACCTACCCAACTAATATTAGTAATGTCCTTTTACTTCGTGATTAAAGTGCAAAGTGCTTTAAACATTCAGCGTAAACACATTTGTTTATTTCTTTCTTAATTTGTGAGGCCACTTTGCTGGCAGAGACCAGAGTAGAGGAATCCAAGATGTATTGATTTCTTTCTTCATGACTATTTAATCGGTTAAAGTGTGCGCCACTTGCAAGTGCCAAGATGCTGGTTACATTTTAATAAATGTCCTCTTTGGTCGATCAATACTTCTCAGCCCAAAAATAAAAAAATAAATAAAAGTGCTGTTCTCTCATAAGTTAATGGGGAGAAAATCTTTTTACTATCGTCAGTCATCATGACAAACAAGAATATGAAAAGTGTTAATGAAATGACCAACTGTCTATAAAATAAGAGACTTGCAAGACAGTCTCCTTTCTTCCCTTAATTTGATGAAACAAAATGGAAAATTACACTAGTGCCCATCTAGCATGAAATGATGTTAACAAGCAGAAAACAAATGCTATAATGAAGGACTTCTAGGATGTACTATGTATAGTCTTACTTGTAAAGAGGGAATTACTGGGCAGAACTCTAGCCCTGAGCAACATCCCACCCCCTACTGAGGAGAATCACAGCTACCATCACGTCCCTCGGGAAGTAGAGCCATTCGGCACAATAGGACAAATTGATGTTCACAGCATAATAATTATCCATGTGCTGCAAACAATAGGCCACACAATTACCAACCAGGGCAATGCCCTACACAGGCAAAGTGAAGTTGCAAAATGAAGTGATTGTACAGATAATTGAGGCAATAGCCCCACAATAAAGGGATGTGCACAACTTGTTATTTATTGGGCTTTGTTTGGGAAGGAAGAGTTACAAATAACTGAATTTTCCAGAACACCAAAACTTACCATTTGAGCACAAAATGTTTCATTTTTAAAATGCATTCATTGTTAACTTAAAATATATTACCAGGGGCGCCTGAGTGGCTCAGTGGGTTAAAGCCTCTGCCTTCGGCTCAGGTCATGATCTCAGGGTCCTGGAATCGAGCCCCGCATCAGGCTGTCTGCTCAGCGGGGAGCCTGCTTCCTCCTCTCCCTCTGCCTGCCTCTCTGCCTACTTGTGATCTCTTTCTCTCTGTCAAATAAATAAATAAAATCTTTTAAAATAATAAAATAAAAATAAAATATATTACCAATTCCTTTGCCTTTTTAAACAGAATATATAAGTATGATTGTATTTTGATAGCTCTCTTGATTAAACAAACAAACAAATCTTTGCTAAGGAAAGATGACCCAGAAACTACCTGGGCTCTCCATCACAGTCACGTAACATTTCCCTGTATGCTGCATAACACGAGGATAACACAAGGACACCTAGAAACACTTTAAACCCTCAGTTGAGTCAACAGGTTCCTACGTAAACACCAAAAGTACAAGGTAGCATAACCCAAAGGCATTCCTAAAATGAAAAGGGATACAGTTGAAGATGGCTTAAATGGTTTGATATCATGCTTGATGAACTTTTGTTCTTTTCTTACTAGAGAGTAGAGCATAGTAGGAAGATTTGGGATTGAAGAAGCAGCCTAACATAGCGGTCATGTCACTGTTGTGAGCCTCTGATTGCCTGGGCTCAAACTTCATCTAGCACATAATAACCAAGTGTTACTGGAAATCTTACTTGAATCTTTCTAAAAGCTTGGATTCTGTCTACAAAATAGGAATGATTAAGATCCTTGCACTGTTGAGATTTTTAAATAAGATCATGCAAAAACATTTAGACTTTCCATTGGCACTTATTAAGGGCCTTGTAAGTGTTAGCAATTTAAGTTAGAAAAAGAGGAGGAAATTTGATTAAATAGGAATCCAGAGATGTGCATATAAATGACAAGCAGGAGAAAGACTATAAAAGGTAGTGGAATGATAGCAAAAACTAAAGGAATAAAGGAAGGAGCAAAGGAAGAGAGAATTCAGGAGACACCATGGCCTTGACCATTAAAAAAAAAATCACTATTTGAGTATTAATAAATATTGATTGAGCAATACCACAGACTATAAACAATGCCAGATACTATCAAATTACATAAGATAGCTTCTTTGCACCAGCATCTTTGAGGTGGAATTTGTCATTATCATTGCATACATAAAGAAACCAAAACTGATGATAAAGGAATACTGTAGGTAATATAGTAAGATTCAAACATATTTAAATATATTGTCTTTTGGCCCTAAATCCAATGTGCTTCTCACCCTATCACAAAGCCTGGATATATATACACACATGTATATATATACATTTTTTTTCTTCCTTGTCTCTCCTCTTTCTGATCTGGTTTCTCCTTCTCCTGTGTTTTCTGAGAACTCCCTGTGTGTGAAGCACTGAAATGAAAGGATAATTAAAATTAGGTCTCTACTCTTAGAAATTTTACAGTCTGTTGGAGGACAAAAGCATCTGAAAATATGCATAAAATGTAACAGATGACTTCTCTAACAGGGATAACAATGCAATGCTATTGTTTCTCACATCTACCTTTCTGCCTAAAATGCTTTCTCTTCCTTTCCAGGCTCCCAGATCGTGATATTCATCTTTCAAATTTCAGGTCAAATTTATTCTCCTCTTCCGTGTTTCTCCACACACAGTGATCTCCTCCTTATTTAAATACTTCCATGACTTCTGGTCTACACCCAACCAGGATCCACCCCCAGGGTTTAAGATTTAGTATCTGGGATGGGCCCTGGGAATTTGCACTTTAACCAAGTTCTAGATGATCCTGAGGCTGCCGATCCAAGGACCGTGCTCTGGGCACCACTGGCTCACTCCTTTGGCACGCGGCAAACATTCCCCCTGGTCTTACCTGATGTTCCCGTTGTAGATGCCCAATTCCCTACTCAGTCATTTTGTTCCCTGAATCCAAGGAGTGTTTCTTTTTATTCTTTGTACTTTCCACAGCTAGTAGCATGGTATGACAGTCATTAGCAGGTGTCTAGGAAATGCGTTTTACTTGACTGGTTGATCGGTGGACTGATGTACTGAGCGCGAGGTGGATGTTTCTCCCCCGGCACCTTCCACCTCTCGGGACAACTCCGCCCAGAGCAGCTATTGCATGGGAACTCAGATTACTATATGGAAATGGAGGTGAACATGTGTAGATATTTGTATTATCATATCTATCAAATAAGATCTCTCAAATAATGATACTTACAAACTTTTCCTCGTGCTTATTTGCAGGGTAATACATAGACAGTTGCCTTGGAAACACTCACTCTGAATATTCTAAATTTTCTATAATGGAAAATCTTGCCTTTGCCTTATCACTTACACGGTCTCCCTCATTTTTGTGTTTTGCTGAGAATACATAATGAGATCTGAATGCTGATAAGTGTCATTTTTGAGGATATAATTATTGTATTCATCTATTATGCTTTCATAAACTCATTTTTCTCAGTCAAGCTTCTGAAGGGCAATTATCTAATAAAAAATAAATGTTTAACTGATGCTATTTAAAGTTGTGTTTTAACTGACCTCTCTATAGTGTCCATTTCTTTCTTACTAGTACACTTAAAAGTCATTTTTTATTAGTCCTTCCCTCCATAAATCAGAATTAAAGTTGACATTTTCACGTTTGATTTTGAGAAACACAAGTAGAATTAGGCAACTTTTCAGGGCATACCACTGAACACAGACTTGCCTTAACAATTCTGAATATACCGGTATTCAGAAGTTGCATTTTCTACTAGCCTCAGCAGAGTCTCCATTAGTTATTGTTACTGTTTACTCAGTTTTGAGCTAAACTCTCCCAGAGTGCCAATTACGTCCTGAGAGCAAGTCCACACACCACAAGGTGAAGAACAAGTTTGACAATTATCCTATTAATGTGATCTATGTTTACATGTAGACGGTCAAACCAGATAATTCAGTACACATAACTCACCCAAAGGACTTATTATCTGGATTGGTTATCTACATAGATCAAATTAGACCCTAATAACTCCCAAACCTCCAGTTTACTTTATGTCCTATAGACATAACCAAAGGTGATTCTACCTGTTATAGTCCATGCATGGCAACCTATCTATCTGTGGAAAAGTGGATTCAACTTTCAAAGTTATCACAGATTTACAAAAAAGTTCCTGACATATGAAGATGTCAAAAAATAGCTACTAATGGGCTTTTATTACATTTATCTTCCTGTGACCTACCAGAATGTACATTTTTTTGGTTTGCATTGCCATGATCTTTATTTTGCATAGCATGAACCCTAAGACCAGTTTAAATATCCATCTCAGTCAGGGGTCATCTGACCACTTATATACAGATGCCTCTACTTGTCAATGATAAGTGTTTTACACTTGGTCTTGTCTTAGCTATGGGAATCTGCTGGCAAGAATGTAAATCAATCTAAGTATATCCGGTTAAAAGTATTCAGGTGTCCCTTCTTTTAGAATTTGCAGTGTCTGGCTACTGCACCCCTCAAAGATAAAGAATATTCATGTGTGTATCAGCAGAGCCTTTCTGAAGCATAGTAAGTATCCAATAAGTGATTGAATAAGTATTAATATTACAGATGCTAAACATAAATATTGTAGGAAAAAAATAAATAACAATGAAGAGGAAGAAATATCATAATAAGATCACTAATCATACCACTCTAAGGTAAACACTATTGACATTTGGGGCCATTCTTCTAGAAAGGGTTTAGTATATACTTACGTACTTTTACCATTGCATCATATCCTGGAAAGAGCTTTGTAAACCTCTTTTACTAATTGGTATATCACACTCTTCTCCATATAAATAAATGTACTTCTGTCGCTGTGAGAAACCTGGTTTTAATTTTTTATATATTTTAATTATTTTTTTTAATATATCTTCTTACCAATGCCATGCTCCCCACCCTTGGGTAGGTGCATACCTCATTCTTTTGAGGCTTTGGCACCCTTATATGGAGTTACCTCCACTGCCCCTCCTGCTTGGACTTTAACCCCTTTTGCCAGGCTGCCCCACACTGAGACCTACGTGGACCCCAACAGCAGGGATTCTGTCATCACATTAGGCTCTGACAGCCATTCTGGGATATTTTTCTGTGTGGGTGTCCTTCCCACCCTGTTCAAGCTCTGGCACCCTCACCTGGTCACCACCCCATGTGCACAACTTTCTCTGTTGTGTGGGGCTCTCAGTCCTCATATTGGACTTCCCTCCTTTACGGAAACACTGCTCACCCTATTTGAGTTCTTACATTTCCTCTGAGCCATTAGTGGTTCTTCTCAACCCCCATATTGTTGCTTACCCTGTTCAGTCCCACCTAATAGACTTAGGACTGAGTTGTTTACGAGGGGAAGGGAAGGGGAAGTGAGAGAAAGGAAAGGGTGACAAGAAGAAAAGATCTCTTTTTATAAAAAAATAAAATAAAATAGTAAGGATCCGGCACTGTACTACGTGTTTTGCCGTGTTATCTCATTCAAATCAAGACATGCTCCTCCAGAACGTTTACCACAACTATTGTTACCAATTATTATTTTTTTGTTATTATCAATTATGTAACTGATCTTATAGACATCGAAAAGAACTTATACTATCAGAATATAAGTCATAAAGATAGAATTTGAACACTCACTTGTCTAATACCAAACCTTGTTCTTAACTATAAGCTATAATGCTTCTCTTTCTGTAGTTTTAACCCTTGGTTTTTATATCGCTGCTATAAGAGAAAAATCACATCAATTTTTCCATTTTAAATGTGTGATTTTGCTACATTAATACAAGTTAACAGTACTTCTTTATTTTTATTACGCTATGATAATCTCATTTAATTATTTTCCTTTTTACTTTTATTGTCTTACCTTGTCTCTTAATGTATCTTATTTACTTTTTATTTTTATTTTGCCACTTAATCTTATTTATTTTATACCCTTTTCTCTTTCTTGCTATTTTATCTTTTTGGTATGTTTTGTTAAGCACCGTTATCTATTCTTAATACCTTTTGACCATATTTCTAGTAGTGGAAAACAAGACAAACAAAAATCACCCAGAAAGAGAGGGACAGTGATGGTATAATAAGACCTTAAAAGAAGGTCTCCTCGTGGCTAGCCTCTGCTGCTGTTCACCAGAGCACCCCTTTTCTCTTCATATGTAAGGTACATTATTGATTCAAAATCAATTTAAAAAAAATAGATCCTATAACCATTATATCATCTACAAAATGAGAAGGATGAAAACTTTTGTTTATCTATTTATTTAGCATGGGAACTCACTTTCAAAGCAAATCCTGTATATAGATTGAGCATGTAACCTTAAAAACAAACTTAAGCTTACTAGGTTAAGTTGTGGTTAGGCAGATAGTTGGGAAGTCTGGAGACCTACCTATTCCAGGCCTCTGGCTTGGTCTGCCTCCCTAGGGGATTCTGCGAAAGTTCTTTATCAATCCTAAAATCTTCCCTTTATACTATTAGAAAAACTAGTGTTAGCGTTCAATGGTTCTCAAACATGAACATGCATCAGAAAAACCTGGAGAGCTCATTGAAGTGCAAATTCCTTGACACCCCCTCCCCTAGAAATTCTGGTTAAGTAGATCTGTGATGGAGCCCAGAGATCTGTACTTCGTGCAAGTTCCCAGATGCTTCTGATGCTATGCTCCAAGGACCACACTCTGAGTAACACCGGGTTAGACTGTTACCTAGAACACTCACAGCCAAAAAATACTATGCTATATCTCCAGTTTCTCTCCACTCTCCTCTCCAAGTTGAATCACAAAAATATTTATTCTCAACTTGTCCTCCATGCCTTTGTCATTAAAGCATTTTTGCCTAAGTCCTCTGTTATGCAGCTAGAAGAATAAAATGGCCTAATTTCCACACCCAGAGATTAAAGAGATAATGGTGATTTGATTCCATATTTGATTTTACTGTCATCTCACAATTTTTTTTCTACACTTTGTATAGCTAAGAGAAGAATCAAAATACGAAAATTAGTATGAGCCACTAATATTCCTGTTATTCCTCATGGGTCCAAGAAGACCAAATTTTAAAACGTATAGAGCTTATGCTAGTTTTTAAAATAATAGATTGTATATATTGCATATTCTTTCCCTATAGAACTATCTCATAGTCTCTATAATGGAAAGACAGTCAAAGGTGTACACTCTTATAAGTTCTTCTGGACACCTGAAGTATCTGCTAGGCAATGTCCATCATCCCCTTGAAAGGAAGTACAGTCAGAAGTTCTTTTGTCCATTTCCAAATCTTGGACATTTGGGGGTTTTTTTTGGTCAGTAAACGTTACGAATTCTTTTCCTCACATTGAGTTTTGATTTCCTTTTGTTGCAGTATCTTTATCTTTCATTAAAGACTGCTATAGCCATATGACTTTATGTGGAGTCTACAAAGGAAAATGGGGGGTAGTTGTCACTAGGGGAATGAGGCCTGCTTCACCTCTTTGCCACTCACCAAAGGACCTTCGTTACCACAGGAGGAGCAGACAGAGCAGCTAAAACCAGACTTCATGAGTTCTAGCAACTCAATGACTGTCAGCAACTAGGTCATTGGTGATTGGAAAGAGTAGCCCAGTGAGTGCTCCCTGGGAAAGGAATTACCTTTTTATAGAGGACAACACTTTCCCCAAGAGAAATGGATGACTAAATGATTGGATTTCATGTGGGGATATACATTGGTGCTGGAGAGTTTTTAGAGCAGGAGACCCGAATCAGAAGGAAAAAGCATAAGGATACTAAAGTAAAACCAACTACTGAGACATTTAATCCTGTTTGGCTCACATGTCAGCATACCTAACTGAAGAACCTGAGGGATTGTGGGAATCCAGTGCCAAGCTGGTGGATTCCAATCCCGACTGAATGGGAGTTGTTATGAAAACCTGCCTGATTTCACACCTACCTGCTAAAAGATGTTATCACCCTGCCAGCTCTCTGAAGGAGATAGGCCGTTCTGGGAAAAGAAGAGCAGGCTGACAGCCCTGAAATGTGCCCTGGGTTTTGCAGCTGGAAAAGACATAGATCAGAGTGGTGAGTCAAGAAAATCCTGTCCCACATGGATTCTGATAAATATGCAAGCACTAAAACATTAAGCCACCTTTGTCAGCAATCTTAGATCTATTTTTTTCTTTCCTGCTAAGTTCTTTTATTAGCCACAATGATAATGATGCTAATAATAATCTACTTATTCCAGCCTCTGGAATGATTCTTAATAATTTATGTTCTCCACTTTCGTCTAAAATTCAGCACAATTCAGCCTAAAAAAAGAAAAAAAAATGAAGTTACACACAGAAAATGAATTATGCACCAAATTGTAAATATTCCATTTCTTTTGCTGATCTGAAACTCCCCAAAGAAATATGAACGCTTGATTTAAAATTCAGCTGCAGTGACATTTCCTAGCTGGAAAGAATACTTGCACAAATTCACAAGTATTTGCAAAAGATAACTTTTTTGGTGGATACTAGTACATTCTAATGTGTTTTTAAAAACTATCCTATGCTTATATTCCCAAAAATGAATAAAATATTTCTTCGTGGAAGCTTGTTCTGTGAATCGACTTTTGCAATGTTTCAGCCAGAAGGGACTTTGCATTGCTAGGGATAACTTCGTGATAGTAAAGAGGTATGTGACAGCAGCTTCCTGCCTGGCAAGAGTCATATACATGCCTACTGTTGCACTGCAAACTTAACCGTTAGGCATCTTGGCCAACTGATATGTCACAACTGAAAACTATGAGTTCGCTAAAGTCTGAAGGGGGATGGGAAACTGACGTGTTGTGTTTTCACCACAGTTTCTAAACATAAAGAGCAAGTAAATTAAGCTCAGGAAATGTCTTAAGCAGAAAATGCAGCAGAGCCAACACCCTTCTTTATTTTGATGATTTTGGGAACATATGGACACATAAAACCCATTATTGCACCTGAAGTGTCTTGACACTACAGTGAATAGTTGACATGAACAATTTCATTTTGTTTTTGCGTATTAGTAATAACTGGTGTATCACTAGTAATAGCTTCCATTGATATCAGTTGATTTAACATTCATTTAACACATACATAGTGACTATTTATTTCACAGCTTTTTGTGTACTTTAATTAATCACATAACCCTGGGAAATGGCATGGCAGAGATAGTTTACCCCACTTTTGCTATGGATAAACTGAGGCTTAGGGAGTTTGTAAATTAGAATTCTAGTTCCTGCCTCCTGCCATTAATCAAATTAGTTGTCACTCAGGAGGAAGTCTACGGATTTTGGGGGTTGGAATCACCAAGGGCTTATTAAAAAGGCATAGTCTAAAACTTTAACATTACCAAATCAGAAAATGTGGGATCAGCACCTAAATGTACATCTAACAAGCACCTCAAAATGACCTATTTCTAGGAACTTCTTCCCCAGGTAAATCTAGGATTTATTTGTTTCTTTGTGTCATCAGTATTACTGGGTATATCCATAAATGTTCTTTTCATCTGGAACAGTGACAAGAGAAGCAAAGGCCTGGTTAGACAACCCAGATTAAAGGAAAAGATGATTATAAGCAGTGGGAGGCACTTTCCAGAAAGATCTCTCTATGTGCAAGAAATGGCAAGTCAGACAGAAAGAATAAACTGCAGCAACAAGTCCACTGGGTGAGAGATCCAGCCATGCACACTCCCAGAGTTCTCATGTTTCCCCGAGCTTTGGAAAACACTATTACCTCTCCAAAGAATTTCAAATTGGGCAAAAGCTAGTAGAATGAAAATGGGTAAATTTTCTATTTTATTTTATTTTATGTTTTAAAAACTTGTTTCTATGAGACAGGTCTACATCAAAATGTAAGTGATAAGATTTGTTTTTAGTATTCTTCCACTTTCCCTTCAAAACCCTTCTCTGTTGGATAACTGTATACTCCAGTCCCGCATACTTTGCCATTACCCTGACAGCCGTGAAGAGCCCAAATGAAAGAATCTCTAATGGTGAATTGTGAACCTAGTGATTGCCATTGAGGGATTAAATATCACCTTTCAGGTGGAGGTATCATTCACTCACTCCCTCCCAAACCACCCAACACAGATGTTACCTCCCCATCTGCTAGGAAGGTACATCCAGAGCCTTAGATTTGTGGCCAAACCAATCCTGCCTATATTCCAGCTTAGTTCAACTTAGATCACTCTCTGATTCACTGCAGTTCATCTGTAGGGCCGGGCTGGGAGAGGATTGGAAAAAAATCTCATCACTGGTCCTTGCTTTCTGTACATGGAGATGTGTCCCTCAGGAGCTGCCGAGTCAAACTTTTCAGCTAGGTTACGTTCTCCCACAGTGAAGCAGCAAGTTGCAGGGAACCTACAGAGCTAATCAATTCTGGCAGAGGAAAAAAAAAAATCAATCACACCATTTTTTTGTTTTTGTCATTGTTTATAAAAGAAAAATAACTAGTAATTGACCTTTTTCGCTTTTTCTATAGTTTTGTTGTCCTTAAAGAAATAACATTGCTGAAAAACAAAAAGTGATCAATCAAAATAAAATTCTGATGCAGGTTTCCATTCTCTCTTCCTTTTAATATTTTACATACTATGTCATTGTTAGATAACACAAAGCATTTATCACATGCTAAAATAATATGCAATACACTCATACACACATATGCACACACACACACAATTTCCAATGAAATGCTGGCATTTTTTGCAATTGACAAAGTAACCAAACACCATATTGCAGTATTACTAAAAGCAATAAAGCCTTTGCTTTTCCCATGAGGTATATTTAACAGCAGTTCTCTCTTTCTGTCTCCCCTTCCTCCAGTCACCCTCCCTTTTTGGTCTCCAGGCTTATCAATATATCAAAAAGCAAATGTGATGATTCCTCCATATATCTGCTTTTCAGATTTCATTCACCTCTGACCTATAATGTTCCAATTTAGCTCAAGTACTTTTATTTATGCTATTCCTTAGACCTATACATTTTGATCAAAGAAACGACACTCGCTGTTCAGTGCCTTCAGAGAGCACTTTGCAGGTACCATCCGTTCAGAAAAAGCAGTCACCCAATACATGAGATTGTGACAAGGTATAATGTAATGGTAGTTATGCGAACCTCCAATAAACCAGTGCTACTTCACAGATTACTTGGAGAGAAAGTCTCTTAGCGTGCTTGAAGAAGTATGAAATGAATTTCATTTCCTTCTCATTTGCCTTGCTTCTGAAAGGTTTCATGCAAGATATGTGACCAACTATTATAGTACTAATCCATCCATGACAGAGCTCAATTTTCTCTGAGAATTTACTTCTGAATGGGCTTCCGAAATACTTGAAAGCTCAAAATTAAAGTACACTGAACAGAGCAGCCACTGAGCTGTGGACAACTGTCAGTCAAGAAAATCAGTCGGAACAAAATGTAAATTAGATTTTATTTTATTTTATTTTATTTTTTTAAAGTGATCTATAATGATGAGGTGGTAAAGTTTTATAGCCCATTTCCAAACAAGAACAATAAGGAGGGAAGTGGCAAGAACTGTTGTTGTGAGCTTTTCTCATTACTGCAAATGAAAATGGGAGCTTGTGTTATGGAAACTCTAGAAGTGATGTGCAAACACTGTGGCTTGTTGCGTGCACTCTTTGTTCTGGTGGCTGAGAAAGTGGAATGAGGGGAACTGTCTGCCAGTCACTTGAGATAATGTCTGTAAAACAACTGACACTAGGGGTGGCGTTCCAGTGCTTGGTGAGGAGAGGTGGTCAGAGATGTCATCCCTGGTGTTACCTGTGTCAAGGATAGTTTTGATCTATTGAAAGGCAGGATTTTTAAAATCCAATACTGTTTGACTCTGAAAAGTTAGAAGGTTAGGGCTCCACTGGACAGAAATGGAAAACGTGATTGGCAGAATTTCCAATCATTCTAATAGGTGGAGGTAAGTTTCCCTAGATACGGGAATCAAAAGCTTATGTTTGGTGCCTCCCCTACTCAGTGTATAGAGGAGATATAAGAACAAGCAAAGCTTCTTTATTGATCTGAAAACCCAATCTTTCTAGTAATAGCATGGAGGGAGGGGAAGAGGAGAAGAGTAATGCTTCCAGAAAGTTCCCAGTTTATAACATAAGCAACAAATTCAGTGTCAAGCAGTTGCTAAAAATGAAATGTGCAGTTTTGCTGAAATAACAAGAGATTCATTGAACAGACCTATGTAAACAATAAACTCATGCTATTTCAGTTGAATTAGATACTTCCAGAGTATTTCTATTTCTTTTTGAGAGGCCTGGGTATATTTTAAGGGGGCATTGACAACTAGGGGCAATCAGGCATGTGAGTGCCTGATAATGACTTTGCAGAAGGTATCATTCCCAGCCTTACAAGTAGAGATAATTCTAGAGGGAGTTACAACATTAAAATACAAATAGAATATCCCTGGGTGTGATGATGCCAAACGGGGATAAAATGTGGGTGGAGTTTAACGTTATCAGAGAAGAGGCTACTGGCAAACTTCATTCTACCACTTCCTGGTACTAGTTGGACTGCCTGATGTAAGTTTGGTTTGATTTGGTGGTTTAAATAAATAGAAGAATTTAGTTTTTTCAGGCTGGAAATCAACTTTGAAATAGTAATCCAATCAAATCAACCCGATAAAGGGTAGAAAGTGATTATTCAAGGTTTCACAAACCTCTGTCAGTTTCATCTTCCAGGATTTGTGTACTAGAGGAATATTTACAACAAGTTAATGCATTTCACGACCCTCCTCTTCCCCTCCCCTCTGGCTGACGAAGGAGTAAGCCACCATGCCGCAGAACCATGATGGTCCAGTCCGTGATGACACTTCAGGACACTTGATTTAAAACACCCATTCAATCTGAGGCCCAGAATAATGGAAAATTGGCAGATTGTCTTTTTTTTTTTTCTTTAAGGCCAAATTTAACAGGTTTAAAACTTCATTCTAATTTTAGCTATTGAAAATAAGCTTGAGTTTTATATTATATTTGAGTACAATAATTAAAAGAAAGTTATTTAAACCTGTTTTAATAACATAAGAGCTTAGAAAGGTCATTGCAGTAAAAGAATCATTTAGGCATTTTTACAAGCATGGGGTGTAAAATATAGCCTATCATAGAAGGCCTTATGTACCAAGTTAAAATTAAAATCTGATGTGTTTCTTCAGAAAAAAAATGTTTAAAATAAGAATGGGTAAGAGAGGGCTAGAAGGGAAGAGGATGAAGGAAAATGCCTCCAGAAAGTTCTCAGGTTATAAAAGAAACTGCAAGATACAAATTTGGTATCCCGTAGTTGCTGTAAAGCAATATCGTCTGAAGCTGAACAGAGATTTAGTGAACAGATCTATAGAGACAGTAGTCCCAAGTCATTACAGTCTAGTCAGACAACTTCTAGAGAGGTTTTTTTTTTCCTTCTTCTTCATTTTTTTTTTTTTTGGTGCAACCTTTTAAGTGGCATTGACAACGAAGGGGCAACAGTATGGCGAAAGCATGATCCTGATCCTGTTTGAAACATGGCTGGAAGATTCGGTCAGTTTGACCTGGAGCAGAGAAGACTAGGAGGAGAAGGGCAGGGTATAGGGACTCGTCAGAGCTATCACATAAAAGACTCTTTATTTATTTTTACTTAAGATGGGTTTTGAAATAATATAAAGGAGCAATAAAGAGATAAAAGCCTTTTTCTGTCTATGTCTTAGCATCATAACTAGGATAAATAGTGATGTTGTCGTGAGGCGGTGAATGGTAGAGGGAGTAAGGGCATGGGCCCCAGCTCTGGGCTGCCTAGGTTTAATTCCCAGCTTGACCAGTAAGTTCTGTGTAACTCTGGATACATTAATACATCTCTCTGGGCTCTATTTTCTGCAAGAAAGGTATAAACTCAGTAGTACCAGCCTGAAGTGTTGTCCTGAGCATTAAATGGGCTAATAATTATAAAGTACTTAGAGCAGTTCTTGGCCTCTAAAGGGTGTGTGGAGAGATTGGAGCCACTATCATGGTAACCACATGAAGGAGATGGCCTGGCAGGGAGAGCTGTTGCAAAATGAAAGGGTGAACCTGAACACCCACCCGTCATGACGGCTAAGCAGGGTGATTGGTTTAAGGTTCCTACCAACTTCAGTAATTTAATTAAACATTCCCTTAAAATAAAGAAGAATTCTTAGAGGTGTTTAAAAATAGTTGTTCCTGTAGGAATAGTCTAGTCCAGCATTAACAGATTCTAGAAAAAGCTAACATAAAGCCTTCCAGAGTGTATTTCTTCCTCTTCTCATTATTATTACAGTCCTAAGAACCCCAGAGCTGTAGGAACTAATATGGAAGTTGGGCTGAAGATTATCCCTCAGTCATATTGTAAAATTGCTCTGTTGTCTTCTTAGTTCTCTCTGCTCACAACCTCTACTACACACTTCCCCAACCAATCTGTCTGCATGTCTTCTTCCCACCCACTGACAGAACTGAGAGGGTTTGGAAGTCAAAAATGAAGGCAGACTGGAAAATGGAATGATCTTGGGCCATGAATCACAGCGAAGAAGGCTTCCCACCAAAGACCTAAACTATTATAAGAACAAGAAATTAACATGTATTGTGTTAAACCCCTAAGGCTTGGTGCTTAACAAAACTTTGGTATTGTCTACCCTGACTAACAGAGTAGGGAAAGAAATACCATTCCTATTTTGGTCAGGGATGAGGATATTGAGACTTAGAAGATCTCAGGCTTCCTTAGTCCATCCCATTCTCTTCTTGATGTAATAGGTGTCTTCAAATGCTGCAACCAAATAGTAACAGTAGCTAATAAATTAGGCGGATGCTATATTAAGCATTGTTCTTATTTCTGTGCATGTGTCACAGCCTTCCTATCCTTAAGTGCCCCTAGAAGATGAGCATTATAATTACACCCATTTAACAAGTGAGGAAATTAAGACATAAAGTTGTAAAATAATTTTCCCATGGCCAACACTTAGATAGGAGGTGGCGCCAGGATTGGAACTCAGATAGCATGATTCATACCCTGACTGTATACCTGGCATACACCACAGCCTCCAGACAACAGGGGATTTCGCTTCATTATGTGACTTAATGCCCTATTGGAAGCTGATCAACATTGACAAAGGATAGAAGTAAGAACTATATACAACCTGTGTTATGTGCCTCTTGCTTTTGATTTTGCTTGATATTCAGTATTACTGGGAGGAATTGAAATAATTCAGAGACTTTGCTAGAGATCTGTTCATTCGCCATGAGCAGAGGACCATTTTGCACAGGAATGCAGGAGTCTAGATGATTGACATGGAATAATTGACTTACCTGCTGGTTTGGGGTCCTGGCAAAAAGAGCTGAATTACCATGTTGTTAGTCACATTACAGGTATGATCCCTGAACAACAATGATTGAGAGCTACTTTGTGTTTATTCCTTTCCTAGGTAATGAAAGATAGTAGACCAAATATAAGCTCTCTTCACATCTAGTCAAAAGGGCTAATGCCAGCATTCCAAATCTTTGGAACCAGGAAAAAAAAAAAGGAAAAAACTAATAGATTCTGTTTGGTTCCTTTTTCCTGTGTTCTCCTCCAGAACATCACTGTAGCTAATGGACATTGACATTATTTTGTGTCTCCAAGATTATTTTTCTTTCTTCCTCTTGGCCTTCCCTTTCCTCCTCTTCTCCCTCCTTCTCCGTCACTTCCTCTTCTTCTTCCTTCTTACTATTATACTTCATTCTTCATTTAGAACAGCACTGTATTAGGTACAAAAATAATAAAAAATCAGAAGTTCCATCATCTAGAACACGCCTTACCACCATCTGTATTACTGTGAATGTCCTTTAAAATAACTTAGCCTTGGGCGCCTGGGTGGCTCAGTTGGTTGAGCGACTGCCTTTGGCTCAGGTCGTGATCCTGGAGTCCCGGGATCGAGTCCCATATCGGACTCCCGCCTCTGCGGGAAGTCTGCTTCTCCCTCTGACCTTCTCCCCTCTCATTCTCAGTCTCTCTCTCTCTCTAATAAATAGATAAAATCTTTAAAAAATAAATAAATAAATAACTTAGCCTTGGGGTGCCTGGGTGACTCAGTGGGTTAAAGCCTCTGCCTTCAGCTCAGGTCATGATCTCAGGGTTCTGGGATCAAGCCCCGCATCGGGCTCTCTGCTCAGCAGGGAGCCTGCTTCCCCCTCTCTCTCTGCCTGCCTCTCTGCCTACTTGTGATCTCTCTCTCTGTGTGTGCCAAATAAATAAATAAAATCTTTAAAAAAAATCAGATACCTTAGCCTCAGTTCCCTCAATGATAATTAGATCAAAGATATTTAAATCAATCCTCTTTACTTCCATGGATATCATTAATCATCATCATCATCATCATTTCAAAAGATGTTGAATTCATATACACTTTAGTTGTAGCAAAAAAAAAATACCAGTTGTTACTATTTTTGTCAAGCTAATCACTGTTCAACTATTCCCCTTTTTTTTTTAAATCATTAGGCCTTCAGAGGTCAATTAAAAGGCATAGCCATCTTATCTCTGAACTCCCAAAATACATTCGTACTGACCATTTGACAGTGCACGGCACATATAATATTCTGTTTTGAATAGCTATAAAAATGTGAAATGCGTTTAAATTTTTGTATTAATTTTTATTAAAAACTTTTTGGTATAAACTTCTTCAAAGTAAGGATATTTTTTATATTCACAATAGTATCTATAGCACAGGGCTTTGAACGTAGTAACTGTCCAAAAACTGTCTAATTATTAATATTGGCCAAATTACCCAATGTTGACAATCCCATACCCCAGCAAAGGCTGTAGTCAGTTAATGTTTATGGTCTCTGTAAGGAATCTTCTGTGTTTTGTAAGGATTCTGCTCCTAACTAGAAATGTTCTGAAAGACTAACAAGTGAGTTAAGTTATAATCCTACAGATGCTCATTATGCTTTTCATGTTTATGTGGAACTTCCTGGAACTCCTTAGTATTTCCAGAGGTATCTAGTTATTTCATACCCCTTGATGGAGATGAGGGAGGACTAAAGAGATGAGGCATACCAAGAGCTCCTGGCACCAAGATTTACCATCACTTGGCTGGCGCCCACCTAATTATGATTTGGCCATGTCTTGCCTTCTCATTTATTCCCTGTGATTATGGCAGGGTAGAACAACAAAGAATTCTGTATTGTCAGCCACAGGAAGTAAAAGTGGAACATAAATATTTTTCATCTGCCAAGTAAGTATTTTTATTCCATGGGCATAGTGTTTTTTGTATTTAAAATGACAGATCCTGTCACAAAGGGTCTTAATATTATATTGAAAAGATATCTGTATTACAGCAGAGGTTAAAAAACTCATTTATTTATAAGACTCTCAGGTCCTGGAGAGGTCTTCTGCCTCTTTCTCCCTGCAGACAGTTAATATCATTGAAAATAAAAAGCTGTTATATTATATGACAAGGCACAGTGGTAATAAAAACAAACACAGGCTGGCTGGTGCCAGAAATGTGCTCCAATGCTGGTAAACTATTAGCTTTAATTGGAAAAAAGTAGGTGCTGGGGTTTTTTGAGGGGGTTTTTTGTTTTATTTCCATTTGTTTGTTTGTTTTTCTTCTAGCTATTTTTGCATTTTTGTGTACAGAACCCAGTGCATTAAAAGTTACACAAATAAGTTACATAAAATAAAGTGGCTTTATTTCACAAGGTTTTCGGGTTAAGAAAAAGTAAAACCACCGAAAGGAGTAGAGGAAGGATGGGAACCGATCCACGGAGCTGGCTAGAAGCATGGCATGTGTGACCTAAGCTACAGAGAAGCTTGCGGCTTGACCAAGGCAAGAAAGGGACGGCAAACCAAACGAGCTTCTAAAAGGAGAAGGGATGTTGTGCACTCCCCAGAAACCAGTGTGGGCTTTCATTGTCTTCCTCCCGGAAACTTTGGAGCTCAGCTCGAAGAGTAAGGACACCGATATGGCGCCTACTGAATACGCAGTCGGTAGGATACCGGTTTCCACCTCACATTGAACACCAGCTAGGCTTCCTCCACAGGATTCTACCGAACTACAGCTGAGCACCAGCTCACCAGATGAGGCCAAAGGCAGCTAGCACTGCTGAAGTAAGGACTGGGGAGTTGCTGGGCCATGGCAGTCACATGGGACTGCAACCAACTGCCACGGACTGGCGGGTTATCGTGAGAGCCGCCTGGACACACAGAAGAAAACAAATGCAAAGCCGGAGTGCCATTCAGTGAGAAACCAGTCATCGTGCACTGGAGCACACAAACTGAGAGGACTAAAAATTCCATTTAACTTTTCTTCTCTAAGCCAAGGTTCATCACAGGTGAGGAAGAAACAGCTGGAGGGGTGGTGGTAATTTCATTTTTTAATTTGCCTTCTCTGCTCTAGGCATTCTTCAAATCAAAGCGATGCTTTCAGCTTCTTTCATTCTGCTTGTTTGTGTGTGAAGGAAAACCAAATTAGATCAAGGACTTTATCAGTCAAGGCCACAGTCCACCTTGGATCAGTTCGTTCAGCAAGGATTTACCTGGTACTGCTGTGGAGATGGCATTGCGTAAGGAGTTACAGAGAATCCACTGTTCCCGCCCTAAAGCACCTACAGTCAAGGAGGAAGGAAAGACATGCAGAGAAAGGTCTTCAAAGTAGTGTCAGGGACCGGGATGGAAAACATGACAAAAGTTTATAGGAGGAAGACATATATTAATTTTACTTAAAATACAATTTTGCTTTTTATTTTGATTATTTGAAGAAATTGCAGGATGTATCTATCTCATCTGAAGGGCAGATCTAGTTTATAAATTTATGTGAGTGTAAGTGCAAAGCATTTTTTTTTCCTAATTCTAAAAGACAAATTGTGATTTAAACAAATTTGCTCATTTATAGAAAAACTGTGGCTGGGGGACAATACTTATTACTCTAATCATTCTGAAATGTGTTCTTCAAACTGTGGTAGCACTGCCTCAGAATGCAGTGCTAGCCCTCTGCTCTCTGCCATGAGACGCTACAGTGAGAGGTCCAGCAGTCTGCAACCAGAGAGAAGGTCTTCGCCAAAACCCAACCATGTCAGCACTCTGATCTTGGACTTTTAGCCTCTAGAAGTATGAGAAAAGAGTTTCTATTATTTATAAGACACTCCTGCCCCCCAAATGTGGTGTTAAAAAAGTTGTCACAGGAAAGAGAACTAAGCGTGTATCTTCAGAGATCTGGAATGATGGGCCGTGCAAGATTAGGCCTTATGCCATTTACAGCTCACTAGGTCCCATCATGGAAGGGGGAGATGGAACTAATTCGGGACTTGTGGTTTTGACTATGATAAATCTGTTTCTAAAAGTATCCCTTCCCTATTCTTCGTGGCCACTGGAGAGATTCCTTGAGCTCCTATGTGTACATTTACACATCAATTAGACTCTGAATTCCTGGCAAAATTAGTTATAAGCCAGCATGTTGCTGTCATAAAGTAGCCATGAAACTGTGGAATAAACTTTCTCTGCTCTCTTTCCTTAAAATAAATATGAAAGATATAATCTTAATGAAACTAGTTCTCTTCTTCCCTTATAGTTGAATACTCTTGCAGATGTTAACTTTTATACATATTTGGGCATAGCTAGATATTGACATTCACCTCTGAACTACATGGGTGAGGTCAGTCTCTAAATGAGGATTTGCTGGCAAGAATTCACATGAATTTCTTCCTTGAGTAACCTTCCATAATGTTTGTGATATGCTATGAACCACATACTTTGCTGCTTTAAAATTTTTGCCTTTCCTGATTTGTAACTTCTACTGTGTCTGGAAACTTACCTGCTCAATCTGGAGCAGTGGCAGAGATTTCTTTATTTATATCTCTGTTGTCTTCATTTTGGGAATGAGCCCAAAACAGGTGCTTGAGATGTTCTTAGAAGGAGAAAATAATCAATCTTGTGGGGGGGGGGGGGGTTCAATGGTGGTATATACGTGGTATAAGACTATCAAGACGTGGCTTTATGCACAATGGGGTGAACCGTCGATGTACTACAAGCTTCTGTGGCGTGCCTATGATGTAGAAGGCATTGTGTCAGGTGCTATGTCAGGGGCAGGGCACAGACATGAAGAAAACATGGCTTTATGTTTTTGTAAGTCCTTCTACGACGGGTACAGACACGACATGCTGCCGGCCAACCTCATCCAGGCTCAGCGGGATTACTTTGGGGCTCACACTTACGAACTCTTAACCAGACCCGGGCAGTTTATCCACACTAACTGGACGGGCCACGGGGGCAGCGTGTCGTCCTCTTCATACAATGCCTGATCAGCCCGGGCACCCGCCGCGGTTCCCGGACGGGGGTTGACATTCCAGTGGCCGCCCGCCGCTGCTCACGCAGCCCTCAGCCCGCCCTCACCTCAGACCTTTTCTAAAATCAAGTCTCGTAAGGGGCTCCTGGAAGAGTCACGTGAGTGTCTGTGTAGAGTAGCTCTTGGCGAGGCACCGCACCGCTGCCCTGGCGCCTGGGGCCCGAGCGGGAGGCCGCTTCCCCTGCTCGAGGCACGCCTGGGGGGGAGTTGCTCAGACAGGAACCTTTGTATCACGTGGTCGGTCTCCCAATTTTCTCTACTTAATAAAAGGTAGATTCTAAAAAAAAAAAAAAAAAAAAGACGTGGCTTTATGCACAATGGGGTGAACCGTCGATGTACTACAAGCTTCTGTGGCGTGCCTATGATGTAGAAGGCATTGTGTCAGGTGCTATGTCAGGGGCAAGGCACAGACATGAAGAAAACATGGCTCTTTGGCCAGGTTTTTTCTACTCAATTGAGAAAGAGCCACTCCCTAAAACAAACTGTCATAAAACATCCTTAAATTCAAAGGAAGCTATGATTAGTATCCAAACACAACAATTGTTAAGGCTATAAGCAAAGGTAAATAAAAATTCTAAAGGGCAGTATTTTAGCAGGATAGTCAAAAATGATTAGGCAAACCCATTTTTTACGATATGGAAGCCAACATATCTGATTAAAAGGAGGAGGAGGAATGCAGGTACTGACTGGAATGGTTAGCCTAAATAGTGCCAGAAATCTGTACGTTTTGAAATATCTTAAGGTCTCAATTTTTATTTCACTATTTGCTGAACATCATTCATGACTGACTTGGCCATAGAAATACTCAGTGTGTTTAGATTGATCAGTTTGTCAAGGTTGTTTCCTGGGGATACAAACTTCTGTTTTTACTAATCTATATATAAGCTCTTCCAGGGACATGACATTATGTCAAAAACAACCTAATAGAATGATGTTCACTTCTCTCCAGAAGGCACTTCCCATCCCAGGTTTAGCTGTTTTTGCTGACCAAATTTACATGTATAGAAATGTCTTTAACATTTGAAGTAGGCAAAAGGTTAGCCAGAGTTCAATAAAGCTAGTGGTGAAAGATCAATCTAACTCAGAATTCAGATGTTGGATAACAGAGCTTGCAATTTCCTCTCTGTCTCTCTGTGTCTCTCCGTGTGTCTATCTGTCTGTCTGTCTGTCTCTCTCTCTCTCTCTCTGGTAAGTTCCTTTAGAGACCAAATGAGATAAATTGCTATCTCACCCATTGCTTAGGGATAAACATTCAATGGTTTATCTGGGCAACCCAATCACCTCCAGCCAGAATAGAGAATTGGCCTAAATAATGAAGGTGTGTGTCATTCATCTCTTTGTCTGACTCCTGGTAACCTTGACAGGAATGAGTGGAGACAACTGATTTGTATACACTCAATAATTCAAGGTGTTTGCTTATCTTCCCTTGTCAGATGCTGCTCATCCCAAGTCTATGTTACCATCTAATTAGCCTTTTTTTTCTACTTTGCTTTTCCATAAAGCTTTCTTTTTTTATTTCATGAATTTAATTTGCAACCAACCTCACTTTTATCAAATGCCGCACTTATTTCATTTGTTAACATGTTTTTTTAGTTTCTTATTCATACCCTTGATATGCCCCCCATTTTTGATTCACCTTCAGTGAAATAATCCATTTGATTTTGCTTTCTAAAATATAAATGAAGTATCTGTATTAAAAATATTATTTCTTAATTGTGCTTATTAAAAATCAGATGATAATGTAATTTTGCTTTCAAATTCTTTGGCATATTTTCATCAGCATTTTTGGCTTTTAGTCATAGAAGACCATTTTTTTCTGCTATTTGGGGTCTAAAACTGGTTCTTAGAAGTGTAAATACTAGAGCTGATTATTAGTATTTCTGGTTCTCCCCTTTCTGAGTCTTCAAGGAATCAGCCTCTCCCAATCCCTTGGTCTTAGCATTTCCCTGTGACTTGCTTTTACCAATGAAATATAAGAAGTAATACAAATATATAATTGCTTGTGCAAGAGTCTCCTGTATAACTCTCTCCCTTGCCTCAGTGGCTGTGGAGACAGCACAAAGGTGGGCTGTTGCATAAAGAACAGTTGCCCTAGGGAAAGCAGGATTTGCTAGAAACTTTGGGCAAGTGAAGAATAAACCTTTATATCTTTAGGTCATTGAAATCTGGGGAGTTGTTTAGCATAGCTTAGTATAACCCAATTGACACTCTATTTACCAATTTTAAAGATTTTATTTATTTATTTATTTATTTATTTATTTATTTATTTATTTGAGAGAGCATGAGTTGGGGGGGTGGGGGTGGAAGCAGACTCCTCATTGAGCAGTGGAGCCAGACATGGGGCTTGGACTCAGGGATCATGAGGACTCAGGATCAGCCAGGACTCAGGGATCATGACCTGAACTAAAGGCAGACACTTAATTTATTGAGCCACCCAAATACCCCTCTATTAAAATTTTTCTGCCAAAGTATTCAGTCAGGGATGCTCTGTGAGTCATAAACATCATGTGCCCAACACTGTGCAATGCCACAAGGGAATTACAAAGGAAACTAACTGAAGTTTAACCTTAACAGGGAGACAAGGCTAACAGATACAATTAGAATGAAAGTAATGCGAGTGTGTGTCTAAGTGCTTGGCTGTGAGGTCTGGATTCTAAGTGCTATAGAAGGTTCAAGAAGGTATGAATTCCAAGTGGGATGAAATGGACCAGCAAAGAGTAGAAAATAAGGGATCCTAGGATATGGAAAAGGCAAGGCTACAAGCCAGTGAAACAACAGGCAAGAAATGTGTTGAGGCAGAAAGAAGATGGGTTTCACATGGATCAGTGTGTTCTTCCCACTTTTTATAATGTTGTTTCCCTGACTACTGAGCCCCACCCACCCCTCCCTATTTCTTAATTCTCTCTTTAAACTGCCCAGCCATCTCTGTACCTTGATGTTGAGTTCAGTTTACTGGACTCTTCTCCCTATTGCAGTAGTTTACTGATTAAAATCTGTCCTTACCACCTCACTAGTATCAACTTTGTTTTTCTTTGACATGGTCTAAGTAGAAAAACATGTATACAGATGGCATGCTAAGAGTGAAAATTCATAATCTCAAGTGTGGATTATTTTTCTAATACTCAGCATCGTAATTTCAAATCTTTCACCTGGCTTTCTGGTAAGGCCACCCTCAACCCTCCACCACAGTTGCCTTCCTGGCCCTCCCTGCCAAAAGGTGAGAACGAGATATACCCCCTTTGTTTGGATTATGTCCTCTTGAAATTTCCATTTCCTCTACAGTCTAGCCATCTTTTGACAACAGTTAAAAACACTTAAAGTGCAGAGAACAATGATCTAAAATCTACTGTAATTATAACTTTGGGTGTCTTAGGTGATTTTGAGAATTTATTTCCTTTAAAACTATAGAAAGTGGTTCTATAAACGTGCTTTCTTTCCCATGTTTTATGGTGTAATGGAAATTGTAGTTGGTTTAGTCTAAACACATGGTTTAGACCAGTTAATTCAGACTAAAAAAAAAAAATTAGAAACATTCTGACACAGGGACGAACTTCACAGCTAGGCCCTGAGGGTAGCTTATATGTTATCTCGCTCATCCCTTTCATCTATATTTTTGAGAATGACATTGGTCTCTTCTCATTCTTCCTGCTTGTATCTTATATGTTTCATACATATTTTAGGATATTAATATTTCTGGAGGAAATTTATTCTTTTTCTTTTGATACAAACTCACTATGGTCTTTTAAAAAATGCTGGAAATGGTGGTTGGGGGCTATGAGTAATAATTGAGTTCCCTTTGTCTCTTAAGTATATCTGTCTTACAGGCCACCATGACTGAATCCTATGATCCAATATAGTGGTAGCAAGTGACTCTTCGCTGTCCGATATTTCTCATTTTAGTTACTTCCCGCCCCAACAGACCTACTTCTTGTGCTTGTGCTCAAACTCACATGTACTAGAAAGAAAACAAGCCATGTTTCACTTGTGTTGAAACTATCTTTAAGAGAGTGATGTTTTTGCCTTCCCAACATTCAAAACCTTAAAATTTCATCGAAGCCCTGACTGTATTTTGCAAGATGCTTTTGATCAGCTGGACACAGGCTCACCATTTGATTCGAACCAATGACCCAAGTCTCAAGTGCTCCATCTATTAGACCTGCATAATCATCCAGCTTAGCTGCACATTGTCCATTTTAATTAAGGGTGTGCTACACCCATTAGGGAAAGTTTATGAGCCAGAGGCTGAACTTATTTGTGCATGTACCAATCCCACAAATGGAGCTTTAGCACCTCCAAAAGAGTAAGAAGAATAATAAAAATAACAATAATAATAATGAGAGTTGTGTCTCCTTGAATACCAACCTCCTGCTAAGTGCCCTTTCTCTGTTTGAATTTCTTGCTAATTCAATGCCATTAAAATAGATTCTCTTAAAGACTCTGTTCTGTCAAACACAAAAAAGAGAGATATATAGAGTGTGGGATTTAATTATCACTGCTCTATATCTCCAAATGTGAGTTTTTCTGAGTAATAATTGCCCAAGTTTGTCTTCAAAAGGCATTTTAATAGTGCTAATACTAGTAAATATTGCTCATTTTGATACTGATGTGCCGTTTTAATGGTTCCCACGGTTTCTAAAAGTCATTTCTTATCGTTTTACTGTAGAAAGAATCTTACTTTAATTATGTCATAATTGTTTGGAAGCCATAGAATCTTAATTAATGCCAATGGCTTCAAGGCACAAACCAAATGCAGAGTTTATGTTCATGTTTGTTTCTTCATTTCTTCCTGCCTGAGAAGAGGCCCCCCATGAGCTTTTTCAAACTACAGACATTCATAGATGTTTTTAAAAGACTCTGGTGATGTCACTGCTTTATTTTTTAAGTCAGATTTTCTCAGCTTCACCTCAGATTTTAAAGGTTAATAAGGAATCCACATTCTATCTTCACAGGGAAATCTTTATCTCGAGAATACAGTTGTTCACTCTCCATGGTAAGAGCAGAAACCTCAGAGTGCTTGTTAGGTGAATGGGATGAACTCCAAATGTCTTCCCTTGGAATTCCTAGACAGCCACAAGACAACTGCCCTTTCTTCTCCTGAAAAATCACCTCCAGCTAGCATACCATCAACTTGTTCTACTGATAATTTCCCACAGATGCATTCGCTCCCTCTCTTCCCTCTACCTAGAATCCTATTGTGTCCAATTTCAAGTCCCAGAACCTCTCCTGCCAATCACACCAAAGCACAGATAAGGGTACTCCACTCATTTGGCTTTAGGAGTCACATGTGGTCCTTATCACAGTCATGGCTCTTTTATCTCTTAAAATCACTTTTCAGGAAAGACCATGTCTTAAAAGCCTTTGAATTTTCCATGGCATTTTGCATAACGCCTTGCTTGAAAAGCAGGTATTCCTTAAATACTGGTTTAGTGACTGCTTGTGGACTTTCCCTTAGGACCTAGCAAGGCTTCAGAGATGCATCCAGAAAACGTATCTCTGCTTGGTACCAAAGAATGAGCCTAGCAATTTATTCTCCAAGAAGCAGAATCTGGAAGTCACTGAGAGATTACATTTCCCTACACTTAACAGAAAGAGGAAACTCGTGCCCAGGAAATTAAATGATATTTCCCAGGATCCCACAACTAGTTAGTAGCAGAGCTGTACCTCGATCACAGGTTTCCTGACTCTAAATGCTGAAGTTTTCTATTGTAATTTTCAGAAGTATCACATCAATCACTTTCGTTTAGTTCTTCCATGTATCCCATCTGATTGTCTCAGTCAAATGGCCATTGTGCATGCTAGCTGGTAAGCAACCGATAGCTATATGGAAACCCTTGCTAATCTAACATCTCATTTTCTCTTTAGTTTCAATCTCCTATACAAACAGATTCAAATAACAACAATTCATTTATCTGAATTGATTTGCAGAAGGCACGAAAGCCTATGTTTTGACTGAAATAGGGAGGGAATTTGCACATGAGGCTCTGAGGAGTAATGGGAGGGAATGCAGTAAGGAACCAGGAAAGGGGAAAACAGAGAGGGCAGCATGACTTCGGAACTTGGTTTAGCTCCATGACCTGATGTCTGAGTATAGCCAGTAGAGTTGTTCATGTCATATGAGGAACCAGCAATCCTACGTAGGTCAACATGAGAAATGTTGTGGAAACGTGGCAATGAGGGGCAATCTCCCCATTCTCTTGGAAAATAGCCCATATGAGGGACTGTACAACTTAGTGAGTGTGGAAGTAATAGGAGTTAGCCCTATCATCCCAGACATGGCATTGTCATGGTTGGCCGTGCTCATCACAGCAGCAGTCAGGCCCCCTTCTGCCTTCTCCAGACACGCAACATAACTCGGGTGAGATAAAATAAGGCCTGAAGAACATGGCAGACATCACACGATGCAGTAACAGACTGAGCAGACCAGTGATGTGCCCTTGGGAGAGGTATTTTCAGATAGTTGGAGTTAGGGAAATTTCTGATACATCTATTCTGATGACCTCCTTCTGCCTGCAGGTTCTTTTGTTTGTATCACACCCTATAATTAATATCCAAAAATGTACTGAGAGTTAGAGTAGACACTGAGAACAGAGCTGCGGAAGTGGTCAGGCTTTTCTCTTTAGTACTCCCAATTACCTTTCTTGCTTTTATGGCAAAATTAATCATTACCTTAATATGCCTCCCGAGGATAATGTCAGCCTGGCCGTTCTGTGGGTGAAAAGCAACACTGGATTAAAGGAGGCTCCTAGAGTTCTAAATAGTTTTTGTTGTTTTTTTTTAATCATCGGTTCTCAGGCTTCAACTGCTATATTTGTGATCCTGGAACAAACATCTTTTTGAGATAAATTAAAGAGTTTGCAGATAGAAAGCCTATAATCATAATTGCTATGGTCAGTGGAAGTCGCTGACTAGGATCACTTTTGAAAACTGTTGATACACAGGACGGTATCTGAAACAAAGTGGTATCTGAATCAACTTTGGTGAACAGGTATATGAGAATTATTATGAGCACATTTTGGGACTGTTATCTTTTCTCATGTTTACCATCCATTATCTGCCTTTGTTCTGGTTCATGCTAGTCTTTTTATAATCCTTTTTTAAAAATACAAAATCAATACAACTTTAATTACAAAAAGCCCGTGGTGCCTCTAGAAAAACAGGATAAACAAAAAAGGACATTTTGAAAAGGGGCTAGTGATCTAAGAAGCGTGACCTCAGGCTATCCTATTTCTAAGGGGCGATGTTGTGATCTCTTGGTCCCATTATGATGATTTACACATCCATATCTGGCACCTTTTGTTCTTCCGCAGGCTTTGTGTATGGTAAATGGAGAATTGCATACCAACCAGGGGTTTGACATTTACAATGCTTTGTAGCATAAGATAGAGTCACATCTGGGCAAACATTGTCCCTGGTGGTTAGCGGCTCATATCATCTGTGCATAGTCTGGCTGCCAAAATGATGAGCACTCATTAGAAATGTCCCATTTACTCTCAGAGCCAAATAAAAGCACAAACTAATCTAAAATGAACATTTGCAGGGTTTGTGTATGTGTGTGTTCAGTTTGTGCTGGCTTCTTCCAGGGGCATACGATGGCTTGTTTTTCCTTCAAATATTGTTTATATCAATGGTCTGAATCAATGTAAGTGTAACAATGTAGAAAATCCTTGATCATGTACCTCAGTCTGAGCCGAGGGACATTATACGAAATAGCCATATCAAACTCTTTTGCTGATATTTAATGTGTAGATGCTACACATTAAATTAAAACCTTTGTTCACCGACTGACATAGGCTCAGGTTTATGAAGACCCCTGGAGGTAGATAGATAAATAGATAGGTAGGTAGGTAGGTAGGTAGGTAGGTAGATAGATAGATAGATAGATAGATAGATAGATTTCTTTTTCCCTGAAAATGAGGAAAAAGTAGGCTTTCCCAGAGCAACTAAACTTTTTGTTTGGTTGATTATTTGTTTGTCTGTGTTACATCTACTGTCAGTTAAGTACCTGATCATGAATCCATCTTTGGGTTGGCTGCTAAAAAGATAAGACATACTGCAACCCATTTAAAGGACTGTAGAGAACTTCACAGCAAACACTTCTGTGTATTAATCTCATCCTTGAATCTTCTACCATGATTTTATGTCTTATTTTTCACTTCTTCATGCATTTATCTTACAGAATTTTGAGTAATTTTGTTGGTCACTTAAAATTATTTTGGGAACAAGGTAGATATAAATACCTAAAACAAAGTAAAACAAAACAAAACTAAAAAAGTGGTCTCTGATTCAAAGAACCTATAAATTATTTGTAGAGACTATATAAATTTAGAGAAAGATTAAGATATAAGGAAGTCTGTACTGAGTGCCAATACATTATAGACATTTAAAGCAATAGTACCCGAGAGGATGGGAGATTAATCTGGGTTGTAGGACTCATGGGAAATTAAGAGTTGGGATGGAATCTAAATACTGGATCTCTAGTCAGTTATATGATACTGAGAGTGACATGAACACCTAGGCATGATACCATATGTGACATAACAATGATGGAGCATGCTCCTCGCTAGGCAGACTGGGAAAGTTAGAGGTCTTAAGTATTCAAAATTTCTTGTGTTAGTCTCATGGTCTTCACTTAGACCCTCCATGGTCTCATTTTAGACACAGTTTCAGCACACTTGTTTTTGTTGTCTCAGTTCACAGCAGATTAGAGGCAGGAGGAACACTGACAACCTGAAGTGACAGCTTGATAAGAGTAGTGGCGAGGAAGCGAAGACCAGAGGCAGGGCTCCTGCATTTAGCAGTCGAGGGCCATCCCCCCTAGCTGAGCATACCTCGTAACCCAGCAACCTTCAAAGCAACATTCTTAATGTGCCAGTACCTGATTTTGCAAGAAATGGGTTTATATGTTATTAAACCAACTTTGGATAAGAGGATAGGTCATATGCAATATACTGGAAAAACACAGATAGAAAAATTAGAAAATAGCTCTAGACAGATGAACCAGTAACCCCCAATCCAATTCCACTAGTACTTCTGTGACCATGTTCAACCACCACCAATATAATGATACCATTCTTGAGGCCATTGCTATTATTATAAAATGTTTCTACCTAAGCATTCATCAGCAGATGAATGGATAAAGAAGATGCATTGTGTGTGTGCATGCATATATACATATGTATGTATAAGTATGCACATATACATAGATATATAATAGAATATTACTTGGCCTAAAAAAGAACAAGATCTTCCCATTTGCAATAACATGGGTAGACTTAGAAGGTATAATGGTAAGTGAAATAAGACAGAGAAAGAAAAATACCATATGGCTTCCCTCGTAGGTGGAATTTAAGAAATAAAACAAATGAACAAAGAAAAAAAAGAGACATAACAAACAAAAAACAGCCTTAAATACAGAGAACAAACTGGTGGTTGCTAGAAGGGGTGGTGGGTGGGAGGATGGGTGAAATAGATAAAAGGAATTAGGACTACCCTTATCTAGATGAACACCGAGTAATGTATAGCATTGTTGAATTATTATATTGTACACCTGAAACCATTGTAACACCCTATGTGAATTACACTTAAATTTAAATGAATGATGAGGGATGAATAAACAAACAAATAAATAAAATGTTTCTACTGCCCCTGCTCCACAATTGTATCCCCAACACCCCATGGTAATTTCAGACAAATGGTTCTTTTAGTTTCTGATTCTTCCCATTTTATAACCCTGAAGCCCTGATCTCAGTTCTCAGTTGATGGGAGTTGGAGAGGGCCAGGATTTAGGGCATCAATTCACCTCATGCCTTCAGCACTGACACTTCATTGTTGAATCTTTCCCTGGAGAAGCTTCTGTTCCTTATACATCAGGCTTCTGTTGTCCACCCTGGGCCAACATTTCTACAGATCAACAAAGATTCACGAACTGATCTTAAGATTTAGCAACTTGGTCGTTATTGGTAACCTTGACAAGAACAGTTTTGGATGTGTTGGGGAGGACTTGCTCAGAGTAGCATGGAAAGTGCATGCATCAAGGACGTGAAGGTGGCAATACAGGCAATGGTTTTGAAAGTTTTACTCTGAAGGGAGAAGAGAAATAGAACAGCAGCCAGAGTAGGATAGGAGGATCCAGGAGGCTGGTTTGGTTGTTATTGTTGTTGTTGTTATTATTCATTTTCTTTTCGGATTATGACATGTCCTGAGACTTACAGAAATGATCCACTAGCAAGGAGAAAATGGTGGTACGAGAATGAAGATTTGAATAGCTGAGAGTGACCTAGAGACAAGGGGGAGAGCAAAATAGGAAGCCACAGAAACATGTGGGCAAGGACCAGCCCAGACAAAAGTCTACCTCCCATAGGGCTGTCCCCTGTGAAGTTCTCCTCTTGTCCTCCCAGGGGTTCTCACCTGGAGGAGACATGCCAGTGTGGTCACGTATCGAGGATAGGGATGATAATTGGACTCTGCACATCTTGGAATTCCAGTTGACACGACTTGATCAGGTTAATTTTATTGGTACCAAAGTCTATTTTCAAAGTCTATTTCAGAGAAAGAAAAAAAAAGTTTGAAGAAATAGAGCAAGCTGGAATGAGAAAGCAAAGGAGATTAATGGGCTCATTTTCTCCCTTTTTGTAAATACAGTTTGAAATCCTACCAAAAACAACCCAGACTGAAAATAAACCAGAGCACTGGAAACTCACACTGGCAATTCAGTTGTCAGTTAAAAACAGTCTCCTGGCATTATGGATGAGGGTCACAGCTCCAGCACATCGAAGGAGGGAAGAGAGAGGAAAGAGAAGACAAGAAGGGAAGAAGGTGCCGAGAGGAGAGGAGTGTGGGGGAGGGAAGGAAGATACAAGAAAAGAAGACAAACAGAGAAAGATGGAGAGAAGACAGAAAGGGTAAATAGCCAAGAGGGATAAGAAAGAGGTTTGCAGTTGTAAGTGGTTATTATTCCTTTCTCCACACAAATGCCAAGCAGAACAGCAATATGCTCTTAGATTAAAAGGCAGCAGCAGCCCAGTCTCAGAGAGTAGTGTGATGTTTTGGTCTGATGTCTTGCTCCCCAGATATAATCACTATACAAAATAAAGACAAATGAATAAGGTTGGGTTTTTTTCTAATAGAGAGAGCCTTTGAGTTTGGCTCAGAGACAATGGCCTGTGGTTGCATCTGATTATAGCTCATCTCCATGGGGGCAGAGATAGCTGTTGTCAATGTCTGAGAAATTATGAGCTTCTTTAGCAAGATGAACTCTGTGATTATAATGACACTTGGCATTTGCACACTTTGTAGCCTTTCTCATTTGAAAATCATGGAGTTATTTTTATATTATAACCAGATTCGTGTGTGTCCCTTTGGGGTACATACCAGTGAGTGTTCCTTTTCTTCCTTTCTCTTTCTCTTCCTTCCTTCAATTCTTTCCTCCTCCCTCCTTTCCTTCCTTTCTTCCTCCTTTCCTTTCCTGTCCTTTCTTTTCCTTTCCTTTCCTTTCCTTTCCTTTCCTTTCCTTTCCTTTCCTTTCCTTTCCTTTCCTTTCCTTTCCTTTCCTTTCCTTTCCTCTTGCTATTTTTTTGAAAATGGGCACAGAAAAAAAAAAAGAAATGGGCAGAGGTGGGGACAGGGATGCTGTCATTTGTAATATTGTCATCCAGATAGGCAGGCAGTATCAGAACTTGAGTTCATGTGTGAGACCAGAGCTCATGAAGCAAGCCAAAGCATCGACATAGGTGTGGCTACATGGTAGCTCTCTCGGAAAATAGAGACTATTATTTGGAAGTCAGGCTAAATGTTACCACAGGGTCCAAAGATTTTCCTATTCCCTGAAGGCAGAGCCATTTCTACTTTCAAGCGGTCTTCAATATAACCTGACTTGAAACAGTGAAGGTCTCCCCAATCTGAAAACGTCCTTTCACTGACTACAAGAGATTCGCACTTTACCCATTACTTCAAGATAAACCCCTCAAGTGCGTTAATTGTGTGTGTTGACAATTTAAACTATCAGCATCCGTTAAGACTTAGTGCGACTTGGTCTATGGAATTTGCTTTAGCCACTTTATAGAAAATTAAGAAGATAGGGACACTGAACAGATTACAAATGTGTGTGTTTGTGTGTGTGGTGGCGGTGAGAAAGAAACGCCTGAAACATGATTGGGAAAGTGGGAGCCGAAAGGAACTCTAAGGGCTCTGGACGTGAGAGAAAGAAGGAAGCAAACAGGAAGTAGTAGCTGCTAACTGCCTTTGACCAGCACTAAGTCTAGAGTTATTTCCATGTCAGTGATAGCCTAGTGCATTTTTCTATACACTTTTTACTGAGATCAAAACAGAGAATAATAAGATGCCATGTACTATAAAGCAGGGTTGGAACTCCCAGAGTCTTCATATCCTTGGTTCCTCTTGCCCTCCAGCACTGACTGACAACTTCTACCAATTGGTGTCAGAACTTTTCCAGCTCCTTTTCTTTCCTTATCCCAGTGTGGACCTATGGTTGCCAGATAAAATACCAAACCAGGCTGAATTTAAATTTCAGGTAAAGAATGAATATTCAGGGGCGCCTGGGTGGCTCAGTGGGTTAGGGCCTCTGCCTTCGGCTCGGGTCATGATCTCGGGGTCCTGGGATCGAGCCCCACATCAGGCTTTCTGCTCGGTGGGGAGCCTGCTTCCCCCTCTCTCTCTGCCTGCCTCTCTGCCTGCTGGTGATCTCTCTCTCTCTGTCAAATAAATAAATAAAATCTTAAAAGAAAAATTTAAAAAGAATGAATATTCATATGTATTCTTATATATGAATATGTATATTGTATGAGTAGGTCTCATGCAGTATTTGGGACAGACTTATACTAAATTTTTTTTGTTGTTTATCCAACATTCAAACATGACCTATAGCCTATATTTTTATTTGCTAAATCTGTTAATCCTACCAGAGCCATCCTATCTCGGTAGAATAAAACAGATCATAGAACTGGTCTGTCCATAGGTTAAAAATTCACCTTTGGGCTGCTCCTTGGCTTGTGTGCGGTGATAGCCTCTGATCTTCCATATGCCAGACTCTGATCATCAGAGCTGCCTCCGGCCTCCTGCCTGGTTCTCCCAGGGCTGCCTGCCTGCTGATACTTTGGCCTTCCAGTCAGGGAGTCATCCAGCTCCTCCTGGGCTTACTGGTCTGCCTCTGTCCTGTTGCCAACAGCTGGAGCAAAAAATATAAATGAGTGGAAAAGACAAGATGGCCAGGGTGGGGGTGGGGAGCTTCTAGAAGTCTTAATTTCCTTCATCAGATACTTAAAGCTAATTCACCTCTTCAACTCACAAGGTGTCAGAGGGGCAAAGCTCTTTGCAAATTTTAAAGAGACATAAAATAAGATTCCATGACTGTCACCCTGATGTAAAATAAACATTGGCAAATTGTTTAGTGGAGACAGAAGGTGAAAGAAAACATTTCTGTGTTCTTACTCACTTACAGTACTGTAGGCCCTAAAACTATGAATGCTGTCTTTTCTTTCCTAGTCATCTTGCCTTCATCTCCCCTTGAGAATGACCCGGTTTACCTTGTCACAGGGTAAAGCTCAGTTTTGGCAATCAGCAAATGTCTTTACTATTCAAAATTGCTGTAGCAGCTGCATTTCACTCTCCTGCTCAGCAAGCAGGTTCCTGGTCAAGTTCAAAAAAGGAGCCATACCTTCATTTGTGGGATGCTGTGTTGAAGTCAGACTTCAGAGACATGGCTTTGTGCAGCCTCCTGGGATTTAGCAAGGCCTGAATCGCCGTGACCTCAGTGCCCTTACAACATCACAGAAAACACCATCACGGTGCCCACTAATTGGTCACCTTGATGTCAGTCACAGCACGGAGATCAAGGACAGAGCCGGTCCCGGAAAGTGAACTACACACGCTCTCCGAGGTGGTCTCTACAGGTCAGGCTAGCGTCCTGCTGAGAGCACAGTGCGAGGGAACCTTACCCCGGGACTACTTGAAACACGGCTGTGCTGCGCAGGAACAAAGGACAGGTGGCCTCACGAGTGACCCTTTCCTCACCACCTACAAAGTCCAAATTGTCAGCCTTTCACACCTATTATGCTTCCATTATCTGTGGAAAATACTAAGTGCCATGCCCTGGATCTAACATGCACTGAGCAGGCTCTTGAAATTAGTTTCTGCTTATTGGTTTTAAAAATTATTAAGATTATTTTATTTTTAAGGTAGCAAATCAATCAAGGACTGCTGGGGTGTTACATGCAGGGTGCATATGAGAATATCACTGTAATAATAATCAATTTTTTCAGAATCCAAATGCAATGTATTTTTGTAACTTACACAGCAGTAGGAGGAAGGAGAAGAAATGTAGGGAATAAATCGAATATACCTTTCTCTTATTTCTCTCGGGTTGAATGCATTTGGGGGTTACCATTCTCACCCCTTTAAACCAGACATTTTAAATGGTAAGAATGACTGGGAGTAAGTAGAAATGCTAAAATTCTAATCCAAAAAAAAAAAAAAAAAGGAGAAGAAAAAAGAAAAAAAATAGCACTAACCGCTATAGAGGGTAAGGTTTGTTCTGTGGTTCAATTTATCAAATGAAATACTACACGCAGCCCATTTAGATAATATGAGATCTTTCTCTAAGTGCACCCATCTTCCTCTGCCCCCAGTGCCAGGACCAGGAGCCTCTAGAAAGATTTATTTCTGTTCTTAATATGGGGACGGGTGCTGCAGGAGCACAAGACAAACAGAATAGAGGAGACACTTGGTCAATTCATGGTTTAGGCAGCCAGGATCATAAGAACCTACCTAGAACTCTTAAAGATAGAATCCACTAAAAATAGTAAGGACCAAAGTCTTGGAGGCCCTGTCAAATAAATGACAAAAAAGTGTGAATTTTCATACATAGATAGAAGAGGGGCCCGCAGGGCCTTTATTCACCTTTAAACATAAAATACTCAAATATATTTTGAGTAACTTAATAAAGGCAAAACCTTTTGGGAGTCATCTGGGTATGGCATTTCCCCTCCAGGGGGTTCTGTATTCTAGGATTGGATGAGGACCATGAGGAGTATAACAGCCAATCGGTATACAGATCCAGCTGAAGAGTGGGGGGTGCATAAAACCCCTCCTGACACATAGCACTGAAAGGGCAGGCCAACTAGGAAGTTGAGGCACATGTGTTACTGATTCATGGGGTAACGGTGACATTTTAAGGAAGATTCGCCTCGATGGAAAGAAGTTCACTAAAGCAAAATAAGGAGAAATAATATAGGAGCTAGGAGGAAGAATCAGGTCCAGTTATAATTCTAAAAAATAAAACTAAATGGAAGAATTAAATTTTCTGTTTCTCCATCTTCTCCTTACTGTGGTCAATTATCAAAGATAGGGAGTAGATCAGGCAAAAAGGGGACTAGAGGGAGAAACAGCAATCGGGAAATCATTTGTGCCTGCCATTATCAACTGAGGCCTGCGGCAAATATCAGGGACAGTGTTCATTATTCTGCATACAGGCTAATACAGCCTGGGCTGAGGACGAGGGAGAGGGCAGCTAGAAGCCTGGAGGTTCTCTCCCTGAATTGCATGCGTGGTATGGACTGCGAAGATACAGAGTTGGCTAACTTGCTTAACTAGTTTAACTAGCTTTTTTTTTTTTTTAAGATTTTTATTTATTTATATGACAGACAGAGAGAGAGAGATCACAAGTAGGCAGAGAGGCAGGCAGAGAGAGAGAAGGAAGCAGGCTCCCTGCTGAACAGAAGAGCCCGATGTGGGGCTCGATCCCAGAACCCTGAGATCAATGACCCGCACCAAAGGCAGAGGCTTAACCCACTGAGCCACCCAGGTGCCTCTAACTAGCTTTCTAAGTACTTTTCTATCTCTACCATTCTGCGATAGCAGATTTAAGAAGAGATTTCAAAGAAGGGCTAAACAGACACTTGAGAAATTGTTTTGGAGTATGACTCCATTCGAAAAGGGACCTGGAGTTCCAATCTTAATAAAAGCTTAGGTAACTTCCTGGTATGTGGGAATGAAATAAAGGGGCCTGAGGGCTAAGTCCTTGTTTCTCATGCAAGAGGACTATTGAGGGTTCATCTTCTCAAATGTGAACTCCGCTGGGTAATCAGTCATCCCCATGGTAACCCAGCAACTTTTAATTGTCTTTAATTAAGGGGCCACAGAGGCAATCAGCTACATTTCTAGCACATTAATGAGGGAAGCATGAAGCAGTGTTTATACAAGTAGGACTCCTGGACGAATTTCTGAGGGCAAGTGTAATACACAAGTGTGACACATCCTTAAATCTGCAGGGTCAGGAAACTGACTCAACAGGAGAAAAAAATAAAGAAAATTTAATGTCTGGAAAAAAATATGAGAAATAAGTAAAAGAACAAAGAGGATCTTCTTGGTTAAATTAATTTAAAATATAGATTTTATAATCTGTACCTGGAATTCTTAAAAGGTAAAGACCAAGAAAAAAGACAAAGTGAACAAGTTAGAGGAAGCTAAAGAGTGACTTGGGCAAAATCCTGATACTGAATTACAGAGTAAAATTGGATGTGGCTCTTTAGTTCATTTTAAAGCTTGCCTGCTTGAAGTAGCTGTCTCAGATTACCACAGTGCATATTATTCACTCTTTGAAAAAATTTACTATGGTATTTACGACCTGCACTTTTGTTTGTCTAATTGTACCTATATATTGTACCTAATTGTACCTAAGTACCTATGTATGCTTTATTTGGGGGATGGGGCACCCTGACTCCTTGGGACAGTTTAAGAAGTGATTTTATACATATTTTCACCCTCGGTTATCACTACATCTCTTGATTTTTATGTGGCATACGCCTGTACCAGCTTTTCTAGTGAAAACACTGGCAGTAGTGTCCAGCCTGGGTCCTGTTGCCTAACATAGTGAAAGTCAGACAGGAACCTGCATTCTCTGAGTGGGATTCAGTGTTCTGCCCGCTACCACCTGTGACCCCAGGCAGGAGTACAACCCATATGTCGGCTACATCCTCTCAACCCTCCTGAGCTTACTATGGAGAGTCAATACAGATTTTGACCAAATTCTGAAAGAATAACTTCAAAGGAAAGACCGTTGTGCTGAGATGAGGCGGGAGGAGGAACATTTTCACTAAATTTGAAAAAATGTAAATATGGACTGTGGGATCATTTCTTTTCATTCGCAGTCTCATTAAACAATCTTAAACCATATTGTTTAAAATGATATCTGGTTCCTTGCTAGGTACTTTGAGGATAATTTGGAAAACAAAGACCTTTGGGAGGGAATAAGGTTCTATGTGAATAATTACCAGGGGACGACTGCTCCAATTCTCCACAAGGATACTGTTGGCAGCCTTGCTCATCTATTCCTTCCCATAGATAATAAGACCTGCTTGCACTGGGGGCTGATGCTTAACACTTAAACATTTTTATTAATGCCTATACTAATCAGTCAGTTCCCAAAAATCTGAAGTCAGCCACTATGCGCAAATCTATGTTCTTTGACAGAAAGAAAGGAACAAAACAGGCCCTGTTTCCAAGGTGTTTATAGGTTAGTTGGGAAATAAAGCCCACATGGGAAAGAACACTAACAAAGCAGATGAACACTTGGAAGAAGTTTTACAATTTGTATATTTAGACTTAGCAGGCACTGAACAAGCCTGCTGGCAATTTTTATGTGCTGGCTTTTTGGGCATTATCTCATTTCATTTTCATAACAGTCCAGGATATAGATATAAATATCATTCATATTCACATCAGATGTAAATACAATCAAGTTCATCTTCTGCTCAAAATTCTACAGTAGTTTCTCTTCTCATGCAAAGTGAACCAGAGCTTTTACGATGACTACAAAACCCATTGGGTAGAATCCAGTCTTCCTCTTCCACATCCTTCCTAAGCCCCTACTCTTGACCTTCATCTCCCACCACCCTCTGCCTTCCTCCCCATGCTCTGGATGCAATGGCCTCCTCCATACACCCAGAGAAATATCAAGCTTGTTCCCACCACAGGCCTCAGTGCTTACAGAATCCACACTGGATTCTTCAAGTCCTTCAGTTCTTTTTCCTTTTTTCTTTTCTTTTCTTTTCTTTTCTTTTAAAGATTTCATTTATTTATTTGACAGAGAGAACGAGGTCACAAGTAGGCAGAGAGGCAGGCAGAGAGAGAGGAGGAAGCAGGCTCCCCGCTGAGCAGAGAGCCTGATGCGGGTCTTGATTTCAGGACCCTAAGATTATGACCTGAGCCGAAGGCAGAGGCTTTAACCCACTGAGCCACCCAAGCACCCCCTTCAGTTCTCTTCTTAGACCAGACTTTTTCAGGAAGACCTTTGTTAACCTCCCTATAGGAAACTGCACACCCTGCCCTAGCTGCCTGTCCCTTCACCTAGCTTTTCTTTTCTCCCAAACCTTCTCCTATTGACATTTTTCCATGTTGATCCACTTGTGGTCTCTCTGTCTGGTCTGGCAAGAACTTTGCTTTGTTCCCTGATGTATTCCCAGTGTCTAGAGTGGAACTTAGCATTAAAGAGGCTCAACAAATACTTGCAGAATTGTTTGGATAAGTAAGGTTTTGAGAGCTCAGGTAGCTACCCAGTCACAGCCCCATGGCAGAAATGGGGCAGCATCCCCATCTTCTAATACAACCTATCTGGATGGTCTTTGAGAAAGAAGACTGTGGGCACTGAAAAGACATTTTCTCATAACAGTGCTTAGAGACTGAGTTCTGTCTGTAAACTGAAATTCTGACAAGTGTGAAACAAGGTACAAGATTACCAAGAGTGGGACCGCATTGTTTTATCATCAATCTGTAAATATGTCAGTTCATCCACCAGATGTTCTCTATGTGCTCAGTGCCTAGAATTGCAGACAAATTTTCTTTTCTCTCTTTTTTTAGGGATGTAGGTAGATACATGATGATAGATGGTAGATAGAAAGATGATGATAGATAGATGGATAGATAAATAGAATTTTTGAATTCTACTGTTGCTGGTTTCCTCATCTCTACCTTCCAGAGATTTTTCCAATTAAAGTCTTAAACAACAGAAATTACTATTTCCTCTGATCCTTACTTTAGATAAGTAAGTAGCCAAATTGACATGAAGTCTCAATAACTTCACATTTCTGGTAAGACTTTCACATTTAGAGAGTTTCTGAAAAGAGCACGGGAATGGTAGAAATTGCAGTGTGGTTTTAGGTCGAGGACGAGCCCTGTAACCCTCCTATCAGAGTGTTCAGTTGTTGTGAACTCTCTAACTCAACATAAAGCTAGCTTTGGCCTGGCAGGAAAGCAAATGTGAGAAGAAAGGAAGAAAATAACCTTTATGGCTTAAAGGAAAATAATGTTCTGTATTTGTTTCCTTCCTTTTCTTGTACTTTACTTTCTATCAGTAGAGGAATATTCTGTCCTCCACAAGGAATAACCTCTTTCATGCACTGAAAAATGTCATTTTTGAGTTTCTCTCTGGGATGATTTGACAAATTTTCAGGCTGTGTGGAAAGCACAGACCTTTGTCTTTCTAGGTGGCTTTAAACTGAACAAGAAAGAAAATAGAGTATGTTCTACCGTCACAGAACTTATTGTTTGGGTTTGTGGCAAAATATATTACAAATTTGTAATATTGGCAATGGTAATGGCCTCATGTAGCCAGTACTATTTGTTTTCTTATTTTTTTTAAGATTGATTTATTTATTTGATAGAGAGAGTGAGAAAGAGAGTGGTGGAGGGGCAGAGGGACAGGGAGAGAGTGTCCTAAGCAGACTCCACCCTGAGTGTGGAACCTGACGCAGGACTCAATCTCACAACCCTGAGATCATGACCCAAGCCAAAACCAAAAATCAAACCTCTAACTGACCGCACCACCCAGTGCTCCTCCTTATTGGTTTTTGATGTTCAATTCCTGTTTCTCTAGAAAAAGAAATTTTTTGGAAAACTCTAGAAATGTAAGTACAAAGTATGAAAGTACAGTTTTTGTTTCTTTAACTCTCTCAGTTAATTAAATTGAAATGGGGATTCTGCTGTTTGCAGCTTTAAAAAATAGCCAATTGAAATTTAATTGGTATCTTTTTTCTTTAGTATTCATGCCCTGAAGCTAAATTAATGATCAGTTGTAAGCACTTCAGCTAAGACACTATTATGACTTTTGAATGAAATTAAACCTAGGACCATATAGTGGATAAAATAACCACCAAGATAAGAATGACAACCGTACTATAAATAACAAAGGGTTAAAACGTGTCTCTGTGCACTTCGCTCTCTCTTTTAACAATTACAGAGAGACAGGAGGCTCAAGTGTATTCTAGGACCAGTAGCTGTTGTAAAACAAATTAATTACTTTTGCCCAAAACTGTCCTCAGTGGAGGATTTTGGGCCACTGGACTGTTAATACCTCTTTACTTAATCACTGTCCTGTAATGTCATCCCCTGATAGAAGAGATGTGCTGAAGCAATGGCAATCTTTTCACCTTTCTCAAGTCCCCACAAGAGCCTGATTTACAGGGTAAAGGTGTTATGTATCATTCTGCCTACCCCTCAGAAGCCCCTCTTTTCTTTGGGAGCAGAATGGTACCCAAAGAAGTTGGTGTGGGAGGTGGCTTTTTTTTTTTATCTATCTCTCTCACGTCTCTATCTCTACTTTCAGTCTTCTGTGAATGTCTTTCTTTTAATGGATTTTAAAACATCTTTGATGGACATTATATCTATCAAGACTTTAGACATTGCCATCTCTTTAATCAAGAATTCATCACCTCAGTGGTTTGCACCAACACCACACCAGATTAGCCCAGCACGCAAAGACATACCTGCTCAAGGACAAGGCCATGTGGAAGGTGTATGCTGAATTGGGGGAATTTGTGTATTATAACTTGTTGGTGCAGCCACTTCAGTCTTCATGGGGGCAAGGCCATCCTTTCCAAAGGCAAGTGGAGAATGCCAGAAAAGGTGCCCAGACAAAAAAGAAATCATGGACTTATTTATAACTGATATTTGAGTTTAATTTTAAGTGAATAGGCTTATTTTTCTCATTAAGGATTGCTGAAGCTAACATAATAAAAACACCTTCTCTGAATAAATGCCAACTGATGGTGGAAGCGACTAAGACATAGTTTGAATAAGAGGAGTACCCTGTATTTGACTACAAAATATTTCATACCCAAACCATACATATACACCTGAGATCTGGATACACTGAGACAGCATTTAATGTACATGATTCTCAGAAGCCAGTACTGCTTTCTGACCTCAGAGCTTCCTTCAGTGGAGTTTTTCAGAGAGATTTCAGGAAGAAATTCCTCCCTCAGAAATCTTTTCCCCACAACAGGTTTAAGGAGAGAGCTCACTAGGTGTTTTAAGGTGTGGAGTACTGAGGACTTCTGAGAGTGTCTGTGGAGAGGAGTCGACTTGAATGATTTCACTGCTTTGCTAGAAAATGCTGTGATTCTTAAGGCCTAGATTTGGATCCCCTAAATATTGGCATCATTCTGTGGATTCTAATTTCTCTTCTACTAAAGAGATTGTAATTAATAATCAGGAATTTCAATGCCAAGGGTATATTAGGGAACAACCTCACACTGTGCTATTGAATATAATGTTTAAATGATCATGAAAATTGTTTAACAGTAATTCCTAAAATGGAGCTTGATCTTAGGTCGTGTGTTCATTGTCTGTCTTTCTCTCTGTTCTAAAGGGTTAATGTCTGGAATATGGGTGATAAAGCAAAGGAAAAATCTTTTGCTCAACAATATATAATTTAAAACCCCAGCGATTGTTCTTGGTCAGTTTCTTGCAATCTGCAAGGTAATTTTTTTCAATTTATTTGGAATTAGTCAAGTGCACTGTTGAAAAGGCAGAGTGAATTGATGCTAAATAGTTTTTGGAAGATGTAATTGTCTGATGATTTGTAAATAGCCAAGCTTATCAAAAAAGTAATTTAAATGTTATGCTGACAATTTTGTTCCGTTTAGTATACTCTGTAAACTGGGGAATCCAATTTTTTGCCCTCATTAGCATGAGAATTCTCTTTGCCTGGCTAAATGATTTGAGGGCCTAAGGATGTCCAGAGCTTTGGAATCCAAACTTTTAATAGTCTGTTACCCAGCATAACCATCACTGATAGGGTGATAATGCCAAAGTGTTTTTCAATAACCAACTTTTATGTATCATTTGATTGGTTGAAATATGTTCCTTACATGATCTATCCATGTCTATCTCTGGAGGAAGTGGGGCTTTGTTGATCTGTCTCCATTTCCCTCATTTGCCCCCACCACTCCATTTGTACTCCTTTTTTTTTTTTTAACAAAGATTTTTTTATTTATTTTAGAGGAAGAGAGGTTGAGAGAGGGAGAATGCGAGTGGAGGGAAGGCAAAAGGAGAGGGAGAGAGGGAATCCTCAAGCAGACTCCCTGCTGAGCATGGAGCCAGACACAGGGCTCAATCCCGGGACCCCGAGATCATGACCCAAGCCAAAACCAAGAACTGGATACCCAACTGAATGAGCCACTCAGGTGCCCTACCATAAGTACTCTTTAATGTGAGTGTCCTAACCTCCAGAGTGACAGCTCTTTATCAAATGAAAGAACTCTGACAAGTGCATTCATATAAACATCTTGGGGGCTGGATCATTTTGATTATTTTATTCATAAAAGTGGTAAAATCAGGATGCCGTGGCTCAGTCGGTTAAGCAGCTGCCTTCAGCTCAGGTCACGATCCCAGGCTCCTGGGATCGAGCCCCATGTCTGGCTCCTTGCTCAGCAAGGAGTCTGCTTCTCCCTCTTCTGTGCTCTCTCTCCCACTCTCTCTCTCTATAATAAATGAGTAAATAATCTTTAAAAATAGTAAAATCATTTTTTAAAAAGTTATTACAAGGTGAAATATTTCCTAAGACTTTAAGTGCTTTATATACATCATTTTACTTTCCAACTCTACAACAACTCTAAAGTAAGCATTTTATCCCTAAAAACTATAAAGTATCTAGAGATTTGTTAGATGAAACAACTAAGCCATAACGTTAACTTGCTATGGTCATATTTCTAAGTCACCAACTTGAGACTCAAAACTTACTTCCAGACTGAACTTGGGTGTTAACTACCAGGCAAATTGCCTTAAAAAAAGAAAAAGGAGAGGAGAGGAGAGGGGAGGGGAGGGGAGGGGAAAGTTACTATAACCAACTCAGAAAATTGTGCAATTTCAGGTTCAGGAATGGAAATATCTGAATATACCCGGTCTGGTGTTGGTTCCAACAATATTTTAGATCATACTTAGGGACAGCTATCTGTTTGGAGAGAGGATATGAAACTGCATTTACATATCACTTTACATAAAAATTGAAAAAATATCAGATTAAAACAAGTGGCAGTAGAGAAACTGAGGGAGTTTATGCATTGACTAAAGACCCCCCCCCATACACACACCCAATATATCACTTATCTGTATCACTTATTTGGTGAGAGAATGAGCCACAATTCTACTGCCAAACACCTTTGAATCAGGCTTACAAAAAAATGGAATAAACTGTTTCCTTCTCCTTAGCTTTTGGTGGAGGTTGTTATTAAGGATAAGATAGACTCTTGTAATGTGCTAGAGTATCTGGAAAGAGTACGCCATTATCCCAGTATTTGCATGAACATCTGAGACTAAGTGTGATATCATCTTAATCACCTAGCAGAGACAGATCCTGGGGCTGGTCCCAGGATAAGGATAACAGAAGGAAAGAGATGACCCCAGGCCACAGCTTCTTGTAAAGAACAGCCTAGCATGGAGGATTATAACAGAGGGTTCCATGAAGACTGGGAGGAGGGCAGATGAAGGCAGCATATTCAGGATAGAACAGGGAGGAAGGAGTGCTGCAAAGTAGGGAGAAGGTAACAAAAATTTATGCCTGCTTTGTCTACTATGTTTTTTCAATGGCTCTGCTTCTGAAGTTTCCATATATTTCAATTAGATCTGGCTGCACAGCCGGGGCTAGAATGCATCCGCAACAGAAAGAAGGAATGGCCCAGGCCGGAGGTGTAGCAGGCTCGCGGCTCTGCTGTTTTGTTCTACTGCATTGAATAAAATGAATCTTTTCAAACAGGTGAATTTTCCAACAGAAATGGCCCAAACAGCCTCAGCTCATTGAATAGAAAGTGTAATGGTGATCTAAACCTATTACCTTCAATGGAGTCTGTGACATTTTCTTCCAGCATATTGAATGGGGAGAGAGAGGGAGAGGGAGAGAGAACTTTTTCCTCCACTCACTGTGTTGCGTCAGTCATTGTAATGCTAGTCACAATGCATTAAAAAGCATTGAGAATCAACAGGGCTGGTTCTTTTGTAGCAGGAGTAATAAATGATTTTACCGAACAGAATTAAAATGCTGGTTAAAATCTACTCTGTACACATTTTTCGAATTTCTCACCAAAGGACCTTTCTCTTCTCCCCTACAAATCCAGATATCAAAAATTCTTATTAGTTAACAGTTTTCGGCAAGAATACATATTTTTCACCAAAGATTCTGGCATATTTTTACAGTGAAATACCATAAATACTGTCTCCCAACATGTTCTCCCTTACACCAATCTTTATCTCAAATCATCTATAACTATGGTTGAGAAATTTTGATCTTATTTAAACTAATGTGGACTGCAACTTCTAGAGGGTAGAAAGGCTTTTTATTTTTGATGTTTTGTTTTGTATCTAAGGATTTGTTGTGTTGTTGTTGTTCTTATTGTATAATACAACCTGTGGAGAGAAATAAAACTGGAATCAAATCCAGCCTCATTATATTGAAGTGTTGCCTATGTGAAGGTGGCACTAGCATTTTCATTAGAATACAGTTGAAATTTCCCAATTTCAGTGACTATAATCATGAGTTTATTCATGGAATTTGAGGGTATATGGAACTTTTTACCACCCCCTAATTTTCAGGTAAATATTATTCATCATTCTCTATGAATTACTAATTTTCTCTATATGACATATATATTTATATGTAGAAAACACTATCATGAATTTCAAAAGAATGTATAATAATAGCAAACATCTCAAAGATGGATGAGAGATGCGTGGATGTTCCCTGGTAGGAAGGTACCTACTGAACTATCTTTATCATTAATGTTATTAACTTATATTGAACCTATTTGTTTTGGCTTTATCTTAATTTGGTCCATTCAACATCTTGTCTCTAATATTTATATGTACTTTTTCTTTGTCTCAGTATAAACCTATTGCATTTCATGTTATCTGAATTTTATAATCTTGCCTATTACTTACAAGCAATCTGCTGCTACAGTTGTTCTTAGGTGTTTTTATAAACTAATTTAACATCTGTTGGTACTATATAGCAATATCAACCTACAAATGGCCAATAGAACTTAGCATTGTTGAGAATTACCATGTAGATAAATGGAGTTACATTAGTAATTGTAGGATCCACTCCATATTTCATGGTAACTCAATGAATAATCAGTGTTATCTGGGTGATTTTCTTTTTAGTATTGCGTGCAATCCACATTTCAATGTAATTGCATTTAAGGGAAAGGATCATACAAACTACCTTTTTAGTAAATTAATTGATAATTGTGCTGAATTAAGGAATTCATATAAGTAATTCAGGAAAATGAGTTTTCTAGTATAGAAACAAAGGCTCAACTAGTAGGGAGAACACAACTTGAAAATTTTAAGAAGTTGCTTTGTCAGTTTGGTCTACATAGACAATTATAAAGTAGTAGTTTAAGCAGATCCTACATCCAAAAGTAGAGTAGGCAGAAATTGCACAGAACCAATCAGGGAAACCTTAATTAATTCCCATTCTAGTTTTGCTGCTTATTTGTTCTATTAGTTTTGAACAAGTCAGTCTACCTTATATTCCTTCTCTGTGAAGTGGAAATGACACCTATTCTTAACTATACAAAGAGTTGTTGGGATCCAACAAATGCATGAGTATATAACTCTCTTGGAGGATAATATATGTATCCTTTGTTGCAGAAAACAAAAAACTAACTTTTATGAAGGAGCATATAGATGAACAGCCCATGATCTCAAGTAACTACAACACATAAAAGATAATCATGTAACAGTCACCAAATCTTCCTCTGTCTGTAATGCCGCTGATCTTGAATGGACTAGTCACAACAGCATTCCAAGTGTCCCCTACATTCGGATAGGCTTAACAAAGATGCCTAAAGGCGAATGGATTGAAGGGATTCCATTTGGCCTTACAAGATCATTGTTCCCTGCTATGGAAAACCAACTGTCTCTGCTTGAAAGCCAAGGGTGGAATCCCAACAGTTCGTGCTAGAGAGACAGATTGAGAAGAATGTGCCTTTCAATCTTAGCTTCATTACTTTCTGTTTTGATGTTCACCATTATCCAATAGAAGTGAGGAGACTTCATTAGCTTGAATGTGCTTTTAAATTCTAAGATTCTCATTATATTAATGACCTAAACATGTGTTATGGTGAATCATAAATACAGAAAGAAAAGTTAGATCTCCAGTCATCCAGTCAGGATGGGTGCAACATCCGGATTTCTGGCCTAAGGGAGAGAGGAGCATCCAAGGTTCTTAACAACCCATTGGGAGAGCCTAAGTCAGTAAGCCACAAGCAGTAATACACCAAATCCATATGAATGTTCTGAAACTAATGATAACCATAGCATGCTAAGAGACCTCCATCAATTATCTGATTTATTCTGTAGCAAACTTGTGAGGCTTCTTCTGCAAGTAAAGCTCAGTGTCAATGACATCTTGGTAAGTAGCAGTCAGAACAGAAACTTAAGTTCATGGCTTCCATCTTAGTAAAAGTTTAATATTAGGTTGTCTTTTATAATTTCAGAGTGAAAAGCCCCGATGTTCAATCTGTAATAATCCAAACCAAACAAAGCAGCAGCTGTAGCAAGAATTATAGCAAGCCCATTTCTATATTGAGTTCTCTCTTGTTCTCTCTTCGCAAGCGACATCATCTCTCCTCTCTCCCTTAGGCCAGAAATCCTGATGTTGCACCCATCACAAGCTTACCTTCGTAAGGTTTAGTATTATATCTCCATTTTCCAGATGATATAATTGGTATTCAGAAAAGGAACTGGGATTTCAACACTAAAATGTCTTTCAAATCCTTAAAATTAAGGATTCTATAGTAGGAAGAATTTTAAAATAGCTTCTAGAGTCTCATTTTCTGGTATAGATGCCCTGGATAATCCCCTGCAATTGAATATGGTATGATCAATGAATATAATGACATAGTCATTCTTTAATGAGGTTATATTATATCAAAAAGGTGATAGGCTAGTCTTAACTTATTAATGGTGCCATCCAATTCAAATTGTTTGAAAGTGGGATGGGAGGGGGCAAACAAAACACATCTGTGAAGCAGATCCATTTTATAGCCTATCGGTCTGTGATCTTTGTCTCAGATCCTAGTAGCCAACAACTTTATGCAAATCAATGTAGTATTAGAGTGCGAAGACTCTTAATGACCATTCTAGTCCCGTGTCCTTATGGAAGTCACATAGTGTTTTCATGATACCTCAAACTTGTTTGTGGTTGGCTAAAGGCAGAAATCAACTTTTCCTGATTGCTCAATGACCCGAGATTTGCTCCAGTCTAGATTGCCCCAGTTTATGTTCTTAAATTTTGGAATTTTACATTCAGAAGCTACATCATCCCTACGACACTGATAGAGTTCTTCAGATTCATTTTATAAGAAATAGAGTCATCCTTATCACTAACCAGGTATACAGAAAATCTTGTAAACCTAGAAGGACTTCTTGGAGAAGTCTAGAGCAATTTGAGAGTCATTATTTGCTTCCCAATGTGTTAGACTTTAAAGGGAAAAAAATGAGTTTATATTTCAAAGACAAATCAGATGAACTGGTTCAATAGTTCAAAAATTTTCTTTATAGAGTCCAAGTCACAGACATATTCCTTAAGTTAGTAATTGGTTATTCAAAGACATCAAATCCAACTTTTGCTCATACATTATTATATTCTATCATTTGCTATTACTCAATCTTTGGATTTCTCTTATACCAGTTATGAAACAATAATCCTAAGCCTCTACATCGCTTCTCAAATTATTGCTAATCGAGTTCCTTGAGGGAAAAAAAATGTAAAATTTCTAATAGGAGAATCACAAGATTGGGTTATATTTTATAAATTATCTGTCAAATTTTGTCCTTACCCTCCCATCTCTACCATATTGGATGTTTAAGTTCCTTTTTTTTAAGTTTTACAATAAAATTATATTCTTGCATTGCTCGAGTAATCCAGAAAGCATAAATCAAGCAAGTAAGTCTAAAGAATATGAAAAAAGCACATAAGCCAGAAGAATGAAATTTGCTTTATTATCTAGAAGTTAGTTTTAACAATAGTCTTCTACAATCAAATTGCTTATTTTATGGGGGATAACCTGTGCTCTGGAGTAGTAGGTCTCTGAGGAAAATCTTCTTTTTTAAAAATTAAGAAAAAAGATTTATAATTAACATATAACATTAGTTTCAGGTATACGACATAATACTTGGTATTTGTATATGTTGCAAAATGATCACCACAATAAGTCTAGGTAACATCTGTCACTACACATAGTTACAATTTTTTTTCCTGTGATGAGAACTTTTAAGACCTACTCTCTTAACAACTTTCAGATATGCAATACAGTATTATTAACTATAGTCACTATGCTATACATTACATTCCCAAGTAATAAAAGTTCCCCTTCAACACCATTGACAAACCACATTCAGATTTTATAAAAACCTGAGGAGATTAAAAATATTATTCTCTTTTAAAGAAGCTGATTTCATTTTAGACATTGTCATTGAATGAATATTTTTCCTTTTGCTGAGCTAGAGTCATATTCTTCTGTGACTGATTCATTGATCCTAGATATGCATATAAAAAATACATTTCATCTACATTAGAGCTCTTCAAATAATTTCAGATCACCATTGTGTACTTGGACTCTAATTCTCCAGCATTAGCCCCACTGCATCCTTTAATGGATTATGATAGGATATGGTGCTAAGACTCCCCTATGTTCTCAGTATTTATAAATACTTGCCCAGAATGTAGTACTATTGGTTTGCACAGTTGGGAACTTCCCAGATGAAATCTGAAACTGGCCCCTCGTATGTAGAAGGTAAGTAGAGAACAAAGAAAGAGGCAGACCACTCCAGATTGGTAGGTGGCAGTTTTAATAAGCAAAGGAACTTACCTATGAGGCATGTCTTGGGCAACAACCTGCCAAAATCTTTAAAAGTTTATATGAAGGCCTTACCTGGGTCCAGTCACATGTATATCATCCAGATGGTCTCAACAACGCATTGCTCTCTCAAGGCTGTGTCCTTGAAAACATTTCTGGTTGTAGAAATGATGGGCAGAACATACATTCCAAGGACCAGGGAGGGAGCTTCAGTTGCCCAGGTACAGCTTGTAGGTCAACTGGCATCACATCCTCTCAATAACCTCCTCCAACAAGTCCCTAAAACAGATATATATATTAGTCTGGTCCCAGTTGGCCAATAGCAAAAAGAGTAAGGTATGAGTTAATGGATCATTTATATTATTTTTTAAATTGCCATATGTTGTTCCTTCCTCATTTGGCTTTCTAGTATTAAAATATTAAGCCCTTTTCAAAAAAATAAATATAAATGAAATATTAAGCCCTTTTCAAAACTGTATATGTGTCAGGATAGTACTGAAGATGAGTAGTAGGGCAGGGGATTAGACCATAAATACTTAAATTTATTTTTATTAAATATACCTAATCAAATTGTACCCACCAGATTTGAATTAGATTTTTATCACACAATATTTTCTATCTGTTTTCAGCTTTTAGCTATTTGTGAACTGGCCTTTTTCAGTTCATTAATATAAACACACAAAAGTGTAGGAGCAAAAATAGAGATTTAGAACATATTAGGAAGGATTCTCTACCAAGCTGAAATTGCCATTTTATTTTTTTAAGTTTTTTATTTATTTAAGTATTCTCTACACCCAACATGGGGCTCAAACTTAAGACCCTGAGATTAAGCATTGCATGCTCTTCCAACTAAACCAGCCAGGCACCCCTGAAATTGCCATTGTAATCAGCATACAGTCAGCCAGTTATAATTCAGTTTCAAAATAATAAAATTCATATCTTCATATCTGTCTAAGATGATGTCATGTGGATCCTGGAGCTGATCAATAGCTTGTTGAAGTGCATATGTAAGTCATTGACCATTTCCCTAATCTACTCATCAAGTAAAAGTAGCATTTGGGAAACAGTAAATCTGGAACTGGTTGCTTTTTATTAAATTCAGTGATTTATTCTAATAAGTGTACCTAACAATGAAAAATATGATGATTGTAATAAATGTTAATTGAGATCAGCATCAAACTCACTAATTTGTAGTTTGTTAATTCAACATCTTCTCCTTCCTAATTATAATGTTGCAATAGGGAAATATGAGTAAATAGGCATGTGTACCACTCCCCATGTCCATTCTTAATCCTGATATTCCTTTTCTTGATATCCCAAAGACACGCACAATAATAGTGGAATGTGCAACACTATAGCACATGAAACCTATATTACCAATTTTGAAATGATAAACTTGTCAAGATTTAGAGAAATAAAGAAGTTATGAGATTCACCATGGTTTTGTGATATTTTGCCCCCCACACAAACTAGTTAGTAATACTGGTTTTGTGTTCTTTTATGAAAATTAGATTGATGCATGATCACCTTCATTTCTCTACTTCTCTTTCATTCTCCAAAACTTCATAGGTGACCAATATTGATTTTAATTATCTTATCTACAAATTCTCTAAATAACCTAAAGTGCAAAACGGAATGACAGAGATTTAAGTTAATTTGTGGTCAGTACAAATTCTCTTATTCTTTCTGGAAAGATTTTAGGGTTTTTTTGCAAATATATTTTATCTTTTCATGTTTTAAAATAATTATCCTTAATTGAAAAGAATGAAGCACTATAGAATGTGACTAGTTATCTATACCGTTCTTTAATCTTAATGTTAAAGTAAGCTTCCCTTTCAAACACACCTATAAAAGACCTTTATTTTTCACTACTAAGTCTTCATTGTAAGCATCATTTTATTCTTTTTGACTATTCAATTATAGGAACAAGTCTCCATCATTTTATATTAATCCTGCATTGGGATCTTTCTTCAAGTCTAAATAATTGTTTCAAGAAGTTAGGACACGTTTTAAAATATATATATATATATATATATATATATACACATATATATGTGTGTGTGTGTGTGTGTGTGTGTATATATATATACCCTCACTATACACACACACACACAATAGAGCTATTTGATGGAGAAGAAATATGTATGTTTCTTATCAAGAATAATAATTTATAGGGTGCCTGGGTGGCTCAATAGGCTAAAGCCTCTGCCTTCGGCTCAGGTCATGATCTCAGGGTCCTGGGATCGAGCCCTGCATCAGGCTCTCTGCTCAGCAGGGAGCATGATTCTCCCTCTCTCTCTGCCTGCCTCTCTGCCTACTTGTGATCTCTCTCTCTCTCTCTCTGTCAAATAAATAAATAAAATCTTTAAAAAAATAATAATTTATCCAAAATACGTATTCATTATACAAATTTTAGGAGAAAAAAGGCAAAATGAAAAAGAAGTCATCCCCATTCTGCCTCAGATGGGTTCCAACTCTACCCAGACTGTGGCATCTTACCAGTCTTCTTTGCATAGTCGAAATTATTTGGTTTTTACCCTGCATCTTTTACTCAACTACAGATTATGAACAGCTTTCCATCATAGTACTCCTTAGCTCTGATCACTAAATACGTTCAATTCTCTGTCTTTTCTCTGGCAATCAAGTATGACATGCGAATTGCATCCACCACACCTCTGAGAAATTATACATCCTTTTTTGGGGCAGAAGGCTGCCAGCTACTTTGATAAGGATCGTAGTGTTCCAGATGGTAGTCTGTGAAATTCAGCACAAGAGAGGGTGAAGTTGGACTGTTGAGAGCCAGAACTAAGGAGACTCAGCATGAGAGACCAAGAACAGGCGTGGGGAGGAGTGGGAGCAGTAGTTCATAATACAGCGTCTAAGGATAAAAGGAAAGGTAAACTCAAGAAGAATATGTTAAACCATTGCCAAAAGGTCCTATGTTATGGGAGGTTATGCAGGAGTACATAACGGTAACCCTTAAAGTCATGTGGATTACTTTCTAGAAACTGGGCATTCAATCCTGACTGGAACCAGATCTCATATGGTGGCTAGAACAGGCAGATATAAGTACTCTTGGGTAAAAGAAAAGTGAAGACTTTTAAGACTTAAATGAATAGTCTGGGATTCAGATAAAGTTTAGGAGTGAGAAAAGAGAATAGAATCACATGACAGAAACTGAAGCGGAAGCCTAATCTGTGCTTCCATCAAAAGTGTACAGGGAAGAAAAGGAGGCAGTATTGGCCTGGGGACACGCCATATGAAGACAGATTCCAAAATTTCAATAATTAGAAAGTTATAGAGTCTTGCTTTGTGGTCTAGCATATGGTATATCTTGGTAAACATTCTGTGTTCTTTGGGGGAAAATTTGCATTTTGTGTTCTTGAGTGTAGAGGTCTACAAATATGAATTTGGTCAATGTGGTGGAGAGTCCATCTTAACTGATTTTTGTTCAACTATTCTACCAAAAATTGTGGGTTGGAATTTAAAATACTCAACTATGATTGTGGATTTGTCTGTTTTCCCTTTTGAATTGCCAGTTCTTTCTCTTTGAAATGTGAAGCTCCCCTATTAAGCACATACATATCTGGCATCATTACACTGCCTGATACATTGGCACTTTTTCTTCATGGTATATTCTTCTTTACTTCTAGTAAAAACCCTTATCTCCATTTTTCTTGTGATGAGGGTTTAACTGCTTTATCTTTTTCCACCCATTTCTTTTCACCTAATTTTTGTCCTTGGACTTAAAGTGTTCCTCTTACAGATAGCATACAGTTAGATCTTGATTTTTTAATTTAATCTTATCTCCATATTTTAGTTGGTATATTTAGTTCACTTACATTCTATGTAATTATTGATATGACTGATTAAAGGTTACCATATTATTATTTTATTTCTACTTTTCCTTTTTGTTTTACTTTTCTGTTTTTTAATTCCTATTATTTTAATATACTTATGTTTATAATGTGACTTATTTTAATATCCTTGTAGTATTTTTAAATATGTTTATAGTATGAATATGTTTTTTATTTCCTATTTTTCATCACTCTAAGAATAGAATGATTTTGCCCTTTTTTTCCCTTTCATTTAATCTTCTTTTTTTTAAATATTCCATTTGATCCTTGTGTGTAAGATTTAGCTATAATTCCTCAGGTCTTTGCATTATTAAGTGATTGATCTCAAAATTAAATTAGTTTCTTACCTTATGGTAATCTAATCAGAATTTGTAGTATACTTTTCACATGTATGATATAATATATAAGAAACTTTAGTAGCATAGTTGTATTTACCACTCCTATTGCTTATGGTGGTGGTGGTATTATAGTACATCTATATTATTTTAAATTCTGAAATATGGTGTTATACTCTTTGCTTTAATGTTCTTTCAAACAATTCAGAAAAAGAATAGAAAAATATTTTACTGTGTTTACTCCTTACTTGTCATTTCCAGTGATCATCATTGCTTCCTAGTAGATTTGAGTTTCCAGCTGGTGACATTTTTGTCCATCCTTAGTAAATATCTTTAGCATTTTTCTTTGTGTATGTGCACAGCAGTTGAAAATGAATTGTCAAAATTTCTGTTTATTTGAAATGGTCCTTATTTCACTTTTATTTTTGAGGGCTAGTTTTGTTTCTACTTGAAAATGCCTTTATTTAACTTTCATTATAGAAGGATGGTTTCTCCCTACATAGAAATCTGGATTGACAGCTTTCCCTCTCCTCCACTTTCAGTACTTTAAAGCTATTCCATAGCATTCGGGCCTCCATTGTTACTAATGAGAGGTCACCTATCATTTGCATCTTTTATTTCTTTTATGTAATCTAACATTTTCTGTGACTAGTTTCAATAGTTTTCTCTTAATTTTTGGATTTCAGACATTTGACTTCGATGTGCCTAAGTGTGAGTTTATTTATAGCTCTCTTACTAAATGCTTATCAAGCTTTTTAGATCTGGAATTTCCTGAATTTCACCAAATTTGAAAAGTTTTCAGCTATTATTTCTTCATTTTTCTGCCCCATTGTTGTTCCCTCCTTTTCTAGTGTTTCAGTTGCACATAAACATTTCCATTGCTTAATATTGTTCCACAAATTTCTGCAAATTTGATCTTTTCCTTACAACTTTTTTCTCTTTGTTTTTGAAATGTTTAAGTCTTATTAATGTATTTTCAAGTAAATTTATTCTTTTTTTACTTCAAATCTGCTCTTAATGCCATGCAATTAGTTTTATATTTTAGCTATTATATTTTCAATGCAGGATTTTTTTTTTCAATGCAGAAATTTTTATTTGCCTCTTTTTTTGGAGTTTCTATTTATGTGGTAAGATTTTTCTTTTTATTATGTATTTTTATTTATTTATTATGTATATTTATTCAGTTTTTAAACATATTTATAATAGCTGACTAAACCTTTTTTTTTTTTTTAATTTTATTTATTTGAGAGTGAGAGAGAAAAGGAGCAGGGAGAGGGGCAGAAGGAGAAGCAGACTTCCCACTGAGCGGAAAGCCCAAGGTGGGGCTCCATCTTAGGACCCCGGGACAAGGACCTGAGCTGAAGGCAAATGCTTAACAAACTGAGCCACCCAGGTGCTCCTGACTAAACATTTTTTTCTTGTTAACTTTAGCATCTGGGTGATATCAGACTCAATTTCTACTGATATAATCTTTTATTCTTGAACATGGTTCATATTTTCCTATTTTCTTTGTATGCCTAATGCTTTTGCCTGCTTTTTTGTTTGTTCATTTTTCTTATTGGATTCTAAATGTAAAGACTCTGAATTCTGTAATGTTTCTCCAAAGACTGGTCTGTGTGCTAAAAAAAAAAATTTACTTGTCTAGATTCAAACTCCCAAATTCTGTCATCTGAAATTCTCCTTGGTTGTTTCACCTTTCTCCTTCTGCTTTATGCTCAAGGCTCCTAGAAATTTCCTTCCTCCTCTCCATGTCCAATGTAATGGTCAGCCAAGGATTTGGATGAATTTTTATATTCATATTTTGGGACCCATCTCTTCAGTAGGTAGTTACCTGCATTGAAAGATTTCACTCCTAACTTTCTGGCTTTTCTGTCGGCCTCAAGCCCTGCTTTCTGATACCTCAGCCTATTAGGCAATATCTTTATGCAGCTTGAGGTGCCTGTTGATTGAGGAGTGCTCTCAGGCAAAATGCTGCAAATTCACAAATCTTTACTTGCTGCAGTCAATCTTGCAAGAGTAGATACTCCTCAAATTACTGTATTCAAACTGCTATTAAATATTATTTTCAGATTTTATAATTGTTGTTTGCAGGGTACGGTTGTCTGACCATGCTACTCCATCATTACGCTGAAATTGGAACACTCAACTTTTAAAACTGTCATTGTCTTGTCTCTTACACTTTGAGATTTCACTTTGCTTTCTTGTTTTCATATTGTGGTTTTTTTCCTATCCATTACCACCTTCTTATTCTTCTTCATAAACTTGGTATTTAAAAAGCGTTCTACCTGTTTCACTTTCTCAAGCAGGTAAAGTAGATTACATTTACATACACTTAGCTGGACGTATCTTTTGCTATTTCAACAAATAACTGGTGTAGGGGGAACATCCCCTCAGTTTCCATAGCTCCATGACAAGTATATAGATGGAATCCATTGAGGGCTCCTACTATGACTCAGGTATTTACACTTACATTTTTTACACTTATATTTTTAATTATTAAACAAGATTATCAGATGATCATAGTCTCCACCTTACAATGAAGGAACCAAAACTCAAAAAGCAGATTGATGGGACGCCTGGGTGGCTCAGTTGATTAAGTAGCTGCCTTCGGCTCAGGTCATGATCCCGGCTCGATCCTGGGATCGAGTCCCGCATCGGGCTCCTTGCTCGGCAGGAAGCCTGGTCCTCTCTCTGCCTCTGCCTGCCTCTCTGCCTGCTTGTGTTCTCTCTCTGTTAAATAAATAAATAAAATCTTTAAAAAAAAAAAAAAAAGATTGATTTAATGAAAATCCTGGAATGAAAAAGTCATTTTTCCCAAGTCTAAAGAACAGATCTTTTCCACTGTTACCATGCTCTTCCCTGGTCTTTTCTAAACATTATCTGTTTCTGTGCCTGCTTTCCAAAAGAAACACTATTTCCTGATCAGGTTGACCTGAGTTTTAATATCAGGTTGAACTTAAGTGTCTCTAATTATAGCTCATACCTTTTCAACAACAAGTTCTTTTCAGCCTCACTTCGAATCTATGCATCTAGTTTGAGGAACATCTATCTTCTCCATTGCCATGGTTATGACCTGCACATCTTTAAGTTACCTCATAAACACCGGCCAAGGTGGGGGGGGGGGGCAGTGGACGGTACAGAGAAAGAGCAGTTTACTGTGTGTAGAGTTACAGTATCATTCCTTCAGGTGTGGAACATCTACCTGATTTATTAAGCAAGGATTTGGGGATGCAGCAAACATATGCAGAGAGAGAACACCAGCAGTTCTTACAATTCAGTGTGGTCCCGGGAATAATAGACTACACCGATACTATCTTTCCTACAGGCCCAAATGAGGGGCATTTTTTAAAAGCACATTCAGCAGGCCTCAGGCCATGTGGAGTCCCTGGATATGTTTGTGTAAAACAGTGTGTGGAAGAAGAGGACTTTGGGGAAGACTAAATGATCTAATGGCAACAATTCGCTACATTCTTTTCTCTGAAGGTTACCGGAACTAGTGCAATTCAGGCTGTGAGCACCTGGAAGGAAATGCCCAGGCAGGCACTTGCCATTGAAATATGGTTGGAGAGCCATTCCTGCATGTAAGTATCACCCTGTTATTTTCTTTAAGGTTTTCAGCCTGAAACCAATCAACCTGAAGCCCAATTGAAAAAAGGCATCTTTACAATCACAAGCTGTGGGAAACTTGGTTGGTTCAGTGGGATCTAATTTGTTTTGGGGGAGGAAAAAAAAAAAGATAAAAGAAAAAAAAGGAAAAAAATAAAAACAAAAACAGAATTTGGAACAGTGGGGATTAACAGAAGCGGAGCTGACTGCATACAGCATGTTTGTGGTAATAAACAACAGTGTTATTAGCGAATATAAAGCCTGTGATAAACAATGCCATGATGTTCCATTCACCCTAATAGGCAGGAGCAGATAATTGGGACAAATAAAGTGCTAAAACAGTCTCTAACCACCTTTCCAGAGCGTCTCTCCGAATGAGTGAATCGCCCCGCTTGCTGCAAGGCGCAGCGGTAGCCTGGGATACCAGCTTTTGTGTTTCACTAAAAGAATACACTCCCGTTGCTAATGGAAAACAACAGAAGCTAAAGACGTTTGCTGGGATTGTCAGATCTCCTTTTTTTTTTTAAAGTGGTAATGAGTAGACAAGAAGACAATTCCACACATTCATCAAAGCTAGCAGAGAGCTCTTCCGAATACATGGCCAATTGAAGTCCCAAACACTTCCAACTATGGAGACTTTTAAATCTAAACTTAGAGCTCAGTTGTTTCTCCTGGAAGTTTCTCCTTTTCCACCTTCCCTCCATAAACTGTCTTGTCCCAGCAATGGGCTTTTTTTTTTTTTTCAGCAAGTCTTTCTTGTCCCCTATCAAAATATCATTCAGACAATTTCTGTTCTTTTGTTTTGGTTGGTTTAGTTTATTCAGTAGGTGAGACTTTGGCATGATGTTTTTTCTACAGCAGTAAAGATAGAGAATCCAACCATTTCTTCCTTCAGCCTCAGTTTCTCCATTGAGATTGCATTGGTTTACAACTCCAAGTACTGGCTGAAATTATAAAAAATACTGAAGTAGCACTGATGTTGAAAACCCTGGAAGTTATATAGGCCTATGGAGCCAGCAAAACCAAGCAAAACTGGGCTATTGGTGAATTTCTTTCATCCATTCAGCTATTCAACAAATATTTCTTGAGTGCCTACAACATATCAGACACAGTTTATTCCTAGTTTTCCATTTATATTTAGGCTCTATACCCATTTACTACAGCACAAATCATAAAAATCATCATATTTCAAAGGGAAATTATTTTTACCCTTCACTATTGAAATAAATACTTCCCATCTCAAACCCACCATGTCTAAAAATGCAGCCTTGAACCCCATGTTTCAGAATGCAGAATAGTAGAGAAAAAGGGGAAGAGACTGGGGATGAAAGCTTACTCCAGTTTCACAGATGTCCAGGTTCTTGATTCTTGAAAAAAAAAAAAAAGTTGAAACAAAAAATAGGAGCAAAAAACTGTAAGATGGCAAACTTGGAATTGACTGACACAGAATAAAATACCTTCAAATGGGGAAAGAGAATATCCAAAATGGTTTAGGAGCTATTTAAGCTACAGATGGATCAATTGATGAGTCCCAAAGAAATGATTTTAGGTGCCTGATTATCCTATTGGGTGTGAATATTTCACTCCCTAGAACTAATTCAATATCAAGCATTATCTTTAAAAACATTAAAGCTAAAAGTGTTCATTTAACATATCACTATTATTGTTGGTAGTACACTGTAGTAAAGAAGGGGAAGGTGGTCTTAGATTATTATTTACTATGAGATTACATTCATTACACCTCCATGATCACCGCAATGAAGGTAGGTAAAACTGAAGGGAAACAGAAATATGAGAATTTGCCAGATTTGTTTTACATGCCAAACATATTAGTATTTTTATTATTGACATTTTTATATACCATGTATCTAAACTTTTCCCTAAGACCCAGATCCCTTCACCAAAAGCTATTTATAACATTAGGAATATTCCTTTTGTCCACTGACACTAGTCTACATAGATTTTAGTATGCATCGTCTGCAGTAACATTATTTTAAGTGATGTCACTGAGTTTACCTAATGATATACTAAATGCTTTTTTTAATATTTGCTTTTTTAAAGATTTTATTGTTTCAGGCAGAGAGGGAGAGAGAAAGAGATAGAGCGCGAGGAGGCGGAAGGGACAGAGGGAGATGCGATTCCCCACTGAGCAGGGAGCCTGACATGGAGCTCAATCCCAGAACCTTGGGATCATTGACCTGAGCAGAAGGAGATGCCTAACTGACTGAGGCACCCAGGCGCCCCACTAAATGCTCTTTAAAAATATCTAAAATCAGACAGAGAAAGATAAATACCATATGATTTTACTTGTATGTGGAATCTAAAAAAAAGCAAATGAGCAAACAACAACAACAAGAGAAACAAACTCATAAATATAGAGAATAAATTAGGGATTGCCAAAGTGGAGAAAGGTGAAGGATAAGCAAAATACGTGAAAGGTATTAAAAAGTACACACAGGGATGAAAAGTACAGCATAGGAAATGTAGTCAATAATATTATAATAACTTTTTGTGGTGACAGTAACTATACTTATTGTGGTGAGCATATCATAATGTATATAATTGTCAAATCATTATATTGTACACCTGAAACTAATATAGTATTACAGTTCAAGTATCCTTCAATTAAAAATTAAAAAACATAAAAGATAAAATGCATGTGGTACATATACAAAAAATATGTAAAAACAGAATATTTAGCTTTATGTATTTATTCAAGTTTTCAGACATTATTAGGAAAACAAGACAAAAGGACAATAAAACACTTGCCTTAAGAATTATATTATAGAATAAAATAAATAATTATGTGAAATTCAAGAGGGTATCTCAAGTTCAGAGAACTGGGAGTTAAAAAATCACTTTTGTTGTAAGGGATGATTCATGATAAACCTTACTGACATATAGCTTAACTGGTTGTGGAAATGCAGGGAGTGGAGATGGTTGGGGGCAGGTTGGTAATGCAGGACTACCATAGGGTGCCCAGTCAGGTTGGTCACATGACATCAACATCTCCTTTGTACCTGCTGGTCTTTTCACTGTCTCTCATGCCACTGCATTAATCCAGGCAGACTTTCCTCCTGTATCCCATCTGTTTGACCCTTATCTACTCTTCAAGGCACTGAGGTCTTTCCTAACCACCTCAGGGTACATGCTGGGCTCACCCTCCTCTGACCTCTTATAGCTTTTACTTACCAAAAGCTCACCCATTTGATGCCAAGAATATATGGCTTTGTGTTATCTTTTTTAAGATTTATTTTTTTATTTTAAAGATTTTATTTATTTGTTTGACAGAGAGAGAGAGAGACAGCTAGAGAGGGAATACAATCAGGGGCAGTGGGAGAGGGAGAAGCAGGTTTCCCACCAAGCAGGGAGCCCGATGTGGGGCTCGATCCCAGGACCTGGGATCATGACCAGAGCCAAAGTCAGATGCTTAACTGAGCCACCCAGGCATCCCTTGTGTTATCTTTTTATAAGTAAATCTCCAACTAAACCGTAAACATTTTTCCCCTGGTTTTCTGCTGGACACTGCATTTGGCACAATGGCACAATCCCAGAAAGTTCTCAATAAATACTTAATGCTGCCTATTTTATCATTACATGATAGACTCTGTACCAACCAACTGTACCAGTTCATTGCTTACCACCCTCTGGCCAGATCTGGCCTAGACCTCTAGGCAATGGGAATGGGCTTTCTCATTGCATTCCCAGCTCAGTTGTTTGAATCAGATACAAATTGATTGTGAGTAGAAGTTATTCCAATCTGACAGCTGTCCAGTGTCTTGTTTGTGGAGAGAGAAAATGAGAACATGTTGACTGTGTTCTTTTTTCTGATGGGCCACAGGATAAAGAGAGAAAACAGGAAAGGCCTAGCATTATCATGACAATCAAGAGTGCCCACTCTGAGCTTGGTGCTGTGCTCAGCCTTGTCAAGGAAACACGGTGGCATGCCTCCACTCCCCTGAAAACAAACGTGATGACTAATTCTGACAAGATAGCAGAAAGCCCAATGGTATTTCTGTGGCTTCTTTGCATTAATGGAAGAGATTGGTCTCCACAGCTGTCACTGTACCAGCACTTTTCACTGACACTAAAATTCATCTTCCAATATGAAATCAGTATCAAAACAATCCACAGATAGGATCTTACTAGCTGAATTCATGGATTTTTCTCAAGATGCAAATTTATTATTTTTACTTTATTTTCAGGAATGGAAAACATGACCTTTCTCTCGCTCGCCTCATCTTAGCATCATGGATTGGTAAATATATTCTATCTTTCCCTAGATATTTTATTATTATTACCATATTTCCACAGCAGAAAATATGAAGGGGGAGAAAGAGCAAAAAATAAATATAAAATAGAGAAAAGAAAGAAAAATGCAGAATATCAGTCAGGCTTGACGAGGTTCCCCTAAGAATAGATTACCTAGTCTAATGTTGTGGAAAAATGACTACTATACATCAGCAGAAGAGGTCAGGAAATTAAATTTTATGTGTCCTGCCTAGAAAAAAAGAGAGTTTAGCTGAAAAATAGAATCCTTCATGGCCTGGTGGGAATTTTGAACATTTCAATTTTGTTTAAAAAAAAAAATCCAATGGTGGAAGTAACCACAAGTCAAGGAACAAGGTAGGTCTTCTAAACCATAATAAAAGAATGTCTATCAAAAGCCATGTGGCGGCCAGTTATCACCTATGAGATGATAGGGAGGGTAGCAGCAATGTTCTGGAGAGTTCTTAAATCCTATGAGGTTCAAGTTAGAGAAGAAACTGTGGTGTCCTCTATAGTTATTTGTAGTGTTCCTCTAAGAGGCAGTACCTTGGACTGGATGGCTTAGGGAATGAAAGAAATACCATTTGACTTATAAATTTAAGTAGAAATTCTTTCAAAATACTGTTCTTAAGAAGAGATCACACTCTTTTCCTCTTCCAGTGACCTTGCCTGCTTCTCAAGTCATGTTTCGAATCTTTTAAATGTATTCAGTTTTTTTTTTAACCTTTCTTACTCCTTTCCATATTATTCATACAAATCCATGCCACTTCTCTTGTCACCAAAGATAACTGATTTACTTAGACCCCTGGTATCATTTTACCACTACCTATCCAGTCAAGGAATCTAGTCCATCCAAAATTTCTATACCGCTTCAACATTTTCATTCTTTCTTCTTTTTTAAATTTTTATTTTTTCTGCAAAGACATCATTCTTTCCATTTACCCACAAAAAGATACTAATCTGTTACTAGTAGCAATCACACATGTGTGCACATTTGCATGCATGTAAGCACACACAACTTTTTTGACCCAATTCTCCTTCAGTTTGTCTCCTTTAATCTTTCCTATTTTGATGATCCAATTTGGTGAATGAGAAGCAAGTCTCTGGCATCTACTTTTCATCTCTTACAGTGTGGCCTATCAGATCTTCTCAGTCTGACTTTTTCTCCCGCCTAGCAGGGGATACAAGTAGTTTATCTTTTCAAGAAGAGAAATAACTCCTTAACAGTCAACACTTGAAATGTTTTTCTCATTTTTTTGACTTTCAGCATTACTTGATACTGCCTCTACTGCCTTAAACTTCTGTCCTCCTGGGTCTTTCATGATACAGCACTTTCTTCCTACCCTTAACTTATTTTCCTACTCTTCTAAACATATTCCCTATGTGGTCAAGTGCTAGATTAAGGTTAGTTCTTTCCTCTAGTCCACTTATCTCCCTTTCTTACGATGAGATCCTACTCCTAATACTTTCTGTTTCCTGAGAGGTGCTAAAACAAAGAGGTTGGAAGCGTGGATATGGCAGATGGTCTGGTTCAAGTCCCAGTTTGACATGTTTTAGCCATGGAGCTTTAAGCAAGTCACTTAACCTGTATAACCTCACCTTCTAATTTTCAAAAAAAAAAAAAAAGGCTATATCAAAAAGATATTGAGAGGAATAAATAAGAAAATACATGGAAAGCACTTATCATTGAACCTGACACATAGTAAATTCAAAATAAATTGTTTCATCTTTTTCAATTCACAGCATCACCCATTCGGGTTCATGCCCTCATTACATTCCCCTAACACACTACACTGATCTTTTTCGTATAGAACCTCTTCATTCTCTTGCTCTTTATGCCAACATCCCCCTATTTCTGTCATCCTGAACTCTGCAGTTGGAATTTTCTTCCGGAAGCACTGCTTAAATCATATGCCACCCCGTCCCTCTCCTTTTTACTTAAAAATCTGTATTAATTCTCCACTGCTTGTAGAATAAAGCTTAAATAACTAGCTTAATCTTGAATGCCTCCCCCAATGTGGCATCAAGTTCCTTTCTCTATTTCTTGCTTTTAACCTTGATATATCCAGTGTTAGGGTAGAATTGGTTTCACTTAATGTTCTCAAAACATGAAATTTTTGGTGCTCATGATTTTGTTCTTACTCTGTTTTCTACAGGCAATGACCCCTTCACATCACATTATTCCTCTAGAAATATCAGAAATGTTTAGTGTTCATCCCAAAAGTCATCTACAGAATCATTTCAGTATATGGATAACAAATCTTCTTTAATTCAGTATCTCTGTCAATAAATTATGATCTTTCTAAAGACAGAAATTGATGTTTACTTCTTTAGTATATAATTAATAATGAACACATCCCTGGGGCTTCCTCAATGTTTGTCGAATTAACAAAAACTTTTTTTTTAATTTATCTATTTATTTGAGAGAATGCATGCACATGTGGGCTGGGGGGCAGTGAGGGGGAGAAGGGGCAGGGGTAGAGGGAGAGAGAATCTCAAGCAGACTCCCCGCTGAGCACAGAGCCTGACCTAGGGCTGGATATCATGATCCTGAGATCAAGACCTGAGCTGAAATTGAGAGTCAGACACTTAACCAACTGAGCCACCCAAGTGCCCTAGAATTAACAAAAACTTATTCAGCACATGTAAATTATCTCATTTTGGGGAACTGTTGTTGGATAAGCAGTTTCAAATGTTTTCCCCACATATAATGCCATCCGCTGAATGCCTTATAATTGGTTTCTTACTTTCACCTTGCTATTTACAGACTATTTTTGACTCAGCATCAAGGATTGTCCTGTAAAAAGGAAGGGCAAACAGTGCATTTTTTGTTTAAAGTTCTTCAGCAGCTCCCTGTTTCTCTTGAAATATAATCTAAAGTTTGTACATCATCCACAAAGCCTTACCTGATCTTCGCTTCCTTATATTTCCGTCCTCATCTTCTTATGATCTCCCCTTGTTCTATTACTCCAGTCATTATCGGCCTTTTTACTGTTCCTTTGGCAACTGCCTCATTTCTGAGATCCCATACATGGGCTATTCTCTTCACCTGAATTTCCTATAGATATCTATGTCATCACGGACACTCCATGATGACAAGGATTTCTTTATTGTCTTGTTCACTGATGAATTTCCAACATTTAGATATTAACCTACCTTTAATTTATGCCTAGTGAATATTCACAAAATGAATATATTGAATAGTTGTGTCAATACATGTTTATTTTTTCCTCCCCCTTTAACTGTATATTTCCTTCAGAAATCAAAATGCACACCAAGAGAGATAATCAAATAGAGATACACTGTTTACAAGGTATCTAGCACCTGGATATTTGTACAGTTATAAATAGCTGATCACTTTAAGCTTCTTCGCTGTGAAGAAACTAAAGTCCCATCATGTGCATGCTTTAATCTGATGTACTCACAATAATGATTGCTTTGAAATGCTGATTCTTTTCACTGAAAAGGAGGGAACTAAAGCTCCATAGATGCCACTATGGAAGTTTTTACTCCCCAGCCAGAGTGGCCACAATGATGTCAAACAATTTTATTTGCTATCACATTCAACTTAACTATGCTCAAGCAGATGTGTCTACAAAGTGAAATCAAGGGTTGAGAAAACCATCCATTTTTTAAAATAAATTTTAAGTTCACTATAAGCTAAAAACATTTAGATTGTAGAAAATATGACAACAGAGTTGCATGAATGATGATTTTAATTGCCAAATTTATTTGTATTCTTCATAAACAAAATTAATGTGTTTCCAATATATGCTGTAAATTGACTGGTGGCCAAATCAATGACCTTACTAACATTTTTGAAATTACTCTTTTGTTCTTATTTTATTCATACCAGAAATGATTGCTACCTAGGATTTATAAGCATTAACAATTTACCAAATTATTAATCATTACCTTATTGAATGAATCTTGAAATTATCTCTTTATCCATTTATCTACTCATTCATTTAACAAATATTTATGCCACAAAGTGTTCATGATATCCAGAATACATCAGTAAAAATCTGACAAGAATCTCTGTCTCATAAAGCCTGGGATCAACATTAATTCAGATAAAAATCATGATAAAGTGGAATATCATGATAAAAAGACTTTTTACTTCTCCATGACAATATTATGCTCAGATTTTCCAAATCCCATGTTTGATAAACAAATATTTGAAAAAATGGAAGCAAAGATCTATTGCTATACACAAAACCAAGAGAAAAATCCTTGTTAGGATGGGTGGAATCTAAATTTAAAAAAAATTCAAAGCAAAATCCAATAACAATGAAAAATATATTTTATAGCTAGTGGTATATGCCATTCAGTAACATTAAGCCATTAAAAGAACTATCATAAAGCTCTATGCACATAAAAATGTAGCCTATATTTACATATAATTAAAAATTGGTAAAAATTCAAGATTTTGAGGAATGAACACAGAAAATCATATATTTTTCACAAAAATTGATAAGAGTAAGTGAGTAAAAAAACAATATTAAAGCAGACTTCTGCTTCTGACCAAACCTCAGTAAAATAGACTGATTGCCCTCCCACCTGAAATTATCCAAAAAATTGGAAAAGAAAGTTGAAAAGGTGATTTTAAAATACTGGGCATCAGGAAAAATAGTACAGTGAATGGTGAGAAACAATATAATTGTACCAGCTTATTGTCCTGAAAGAGTTTCTAATCACAGCACAAGGAGATGTCACCTAGGTAGACTTCCAGGAGACTCCCTGAGCTGAGAACAAGCATCTAAGAGACCAAAATAGTTATAGCGTATAGGACAGAATACCAGAGAGGAGCTATCTGGAAGCACAGAGACAGAACTCCAGAGGGTTCTGCAGAGGGTCTCATTTGAATATTCAGCTAAGTAATGATCAATGATCAATGATCAATGTCTGTGTAAGAAAACTTATCAGGTTTGGGATATGTTCAGTAGATTTCCCAGTGCTTACCTACAGCTAGGAATAGTGTCTCCTCCCTGCGAGACTGGAATTCTCCTGATTCACAAGACAATAGGTGGAGTACAAAGAAAGGGTCTGCCTAAGTAGTGGGAAATAATTAGCCTTAGACTAAACACTGCTCTGGTTCCACCCACCAAATACTAAAAACAGGACCAAAAAGGGATCAAACAAATTTCAAATAACTTAAATGCCTCCTAGATGAAAGCTTAGGAAGAACAGTATGAATACAAAAATATCCAGTGCCTATAAGGTAATATTTCTGATGTCTGACATCCATTCAAAACTGGCCGAGCATGTAAAGAAGCAGGAAAATATAACATATAATGAGGACAAAATTAACCAATCAAAAACAACCCAGCACTGACACTGGAATTAATAATTAGATATTAATAATTAATTAGATATTAGAATTAATGGTTAATGACACCAAAACAGTTATTATAACTGTATTCCATCTTCAGAAAGTTAAGTAGAGAAAAGTAAGACATTAAAAAAGAAAAGACCCAAGCTAAACTTCTAGATATTTTAACTCCAGTGTTTGAAATGAAAAATACACTGGATGTCGCTAACAGCAGGGTAGACATTTAAGAAGAAAACATTAGTGAATTTGAATTTGTAGATAGAATGAAACAGTGTGAGAAGAGAGAATTAAAAGTTGAGTGGGGCATCACTGAGCTGGGGAACAACTTCAGGAGGCCTAACCTGTATGCACTTGGAGTCTACAAGAAAAAAAGGACAGAAAAACTGTTTAAAGAAATAATGACTCCAAATTTTACAAAGCCAATGAAAACTGTAAACCCACATATCCAAAAAAGTCAACACATCCCAAGTACAACAAAGCACCTAATGATTTCATAATCAAATTTGAAGAAACTATGAAACCACAAATCAAAGAAAATAATCACATCAAGAAAGCACCGACATATTATAATTAAATTGCTCCAAACCTTTGATAATGTTTTTAAAGCAACCAGAGGTGAGAAATGGACATTTCAAACAAAGAAATAAAATAAGGCTGATATTTTACATTCCTTGAAAACAATGCAGGTGAGAAAATAGTGAAGTGACACCTTTAAAGTACTGGGGGAGGGGAGAGGGAAAACTGAGCTTAGACTTCCATACCCAGAAGAAATATCTTCCAAAAACAATAATAAAATAAAGATTTTTCTTCAGCAAAACAAAAGTAAAACAAACCAACTAAGCAAAAACAAATAAGCAAAGAACAATTATAACTAATAAGCCAACAAGTAATACAATGAAATCATTAAAAATATTAATTTAATTGAAAAGAAGTCAGGAAAAAATGAAAAGTGATAAAGAAACTAAAACATGCCTCTAAATAACCCATGAGCCAAAGAAAATAAAAAGGGAAATTAAAAAGTATCTAAGCTAAACAAAAATGTTCACTAAATATATCAGCGTTTTTGGAATATTGCTAAATCACTATGTAGGGGAAATTTATACATTATACACACAGGAAGGAAGAAAGCCAGAAATAAAATAAATGACTCTAGCTTCACCTTATCAAACTAGAGAAAAAGTAGCAAATGAAATCCAAAGTAAACAGAAGAAAGGTATAGATGAATTTTAAAATAACTCTGTTGATCAAAGGAAGCCAGACTAAAAAAGAACACAGGGAGTATGATTCTATTTATATAAAATTCTCAAAAATGTCAATTAATTGCCAGTGGCAGAAAGCATATTAGTGGTTGCCTTTAAGAAAAAGTCAGGAATGGATTATAAAGTAGCATAAGGAAATATTTAGGGGTAGAAGAATATTTTTTATCTTGATTGGATATGGTTTCATGAATGGTGTATATTTGTCAAAACTTATCAAATTTTACACTTTATATGAATTTTACTCTGGGTCAATTATACTTCAATACACCTTTACAAAAAAAAAGATAGTAAGAATACAGATAACCTGACCAAGATAGATGAAAAATCTGACTTGATTTTTATGTAGGATGAAGTTATTCATCAAATAAAAAAATCACATTTATTTAAAATATATACTAAAAATGTGTAAGAATTAAAGACAAAAGGCAGACAAGAAATCTCAAAGATTACCAGAGTTTAGTATTAGACCAAACTCTGACCATAAAATACATTGGAAATGCTTCACAAAAGTAAAAAGAGAATCGAAACTACCTTTCATATATCTGTTAAAAACTTGCATATTGCGGGGCACCTGGGTGGCTCAGTGGGTTGAAGCCTCTGCCTTCAGCTCAGGTCATGGTCTCAGGGTCCTGGCCTTCGGCTCAGGTCATGGTCTCAGGGTCCTGGGATCGAGCCCCGCATCGGGTTCTCTCTGCTGAGCGGGGAGCCTGCTTCCCCCTCTCTCTCTGCCTGCCTCTCTGCCTACTTGTGATCTCTCTGTCAAATGAATAAGTGAAATCTTAAAAAAAAAAAAACTTGCATATTGCACACCTAATACATTCCAGCACTTTAGTGGGTTAATGGGCTCTAAGTATTCTCTACTACATTAAGATGTCGATTATAAATTTCCAAAACATTATTAACATAATAAATATTTTGGCATTCTATAACCATTCTTGGATTATCTTTTGTCTTTCATCGTATTTCCCAGCCACATTATAAATACCCTTAATATCACTTATCAAGTCTTCTCTCTCTCAGGTAGGAACAGAATTGAGATACTCGTAGGGTTTTGAAAACCTATTTACTGAATCATGTTGAACTAAAATTATTTCTAAGATTATAAAGATATAAATAAAAGTATAGATTTAAAAAGTATCCATTTTTCTATTACTTTTATTGCTTATCACAAAAACAATAATCTCTTCATTTCTCAGTAAATGTTTTGTTTTTATCATAAAGACTATTGGAAGGGAATTTTAGAGCCAAGCCTATTCTAGAAAATTCAGAGTATATAAAGAAAATGATAGTCTGCATTACATAATCCTCCCTACATAAATATTACTATTAGCATTCAGTTCCCATGGACTTTATTAAATTCATTTCCAGCATTTATGGTAAAAATACAAGAACAAAAAAACCTTGAAAATTGTTATATCCAAATACTGAAAAAATCTCATAAATTGACATTTGTAGCATTGAAAAAGTTTACAGAGATTTAAATTTTACTTTTTCAGTATACAAATCATGAAAGATTTCTTGAGAACTACCTATGTGGTTCTCAAAACTATACTGGCATTACAGCATATACAGAGAAATATAAAGTGTTTTCTGCCTTTAGCAACTTTCTAGTTGTGGAAATAAAGATAAAGAACGTGAAATAGAAAAATAAAATTAAGTGTTTACATCTAATAAACCTGAGCAAAGAAGCATCAAATCAGGCCCAAAGCCTTCTTTTAAAGTTGAGGCTTGAGCTGGATCCTAAATAAGATTAGATAAGTAAAGAGGAGGAAAAAAGACATTCCAGAAAGGGGAACAGTATCCAGAGCCAAAGAAAAGAAGTATTTGGGGCCATGAATAAACCTCTAAACAGCTATCGTAATGTGCTGGGGAAAGTGATAAATTAAGTCTTACAATCTAGATACAACCATTTTATGAAGCAGTTTGAACCATAAGGCATGGAAGTAGGACTTGATGGAGTTAGTAATAGGGAGTTATCAAGGGTGCTTGTGAAGAAAAAGAAGGGTTGTTTTGTATGGTGAAGATAGTGACTATAGTTATTCACTTAATAACGATTTTCTCTTTTCTGTAAGATATCCCCAAATCTGTTAGGGATAGCAAGTATCCACAGGATACTTATTTGGTGCCACAGGAGCCAGGGGAAGAGAGTGAGTCAAGAAAGTGAACAGTGTCACAGACAGGTCATGGAGGGCAAGAAGACATTGGATGTCCCCAAATTCCATCCAGAACAGGAGAGATATCCATCTGGACATGTGGGATCAAGCCATAGATTCAGAGAGATAAATTTTCTTTTTTGTATTAATTCTGAATTAATGGGTAAAGACAAAAATAAGCTTGATAAAAATGAAAATAAATGAATGCCACACACAGAATTGGATATACCTATCCCTGTAAAGAAATATTGGCTGAGGGTGACAGGCTTAGCACCAAATTTCAGGTTTTGAGAATGAAATGGTTTTTCTAGAAGGATGAGAGAGAGATATTTAATTTGCAAAAGGAAGTCAGTGACTCCATGCAATATACATTTTTGGTACCTACTCAGTTTAGGAAACTATTCGAGGAACTCAAGCTGTAGAAAAAGACCATTACTTTGCATTAAAGAACTTACAATCAAAGGTTTATATATCATGAAAATTGATATGTAATATGAGTAATTACTATATTACAGGCAAAGCCAAAGTACTCTTTGCTTATATGCATACATAAATATGTATATTTTTAGTGGGAATATAAAATGTACCTTCAAAATACACATCCTTAGAGACATAGGCAGATTTTTTTTTTTTCAAAATGCTCAGTTCAACATAGATACAGAAATAGCATATATTTTTATATGTGCATAAGAACATATAAATTGAACAGGTAAAAATGTCTAAGTTGTATTTAAGTCATCACGGACAATAATTGATCTTAGCAAGGTTGGGTTTAGGAAAGGTTCTCCAACAGCTGGGATATTTGAATATATATAGAATTTTGTCATATACAGAAAGATTTGAGGGAGAAAAGAAAAAAAGTCCATGTGAAATACTGGCATTTTTGTCCTGCCTCAAGGTTGAGAGCTCATGGGTCAAATAGATTTATTTTGCCCATTTAGCTTAATCCTGGTAATAAGTATGCATATATTACCAGAATTTTGTGTGCATCTATCTATCTAATGTTTAAATATCAAATATGAGCATATAACATTTAGAATAAAATTTTATATATATGGAAAACCAGGAATATAAATATATAGTTATATGGATATAGATAGATATATAGGAATTGGGATGTTCACTCTAATTGATGCTTTGATTGATACAGCCTTATGTCGCTGAGTGCAAAGTGTTGAGATGGTATTAAATAATTGTTCAGTGTCAGTATAAATATCCTTCAAAAAGGAAATGTTACCCTATGTGTAAAGATAAAGCAACTTCCTACACTTGGCATAAACTTTGTGGTCCCACTGTGTCCCTAAACCAGGAAAAATCACTTGTATTTTCACTCACAGCTGATACAAAACTAATCTCAAAGGTGTAAGTCTGCTGTGGGTTTTTTTGGTATCCCAGGGTAAAACTCAAAGAACTTTATTCTTCATGACAAAGAGACAAGCTTCAATTTTACAATGGAAATAACAGTGTTAAAAACAAATAGAGGGGATAAGGAGAGAGGGAGGTAGAAGAGGAGGAGGAAGAGAGGAGAATGAGGAGAAAGAAGAGTATGAAGCGAGGAAAAGGGGAAGAAGGCTGGTTATCTTTAATAGGGAACACATTCTTTGAAGCTGGTTTGTAGATCAGAATCAACACAGAAGCAAAAGCGTGGAAAGGAGAGATGTGCAGAAAGGACATGTAATATGCCTTGGTTATCACTTGTGTTTAGGAGACGAAAGGGCAATTTAGGGAGAATAAGGTTCAAATCCCTTGGACTAATTTTGAGTTGTAATGAGTAGCAGGTAAGAAAAATAACCAAATCCTGCTTATAGTTCCTGAGAGAATGTAAAGACCTGTGTTATGACAGGCAACGAGAGGTTCCAGTCAACTTATTTTTCTCATCTGACAATGAGACACCTTTAGATCTTTAGAGACATCTTTGGATGCTAGTTCTTGTGGCCTCTTTACTCACAGGAACCACATTCTATGCCAACAGAAAGGCTATAGCTGTCTCTTCTCCCATATGAGTTAGCCTTCCTAACTCATTTTTAGGCTGAGTTTATACTACAGTTTATACTGCTCATTTTTAGGCTAGGTTTATGTTTGTCAGAAATTTTAGAGAAAACTAAAGGCAAAACATTTTTTAAGCCAGTCATCAAAAAATCATTGAGTCAAATGCTTGCTAACCAGTTGTTTTGAAAAGACTTGTTTCAATACTTAGAAATGTTAAGTGTTCTCTCTCAAGCAAAATAAAAACAAAAATCTAAAAAAAAAAAAAGAAATGTTAAGTGTTTATGACATCTGGGCAGGCATGAAAGGACTTCAAGGGGGAAAGGGCTCATGGGTAGAAGCTGGGGCCTTTTTAATAAAAGTAAAGGTGGTTTTAGAGGAAAAACTAGCTCTGAAGTTTTCACATTGCTTAAAGACCTTAGCTAGGGCAGCATTTATGTCTCCATACTATGTGTATTTGTTTTATGTTATTTCACAGTCCATCGGAAATGAGAGTCAAGTTCAGGAGACGTTTATATAATGCTGAAGTGGAGGGTGCAACAATGTACACAATGCAAATATTTATCCATTCTTCACAGATGGCTAAAACAGATCTTCTAGACCAGGGGTCTCAAAGTTGAGTCCATGATCCCCTGGAGGTACTCAAGACCTTTTCCAGGGAGAGTGCAGAGTCAAAACTATTTTCATAACAATCTTAAGATGCTATTTATCAGTTTTATGTGTTACACCAACAGTGCAAAAGCAATAGTGAGTAGTAATGGCAATGCCTTAGTATGAATGAAGCAAAAATTAAAACTTTGAAAAACTTGTAAGTGCGACCTTGAGCCGAACAGCTTCACAGTACTTAATGATATTATGAGTTCAGTTTGGTTTTTTTTTTTTTATTATTTTATTTTATTTTTTTCAGTGTTCCAAGATTTATTGTTTATGTACCCAACTCATGGGGAAAAAAATGATTTTTCCAGTAAGATGAATGGTAACAAATGGGTGAATTTACCAACATTTGGAAGATCTGCAAAGCTCAGAAGCCAATATTTTCCAAATGACTAATGCACAATTTTATAAAATTAGGCACAAGCCAAAGAGTCATTCAAAAAACAAGATATATAAAACAATTTACTGGAAGTATCCAAAGCCCATTGGTATGCTTTCATATTCCCTATTGCAACTAAACTTTAAGAAAAGACAACTTGTCGAGTTTTGGTGTAGTATAAAAGAGATCCACACGTGTCTGAAAAGGTAATTAAAATACTCCCTCCTTTTCTAACTCACATTTATTTATCCTCATTCATATTTGACTGAGGCTGGCTTTTGTTCATAGGCCTCAACAAAGAGACTTATCTTACAGCCCGATTGCAAAGAAACAGATATGAAAATCCTTGTAAAAAGGTAAAATAGTGCCACTTTGCGTGTGTGTTTGTGTGTGTGTGTGTGTGAGGGCACGTGTGTGAAGGAAGAGACAAAACTTTGAAAACATAGGAGAACTCAAGCATTTGGAGAAAGAACAATTCCTTCTACTCACATCAATATTTCTTTCTGGCATCACTGTGTGTCACGTGATAGAATAACATAATAACAATGATGGCAATGTTGACTCCTCATTACTACATTTTTAAAGTAGTTTAAGAACCACTACTGTAGGTCATTTAAGGCATTTTGGTGGAGAGGCATAGACTTCAGAATCAGATGGACCTGGGGGCAAATACAGGCTCACTTATTTGAGTGTGTCCTTGGCACCTTCATTTTCATGAGCTTCCTTAGCCGTAGAATAGGCTTAAAGGTATTTCCATTATATAGTTTTTGTAAGAATTAGACATGATCTAAATAATGTACTTCATACAGAAACTGGCACATAGTAAATCTTTAATTAATGACTTTTTAATACATAATTTTTATAGATTTTTGAGTAAATATGAATATAGATATAGGCATCAAATAGGTTTAAAAAGGACTATAAAATACTTTTTATTTTCATTTCCTTAAATCATATTCATATCAATATAATTGGGATGGTAGAAGCAGCTTTGACGATGAGATATTGACAAAACATAGGATAGGTATGTAAGTGAAGAAATGCACCAGAGCCAGGTATATGAATTATATACAGGAATTTATAGTAGAAATTACAAATAATTTCCTATGGCTACTACTACTCTAGCTGCTATATATTTTAAGGTTATTCTGGTGCCAAAAAATATGTGGCTGAAGTATAAAATCGATGGAAACACAATATATTCCCACTTATGTTAAAGTGGAGTCTGAAGAGAAGTTTCTATCCCAAAACCATGTGTTTAAAAACACAGAAGACTAAGAAAACAATTAAATATAATAGACAATGAATCTTGTAACACTGAAAAAATAAAAAGTATTTGGGGAAAAAATATATACATATAACTGAAAAAAAGTAATAGGAGCTGAGGCTATCGTTTTCTTTTGCACATCTCCTAACCATGTGTTCCTTCTTGTGGTTCTTGGGACAAGAACTACAGCTTGTCCGGCCTCAGAGCCACCACACTGCACGCGAAGTCCCCTCACAGATGCTCTTATCCTCCATGGGATTTACTTTACCTGAACTTCCTCTTTTCCATTGTTCTCAAAGCACAGTCCTGGTCAGGAAGCCACTCTGTTCAATACTCCATCACTCCCACCTGGCACTGAAGTCCCCCACACTCTTGTCCCCCTTTTTTCAAGAGCCCATCTCCCATCACACCCCTTTCTGCCCACCTTCTACTTAAGTGGAAGTGCTTGATGGTCCTTCAAATGTACCCTTTCCTTCTTCAACTTGCCATATACTGTTCCTTCTGTTTGACCGTTCTTCCCACTCCTCAGTTCCACAAGATGAAACTCAAATAGCATATCTTCCTAAATTATCTTCCATGATATCCATCTTTCACTGTAAATTGAATATAATCTCCGTGTTCTCTAGTCTCCCATTATACTACATATGAACAATTTTTATGGTATACATGTCTTCCTATCATTTGATTATTATTTGAAAAATTTATTCATCTCCTAATCTAAGGTGTCCTGGGTTAAACTGCCACCATCACTTACATTGACTAATGACAACAACCTTCTAATTGGTCTCCATGCATCCATTCTTGGCCTCATTTAATCCATTTCTTACTTAGCAGCCAGAGTGATCCTCTTAAATTATAATCAAACCACTAAACTGCTCAAAACACTTAAGTGGTTTCCCATTTCACTTAGAATAAAATCCAGATTTCTTATCATGGCCTAACCTCTGCCTATTTTTTCAGCCTCATCATGAGCCCCTCTTCCTTGTTTCCTCTAGTCCACACTATGCTGAACTTCTTTCAGTACTTTGTACACTCAAAGTTCTTTCCTTCTCAGGGAGAGAAGGAAGAACTAAAGGTACCTTTTCTGCTGAAACACTTATTCCCTCATTCTTCATATAGATTCTCATAATCATGAGTTAATGTCCAGCTTAAATGTTATGTCTTCAGAAAGGCTTTCCTTGAAGACCTCTCAGCCCCTTACTTGTTTCTTAGATTGTACTTATTAAATTTATATTTTAAAAGTTTATTTTGTTTTATTTGCATTTGTATGCCCTCCCCCACTGGAATGTGGGTTCTATTAGGGTTGGGAAACATGTATACCTTGTTCTCCAATGCATTTCTATCACCTAGCACTGTGCCTAACACAGGCCTTAATAAATATTTGTTGAGCAAATAGATAATTAAATGGTATCAGTTGGCAGAATTTTACCTTTGGTCATAAGCTCAAGGGCTCATGAGGGGAATAAATAAAACCTGGCAAACAATATTAGTAAATTTTTAACACCCCAAATTAATGAATTTGAAGATTGTTCCTTGAAAAGAAACATTAGAGCTCTTTAGAATAAATTATGATTCTCCAACAATGTAGGTACTCTTAAAAATGTAATTTGTAAATTTTAAAAAGAAATATACTGATGATGTTTTAAATACATAAAAATGAAGACATTTTCCAGAAATTAAGCTGATATTTCATTTTTTAATAATGATCTGTAGGAGCATATGGAGAATTTAGCTGCATTTCAATGTATGTCCCTCAGTATCCCTATCTAGTTCCATTCTTTTAAAGGTACAACATACTCATTTTATTTCTTAAAATATGATCTACCTTTCCTTCTTTGAATGCTAAAAGTGTTAACAGTATTATTTTCATCACAAAGATGAGGGCCTGCTTGACTTCAGTTTTCTTGACCTTGAAATTTTTCCTTCCTTTGTGTCTTTCCTAACTTTTTCCTTTCTTCTTTACTTTCATCCTTTCTTCCTATTTCCACTCAGGAAATTCTTCATCCTTTCCATATTTTCCAAGTGTCAGATTTTTTTAAATAGTATATACACATATTGGTAGATACTAGATTAAGGCAGTAATTAAGAAGTTGCTTAGCATTATTACAATACTTATTATCACAGACCTACACTAGATATTTCAATATGCCTTCCACACTTTAATTTTCTTTTCTCGTCTGCCCTCTGCTTCACACTTTCCTAGATCCTTCTTATCATGGTCTTGCTATTTTTGTGGAGTTATTTTTACCATCTGGGCCCTCCAAAATTTGGTATTTTGGATATTTCTTTGGGTAAATCTGACCTAGAGACCTTCAGTTTATCAGTTTTTTCAGTAGCTGCTTAGGCACCACCTCAGAGCCACTTAGCTTTACCTGTCTCCAGTGTCTGAGCCAGTTGTTTCTCCCCCTCATAGTTGCAGTGACCGGTATTGTAAGCTTGGACTGACTTCACCAAAACCCCCAACCCACGGTCATGATTATGATCATGTTGAGACTGTGCCTCCAAAGGGCTTTGCTGGGGACTGACATGATGCAGTCCCACTTGGCCCCTACACAGCTGTGAAGTGTGTTACGCATGCCCTGCCTCTTGTGGATGAGGCTTTGACACATAGAATATCGTATCTGAGAGTCAATTCTCCCTCCAGCCTATGGAACTACCAACATCAAACTATGCAACAGTTCATTGGGCAGTGGAAGACCATCTACAAAATGGAACACTCAGTTTTGTTTGATAAAAATCAGAGATCAGCCCTGTCAGGCACTGCATGTTGGCTATCTCTCCTTCTTTTTCTCATTTCCCTTTTTCCTCTTTTTGTTTCTTTGCAATTTCCCACCACTAATTAAGAAATAACACATTAGTTAATTAGTTTTTGCTTCAGCCTCTACTTCCTGGGAAACTCAAGTAATGACAGACATTCCTTCTTCTTTTTTTTTTTTTGGTACATCTATGATCTCATATTTACACACTAAGCACCATATCCAACAATTCTGCTTGTAATATACTAAAATGTAATAAGAGATGCAAGGCTCAGATGTCAAGGTGATAGTTCTCCGTCAAGAATGAAACCAAGGGAAAAAAAAAAGAATGAAACCAAGGAAATGGGTCTTGCTCATGTATTTGATCCTTGGGGTAGACATGAATATTATGCTAAAATCTTAATGAATACATTCAGTGGTAAGCTGGAAATCATTCATAGAATTCTTTACACAGAGAGTGGGTTCAATGGATATTTCAATATCTATTTGATATCTTACTTCTTCTATAAATACTTCTTAGATTATCCCTACCTATACAAAATAATCTCTTTTTTGAATGAGATAACTGGTCATTCCCAAGTTCAATTATAGGAAGAACTTATATATTATAAATAAATAAGTGAATGAATAAGAACTTATGAATAAATAAATAAAGTTCTTATACATTACAAATAAATAAATAAATAAATAGACTCTTTCATTTAAGATGGTGTTTAACCTCTTACTATACACCAGGCACTTTTTTAGACATTGAGTATGTAATGTAGAATGAAACAATCACAGTTCATACTCTCATTGAAGTTATAGCCTAATGAAAAGGAAAGCTCTGTACTCCAGAAAAATAAAATATTTTAGGATCTCCACAGGCTTCAAGAACTTACCTTACAGCACTATAATGTGTACTCTCTTGTTTTATTCTCTAGTTGTGTTTCATGTAGACATTATAAAAAGACCTTTCACTAGATTATTCCAAAAATAAAACAAACAAACCAAGCAGATCACCATATCCAGAAACATTAGTACAACCCTCAGGGAGAAATTGAATTTTGTCTGATCCATCACACATCTGGGAAAGGAAAATGAGGTTGAATTTATAATTTGTACCACAAGACTAGTTTAACAATAAAAAGGGATAGTAATATGGTGTAATACCACAGAGACTGGGACATAACGTAAATGTAGTCTAGAATATTTGCACCTCTTCCCTGGTGAATGGGAGCCCCTATCACCACCAGACAACTTTATATACCTAGCCATTACCTGAAAATTTTCTTCCAGACAGCTTCCCATTCTTCTTCCATTAATTCAAAACTTCAAAAGCACTACATTACATTTCATTCACAAATTGGGTAAAATATTAAATTAAGGAGATGGCATCTGAGACACTCAAGGTTGTTAGACTTGTCATAGTCAATATAAGCCACGCCTCTCACATGTACTGTGATACTCTACTCACAAAATATGGAGAAGCTTCTACCCACACATAAGCTTCTACCCACACATACCTCTTTATGAGGGTTTGTACAGTGAGATTCAGCTATAGTAAAGACACTGACAGCTTGTAGCACTTATTCAAAATTAAAATATTAGTGACAAAGGGCATGAACACAAGCACAGCACATATTTTCTGGGCTTTGCTAGTCACATCAATCCCCTTGAACCAAAGGTCTCCCTTTATCATAATAGATGTAGTTATTTGTTATAATTTTATGTAAATGAGAAAGCTGATAAATTAAGCTTTAGAAATTCACTGCACTTTTATCATTTTATTTAATTAAATAAATGTCCAAAATTTATAGTTCCTTTGAAAGTTCTTAAAACACAAAATGTTTGTTATAGTTCTTTCTTGGCAAAACAGTGATCCTTAAATATTTTAATGTAAAAATAAATAAATAAACTGATAGAGGAAACAGAATGGAGACCAATAAGTGTTATCACTCTAATTCTAAACTATTTATTTATTTATTTATTTATTTATTATTTTATTTTATTTTTTAAAGATTTTATTTATTATTTATTTGACAGAGAGAGAGATCACAAGTTGGCAGAGAGGCAGGCAGAGAGAGAGGGGAAAGCAGGCTCCCTGCTGAGCAGAAAGCCCAATGTGGGGCTCGCTGAGCCAAAGGCAGAGGCTTTAACCCACTAAGCCACCCAGGTGCTCTGTATTTTATTTTTTTTAAAGATTTTAGTTATTAATTTGTGAGAGAGAGAAAGAGAGAGAGAGCAAGAGAGGGAGGCGGGACAGAGGTTAGCTTCCTGCTCCCTACTGAGCAGGAAGCCCCATGCAGTACTGGACCCTGGGACTCCAAGATTCTGACCCGAGCCGAAGGCAGTTGCTTAACCAACTGAGCCACCCAGGCGCCCAAATTCTAAACTATTTAAATAATGAACAACACGAAGAATTGTGGTGTTGTGTTTGTGAGTGCACATGTATACACACACATATAATCTTAGAACTGTGACCTCAAGAGCTAGGACAGGGATCAGATTGACTGTGAATTACAAACGTAAGATTAAAAGTGAGTGTAAGAATGAACTTCTTTTTGGTTAGGGGCTATTAGGAAGCCGTAATAAATGCAACTTGAATTAAATACATTAAATAACTATTAGACCCCAAATAACCAAAGCAATTCTGAAAAAGAAGAACAAAGCTGGAGATATCATGCTTCCTGATTTCAAACTATATTACAAATCAGTAACTACTGGAACAGTATGGTATTGGAATAAAAACAGACACATAGTTCAATGGAACATAATAAAGTGTCCAGAAATAAACCCATGCATATATGTTCAATTAATTTTGGACAAAGGAGCCCAAAATATACGATTGGAAAAGGATGGTCTCTTTAATAAATGTTGCTGGGAAAATCAGATATCCACATGAACAAGGACTGACCCCTATCTTATACACGAAGATAAACTCAAAATGGATTAATAACTTGAATGTTAAGACAAAAAAGCATAAAACTGCCGGAAGAAACATAGAGAAGAAAATTCCTTACATTGGTCTTGGCAATGGTTTTTGTATTTGACACCAAAAAACAAGGCCAAAAAACAAAAGAAGTAAGTGGGACTACGTTAAATTAAAAAGCTTCACAGAAAAGAAAATAATTAAGAAAACACAATTTATGGGGGCACCTGGGTGGCTCGGTGGGTTGGAGCCTCTGCCCTCGGCTCGGGTCGTGGTCTCGGGGTCCTGGGATCGAGCCCCGCATCTGGCTTTCTGCTCAGCGGGGAGCCTGCTTCCCCCTCTCTCTCTGCCTTTCTCTCTGCCTACTGGTTGTCTCTCTTTCTCTCTCTCTGTCAAATAAATAAATAAAAATTTAAAAAGGAAAAAAAAAGAAAACACAATTCATGGAATGAGAGAAAATATTTGCAGACCACATATCTGATAAGTGGTTAATATCCAAAATATACAGGAAACTCCTATAATTCAATACCCAAAAAACATAACCCAATTTAAAAAAAATGACAAAGGATCTGAATAGACATTTTCCAAAGAAGACATACCAGTGGGCAACAGATACATGAAATGGTGCTATTCAACATCACTACCAATCAGGGAAATGCTTAAAGGATCTATCTACCAACAAGATCTAACAATTGTAAATATTTATGCCCTCAGTATGGGAGCAGCCAACTACATAAGCCAACTGTTAATCAAAATAAAGAGTCACATTGATATGAATACATTAATTTGTAGGGGATCTTAACACACCACTCTGAGTAATAGACAGATCATCTAAGCAGAAAATCAATAAAGAAACAAGAGCTTTGAATAACACATTGGACCAAATGGACCACATAGATATATACAGAACATTCCACTCTAAAACAGCAGAATATTCATTCTTCTCAAGCGCACGTGGAACTTTCTCCAGGACCATATACTGGGTCACAAATCAGGGAAATGCAAATTTAAATCATAATGGGATATCACCTCACACTTGCTAGGATGCCTATTGTCAAAAAGACAAAAGATAACCAATAATGGCAAGGATATGGAGTAAAGGAAACTTCTCTACACTCTTGGTTGGAATGTAAACTGGTATAGTCACTAAGGAAAACAGTATGAAGATTCCTCAGGAAATTAAAAACAGAACTACTTTATGATCCAGCAATCCCATTTGGGTATTGAAATGAAACCACTGTCTGCACCCCAGTGTTCATTGCAGCATTATTCACAATAGCCAAGGAATGGAAAACTGACAGATAAATGGATTAAAAATGTGGTATATATAAACAATTCGTTATTATTCAGCCTTACAAAAGGAAATTCTGCCATTTGCCATAGCATGGGTGAACCTGGGTCTGCTAAGTGAAGTCAGCCAGACAGAGAAAGACAAATGATGCATGTAACACTTAAATGTGGAGTCCAGAAATAAAAAATCTAACTCGTAGGAACTGTAGAGTGGTGGTTCCCCAGGGGTGATGGGTTGAGAGATATAGAGAGAGGCTGGTAAAAGGGAACAAACTTTTCATTATAACATGAATAAGTTTTGAGATTCTAACATATACCATGGTAACTATAGTTGATAATATTCTGCTATATATTTTTAAATCTTTAGTAGCTTTTTAGTTAAAGTATAATTAATGTATAGTGTTATATTAGTTTTAGGTATACAATATAATGATTCAACAATTCTATACATTACTCAGTTCACATCTAGATAAGTGTACTCTTAATCCTCTTTGTCCATTTCACTCATCCCTCCACCTGCCTTTCTCTGGCAACTACCGTTTTGTTCCCTGTATTTAAGCCTGATTTTTTGTTTGTCTCTTTCTTACTTTGTTTTTTCATTTGCTTTGTTCCTTAAATTCCACATATGAATGAAATCATATGGTATTTGTCTTTCCCTGACTGACTTATTTCACCTAGCATTATACCTTCTAGGTCTATCCATGTCATTGCAAATGGCAAGATCTCATTCTTCTTTATGGCTGAGTAATATTCCACTGTGTGTGTGTGTGTGTGTGTGTGTGTGTGTGTGTATCACATCTTCCTTATCCATTCATCTGCTGACGGACACTTGAGTTGCTTCCACATCTTGACTATTGTAAATAATGCTACAAAAAACATAGGGGGTCATATATCTTTTGAAATTAGTGTTTTTATTTTCTTTGGATAAATATCTAGGAGTGCAATAAATGGATATTAAGGTTGTTCTATTTTTAATTTTTTTGAGGAGACTCTGTACTGTTTTCTGCAATGGCTGCACCAATATGTATTCCCAGATATAGTCCATGAGGCTTCCTTTTTTTCCACCTCCTTGTCAACACCTGTTATTTCTTGTGTTTTTGATTGTAGCCATTCTAACAGGTTTTAAGGTGATATCTCACTGTGGTTTTGATTTGCATTTCCCTGATGATTAGTGATGTTGAGCATCTTTTCATGTGTCTGTTGGCCATCTGGATGTCTTCTTTGGAAAAATGTCTCTGCCCATTTTTTAATTGGATTATTTGTTTCTTTGGTGTTGAGTTGTAGAGGTTCTTTATATATTTTGAGTATTAACCCCTTATTAAATATATAATTTGCAAGTATCTTTTCCCATTGCTTTTTTGTTTTGTTTATGGTTTGCCACTGTGCAAAAGCTTTTATTTTCATGTAGTCTCAATAGTTTAATCTTGTTTTATTTCCCTTGCCTAAGAAGACTTATCTAGAAAAATGTTTGTATGGCTGATCTGAAAGAAGTTACTGACTATGGTTTCTTCTAGGAGTTTTATGGTTTCAGGTTTCACATTTAGATCTTTGATCCATTTTGAGTTTACTTTTGTGTATAATATAAAAAAAGTAGCCTAGTTTTATTCTTCTGCATGTGGCTGTCCATTTTTCCCAGCACCATTTGTTGAAGAGACTGTCTTTGCTAAGAGAGTAAGAGAATAAAACCCAAGTGCTCTCACCAGAAAAAAAAAAAAAAAGGTACAAATATGAAGTGATGGATATGTTAATTAACTCAGTGGTGGGAATCCTTTCATAATGTATGTGCACATTAGATGACCACATTGTTCACTTCATATATATTGCAATTTTATTTGTCAATTATACCTCCCTAAAGTTGAAAAAATGAACATAATGAATATATTATACTATATTAGAAGATAAACAATGCTGGTACTCCTAAGAAGTATTATAGAGTCCGAGTTTACCTAATTCCTCTCTCCCTGTCGGCCACTCTTACCAGCTTTGGCTTCTGAGACACCAGACACTACCAGAGCTTCAAAATCCTTCCCTGGGCAGTCAAAAAACCACTGTGACTGGATCTAGAGCATACTGGGAGGGCTGTGGGCAGCCTTACAGAATTTCTTCTCTCATTTGGAGGTCTCATTTTTATAATGTCTCTTTTACCTGGCTCCTTCACTCCCTTATTCTAGACCTTTAAAATTTATCTAAACCCCAGGGACTCTGAGTTTCTACAATTTGCATTAGTGGGAGCTCAGTGGTGGTTAATTGAGGATGATGAGGAGGAGGAGACAGAGCTACTTGTTATTATCTACCATCACTGCTGGGTCTTGGCAGAAAGGAAGGCCATGTGGCTGACAGAGGTTTAAGAAGACCAAGCACACATGACTCAAACTGGCAGGACCTCAGTGACCTGCCTCCCTCTCCAATATCTACTCGTGGCTGGAATAATTAAAACCCAGGAGAGAGCCAGCAGGATGGATAATAGGACTTGGTAATGACTCTCTTTGTTTCAACAAATTCATATAGCAGTTCCTGAATTTTAAAAAGTACTGTGCAAATCGATTCGTTAGCTGATAAAAAGTGAATAGTAATTAGTTTATAATAAAATGGTCCATTTCCATGCTGGCAGATGTGTTGTGGTGGGGGAGGGATAATGGGATTTCTGAGGCCAAACCCACACAGGTAAATCTTCTGTTAGGCCACCTCAGCAAAGTTATTAAGGCTGATCTTGCCAGATTGGTCAAAATTCCAGATTTAGCACTAATATTCGTTCTAGGGACCAAAAGGTTTTTCTTTCCAACATTTTTTATTTCCTGTCCCATAGTGTCCTCCACTAGGTAACTAATACATCAGTGTAAATATGTTTGTCCTCTCCCTTGCCTTCATAATCAGAAGGTCCTAAAGAGTTCTGCTTTGACATAGAAACAAGTTTCTAGAATGCTGCAGGGAAATACAGCTAGTAATAATGGTAGTAATGACAATAAGAGTTAATGGTTATATAGTTTTTCACATTAACCAAACACTGTAATAATTCCTAAATAGACTTATCTTAATAAATGCTCACAGTGACCTTTTAAGGCACATACTATGCCAGTGTTAAAGATCAAAGAAAAAAATAAGACTGAAAGAAGTCGAGTGACTTGTTCAAGGTTCTACAAATAATCAGTGCAACAATCAGAATTTGAACCCAGAGCAAACTGGCTCCAAATTTTGTGCTGCTTCTACGATATTAAACTGTATCTTTGTAATAAAGTAGTGCTTGAATTCAAAGTGAACTTATCTAGACTTAAGTAAAGCTTAAGAAAACATTCTGAATAATAACAGAACCTAGTGGGGTTATATCATTTGAACCTTCATAAAGACGTTGAAAGCATTTGTAAAGGGTGATTAGCCATGCACTCTGGAGGAAGATCCATACATATTTCATTAAACAATTATCTTAAACATAAGTACATATTGTAAATTGTGACTGTAACACAGCAGGATTGTTCTAATAACCCACCGGGATCTAGGGCATTGGCAGTGGCTCCTTGGAAGAAAATGCTGTACTTGGTAAAGACAGTTGTGTCCAGAGTTGTGGCAGTGACCAGTGGAATTTATGTCACACAGCAGTATCTGTGGAGCTCAAAACTGAACATTGGCACCCAGTGGTCATGTTAGAGCATAGTGGAAATCACCATGGTCCTTCTGGCAGCCACATGGTACAGGGAAACACTGGCAGCAGTCGGGTTGTGGTCCTGAAGATACCAAGTAACTGAGTGATAGGAAAGAGGTAGTTTGTGAGTACCTGTGAGTACAATGTAGGCTCCTAAAAGCACCTGGAGGGGTACTTTTCGGGAATTCAAGGCTCTGACTTGGTACGTATGGTAAGGAACCATTGAAAAACAGATACCATTAGTGTTATTATATTGGTAATCACAGCCTGGTACGACCAGGAAAAGATAGATTGCACATCATTTACACAGTCAATTACATCATATTCTTTTATATCCTTGTGCAAAAGGCAGCACCTATCTGGAAAACAGAATACTAGGTTCTCCTCCACACTGTTCAATATCACTTTTACATTCCCCTATTACTGTGTTTTCATTTCTGGCTATCCAGTTCTGCTCTAAGCATTATTTCCTTAGATATATTAACATTTTCAATCGCTCTATGATCAATTGTTGCTGGCTTTAGTGATTTGAATATTTCTGCTCTGATTACTTTATAATATACTTGCAATATACATCAAGGAACAACATTATTTTCAAGTTTGTAGAAAGGAAAACGCTACTGCCCCTATATGCTTCCATTTCAGTTTCTGCTATGTGAAGGACAATATATCTGACATTATCTGAAGACTGGAAAGTCTTCATGCTCCATTCCCCAGACCTGCTCATATGGATTTCTCCCTCAGATGAAATTTTAAAATATGAAAAGTGCTTCATTCATTTACAGGGCCAGTTGCCATCAGAATGGGGAATTATCCTCTCCTGCCCTTCCTCCGTGAAATTCCAAAATCCGCATCAGGTCAGAGAGTTTCTTGTTTTTCCAAAACAGTACAAATGCCCACATTGTGAAGAGTAGTTTGATTCTGAGATGACACTGATGAGAAGGTGGCTCATATTTCCTCTGAGAATTCATTTTCTGGAACTCCTATTTCTGATTGGTCATGTGCAGGGACTGAGCCACAAATCAGCTTACTCATTGTTAGCAAAGACTAAGATTATCTAAAAGAACTCAGTATAGTCATAGGCACATGATAACTTTGAAGTAAATGCCTACATGAGGTGACATGATTTCTTAGCATAAGGACAACATAATATACATGTAATATTTTGGAACTTTTGGAGCATTTTCAAATAAAACCTTGTGATTAAATGTGATATAATAAGACAGGTATCATTAACCCAGCTTCATAGAAAAGGAGACGCAAGAAGCTGATTTTTTACCCAAGATGACAAAACTAATAATCCTAGTTTTATGTCTAGCACCGTGTATTGCATGTACAGTTTTGGTTAATTTCAGTTGAAAAAGTATACCACATTTTCTTTTTATAGACTTTCCTGGTTTGAAAGCAAGTTTGAATTCTTAAAAATTAGGGTGAAGTCTGAAAAAAAAACAGGGAGATCACCAGTGAAGTCTCTAAAGAAACAGGTAGAAATATTTAATATAGATAATTATTCAAACAAGGTTTTCATATCCTAAGTTTTAATAAAATTAGGTTTAACAAAATCTCTAGGGACCCAGACCTAAGGAGTTTATCAAGATGAGCATTCAACTGAGGAAAATTGAGCTTAAGGCTAAATTGATTTAAGGGTGAAAATGCAGGACCTATCAGGGATCTATAGGAAAGAGATGGACTTATTTTTGAGAAAAAAAAAAAAGAATATCTGCATATATTTGAAAAAGTTTGAGGGTTTTTGTGTGTGTGTGTGTGTTTTTTTTCCCTTAAGCCTGGAGATAAACTTCAACTATGCTAATAAAATGGGCCAGCTTGCAGCATAAGTGAAGAGAGAGAGAGAAAAATGTGTATCTATTTTCTTCAACCTAGGAAGGTTTTATACTGAGGATCCAAGAGTAAGATAGGAATTCTTTTATTGCATCCCGTTCAAATGTGTGATGATGAGATCAGCTATTTTTGTATTTCTATCTATGTGGACATGGTTGGAAAAATGAGGATTATTTTATAATGGCATTTATTGCTAGGAAAGAATTAAAATCTGCTTTCTGGCAGGTCCCTGAATCTTCAGCGATTTCATGTAAAATGGGATATATGTGAATTTTTATATTTGGTTCCCTTTAAGAGACAAACAGTGGTTTAACCTTGAATGAGGATATTTGAACAGATGACCTCTATGAGGCTCTTCTAATCTCATATGCAAGATATTAGCAAACATCTATGGTGAATTACCTGAATATTATTATCAACATAAAAAATAAATATAAACTAAATAGACAAGTTATTATCTTGTTGCAGTGAACTATTAAATACAAGTCTTATATAACAGAAAATCCTTCAGTATTTTACCCATTACCTCTAATATGGATAAAAAAAACTCCCATAGGATGGTATGGCTGTGTCCTCCATGAGTGTTACGATAACAAAAAAAGTCACCAAATCATGATCATTACAAAAAGAAGGGAAAAAAAGGCACCAAATCAAAGGTCAAGGCTTCAGTCCTACTTAATTTAGTGTGATCTCTTTGGATTGGAGTAGGGAAATCCCATTGTATTTTAATTAAATGGAATTAGTAATTTTTGAAATCAAATGCATGTAACCTTAGGAAACAAAAATCTCAAAAGAGGAAATAAAACAAGGGCATAGGAAAAGGAATTCCAGTGAATATGTTCTAATGCCAATGTGTGTTACAGATGTTAGTGGGAGGACTTTGACATCTCTTTTTTGTTGTTTGTAATAATTTCTACCAGAGGTTTCATATATATTGGCTATGATAGTGAAAAGACTTATTAAATTCTTTTCTGTGTTTTAATAGTTGGCCTTTGTCAAAATAAACATATTAGTAATAGAGGCTTTTTCTGGCCATGAGATGGAGCTCCAGACTCCTTCCCTCAAAGATTTGTTGCCTCAAGGATCCCAGATGGGAGAAGGGTGAGGATTTGCCACTAGGGGGGTAAAGCTGTTGGGATTGCCTCCTGCCGGAAAGCAGACAGATGAGATGTTTCGCTCTAGCATTGGGGCAAGTGATCATTCCCATTATTTTTACCCCTTTAATGTGTTCTTTTTTGCTGTCTTTCTTTCTGTACCAACGTAGTGCCAAAGTCTTAGAGGGCTATAGTCTAAACCACTGTCTAAGGGAACTGTGGGGCACTGGTTACATTGCATATTCTCAAAACCAATCCTACATCTTTCAAATTAGTTTCTCGGAGCTTGTTGTCCAGGAAAATATATTTTGCAAGACACTCCCCAATCCTCTGCAAGTCAGTATATTTAATTTATAAAAAAAAAGTATAAGAAGCACTGACCCTTTTTTTTTTAAGATTTTATTCACTTATTTGACAGAGAGAGATCACAAGTAGGCAGAGAGGCAGGACGGGGGGTGGGAGGGGTGGAGCAGGAGGCTCCCTGCTGAGCAGAGAGCCTGATGCAGGGCTCGATCCCCGGACCCTGAGATCATGACCTGAGCCGAAGGCAGAGGCTTTAACCTACTGAGTCACCCAGGTGCCCCAAGAAGCACTGACCCTTAAGAGAGACAAATTAGGCAGGTACACTACATTTAGGCAAGAGTTTTGTGGCTTAATGTGGGCTAGACCAGTTCCTAAGAGACCACCTAGATGTCTGAGGCCAAAGAACCCAGCTAGTTAGGATTTCCCTTGCCTCTACTTCTAGGCATTTATCTCCCTCAGAGACTTAATGACTGTTGCCATAATAAGTAGCTGATTGGCCATGCCCCAAAATCAGTCCAATACAGCTAATCATGAGACCCACCTATCACCCTCTTTTGTATCTCAGGAGACATTTGGGGATCAGGGACAATATATTTGGGATTAGCTCATGTTATTCCATGTGGCTCCAATAGATCAGGTTCACTCAGCTAATTTGATGACCTTTGAAATGCAATCTGCTCTGATAAGAGTCAAAATGCTCCATAGCTCAAGGATGCCAGGTTTAATATTCCTCAAGATGTAGGATCTAAATCGTGCTAATAGGAGATATATACTTTATGCATAGGATTATTTTATGCTTCTGGTGGAAGAAAACAAACATTCATTCAGATGAGGTTTTCTTGATCTAGGAAAACTAGCTTCCAAAGTGGCTGGAGCCATGGCTGGTGAAGGGACCAAAGTCATATTTGAGGGTTTATCTCCTTCTGTTCATCCACAGGGTCCACTAATAGTCCAAAAGATGTTTCCAAAATCACTGCTGAACTTGACAAAGGGTCAAGAGCTTGTTTCAAGGGAGTAAAGCATGGAGTTTTTAAAGGGCTGAGACCAAAATAAATAAGGGAATAGAAAAAAGACAGAGATGTCAGGAACAAGAGAACATCCATATGGGTTATTTTCCTTCTAACATTTGAAATTGTCAGGCTTTCCTTGAGGTTTAATGAAACATGTAAGACAAAGGTATGATTCTTCAATCCTCAATTCCCTGACATCTAACTGACCTACCATTTTAAAAGCAACAAGAACCTCCACTATCATCCACTGTATTTGGGGTCTGTATAGGACTAGATTCAAGTCATCTGAAAGCTTCCAATCCATAAGTGGTTGTAGCCAAGGTTCACACACCCTTCTTTTAGGGTTTCCAGGTTGTTAGAAACCATAACTATTAGAAATCATAAGAACTATCTTCACAGCTCTCCCTTTCAATAGAGAAGCAGTTTGCAAAATTTAGAAGATCTCAGGATCTCCTGAAAGACTTATCCAAACACAGATCTTGGGGCTTGTGTCCAGAGTTTCTAATCACTAGGAGCCTGAGAATTGTGTAGTTCTAAACAGTTCTAAGCTTCTGCTATTGCCTCTCTGGGAACCATACTTGGAAAATTTTTGTAATAGGATGCATAGGAACACATCCTGCAAAGCAAAAAGTAGAGGTTCTGCCACATCTGAGTTCCACATGTATAAGGAAATGGAGTATCAAAGACAATTTTCTTAATGTTCATGAGTTCACGCAACTATCTTTAATAATAAATCTAACATTTTGATTCATTATATTCTATGCGTGACATTACTTCAAGGAAGACTTTACTGATATTGTGTCCTTTGACCATTTGCTTATTCTATCAGGTATGTGCTATTACTGTAGGCATTTTACAGATGAGGAAACCAAGAGCCAGAATGCCTGTCTGCTTTCCCCAATGTCACAAAGCTCCTCAGAGAGAAAACCAGAGTATAAACCCAGATCTCTATAACTGTCAGTTATATCTGTTTTGATTCACTCTGCCATCCCCACTTTCAGTAAAATCACAGTTCCAACCCTGTACATTATAGAGCCATACATTTTAAAACTTGCATAGGAAACTATAAATGGGAATCCCAACACCAAGCCCTACCACCTTATGCCATGTTACCACCAAGGTATTGTATTTCCCTATGAGTGTTTTTAAAAAGCACAGTAAAAATATGTTCAAGTTAAGCATGCTAAACAATTAGAACTAAGTATACTAGAACTGAGAACTGTTCACATGCCTGCTAAAGTAGTTGCATACGTAACCCAGCAGACCAGTAGTTGGGGCAGGCACTGGGTTATCATCAGGGGATCCAAGTTCTCATCCAGCCCCAACCATTTACCAGTTGCAAGGACTTAGTGAAATGAAACATTTAGGTCTCATTTGTGATATAAGCACATGCAACTTTTGCACAACTAATACCATGGGATCATTTTGAGAGTAAATCTCTATGTAATATAGAAATATATAATCTGTATGTATTTATCTGCATATAATGTATGTTTACATACATGGATGCATTCATACATAATAGGAATATTGCATATGTGTGTAAATTATTTTTAAGTGCCAAATCCCCCCAAATATCTGATATTGCCGTAATGTAATAGTATATGCGATTTCCAGGGCTCCAGTAATAAATTGAATATTTAGGTCAAATTTTGAAGACTAAGACACAGGACAAAAGTGATTTATCAAATGCAGAAGAACTGCACACAAATCGACACCTTTTTCTGTTTACTATAAACTCATTCTTATTGGTGTTAATGTAATTTTTCATTAAACTTGCATAAACTTTATGTAATTTCTGTGATTCTAGTTTCCTTCATCCTTTAATCCTTTCTTCAAATCTTTGCCACTAGGTTAGTTTTCCTTGAGTACTCTTTTTAAATTATAATTCTCCCATTGGAATATAACAATTCTTTCCTATTCCCTCATACATAAAATAAAATTCTCTTCTGTGCATGGTGGTCACAATCCCAAAAGTTGCTTAATTTCCAATTTTTTTATCTCCTAGCCACACAGATGTACTGTTTCCCAGCCCCCTTTAGTGTTAGGTGTCTTCTCCACATGATGAGTTATGGCAGTGGAATGTGAATGGAGGTGCTGGACATTTCCTCCTGGCCTGGCCTTTAAGATATCCTTTACATTCCTCCATGCTCTCTCTCTTAACTTATCACAACCAAAAGCAGAGAAGGTCAAGGGTGGATTTGATCAAGAAGATAATATAGCCCTAGCACATATCGAAGCCACCAGATAAAAGGACATGGGATCTTGAATGTTTGAGTAGAACAAAGTCTCCTTCCCTCACACTGATTCCCACTGGACTGTGATATGAGATTTATGCATGGAGATTAAAGAATTTACCTAAGCTAATTAATAAAGTATATCTACCATGGCTCTCTCCAACTGCACATATTTTCTTGGACAAGTGTATAACATAAATTACCTTCCAAACAAAAGGCTGGTTTCTCATGGACTTATGGAGCAACTGCACTATCATATATGTCCCTGCTGACATTGTGCCTTCCAGATGGAATTATTTTTTTCCTCTCTGCATTCCACATTCTTTCCATTACACAGATACTGATTTAATATACATTTTTCCTGTGGAAACTTCTCAGATTATTTAAGCCCATGTGATTCTGTTATTCATTCAGTTCATTAGGTTTTCTCCACCAAATGTAAATTATCAGTAATGAGCTAAGTTGTGAGCACCCAAAAATCACTAAGTAAAAAATTTATTATATGGATGTGCAGTGTTATGAAAGCATATAAGAAGTGCTTCCAACCCAATCAGAGAATAGTTGTTTAGAGTGACATGCCACTTGAGCTGAGAAGCTAACTCTAAGATATAAGTAGGTATTAGGCAGGAAACATACAGGAGAAGTGAAGAGTGTCCCAGGCTAAA
>CM052808.1:50063071-50119416 GCA_028533885.1 Nasua narica
GTTATCATGGGAATTAATTCCTTGTTCAGCTCTCCAAAGATTTTTCTGCTCAGATGACTATTTTGAAAGAGAGATTGGCAAGCTGTCCTGGTGGAGGATGGCATTTACTTAGCAGTCCATGTCCTAATTTTACCAGAATGCTTATTGTTTAGATCAAACTCGTATCTTGTATGAGGGGTTGAGACTTCCTGTCCTACTGGATTTAAGTTTATTTTGGTGGCTCTGTTTTCTAGGCTTACAATTTTCTGGTGATAAACCTCCCATTAAATTTATTTGACTGCCTATCAGTTTTTTATTTTGGAGACTCTGTTTGCTGAAAACAAACTCCAGAGTTCTCTGCTGACCAGAATAATTTGTGATTACTAGGCCAGGTCAATGGTCTCTTATTTAGTGCAATATCACTTTGTTTCACTTGACTTGCAGTTGTCACTAGGGCTCTGCCCGTTCTCATTTTTCTGTGCTTAGTTGCATTAGATTCAAGATTGATTGAGGGAATAAAGAACTGGGGTGGGATTATCAAATGGTATATTATCTTCTCAGGAATTTTCTCCCTTGTTACATTCCAAGGTTAGTCATGGGATATGCTTTGCAATGGCAAGGGGACATATGGGGAAGGAGGGTACAGCCGGAGCTACTCAGGAGAGAGCTGGTAGATTTGGTTTCCTAATATTTCTTCCTCCTCCCAAATATTTTCATGCTATTTGCCAGGGTTCTACCATTTCTTGAAAATCATATCAATGTTATCTAGAGAAAGAAAAGAAATCAAACAATGTAAATACCTAGTCAGATGCATTCCTTCTCACATTTGCCACAAATAGAGTCAAGCAACCCAGATTTTCTGCATCTGCTTCTAGTAGAAATTCCAGTTCAGAGCTCATTTCTCTCCTTTTGTACTTCACTGATGGCATCCAAGAGTAATCAGCAGAGTCTGTGTTCCTGCTGTTTTGATTCTAGTCCTCCAAAACCTCACCAACTATGTCTGTGTGGCCAGAGTCTCAGTAACTGACAAGTATTACCTTCACTGACTATATCACCATCCATGTCATGGTTTCAAAGTCTTTCACTTAGTGATGAGTGAATCTGCATCATTAACCATACCACCTCAACTCAGTCCACTCTGCATTTACTTTGCTTTATTTCTCATTCTAATATTTGTATTGGGCAGGAATCTATTAGAATCCAATTAAAGAAAAAGACTCAAGCTAAAACAAGCCAAAAGAGGGTGAAGGTTATTCAGGGAATGCTTTTCCTAGGTCAGAAAAAAAAAGCCAGTTCTCAGGAAGGGACACAATTATAAAATGGAAAGTTATTAGAATGTTTTCTCTTCTCTCATCTTTGATCCTTTGCCTAAGAACAATTACTGGCTTTCTATCTGCGGATCAGATGACATGATCTCTTAAAATACCATTTAGTCTACTGAATTTGTAATCCCTCTACTTACAGAGAGTCTGAATCAGATAATGATTTGATCCAGAACCACTGGTATCACATACATCCCAAACCTTTTTTTTTTTAACTTATTAGTGTAGTTGAATGCATCACCCACGGTAAACTGTGCTTTAGTGATGAATCCCATCTAACAACATTGAATCACTAGTTTTCATGAGGCTGAAGAGAGCCATGAACTTCCATCTCTGCAGATTTCACAGCCCAATAATCTTAATATATCTACATGTATTAGGGGGCAGATATTAACTTACTCTCCCGAAGAGTGTTATATTGGGATCAATATTTCATTAGCACTCTCCAGAGCTAATGATTAAGCCATGTACCAGCTGGACCCAATTCCCTGTTGTGAGTCATTGACATTTGCACTGTGGCCTGTGAGGTAATCTGCCCTTTTAAAGGAATGAGAAAGGTTAACCCAGACCCTTGTAAACCTTTATCAATGACTTAACATCATTAAAATCTGCCCAGTCCATTTTGTGGCAGTCAATCAAACATAAAAGTCCCTAGAGTAGTAGCTCTTAATTTTTTTTAACTGAGAAAATCAAGCCAACAATTTCTTGAAAAGTGTTTAAATATCTAATACATGCCCCCAGACAATAAAAGGTGCTATGGCAGATACAGACAAAAAAAAGACATGTTGCATGCCCTCAAGAAACTTATTGACTAGTTGGGAAGTCAAACTAAAACCCAAGAATAACAAGAGACTTTAAGTATTAACTAATAACCACAAAGAAGAAATAAATGAACACAATAAGAGTCAGATGGAAAGTCATTTCTTACCTTTCAGAAATTATATCTAATATACTTTGCATCATGAAAGCAAAAAGAATACAAATGTGATAAATGGGACTTGAGTTGCATTTCTAAGAATTTATAAAATTTTCATAGGCTGGAAAGAATGAGAATCACTTTTGTCTAGAGGTGGAGGAAGGGATGAGGCATTACATGAAGAAGCTGGAGCTGCATGAAATAATTCTTCATCCAGTTATTTCTACACACCTGAGTCTGACCACTACAACTTGGAGAAAAATTTACTGTGTGAGCCAGAACTGAAAAATTACTAGTAGAACTTGTAGAAATGAGAACAAAAACAATAGTTTGCATTAGGTGTGGAAGAAATCCTGTTTATAGTGTATTGTTTAGGGAGAAGCTAAAGCCATCAACGTGAAATCTCACAGGTGCAACACTTTTCCTCTCTGTGCACCACACGGCTGGTGTGTAAAGATCTACTCTCCAACAGGTAGACTTTTCTTTCTGCCACAGCATTCCCTCCCAAGCATTGCTCCCACTACTGAGATAACTACCAGGTTGCTCTTGGCAGCTTCTAAAACACTTGCATCTTCTGAATGTTTCACCCACAGGCTTCTACACCTCCCACAGGGCATCAGCTAATTTTTCATTTGCTCAAGCCCTTAGAATGACAGGTCCCACAATTAGCCTTCCCAGAGGCTTCCTTCTTCCTTGGCAGTAGGTGTGGTGAATGTCAAAATCCCATCCTGTTAGCAAACTCAGTTTAGTATTAAAAGCTTTGTCTATGACAGCAAACAAATGTTTGGGGGCGTGGCAGGGCAGAAGTATCTTAAGAAGGAAAATGACTGGGCCATTTGTTTCATCCAATTGTGAAGTGTTAGAGAAAGAAAGAAAAAAAAAGCTTATCTGGTCTAACCCCATCATTTTACTGAAGAAGAACATGGAAACCTGAGAGGCAAAGTGTCTAATCCAAGATTTGACAGAAAACTAGTGACAGAGGTGGTTTGGGCCCTTCGTTGGGAAATTGTAAGTAAGCCTTCTAAGACAAAAGCCATGATTTATACATCTTTGAAGCTCCACAGTTCCTAGAATGGTGCTTTGTCCATAATAAATACTAAGTAAGTGTTTTAAAGAAGGATGAGATAATCCAATGATTGAGTCTAAACCAAAATTCTCAGAATGTTTTCATTTCCTAGTTTCTTTTTGGTTAATTCAATTTTTCCTCTATTATTTAACAGCTGGGGTTCATGTTTCATGTACGTTTTACCTGTAATTTTCTATTTCTTTTCAAAATCAAGCCACTTTCCTCAATTAATTCAATTACTTTCCTGTATGTTTGGAAAAGAAGAAATACATTATCTCCTTGCTTCTGCCCATCTCTTTGATCCCTTTTAGATGGTTCCTGACTCATTACCACCCCTTTCTTTATCCTTAACATTGAACTCTGTGCACTGTGTCTTCAGGTCTGAGGTGAACTGATTTTCCAGTTATTATTGAGTGAAATGTTTGATGCTAAGAAATTAAATTGATCAGTTATGAATTACATACTGCATCTTCATCAGGATTGCCTTTGTGGGGCAATAGCAAGTTTAAGAAATACTCTTTGCATTCAAAAAGCTTATTTTTTATTTTGGAGGTAAGAAAAAAATTAATGAAGATTTAAATGACAACATAAAGAAAGTACAATGGATGATATAAAATACAAAATACAATTGATTTCTATACAGACAATAAATGCAGTAGTTGGGGCGCCTGGGTGGCTCAGTGGGTTAAGCCTCTGCCTTCAGCTCAGGTCATGATCTCAGGGTCCTGGAATCTAGCCCTGCATCAGGCTCTCTGCTCAGCGGGGAGCCTGCTTCCCCCTCTCCCTCTGCCTGCCTCTCTGCCTACTTGTGATCTCTTTCTCTCTGTCAAATAAATAAATAAAATCTTAAAAAAAAAATAAATGCAATAGTCATGAATCCCATGGAATAAAATGAGGAAGGTCTTCTGAAATAGAAGAAATATGAGATGAGCTTGTGGATCAGACTTGACAGAAAGGGGGATGAAATTTTTCTGGGTGAGAACAATGTTGGGACAAAGCTATAAAGACAGATATCCATCTGAAAGTTATAAGTAGGTGTCAGAGAGTAGACAAAAGGGCATATATCAGGAAGAAAGATGCAGAGGGAGTGCCTGGGTGGCTCAGTCAGTTAAGCTTCTGCCTTTGGCTCTGGTCATGATCCCAGGGTCCTGGAATTGAGTCCTGCATTGGGCTCTCTACTCAGCAGGGAGTCTGCTTCTCCCTCTGCCCTCCCCTGGCTTATGCGCTCTCTCTCTCTCTCTCTCTCTCTCTCTGTTAAAAATAAATAAATAAATAATCTTTAAAAAAAAAGATTAAAAACAAAAAAGAAAGATTTTTTAAGGCCCCAATTTGGGGCCTTGAATTTTGACATATGTGTTGAAATTTTGACATATGTGTTGAAGCTAGGTAGCAGTTACTAAGTGATCTTGGTCTCAAGGGGCTCATGTTCTCATTGGGGAGACAGACATACACATAGAGAATTGTTAATATTAATCTGATAACATTTGTACTCATGAAGGAAATTAGACGGTACTGAATCAACCTTAAAATATAGATGTTCATAGGCTAATAGGACTGAGAAAGACTCCAAGTAAGCTAAAACTTGAATTGGAATCCAAAGGGCACTGAGAATCTGGATTAACAATGAGAATGAGTAGACTTTTCACAGGGAGAAAAAAGAGAGCTTTTGGGGTGCCTGGATAGCTCAGTTGGTTAAGCATCTGCCTTCAGCTCAGGTCATGATCTCAGGGTCCTGGGATGGAGCCTTGCATTGGGCCCCTGCTCAGTGGGGAGTCTGCTTTTCCCCCTACTCCTCAACCCCCAGCTCATGCTTACTTTCTCTCTTTCTGACAAATAAATAAAATCTTAAAAAAAAAAAAGTTTCCCCACCTTTAAAATTTTGTATTTGTTAGTTTCTTTCTCTCAGCCCTGATAATAAGTGGAAATAAATAAAAAGGTTTTGTTGTTCAAAAATTGTATCAAATATATATATTTTCTGCCCTGACAGAGGAGAATGCACACATGGTAAATTTTAGAGCTATGTTGTTAGTGTTTATGAAGACCTCACTGCTGAATATATCCTCTACTAAGTTTCATCTTTTTTTTTTGCAATTAATAATTATTGATTTTTAAAATGTCACTTTAACTAAACACTAAATATTTAAGAAATATAGACGATGGCTGCTTAATTATGAGATCCCTGTGTGCTGCTTTTTTCTCTGTATGCAAGCACCAATTAAAGGAACAAGCAGTTTGTACTCTTGAGTACATCTGAAACAATCACTATAAGAAAAAAGAAAAGTAATATCAAAGGGCATGATTAAAAACTTATTTTTGTCAAGAAGCTGATATAATGCTGTTCTTGCACAATTTGGGCGTTGAAGGGACTACTTTCTCATCCTTAATATTTTTGTAGATACCATGGGTTTTTTGGTTTTATTATCTTGTGTCTCTGTTTCTTTTTTAAAAAAATAAGGGATTCAGAAAGATTTAAAACTATTTCATTTTTTTTCACTATCATCCAAGAATCTTCCAGTATAGGTATTCTTTTAAATAGTTGGCAACTAGTTTTGAGTGATGTGGTTGGAAGGAAATCCCTTTTTTATTTGAGAATGTAGTAAACAATACCTAAGGGAATCTCATACATTTTTGTAGTTCTAGATATGTGCTCTTTAGATCAGAAAAAATAAATATGAAGTTTAATTATATCAATGAGTCTTCAAAGAAGAAAGCCCTAAAAAAATGGAATAGTACTAAAAAAGGAAGATAATTCAAGAATACTTTCTGGAGATAATTTTATTGCCTGAATTAGTCTAAGCATGACAATGAAATATATAATGTATATTTTTTCCAGGGGAAATAATTAGGCAATGTAAAAATTAGGGACCATTACTAGAAAATACAACTTGTTAAAATTTTTCAGAAAAAAATCAGTTATAATGGGTTAAGCGGCTTTAGTAATTTAAGATTTTGAAAGGTACTTGTTTTTATATTTAAATGAATTCTTTTTATCCATAATAAATACATTTTTATATAAGGTTTAGAAAATTTTCTAGAATTGTAAAATTACTAATTTTCATGTAATTTTCTGGATATAAGGATAACACAAGGAAAACTGAATGTATGACAGTGTTCCCTTGACTAAAATGATGGGCTAAAAGTTACTTAGAGATATTATATGAACACTTTCAAAGTTATGGTGAAACATAGCCAATGAGGTAAGAATATTTGCTTCGGAAAACAGATAAAATCCCCTCTCCCCATAAAACTTTCATGTTGACTTCCAGTTTTAACTCCTACATATAAACAGCTTGGAAATCATCATACCCATTTTTGAAACAAGAACAACCACAAAAAAAAAAAAAAATTGAACAAGCTGAAAATCAACTACTTCTGTTGAACTCATCAAAGAACTGAGATCTCTGGCAAACTAAAAATCTAGAGAGAGAGATAAAATACAGAGAGTAATGAGCAGGAAACCCTGAGCCATAAAGTGGTGGGAACACTTAAATGATAATTTTTACATGTTGATACAAGCTGAGTATAGACTAGTATGAAAGAAAAAACTCCTGAGGATTGCATTCCTGAATGGGGTTTGAGGGGTACATTTTTGTACGTTTTAACTCTTTTTTTTTTAAAGATTTTTTATTTATTTATTTGAGAATTTGAGAGAGAGAGAGAAAGAGAGCATGAGTGGGGAGAAGGTCAGAGGGAGAAGCAGACTCCCAGTGGAGCTGGGAGCCCAATGCGGGACTCGATCCCGGGACTCCAGGATCATGACCTGAGCCGAAGGCAGTCGCTCAACCAACTGAGCCACCCAGGCGCCCACATTTTAATTCTTGTTAAGTTTTTCCATGTGATCCAGCAGTTACACTCCTTGGTATTTATGCAACTTATTTCTAAACTTATGTCCACATAAAAATATCCACACAAATGTAGAGAGCAGCTTTATTAATAATCGTAAAAACTGGGAGTAACCAGTCATTCACTAGGTGAATGGATAAACAAACTGTGGTATACTGGTGCAGCAGAGTATCTTATTTAGTGTTAGGAAGAAATGAGCTAGCAAGCCATGAAAAGAAATGGATGATTCTTAAATTTACAAGTGAAAGAAGTCAGTCTGAAAAGACCATGTGCTGTATAATTCTAATTATGACATTCTGCAAAAGGTAAATCTACAGAGACTATAAAAAATTGATTATTGCAGTGATTCAGAGGGAGGAAGTTGAATCGCATGTGACTTTTTTTAGGGGGGTGAAACTATTCTATGCAATGCTGTAATGTGGCTACATGTCACTATGCACTCATCAAAATCCACGGGACTTTAATGTTTGTATATTTAAGTCGTTTATGAGGTCAGAGGAATCACAGGATGGAATGTAGAATGTGACAAAACAGTGTAACTATATTACAAATGTATCAAATGACCTCACTGAAAGGGAGATGGGGGACAACGTGCTGACCTAAGTCACTCTAGAAATGAAAGTGTATAAAGCTAAAGGCACAAGAAATAATATAAGAACTGTACTGGCTGGTAGAGTTGTTTCTCACTGGAATAAGGGTTAACAATTTTGATACCACTATACTGTTAACAGCAAGTATTCAATATAGAATGAAACACTTAAATAAGTGGATGGTGAGTGATGGAAGTTGGGAGTCTCACTGTTGGAGTGGAGGTTTCTATGTAAGTATGAGGAAAAGCCTAGAATGATAATATGGTAATGGAGTAGAATTGGAAATATTACTGTACTCATTTTTAGTTGAATATTGATACAGATAATTGCATATAGAAATATTTATAGATATGTGTATTTACATCAGCTAGTATACGTATACATGTTTCCTTATTCTGAGGGAGCTTAGAAATGACACTCCAATAGAAATGAGCACACCTACTGCCCACATTGTAGTTTCTAATATTATTCTCCAATAAAAGGAACCAAGGCTCACTGGAGAAATGGCTGTACTAGAATGGGGGCAAGAATTATAAAAGATGAGCCTAGAGGATCTTACAGGTCTAGAAAGAAAGGAAATGCTCAAAAAAAAAGTCCATGATGATGAAGATATGTCCAAAGGATATAAGAGTCACTGAAAGAGCTGCCAATACCTAAATCTGGAACAATTTGAGCAAGAAAATAGTGTTAGATTATAACTCAAAGTATAAAACAAATGACCATGAATTCATACTGATATAAATAAATAATTGAATTAAGCAAAACAGATGAAGAGAAAAGGAAATCTTCCATGTAGAAGAATTCCAAATAATTAATATAGACACTCTCCCCTCAAAAAGTGGAGTATAACTCCCTATTGCTTAAATACGAGCTATACACTTGCGACTTTCTTCCTGTGTAAAAGAGGACAAAAAAGAGTAATTTCACATTAGAGAAAACTGACAAACACTACTCAGCTAGGTGATCAAAGTCAACATCAACAATGATAAGTCATGTTGATAGTATATATTCTTGACATGACCACATGAGAATGTCACTTTACCTCTGTGGTTCTCTTTATGGGTCCCCAAAACCCATAGTTCCAGTCTGATCATGAGAAAATCATCAAACAAATCCAAATTGAGGACTTTCTACAAAATATCTGACCAGTACTCTTGAAGCTCATCAAAACCAAGGAACTAATGATGTACTGTATGGTGACTAACATAACACAATAATAATAATAATAAAGACAAAACAAAAACCGAACAAACAAACAAGGAAAGTCTGAGAAATTGTCAAAACCAACAGGAATCTAAGGATGAATGATTACTAAATGTATTTAGGTATCTTAAATGGGATCATGGAACAGAAAAAGGACAGTAGGCAAAAACCTAAGCCAATATTAATAACAAATGGACTTTAGCTAATAATAATGTATCAGTATCAATTTACTAATTATAACATATGCATCCTAATAATGTAGGATGTTAATAATAGGGAAAACCCCGTAAGAGGTTTCTAGAATGTTGTATTATCATTTTTATGTAAATCTGAAGTGTAAAAAATGAAACCTATTAAGAAAAAAATATTTGACATGTTTTGTCTTAGTATGGGAAGGTCCATCAGTTTGCAGGAGTCCCCAGTTACAGTCTCCTGGAATAGTGACACATTAAGCACTTATAACAAAGATTGTAGTAGGGAGACACATACACAGATACACACAGATACACACACTCACAGGAAATTAGGTAGGTAATGACAAAAGAAAGCACAATAAAAATGGGAGAACAAGCAAGACATGTTGCCTTTTTATTTACTTCTCCATCCAGTGAATCCACATAGTTCATCTTCTATGACTCCTGTCATTTTAAAAAAAATGTCTTTTAAGCCAAGCTTCCTGGTTTCTATTTGAGTATATTTCAGTACATCCTAACATACAAACCATTTAAGTTCCAGCTCACAGAATGGTTTATCCTTTCACTTCTCTAGAATATCTAATATTAGAAACTCATTTACTTTATGGGAGTTCTTTAATACTTGGATAAGAAAAGTAAAACATGTCTTGCCCCAGGCCAGTAAATAAGTGACAATCTGTGAATTTAATATAAAAATGATTAATTTTCATAGATAGTAGTGTAGTCCAGTAAAACCTTGTAAATTTGCTCTATTAAATAGGTGAAAGAAATAAAGACTTAATGAAAGCTTTATTTATAGAACTTTTTTTAAGAATAGAGAGTGATTTTGTTCTAAAACTGGGAAGAATTTTTGACACTGGTTTTTGTATTTTAACAAAGCAAAGCCATACTTATTTATTTAGAGGAGCCATTTTTAATGAGCCCATTTATTTTATTTATGCAGCCTAAGCGGTAATCCTATTGACCTTCACTATGAAAAGAGCTAAATATTTTTCCATTTTAACATTGTCAATTTAACTTTTATAAAAATAGTCAAATAAGATCTAACTTTAGTCCAGCAAGAATGAATGACAGTAATTTCAAATAAACAGAGGATGAAATCATGAGGTTTCATACATTTATGAAGCGTGTAGTAGCATTTCAGTTCATATGGTCCATTAACAGCTAACCTTCATACTATATTTATTAATTTATTTATTGATTAATTTCTTCATAAAACCCCCTTTCATTAAAAAAAAAGTGTTATACTCCTACATAGATCATTCTACCAAAGGGGAGAATCTCTAGTTTTAGAGATAGAAAAAAATAACATTATGAGAGATGTATCATGTATAATATTTCTAGACAGAAAGAAGTGATAAAGATTTTATTGTTGATTTTATTTACTTGTTTATTTACTTACTGTATTCTTGTTTTATTCACTTTGAGGGCTGAAAAAGAATTATGAAAGCACCATGGCAGTTCTTTTAATTTACTGAGTGCACTTTGTTCATTAGAAAAATACTGTTCTGTTTATAGCTTGCATATAATCAGATTCACTTACCTCACCACAGAAAAGCAGATTCCTCAATACCCAGCACATGTCTTGTCTTAAACTTACTAGGGGAAGCATGTGGGTATGGTATAATAAGAAATCAATATTTGGTCCTTTTCCCTGGTTCCTCACACATCCCTTGGAATTTTCTGAGTAATAATATTAATAAGGGAATCTTTTTTTGTAATGAGGCAACTCTTGGTGAGCCCCTAGATAATTTTAGGATGGAGGCTGGTTGCCAGGAAGACCAAGTCTTACTTAGAATCCTAGAACTTTTAGCCACAGTCCCTGGGCCTCCAGGAGGGGAGAGGTGCTGAGAGGGTTGGCACACCCAGAGAGGGCATGGAAGCCCCACTCATCTTCCCCCACACCTTGCCCTATGAATCTCTTCCTTTTGGCTCTTCCTCAATTGTTTCCTTTATACTAAACTAGTAACAGTAACTAAAGTGCTCTCCTGAGTTCTGTGACCTTTTCCAGCAAATTATCAAACATGAGGAGGGATTCCTAGGAACCCCTGATTTATAGGTTAGTCAGAGTATGGATGAACTTGTAAGTGGCATCTGAAGTAAGGACAGTGTTGTGGATCCGAACCCTTTAATTTATAAGACCTGACCCTGATTCCAGGAAGATAGTGTCAGAATTGAATTGAATTGTTGGACACCTAGGTGGTGTCAGAGAGTTGGAGAAGTAGGGTTAGAACATAGTTGGCATCAAGAAGAGAAAAAAACCTCTCTGTGCGCTCCTGAGAACTCAAAACAATTGATCAATTAATCAGAAAAGTTACTTGATAGCTACTATGTCAAAAGATTTATAGATGTTATGGAGAATATAAATTAGTTTTGATAAAGGCCCTTAAGGGATATCTAGACAGTTTGTGTCCTTGAAAATACATTTAACAAGGAAGCTAATCTATATGAATTGCCAGATTAATGGCAGAGATGATAAATATCATAGAAAGTCCAAGCATATGCAGGTCAAAATCATGAATAAATGAAAATTAGGAAAATGTTTCCTGGGTTCTGGGACCAGGGTATGTCTTTGACTCTCCTCAAGGCAGTATAGACCATGATCTATAGTGAAGCTCCCTGTTCCCCTCACCAGTGACATCATCATGGGTGTCTCCTTCCTGCCAGCCAACTCCAGCCCACATGGAAACCTCAATTTCCTGCCTCTACACAAATAAGGGGATTTTCCTCATCTCATCTACACTCTGTACATACACATACACACACACCTTGAAAGACATACAGACAGCATTATGCAGAAAGAGTTAGTGTTAAGATCCAAGTTATATGGAGCTGGAGGAGAGGAGAAAGAAGTGTTGGGTGCAGTCAGGTATTAACCTCCTACTTCATTGTCTTTGAGCTTGAGCTAAGGTGGGAAGCATGTGTGGCTGGAGTTAATTCCCAGAACTAGAAAATTCTCCCATGAGGGTATTTGATAAGGTCTTGAAAAGTCTGCCTTATGCCTTCTTTTTAGTCTTGCCATTACAAATGGAGACTGAGTCCTCAAATCCTGTGTAGAAGGCTGCCATTCTAACACCTGCATCAATCACTGTTGGCTTCCTGAGCAAGAAATAAATTCTTAACAGTATTAAGCCACTGACATAATGGGTGTGATATTATAATTTATAATAAATATTTGAATAAAACATTTGGTCATCACCCCTATTCCTGATGACAACGCACCTAAAACATTGGAAGTTCCTGTGATAAGAGTGATAAAAGTGTATTTTGTGATGTTAATGGAGTAATTTTTTGGAAAGCACCTAAGAATAGGGGCTGGTTGCCAATAGAGCCAACCATGTGATTAGAGGCTTAGAACTTTCAGTCCTACCCCAGACCTCCAGAGAGGAGGATAGTGGGGCTGGAGATTGAGTTCAGTCATCAGTAGAAATGATTTAATCAATCATTCATATGTAATGAGGCCCCCATAAAAACACAAATGGTTGAGGTTCAGAGGGCATCTGGGTGGATGAACATGTGGAGGTGCCAGGAGAGTGGCACACCCAGGGAAGGCATGGGACCTCTGAACCACTTCCCCATACCATACTTTGCCCTCTGCATCTCTTCCATCTAGCTGTTCCGGAGTTATAACCTTTTATAATAAACTGATAATGTAGTAAATAGAAATGTTTCTCTGAGTTCTATGAGCAGCTCTAGCAACATAATTGAATCCAAGGAGAGAGTAATGGGAACCTCCTATTTATAGCCTGTTGCTCAGAATTACAGGTCACAACCTGGACTTATGATTAGCATCTGAAGTGAGGGCAGTCTTATGGCACTGAGCCCTTAGCCTGTGGGATCTGATACCTTTTCCACATAGGTAGTATCAGAATTGCTTGATGGTGTGGAACACACATACACACACACACCAGAATTGGTGTCAACACTGGAGAAGTTTTGTTTGTACTAGTAGTTAGAGTCATTGAACTAGTTAATAAATAAATTGATAATAGAAGCTAGGTATTGTCATAAAAAAAACCCTAAAATTTGCAGCATCAGTTTATTGTTAGAGAGTAGGCAACAAGAAAACAAACAGTAGTATGGTAGCTGAATATTTGGTAAAACAGCCATGTGCAATAACTTGGAAGGACGATCTTACCCACTGAGCTGTGGCTCTAGGGAAAGTAGTTGGAAGGATTCAGTATGATAGTGAGTTGGCTCCTAATCATGGCCTTTAGCAAAGTATTGCACAAAAGAGTTCAGGAGAGAATTGGCTGGTTTTCAAATAGAGGTTGAGGAAGGAACAAATCCAAAGAAAAGGGCTTCAAAGGATTGGAATAATAAGGTGCATCTGGACCATAACAGGAAGAACTGTAGGTATAAATCCTGGCACACAAGAAAGTCTCAAAAAAACACACACCTTGAGCCTAGTAATATTTCAGATAAGCTTATTGTCAAAGAATTCAAGCCTGGACTGAAGCATGGTTTAGGTGACCAAGTCATTAAACAACTTTGGGTACTCAGCTGCATTATCTGAGAGAGGGCTGCAAGAACTGTGCAGCCCCTAAGGAAGGCAGATTCCAAACACCCTGTGTTACTGTGGCCAAAAAGGATAATGAGCTAAGTAAACCATAGAGATGTAAGCCAGAGGCCTTGACAAACAATGGACAAGAGAAATGTCTAAGAAATGTGGCCTAGTCAGGCTGCTTTCCCAACTTCCCAAGAAAGGGCCCTGCACAGATTCTATCAGTAGGACTGAATATGTGCTAGGGAAAGGGTATTTTCTTTTCTTTTCTTTTCTTTTCTTAGTTGGAGATAGGAACTAGGGAAAGATCCTATAAAACTGAAAGTAGCCCTAATCTCTGAATCAGTATGTGAAAGATTTGCCAAATGTTTGCCTTGGACTTTCAATACGTAAGATATCATTTTTATTGACTTAGCCATTGTGATTTAGTCATTGATTTGTTATAACAGCAAGTATTACTGTAAACAGTAAAAAGAGATCAAAGTTAACTAGAAAATAAAAGCATGTAGACAACATATGGGAGTTGAACAGGCTCATGAGGTAGGGAATTAACCAGTCTTATTCAGAAAAACTGGTAAGATATTCAAGTCCTTAGTTTAAATGTGAATGTGATGAGGAAGTCAGGGTATGTTATTACTCATAGATTAATTAAGTTGAATTAATGTTATTAATGGATCAATGTATCAGCTGAGCTTTTGCCTAGAAGCTCTCTGAAGTAGATTTTACAAAAATGGCTTCAATTATTCATTTCTCTGTGTCCATGTAGCCAGGCAATATGATTCTACAACTCTTGCCAATAATTATAGTCTATGTTCCCACTCTTCAAATCTGGGCTGGTCCTCGAGATTACTTTGATGCACAGAATCAGCAAAAGTAAAGTAAAGTTGTGCCGATTCTAAACTGAGGCTGCAACAGTCCTGGCATGCTTCCACATTTGATCTTGGAATCCCACAGCATCTATCCAGTGGGACTTCAGAAATACTCTGTGCTAGTGACTGTTTTTCTTTTTGAAACGGGAATGTCTATTTTGTTTTCTTGTTCTCACAATGGATGTGGTGGGTGGAAGAGGGATAGAAAATTTATCTTTTTTTGTTCATAAGTCTGTGAAACAATATAAATTACACAGTAAGAGCTGTCTGTGAGCCTAATGGAGATCACAAGAGCATGATGAATAAATGAATGATATGATTCATTCATGATGAAATGAGACTTTGGGGATCTTGGATAGGAGTATGGGTATTTTCAATGTAGAAGAGATATGAATAGTTATGACCAGAGGGCAAGCCATTGTAGATTGATTCCAAAAATGGCTGCAATTATTTCTCTCCTACTACATATGCTTGTTTGCAATGAAACTTTGTAGGTTTTCCCATCAAGAGATGGAATTTATCTTTGTGCTTCTCCAGGCCAGGACTGGCTCTGTGACTTGTTTTGACCAACTGAATGCAGAAATAAAAGTAAGACATTCTGGGGCGCCTGGGTGGCTCAGTGGGTTAAATCCTCTGCCTTCAGCTCAGGTCAGGATCTCAGGGTTCTGGGATCGAGCCCCATATTGGGGGTCTCTGCTCAGCAGGGAGCTTGCTTCCCCCTCTCTCTGCCTGCCTCTCTGCCTACCTGTGATCTCTCTCTCTCTCTGTCAAGTAAATAAATAAAATCTTAAAAAAAAAAAAAAGACATTTTGAAGCCTCAGCCTTGAGAAGCTGGGCACACTTCTGCTCTTTTCTGGGAACCCAGCTGCCTTGATATGGACAAGCCCAGAGTAGCCTTCTGGATGATAAAAGAGGGGGTCCAATCACCCCATTGCTCCAGTTGACAGCCAGTCAATTGCCAAATGTATAAGTAGAGCCGTCTAGACTGATCAGTCACCATCAGCCTAGAAAGAAGAAAAAAATTGGAGAATAAGACAGCATTGTGAATAGCAGGCAGTGTGGATGCACTTAATTCGTGGGCATTGAGAAGTTAAGTGACCATATGAGGGTGTCCATTGCATAGTGAAGGGGGGACAGAAAAAGAAAGAAAGTATATTTGAGCAGAGGAAAATAGGAGAACACCAAAGATCCTTTGTGATCCCTTCTTATCCACCTTGCTAAAATCAGGTTTGACTCCTTGTGAATGATTATTGGAGAATCCAAGTGAAGGATCAGAGCTAAAAACTATACGAATGGATTTATGATAAAATAATCAATAGAAATTCATTGGAAAATTATCCATGTTCTCTGTAAAGTATTAGACAGGTGAAACACACAAAGACAATTTAAAACAGGGTCTCTATTCACAAAGGAATTTTCAATCTACTAAGAAAACAAGAGAGACATACGTTGGATCTTACCAAGAGAGCATTAGGCTCTGGCGCAATGCATTGCTAGGTCTGAGCTACACAAGAGAGAATTGAAAGGGACACTAGATTTGATTTGTTCAGCCATCATTAATATTTGGATGCTCTATACAATACCTATGCTGATGATAACCCAGCTGATTCATGACAATCTCAAATGATCAAAATACAGTGTCTGCTGTGTAGGACATGGTTCGAAAAAGGGTTTTTCTAAACTGCGCTGTCAAAGAGAAGACTCTTAGAAATATTCTAATACAATAGTTACAAAGTTGACAACTTTTTTTCTAGGTAGGGATTGGACATTACTGAAATGAAGCACAGCATTGAAAAATTATAAAACAGCAGAGATGAAGATAATTAAATTCAGGGCCAGTGGGGGCTTACAATATAAGAAATGGGACTGGAATAAAATCAGACTTTTCAAAAGAAGTACTGGAAACCAGAAGATAGTGGAGGAAAGCCTTCTGAGACCTGTGAAAAAATTATTTTTTAAACCTTTTTAAGTGCTCAGTAGTCAGGGACAGTTTAAAGCATGTAAGGATTCAACAAATATGCATCCCTTAATCCTCCTAGGAACCTGCTTGAGGGTGAAGACCAACAAAAAGAGGGCAAAACTAAGAAAAAAGGTGTGAGATGTAGGAAACCAAAATTTCAAAATGAATAAACAGCAAACAGAAGTTCTAGCACAACAGCCCAACTGTAGCTTAAACAACAATATGCTTTTTCTCAAAGTCTGGAGGCTAAAAGTGTGGCAAAGGATAGAATGATAGATGATAGATAGATAGATAGATAGATAGATAGATAGATACTTATATACACTAAAGGAGGAAGGAAGGAAGGGAGAGAGTGAAGGAGGGAGGAAGAAGTTATATTATGTAAAATATTTGTGCATCTGGAGAAAATTGTTAATAGGAACATGATAGTTTTATGAAAAATAAGAATAGATAAAAATTATTAAAATTAAAAAACACAATATCATAACTCCAACAAAATAGAAAGTTAGAAAAACTTTCTAAAAAATTTATAAGAGTAAAATTTCTGGCCACTCAACAAGCAATATTTGTACACTTGTAATAATTAAACTGCATTTATTGTTGTAATTATCTTTTTCAATTTAGTTTACTTATTTTGTGTATTTGGTGAAGTAACTAAAAATATAATCTATATTGGGAGATTGGGTAAGGGCTAGTAGGAGGAGATGTTTTAGGAGAGCTAAAGCTTCCTGTCTTATAGGAGTAAGTCAATATATGTAGTGTCTAAAATGTGTAAACCAAGACATGACAACACAAATTATTGCATAGGAGCTAGAGAAAATTATTAAGAGAGACACATGTGGTGTTGGAGAGGAGGATGTGTGAAACTGGTGTTTGCTGTTTCTTTATATGCTTCAATCCTCTCTTATTTTTTTAACCCTTGTTTAGAACTTTAAAATATCCTTAAAATATGATGTGTTGATTATTGAATTGTCTCTGACATATAGTTAAATGAAAAGATGAAGGGGGAAAGAATATGGATAATATTTTCCTGCTTTAGCAAACATACACACACACCACACTTGGGTATGTGTAGAACATCTCTGAGCAGGAATAGGTAATGGGCTATTTTGGGGAAAGATTCCTGACATGAAAGGTGGGCAAGAGACTTATCTTTCACTATACACACTTTTATCATGTTTGAATTATTTTTCATAAAATATATTTTTTCAATTAAAATATCATTGAATTAAAAACACAAGCTTTTCTTGCTATTTTTAACAAAACGATGATGGAGATGGGTAATTGTCTGTGGAAATCGAGTTCGTATTTCCACCATGTGTTAGTACTGTGTATATTCATCTGCTAGGGCTGCCGTAACAGAATAGCACAGACTGGGTGGCTTAAACAACAGAAATATATTTTCTCAAAGTTCTGGAGACTGAAAGTCAAAGATCAGGGAATTGGTGGATTTGGTTTCTCCTAAGGCTTGCAATGGCCCTGTCCTCCCTGTGTTTTCACACAGCCTCTTCTCTGTGTGCTCATGTCCCCGGTGTTCTTTCCTCTTCTTATAAGAACTCTAGTCATATTGGATTAGGGCCCAACCATATGAGCTTACTTAATGTTATTACCTCTTTAAAGGCTCTGTCCCCAAATACAATCTCATAGAGGGTTAAGGATTCAATATATACATTTTTGTGGGGAATGTTAGGTCAGTCCATAATCCTTGTGTTACATGGTTAGTGTTATATGAACTAGTCTCTAGGGTGGGCAGGTGAGGATTCTTAATGTAGAAGGTAGGAGCTTGAACTCTGCATTCAAAGAGACATACAAGTAGCAGCCAGATTCCCACCTACTAACTGTTTGAGATAGGACACTTTTTAGAAATCTCTTGCCTTCATTTCCTTCTCCATAAAGTGGGGATAATAACAATTTCAAAAGATTATGTGGGACGTCAATGTGATCATATATATAAAGCAAAGAACAGGGTGCCTCACATTACAAAAAAACAACTTTATAAACTGTAATATTTATAATTACCACTATGCAATAGAATCTAATGTATGTTGTACCTAATTAATACAAAAGTATGGCACAAAATTGTTTCACATATTTTATGAATTTGTTAACTAGTCCAAAAAGTGGGTTGTTTTTATTAAGACTCAGTGTTCGTAGAAAACCACAATCTCCCTGAGGTATATGGTCATTAAGGGGGAAATATAGCAGTCCTTGCATCCCGGGGCCCACTGCTGGGCCTGGAAAGACAGACACATGGTGGTGGGAGAAAGAGACTGTTGCAATTAAAGGGAGCACCAATTGGTAATAGTATCATCCTATAAGAAGGTCTAGGTGTTCCCTCAGACTCTCTCATTCCTGAGTCTCATCTGTAAAAATATTGTGTCTGACTCTTTTGATAAACAAATGGTACCCAAATACACAAATGCTTTAAATTCTATAAAATAGAATGTATTATATGGTTCTTAATGCGAACTTAACATGTTCCATGCTAGGTAAAATCTTTTGCTCTTGATATATTACATTTCTATGAACTTCTTTTCTGGCATATTTCAAAAAAAGTCTCTAACTTACCTATTTGTCCTTCATTTATATTTATGCCAAATTTTATAAATAGTGGTCATCCAATTTGACTTTGTTCTCTCATTTTATATTATGCAATTATACTTTTGTACATGTTATTGTACAACATCAGTGTGGACAGAAAAGTACATTAAATATCTATATAAGTTTAATAACTACAGAACCAGTACCTACAAACTGCAACACAAGTGAAGAAATAGAGCACATCCAAAATTCCCCACTCTGCACTTTTTAAATCAATACGTCTTCTCTCCTTCCCTGGAGAAAACCACTGTCCTGGCTTTTGTGGTAATTATATCTTTGTTTCCCTTCATAATTTCACTATGTTACCATCCTTAAACAATAGAGTTTGGGGTTTTTTTCCTTCTGAAATTTATAAAAATAGAAATATACTAATCCTCTGAGAAACATACATACATATTTCTTTCTTTTCCCTTTTACTAAAGAAAGTATCTGTATATATTTTGTAAAGTGGAATGCTATACAATAATGAAAATGAATAAACTAAAATTACACATAGCAATAATTTTATTCTTTAAAGTTTTTATTTAAATTCCAGTTTACATACAGTGTAATATAGTTTCCGGTATACAATATAGTGATTCAATACTTCCATACAAGTGTTGAATCATCACAACAAGTGCTCTCCTTAATCTCTATCACCTGTTTTTACCCATCCTGCCCTCACCTCCCCTCTGGTAACCATTACTTTGTTCTCTATAGTTAATAGTTTGTTTCTCGGTTTCCCTCTCTCTCTCCTTGCTTGTTTTGTTTCTTAAATTCCACATATGAGTGAAATCATATGGTATTTGTTTTTCTCTGACTGACTTATTTTACTTAGCGTAATACCCTCTTGTTCCATCCATGTCATCACAAATGGCAAGATTTCATTCTTTTTTATGGCTGAGTAGTATTCCATTCCATTCCATTATCCATTATCATTGCATTCCATCCTGTTGTCAGTCTATGAACCTTTAGGCTGTTCCCATAATTTAGCTATTATACATAATGCTTCTATAAACATCAAGGTGCATGTATCCCTTTGAATTAGTGTTTGTATTCTTTGGGTAAAAACCTAGTAGTGCAATTGCTGGATCATAGGATAGTTCTATTTTTAAGTTTTTAAGGAACCTCCATACTGTTTTCCAAAGCGGCTTCACTAGTTTGCATGCCCACCAGCCGTGCAAGAGTGTTCCCCTTTCTCCACATCCTTGCCAACACCTGTTGTTTCTTGTGTTGTTGATTTTAGCCATTCTCACAGGCGTGAGATGATATCTCATTGTAGTTTTGATTTGTATTTTCCTTTATCAGTGGCATTGAGTATCTTTTCATGTGTCTGTTAGAAAAATATTCATGTCTTCTGCCCATTTTTTAATTAGCTTATTTGCTTTATAGGTGTTCAGTTTTTTTATAAGTTCTTTATACATTTTGGATACTAACCCTTTATCGGATATGTCATTTGTAAGTACCTTTTACCACTCTACAGGTTGCCTTTTAGTTTTATTGTTTCCTTCACTGTGCAGAAGCTTTTTATTTTGATGTAGTCCCAATAGTTTATTTTTGCCTTTGTCTCCCTTGCCTTGGGAGACATATCTAGAAAGAAGTTGCTATGGCTAATGTCAAAGAGGTTACTGACTGTTTTCTCCCTTAGGATTTTTACAGTTTCAGGTCTCACATTTAGGTCTTTAATCCATTTTAAATTTATTTTTGTGTATGGGGTAAGAAACTGGTCTCATTTCAGTATTTTGCATGTTGCTGTCGGTTTTTCCCAGGATTACATGTTGAAGAGCCATTCTTTTCTCATCGAGTATTCTTTCCTGTTTTGTCAAAGATTAATTGACCATATAGCTGTGGGTTCATTTCTGGGCTTCCTGTTCTGTTCCACTGATTTTTGTTTCTATTTTTGTGCCGGTACCATACTATTTTGATTGTTACAGCTTTATAATATAACTTGAAGTCTGGAATTATGTTGCCACCAGCTTTGCTTTGCTTTTTCAAGGCATAACAATAATTTTAAATGATTGAAAAAATACAGAAGTATATAGATTAAAACACAAAATATTCCTTTTGCCCACATCCCAATTGCACTCTTCTTCCTCGTGATAACCACCATAAAATGTGTCTCCTACCAGTCTTTTACCTACTCATTTGCATATATGCACACATATGCATATCTTTATTTTTTTAAAAGATTTTTTTTATTTATTGATGGAGAGAGAGAGAGAGATCACAAGTAGGCAGAGAGGCAGGCAGAGAGAGAGAGGGAAGCAGGCTCCCTGCTGAGCAGAGAGCCTGATGTGGGGCTCGATCCCAGGACCCTGAGATCAGGGCCCGAGCCGAAGGCAGAGGCTTTAACCCACTGAGCCACCCAGGCGCCCCTATCTTTATTTTTAAAATAAGAGGGCTCATACTCCATATGTGACTTCTTCTAAATCTTGGAGATCTTGACCATCAAGGATATATAAATCTTATTTATGTTTCTTGATAGTTTTTCCATGTTGACTGAGAGCAGAGCTGTACCATAACTATTAATCCTTTATCGATAAACACATAAGTTGCTTCTATTTTATTTCTGTAACAAAAATACCGCAATGGGCACATTTGCAGATATATATTTGGGCATGTATATAAGTATATTTGTAGTCTAAATTACTAGAAACAGAAATTATTATAATTAGAATTGTTAGACCAAAAACGTAAAAATACTTAAGATGTGCTACTTTAATTCCAAAAGCTGGTACCAAATGGCCATAAAAAGTCTCTATCAGTGTTCTTTCCAAAAATAGTAAGTATAGTCACTCGATTTTTGATAACATGAAGCAGCATGTACTTCAAGAATCCACTATAAATGTCTGTATTCAAGCAAGCAAAAAATCAGAAATATATAATACCATTCCTTTGCTATGATCACCTCTCTGCTTCCATCAGACACTATCACAAGTCGTTCATGTTACTTTATAATCAAACAATTTATGTTTTATATTTATGTACAAATTATGTTGTAAGGCTAGATTAGAAACCAGAATTCCACTTAAGAATTACCTTTTGAGGGACACCTGGATGGCTCCGTCAGTTAAGCATCTGCCTTTGGCTCAGGTCTTGATCCCAGGGTCCTGGAATCGACTCCTGCCTCAGGCTTCTTGCTTAAGGAAGCCTGCTTCTCCCTCTGCCGACTGCTCCCCCTACTTGTGCTCACTCAGTCTCTCTCTCTCTCTCTCTGACAAATAAATAAATAAAATCTTAAAAAAATAAAGGAATTACCTTTTGAGATGTGTTTGTGAATGAAAAAGAATAAATGAATGGGTGAGCCCCAAATAGTGCCAGGTACTGTGAAATTGCAAGAAGTTATGCAAAAGTTCTTGTTCTCAGTATTGTCATTTATAAAATGAACTATTTGGATAAGAATTGATGTCAAAAGTCTCTTCCAATGGATAGATTCCTTGCTGGGGAGTTTAGATGTGTGATGATTAATTTTATGTGTGCAGTTGGGTAGGCCACAATACCCAGAAATAATCAAACATAGTCTGGATCTTTCTGTGAAGGTATTTTTTATAGGAGAATTACGTTTAAATCAGTAGTCTTTGAGTGAAGCAAATTACTATCCATAATGTGGGTTGGTCCTTTCCAATCAGCTGAAGGCCTAAAGAGAAAATAGACTGTGATCCCCTGAGGAAGAAGAACTTTTGCCTCCAGACTCCTTTGGATTTGAGTTGCAAGGATCTCTAGTCTATCTTCACAGTTGTGTGAATCAGTTCCTTAAAAGAAATCTCTCACCCTCTGTCTCTCCATCTATACACAGACACACATACACACATCTATCCTATTAGTTCTTTTTCTCTAGAGAACCTTAATACAATATGCAAAGTGAGAAGAGCAAAATACTAGGCAGGACTGATGAATGGTCTGCACTATAGCAGGTCAGGAAGGTGAGGTATCAGGTTAGGGTTGAGTGGTCAGAGAAATAAGCCCTAGAAATATGGAGTCCATGATATATATTTGAGTTGTCAAGGCTGTGGCCCACAGGATCCTTTTGATTTTGACATTAACCTCATATGTACCGATCAGATTTTTTTGTATCATGTGGTCACATAAGAGGGTTTTCATCAATGTAAACTAATAAATAATTATCCTCATAAGGCTTAAGACTGCCATCACAGTCTGTGTGACTTAAAATTATTTTTCCTAGAATATTTCCAAAACGCTTATGATCCCAACTAGATAAACTGTCTGAAGCAAAGGACCATATTTTCCCCTTTTTTTTTCTTCTTTTTTTCCTCATGTTTTCCGCATAGGCTGGCTTCACACAGTAGGAGCTTAATAAATACACACCTTAAATGCTTCTTGAGGAAATATTGAAATTGATATTCTATCTTCCTAGACTGCACAAAGTTAGGGGACTAATCTCTAAGTCTGATGCCATAGGTGTTGTGCTCCAATCTAAATGGTGTCTCTGACAAGTTCTCAGCTCTGGTGCATTGCTAAGGCCAGCAGTAAACAGTAGTGACCTGTTCTCAGCAACCTCACAGGGTTATGGACAATTCATAAGTAATGTAATTAAAGACCAAAAACATACTTTGTCTTCACAAAAGGGGAACGTGGTTGACTTTCTCCCAGTAGGAACATGCTTTCTTATGTGGTGAATTGAAATATAAGGGCTAATGAAAATTTCTCTGGTGGTTTGGCTTTATTTATAAGACATAAGAAATGACAATAGGTGGACACCTGACACAGATGAGTGTGGATAGATATACATACCCTCGTTGAGGTAAAAATCACGACATGATCTAACACAAAACAAAGGAGACAGTAGAATTACCACACATAGTCATGTTGAAGATGGGTATTTTAATCTAATAATTAGTTTCACCATGAATCAAATACTTTTTAGTAGCTTGAAAAGAAATAGCATTTAGCTTAATTCTGATGAGGATAAAGCTTTGCTTCATTTGACCAAAGGTGTTTAAGATTCGAACAATAATGTGTAATATAGAAAGTCTTTAATGGCAACCTTTTCCATTCTAACTAGTGCATAATATTGGTTTTGCAATCATTTAGTAATTATATAAGGAGGACATATTTATTACGAATTATTGATTTTATAATTACTGCTGCTGGTATTCACATTATTACACAATGAAAATCTTTTAATATACAATGCTCTTCACCCTCAGCTGGCTAACAGATAGTGCAATGCAATTTAGAGAGTAGCCAAGAGTAGATTTTTATCGGTACCTTTTTTTTTTTTTTGCCAACCAGCTAAATGGTTTGCTTTCTGAAAAATATTGCTAATGGCGCTTAAGCAGAGAGGAATGTCCAATTTCAAGGTCATTCCTTGTAGTTGATTACAGTCACCCAATGAGCACAAGGTTCCTATTTAACTGTTAAGTTATTTTTGCTGCACTCATTGCTGGGAATTAAAAGTTATGGCTGTAAATTTGCTGCCAGCTAAATAGACATCAAAGGCCACAATCATACACTGGATCATGACACATGAAGATATATCTCTTATGAAATTGATTTTTCTCCATGTGCAAGGCAGCTTTGCATTACTCTCTTCGTGGAATTTAGCACAGGAAATGTCTAGGCAGGCCAAGTGTAATTGTCAGCATAGTTTATATTCTGGGCTGAGAACTCCTTTTATTATTTTTTTCCCTCCGTGAAGATGTGCAAAAAAGGTTGTCTAAGCATATATTTTGATTTCACTTGCCAACAGATTGTGAATAGCTGATTTAAGGTCACTGTCACCCCCAAATGGGAAAAGATTAGGTTTCTGAGGACCAGAAATATTAAAAAGTCTGCCCAAACAATATTTGCTCCTCACCAGAATTCAAAATTGCTGATTTTCACCCCAGAAACATCCCGTAGAGTTTTACAAAGGCTGTAGGTCTATTATGCTGTTTTAATCCATCAGATCTTCACTATCCTGAGGATAAGAGCATCAAATAGAATTACATGGGCTTGATTAGTGTTTTTTCTCTCTTCTGGATATCATATTGCTATTACAGAGGGATCCATATTTTTTTTTACAAAGAATGTAAGTTGTGTCTAAATAAGATACCTGAAAAATCAAATCATATTTTAAATGTATGCAGGTGGAGGTGCTATTTCTGGACTCCTCCTACATGGGATAGCTTTAGAGTCCTGAGCACTGTGCATTTCAGTGCTGTGATTGGAAACTCATCATTAGAGCCAACCATTGGAGACGAGAGACTGGCTGACCCCAGATCCTTTCTTTTCATCTGCAAAGTGAGCCTCATTCCTATATTTCATGTGGAAGTTCAATTCCAAACTCAACAGCCTGACTTACAAAGCCTTCAAAAATTTTATCCTGACTTTAGTTTTCTGATTGATCTCTCACTACAGTCTTCCTCCTCATACTGAGCAGACTAGCTGCTCATTTCCCAGAATTAGAGCATACTCGTCTTGAATATTCATTTGCTGTTGACCCTTCAGATACCAGTTTGGGACCCATATCTTTCATGAATTTCTCTTCCTCCCTTTTTAGTCTGTACCACTCAAAATTTAATCATGTTCTAATTCTCTTACTGTCTGCCTGCTTGGCATGTTGATTTGCAATGTTTCTCCAACTAGAGGAGTTTCGGTTTGGTTTTGTTTGGTTTTTAAAGATGAGGAAAGTACCTGCTCCTTTGTGAACAAACACACAGCTTGAACCACAACAGTATTCACTAAGCACTTTTTAAATTAAGTATAATGGCACTGAATTCTGGGAAATGGGATTCCAGCTATAAATAACAGTAACGAAGAACAGTCCATGAATAGCCCTACTACACCATGATTGTCCTTTAATTTGCTGTAATGAAGCAAATTTTTATTAGCTATATTTATTAGCTATACTTTGGTAACTGACCTAGGGCCTACAAGACAACCTCCTTCCCAACTTAGGGTAAAGGAGAAGCACTTAAGATTTATTGGATATGTCAAGTACTGAGCTAGGTGGTAGATATTATTTATTTTAGTAAAATCTTAAGTAATTTTATGAGGTAGCTATTATAATCCCCATTTTATACACACACACACACACACAATAAGATCCAGAGAAATCAAGTAACATAACCAAGGTCATAAAACCAGCAAAGAAGCCAGCAAAGATTTGAATCCTGTCCTTAAGGTCTGTATTTGATTCTATATTGTCTTCCCTGATATCCCATTAATACACATAAGGGGCTTGATAAGTGAATAAGTACAGCATGAGAAAGTTTTCAAGAGGGAATGCAATGGGTGCCTGGGTAGCTCAGTGGGTTAAAGCCTCTGCCTTTGGCTCAGGTCATGATCTCAGGGTCCTGGGATCAAGCCCCACATTGGGCTCTCTGCTCAGCAGGGAGCTTGCTTCCCCCTCTCTCTCTGCCTGCCTCTCTGCCCACTTGTGATCTCTCTCTGTCAAATAAATAAACAAAATCTTTAAAAAAAAAAAAAAGGGAATGCAGGATCATTTTGTCGCTATTAATGGCGTCTTCATCATCCTCACTCTTTCAGTTGATGTCTTTACTTCTTGCACCCATACAAATGTGAAGAATTTTTCAGAAACTCACCCCAGTCTCATCTCCGAAATCAATAAAAAAGTTAAAAAAAAAAGTATGTGACGTAAATTTCAAAATTGTTTAAAGAAAAAGCTAATTCTTGTGAAGATAGGCTAGGAACCCAGGGTGATTACAGAGGAGAGTAGCTGGAATAAACAGAGTTCTTTTAATGACCCTCTGAGTAAGTGGCATGAAAGAGGCAGATATAAAATCTCGGGACCCCAAGATTCCAGGCAGAGAGCAGTAGGCATGAAAGGGCTAAGGTAGAAACAAGTTCTGTGTTGCACAATAAATAAATAAGTCTAATAGACTGAAGAAGGGGGAAAAAGGAAATAATAGTTTGAAAAAGGGTAGGCAGGAACATATAGATTAAGGTCTTGTGATGGTTTGAATAGGGATTTAAGTTGAAGTAGAATTGGAAGCCATTGGATGGTTTTAAAGAAAGAAATGATATGATCTCATTTACCAGTTGAATACATACAAAGTTCTATGTTCTGGTGGATAAGTGTGGAGACCACAGTGATGGAGTAGTCAGTAGATTTTATAATCCTCTTCTACTTTAGGATTCTGACACAAAAATGAAAATGGAGAAGAAATTTCACTAACATATGCTTACCTCATAGAAATATCTTGAGGAATATAGATGTGTGTACATTGACATACATATGTATATGTATAATTAAGCGCACAATATGAACTTATATATTTCAGGAAGATATTCACACACTTATAAAGTTACCAGGTAGAATACATAGCCAGTTGGAATCTTGTAAATATTTCTAATGAAGCCATTTTGCTTGGATTTATGACAAAATGGAACATAGATGGCTTTCTTTCATTTACACAGTTTCTAGAGCAACTTATTAACACTGTATTTTCCAAAATAGATTTTTATTTTCCCATCTTGTAAAAATGTGATTGTTATTTATGTATCTTTCATTTGTCTCCAGATGTTCGGTTTAGTGACACTCAATCAAACTAATGAATTACGAAGTGAAACTAATAGTAACTCAACTTTCCCAAATCACTGGGATAGAAAGCAAGACAGAATTCATTGTGGAATCCCAGGATGGTGGAAGTTTTCCACACATAACTTGCCCCAGTGTCAGTACCTTCAGGTTTGAGAGCTAGTTCGTCCTCTGTAGCTTCACATAACCCGGTCAAGTCAGAGTGTTGAACAATTTGCACTTGAGTCTGACATCTCTTCTTGGGAAGTGAGGAGCTTTGATGAGAGTTACTGTAGAGACGGGACATCGCTATTTACTGCAAATTGGCCCATATGATCATTTTTGAAGTCTACTGACATTTTGATCAACCCACTCCCAAAACAGGTTTTACTGAAACTCTTTTCTGGGGCACAGAGACATGTTAGATATCACCTAATTAGTTTCTCTTCCCTAGATAATTCTGTATATTGAACTAGCCCATTCAGTGTATGTCTATACTTTACAAAGCTTTTCTGAAAAAAATGCACCCATACTTCTCTTTGAAAATTCTTCCCACCATGTTAACTATGTCTATCAGAATTCCTTCTTTCTGTGATGATGTGGTGAAAGGAATGGTAAATTGGGAATTAGCCATTTTTCGTTTTTGCCATATTTTGCCGAGGTGACAGAAGTGTGTTATATTGGGCAAGTCACTTGACCTCCCAAGGGCAGTTTCTTCATCTGCAGAATAAGGGAGTTGGATTAATTGATTTCCAAGATATGGTCTACCTCCAAATATTTATCTTTTTGCCTTGGTTGTGTGATTTTTTTTGTCTATTTTTTCCCCAGTTCTACATATTGAAAGCCTGAGAACAGGGCCTTCCTACTCCTATTTAGTACAGTCTTTCACATATATGAATATTAGAATAGATGTGCCACTCTATATTTTATTTTCCTTTGAGCCAAAATAACTCTGTTTACTTTCATTAGGCTTCACAATTTCAACAAACATTTTATCACTGAAGTAGGAATGCCAGGCTAGGCAGACAATTATGCGGAATAGTCCTTCATTCCTGCTATTATGATGAATACTTCCATCTCTTGCCAATCCACAGAGCTTCAGAAGGCATCATGAGAGCTGGTGATTCTAGTCAGTGTTTTGCTTTTTATTGACTTTTACATTTATTTGTTTATGTTTTTTAAAGTATCCCCATGCTCTTTAGCTTTCACACTAACTCATAGTTTGCCAAGCCAAAGAGTCCACATGCGGTGTTAAAGGAGATCAATACTATTTTGGACAAATTCACACTATCATCCTCAAAATGCAGGGGTTAATGCAAGATTAAATGTGGTAGCACAACTTTTGATTATCTGTGTGACACGATTTAGTAAAATAGCAGATCATTCAGAAATCATTCATATTTGGCCTTGAGATGTATTAGAGGATGCATCTTTGATCTCCCTTTCTAATTATGTTTTGCTTTGGTCTAATGTTAAAGAAATAATTTGCATTCCCAAAGCACATACCAAATAACAACAGAGGAAGGGAACTTAGAAAAAAAGCAAGGGAGAGAGAACCAGGATAAGCTTTTCAAATGCCGTGGAGAATTCATAAAGTAAATTTGTATGTAAATAATCTAGATTTCATTAAATTTACCCTTTGTTCTGTAGGCCAACTTCTCTTTCTTAAAATTCTTTCCATTCCTCTCCTTCTCAAAACCAAAGTCATTGAAGATCAACAAATAAACATGAATTTGTGAGTACCTTCTATAAATACGGAATGATAGAAAATGCATGTTGAGAAAACAAGTCTCTCTCCATTTAGAGGCTTCCAATCAATGCTGACACATAAAACTAAAATATATGCAGTGTAGAAAGTAAGAGATGACAGAACATGAAAATATAATATAATTGTTCAATTGTTGTGGTGCAGGGCATCCTCACTATAAGACATTAAAGGAAAAGATCAGTAAGAGCCACTATGTTGAGAGATAGTGTCACAGGGGTATTAAAATGGGGTTTAATACAACCCAGCAATCACACTACTGGGTATTTACCCTAAAGATACAAATGTAGTGATCCTAAGGGGCACGTGCACCTGAGTGTTTATAGCAGCAATGTCCACAATACCCAAACTATGGAAAGAACCTAGATGTCCATCAACAGATGAATGGATGAAGAAGATGTAGTGTGTACACACACACACACACACACACACACACACAATGGAATACCGTGCAGCTATCAAAAGAAATGAAATCTTGCCATTTGCAACAACGTGGATGGAAGTAGAGGGTGTTATGCTGAGCAAAATAAGTCAATCAGAGAAAGACAATTATCATATGATCTCTCTGATATGAGGAATTTGAGAGGCAGGGAGAGGGGTTGTGGGGGGTAGGGAAGGAAAAAAATGAAACAAGATGGGATCGGGAGGGAGACAAACCATAAAAGACTCTTAATATCACGAAACAAATTGAGGGTCGCTGGAGGGGGGAGGGATAGGGATAGAATGACTGGATATGGACACTGGGGAGGGTATGTGCTATGGTGAGTGCTGTGAAATGTGTAAGCCTGATGATTCACAGACCTGTACCCCTGGGGCAAATAATATATGTTAATAAAAAAGTACATAAACAAACTCTTCTTTACGGAAATAAATAAACAAATAAATAATAAATAAATAAATAAATAAATAAAATGGGGTTTAAAGTCTGAGCAGGATTTGAATAAACAGAAAGAAAGAAAAGGGAAGTATGTTCCAGATTCCACTGTCCAGAAGAAGAATGATTTAGAAATACATTATGCATTATAAATCCATTATATTCCACTATATTGGGGCAGAAAATGGGCATATGTAATTTATTTTACCCAGAAATTTCAAACAAAGACTCTTGAGTCAAGATGTTACCTAGAAAATTTGAAATGAAAGTGGGGGTAAATTCCCCTAGACAACAGTATACGTCAGTTGTTGAACTTCACTGTCTTGTTCCAGTTGAGCACATAGCTGGATTTAAAAGACTTCTAAAGTCAAACAATATTTGAAGTTTTGCACTAAGATAGGGGCAATCAAATCCCATGCTTTAGGGCATCAGGGTTCTGCCGTAGGGCCCCTCTTGAGGACTTTTATCCAGTCTCACTGTCACTTAATGTCAAGAACAAGCTGTGCTCAAGATCAAGTTACTGGTGTCCTATGTGAATGTAGCCTTAGACAAAAAGTAATTTTGTATGGACTTTGACATATTCCCAATTTTCTGCACCTCAACACTGAGAGAATCCACCAAAACCTCTGCTTACTCAAACTCTCACCATTGAGACAACTGGAAAAGTGATACCAGTAATGAGAACCTTATTTTTTTCAGAAAACATGACTGTAAACTATATATCTCATATATGTCAACAACTGTAAATGTAAATTCTATGAGATACTTGCTTTTGTAGATGTCTAGGAGTAGGGACAGAGAACGAGGACAGGGAGGAGATTGGAGAGAGCTGGAAAAGTAAATAAAACTTTTTTAATACCGTATTTCTCTATCTTTAAAGAACTTATAAAGTATTTGCAGAGAAAATTCACTGCACAAAAAACACACAAAAATAAAAAAAAATAGCAATAATAAGATGAGGTAAGTCTGAAATGAGACAGTGTGGTATGAAAGAAACTATAGGTTAATGCCAAAATACATGGAAAAGACAGAGTGACAAGGAAAGAGGAAATTACTGTTTTGAATGGCATTATTTAGCCACAGGTTGGGGAGCAAAAAGAGAAGGCCTTTGTATGCCAAGGTGGGGACCGGGGAAGCATGTGTGAATCTACAATTTTTCTTTGAAGTAAGTATTTTTATTCTAACTTTACAAGTGAGGAAGTTGAGGTTTAGTGAGGCTAGTCAGTTTGTTCAAGACTACAGATTTACATAATTGGTAGAGCCAAGATGAAATTTTGGGTATGTATGACCCCAAAGTCTTTGCTTTTCCCTATTCATGAGCATGGCATGAGCAGATCTTAAAAATGAGAACTATTGCCAGGGATGATTTTTGAAAAAAATTAAGGCTTGAGATGATTCCAATTAGATCTCCATGCCCTGAAGACAGAAGAGATAAGAAAGAGTGAACAAGATAGACACAGAGAGAAATCACACAGAATCAGAGGAAGACAATGAGACTGTCAACCAGGTAAAATGGTTTCCATTCTTTGAAAATCTTAATATGTCTTAGAAGCTCATCAACACAAACATCAGCCAATAGGTTATATTAACTCTATCAAATATTTTTGGTGAAAATTCTCAACCAGAAGAGAACTTAATCATTTCTAATGCTGAGTATGGTTGGCTGCTGCATCTCTCAGATGGGTCTAATATCATTTGCTTATATGAGTAGTTCCCAAGTACCCTGGAAGTTTTAAAATGTCCCAATGCCACGTGACATAATAGTTTCTAAAGATTCCCAAATGATTTTAATTTGCAACAATATTTGGGAACTAGTGACTTCCTTGAAAATGCACTTAATTTCCCTTTATCCTAACTTCATCTTCATTTTATGTTATCCTAAAAGAGGTGGATGTCAGATAAAGACACTAGAGCTTCACTTTCAAAGTCTATGTAGACCTGAATTTAAAAACCAGCTCTACCACTTCTTTGAGCATGCTCTTTAATATTTCTAAATATTTGTTTGCTTATTCATAAATAAATAACAACCACTTCCTGGGGTTGTCCAGCATTAAATGAGTTGATGGATGGATAAGATCTGGCATGATACTGCCTTATAGTGCTCAGGTGACATTGGCCCCTTTTTTTCCTTGCCTCTATTCCACACAGTTTCATGATGAAACTGAGTCTGAAAATTTGTCCCAGGTTCCAGAGCTAGTTAAAAGCACAGCAAAACCTAGAAGCTTTCCAGTATCTCACTTTCAAGCATTGTTTTCATTATAAAATTTTAAAGATAGTTGGGAGGAAACAATAATAAGAGTGAAAACTAATTGTGAGGAATAAATAAATTGGTCTATGGTTTTCCAGTCTCCTACCTGAAAGTCTCCAAAGTTGCCCTGAATCAGACTTCTTTCCTTAACATGCCCTGCCTCATCATATTATACATTCTTGTCTCCTTCACTTTCGCACCATCTTTCACACCAACCTGACTTCTGTCTTGAAGCCTCTACCAGACTGTTTGTTCCTCATCTTTTTCTTCTCACCCAGGGTGTTCCTTCAGATCTAGTTCCCTCCTAGCAGAATATAACTCATCCTTTAAGGACCAGATGAAAAAGTGGTCCACAAAATATTTCTTTCATTCTGCTTCTTATTCTTCGTGGTGTAATACAAAGGACCACAGTCTTAATGTTAAAAGTTCTCTAGGTGTTCACTGGATTAAAACAGAAATTTTAACTGGGGCTGTTTTGAGGATTTCCAAAATCAAAGAGAAATGCTTTGCAGAGCTCCAGAAGGTCAATCATATTGGGGCAGACTGTTACGATTAAGCAGAACAAAACAGCACAAATTACATTTCGTTTACAAGTATTTCTGTGGTTTTTTTCTATATGTGAAATGTAAAATAGCAACCATTTAGATAATTCAAGCCTAGTAAGTGCCCAGCGTTGTATCAATTTTCTAGCTATTTTGGAGAAAATGGTTATATCTTCTTTAATTATTCAGTTGATTATGTCAATTCTACAATTCATTTAGCCAGTATAGACTCAGTGTCAAAGTTTTATTCCAGAGCCTGTCACTCACTTCCTCAATGACCTTGGGCAAGTCACTTAATTTCTCCACATCTCAATTTCTTTGTCTGTAAAATTGGGATAATAATCTTGACCTCACAGAGAGGTTGCATGAATTAACTGATTAATGATTATAAAGCAATTTGAAAATACAGAACACTATATAAATGCTAAGTATTGTTATTAAGCAAATCAATTCAGAAAATCAAGATAATGACATTTCTTTTCAATCTATTTCTTAAAGTGCTTAACGCCTTTGCATCTAAGCTCCATGTTGTAAAAAAAGCAGTTTAAATATTTATAACTTGAATTTTTCTAGTTTAACCAGTTCCTACTGCATGCTAGGGGAGAAAAATAGAAAAAAATTCTCTTGAGTTGGGAACTTGAACATCTCACTCATTTTGACTTTTTGTTTATATACACTTTAAGTCAGGAAGTTTATCAATCAAGTATGTACATATGGATGTATGTTTATCTATCCATTAACTAGGATCCTGGAATTTCAGAGTTGAAGTGCACATTAAAGGCTATATTCCAGTCTCCTTGTTTTATTGGTTTGAAGAAAATATTCAGAGAGACATGAAATGATTTGTTTAAGTTTACATAGGCAACTTGTGCCTGAGTTGATTTCTATCCCAAGTCCCTGGTTGCCCAGCCTTCAGGTGCAGAGCAGATATTAAAACAAGAAAAACATGAGCTCTACCTTCAGGGATCTTACTTGCCAAGACTTTTGAAACTGATAACCTGAAAAATTATGATTAATTAATGTGAACTTTAAAAGTAACATGAAAGAATTTGACCAGTTCCTGATTTATCAATTTTGGAGTCTGTTCATGCAGCTGGCAAGGAACAATTCTGTTAGGATTGATCATTATGCAGCTTCCAACTTTTATCACCTTTGCATTCACTTAATTGAGTCACTTTTACTTAAAATCAGGTGAACTCAATAATTAGGTTCCAGATTACATATAGAAATATACATTTTAATTAAAGATACAACATTTGGTCCATATTTTCAATTAGAATATTCTAGTTTTATGTCTAGCTCAGCCTACAGCTAAATAGCCTTACTCAGACATTATCTAATTGGGACATGGTTCCCCTAATCTACTATATAAAGGGTCAGCATAAAAACTTGCCAAAGTCTCTCCCTGCTGAAGTTCCAAATGTTGTGGTGTCTGAGATGAGCATTGAGAATTCCTCAGATAGATATTGGATTCTGAATAGGTCATAGACAATAAATCTGATTGTAAAACCAGTCACACTTTAAACCAAATGCTCATTTGAGGTTTCTGATCTTCAACGAATACATTTGCAGGATGTTAATGCTGGAAGGAATATTAGAAATCATTTATTCTGATTCCCTCATTTTATGTTGAGAAAACTGAAGTCTTAAAATATTAAGTAAATAGTCCAAGGTCACAAAGTCAATCAGTGAGGAAGCCAGGTATAAAACTCAGGTTTTTGTGAATCTTAGTGGAATATACTTTCTTCTAAATCATTAATTAAGATGACATTGGGGTAAATGACACTTTTCCTTTGAAGTTAGGACTCTCATAAACCAAAAGAAGAGTTAAATCTTTAAATATCACTTCTCCTGGTTGTCCTCTTTTCACTCTTCACAGTGGTTTATTCGGAAGACATGGCTTTTAAGAGAGGGTAATTCCTTTCAAAATAACAAGACTCATGGGGCACCTAGGTGGCTCAGTGGGTTAAAGCCTCTGCCTTCGGCTCAGGTCATGGTCTTAGGGTCTTGGGATTGTGCCCCACGTCGGGCTCTATGCTCAGCGGGGAGCCTGCTTCCTCCTCTCTCTCTGCCTGCCTCTCTGCCTACTTGTGATCTCTCTCTCTCATCTGTCAAATAAATAAATAAAATCTTAAAAAAAAAAAACAAAAACAAGACTCATGTTGTAATGTCTAAAATACCATCATGAATACCCCCCTTTCCCTTTGATGGACTATCTGTAATAGATTTCATGTATTTTTTATGGATGGGTTTGGAGAAATCTGTTATTTGCTTCCCTTAGAATGCTTGGATTGCACAGTGGAGACCTCACAGCTTCTCTTGGTCAGTTTGGCTTTTCGGAGCAATACTACAGATCAAGAGCTATTTAGGAAGGGCTCTAGTGCCATTCATAGAGTAACACCGGCTAGCTGAAATAAATGTTGCCAATTTGATATCCTCTGTTGAGCAGTTTAAAGTACATCTTACCATCGAAGGAAACCTTCATATGGCATTTAAGGGCTTTTGAAACAGTCCTCATCACAACTGGGGGGGGGGTGGGTTATGAATGTCTGAGGATCTGCAGAATCTAACATTAAAGCCTCACACCACTGTCCTGAAACAAGGAGGGAAGAACCTCAATACGAACCTCCTCTTCACAAAAGTCACAAAAGTTTGTAAACAGGAACATGGAAATGCCATGCAGATCGAGGTTTATGGATCTCCACTGACACTAGGCTTTGCTTTGCTGGATGTAATGCTTGATGTTCACATGTGAAGCTTGTGGGCCTGGTCCATAATGCAGTTTTACAGGATAATAAAAAATAGTAAGCTACTACAAATGGCTGGTCCTCAAGAACTTCGTATTTACTTTTCAAAACTTGGATCAAGGAGAACAGGTACCTGACCATCGATTCCACAAATTAGAAACTCAAAGCTTGGAATGCTGTGTTCACCATCTCTGAGGTCTCTCTTAAGATAGATCATCCCACTCTCAATCTCCATTTCAGTCTCTCATGGGAAGATCAAACTTGAAATATCTCAACTCACCTTCTTCTCTTTCAAGCTATTGTCAGTTCATTAAATGACTTCTCATAACCATTGTTACCTACATATAAATCCCCATGCAAATGTGATGTGTAGGTTCTAGGGAATAGACAAACTCTATACTTTCAGATGCTAGAAATCTCATCATATGAACATCATTCCTGTTAAAAATTAAATGTCTCTGGAAAGGCAGCAAGCAATTTACCAGCCATTTACAAATTAGAATGAGTGAATTTATTTGAAATATCATAGCACAGATTTAATGAGAGAGCCAAGGGGGAAAGAGTAGGCAGATGACATCATAGAGGATGTGTGTGTGTGTATGTGTGTGTGTGTGTGTGTGTGTGTGTGTGTGTGTGTTATGTTTATGTTTATGTTTTGGGACACAGTGAGAAGATTGAAGAAGATCTTCAAGAGAAGATTCCAACAGTGAAAATTATCTATAATCCTTCTTCCTCCAGCAACCCCGTACTTCTTGTCTTGGAAGAGCAATCTGCCAGATCAGTAATACTCAATCTGCTCTGTGCCAAAAATACCAAAACCTGAGATCAATCCCCAAAATTCTGATTCTGTGGAATTGGAATGGTGCCCTGCCATTGACATTTTTAAAAGACTCCAGATAACTGTCGTACATCAAGTGTTGAGAACCTGTGCCGCAGACCCTCTACAACTCTGCATCCAGCATCAGCTTCTGGCTTCACCCAACCTCTACAGCTAACCAGTCTTTCATGTACTGATGTGAAAAAAGTGTTCCTCTAAAATCATTTCCCTCTCATGGTACAATGAAGCACTGATCTCCACTGTGTATCTCCTCCAAGTTTCACAAGTTACAGCATGTGATTAAACGTGAATGTTTTCCACCAGCTTCCCAGGACCTCCATCTGAAAAGATGCACTTGAGTGCTGAACACCCAGGATTGCAATGTTCCTCTTCACATTAACACCTGAGAGCAGTAAAACTAACTTAGTGGTCTACAGTCATTTTGGTGTTAGGGTCCTTTTGAGAATCTACTGAGTGCCATCCCACATTTAAACATTTGCACACATATTTATCTTTCAATGGACTCCCAGTCCCAGAAAGATCATATATATATCCCTGAGGGTCTCAGAATTTTGTGTTCAGAATGTCTAAAATGATTCCTTTTAAGGATTAATGTTTCTAATCAGATAAAACTACAGAACAGTGATTAAAACCATGGGCTCTGAATTTGAGCATGGGCTTTAAAATCTAGTCTCTACTCACCACTGGTGTAGCATTGGGCAAATTATGTAATCTTCATGAGTCTCAATTTTTTCATCTTTTAATTAAGGGTAGTAATACCCATCTCTGAAGGTTTTAGTGTAGCTTATATGAAATCACATATATGAGCCATTTAACACAGCACCTGGCCATAGCAAATACTCAGCAAATAGAAGTTATAGTGATGGTAATTGATAATAATAATTTCTAAGAAGCACTAATAAGTCCTGGGTAGATATAACTTGGATAGAACGCAGAATTGCTGGTGACATACTAGGGCAACCAAGACATTTTTTTCCTTTCTAACTGTTTATATCTATATGAAAAGTATGTAAATATTAGGAAGCTGGTTTGAAGAAAGAAATACATAAAAATCAAATCTGGTAAATTAAACAGAGAAATGGAGTGGTCAGCTGAACAGTAAGAGCTTGGAAAAAAAAAAAACTATTGAGAACCAGGAACAGAAGGTTGAGGATTCTGATACAGAGACCCACCTTCTTCTCCCTTTGCTGCTTCTGTTTGACCGTGGCTTAAAACCAGTTCTGTTCAAGCCTGCCCCGTAGTCTCTGGAGAAGACTGTCAACAGTTGGCTACTGGGGAGTGCTATGCAGGATTAGGTAAGACCTCTCCCCTCCTGCTGGGATCAGTGAGAGAAAGACCGGAAGGACTGGGTTTGGGGTTTTGGAATTTTCATTACCAACAAAGATTGTCTTCTGATCCATGACTGACCTTTGCACAAGTGAGTAGAAAAGATCCAGCCCTGGTCACCACGCCACCTTGATAGAGAAGTGCAGCTTCCTGCACTTAAACACCAGAATAGGCGTGCAGAATCCTGGGTGCTCACAGATCTACAGCAAGAAGCACACAACAGCTTGCGTTTGTCACCTCTACCCTGTTTTTCATAGACAAGTCATAACATTGGCTCCAGCATGGAACACATACAACTCTAAGCTTGGTTTTGGCAGGCAAATGAGAATGAAAAAAAGGCATCCACCCTTTCCTTATGGAATGTAAACACCTCACTGCTGGGCAGAAATTTACATCCAATTTTCATATTTGTAAGAAAATGTATATATGTTACTCAGCAGGAATATATATTTTTGTGTATATATATATTTTTTCAATTTTTGAATGGCAATTTTGAACCAGCTTATCAAATGGTCTCTGATTTCTTAATAAACACTTTTTCCCCCTAGGCTCCTATAATAGAACCTAGGCATATAATGTAGAATGTTTTTTTTCTTAAATTCTTGGATTATTAATTTGACTATTTCATTCTGAGCTGACTGCAGACCCCCATGATGAAGTGTGAGAGCAAGGCTGAGCAGTCACATTACACAAAGGTCTAATGGCAGGAAAGAATATTGAGGAGGAATGTGAAGAAGCCGGATCCAGTTTTTAATGGCAACACTCGCCTAGTATGCACTACTTGACCTACTTTCTGCTTCATACAGTCCAGCTTATACAGCTAGGTGAAAGGAGGCTATAGATGAAAACCAGATACTACTTCCCAGCTGAGATTTCCATGCAAATTAATTATGAAATTAAAAGATATAAATCCTTGCACACAGATTGTGCAACTCATTTCTACGGAACCTGATTCAAAGATTGTTAGATTTTCATGCACAACTATTTACATTCAATTATTTGGTCAATCTCATGGAAATAGGGTTATACGATTGTAGATGTACATTTTCTGTTACCTTTCTGAAATTTTTTTTAATGTAAGAAGAAACAGTTACCTAGATATCAAGATGCAATCACCTTGCAGTTAATGTGAAAGATTTGAAAAAAAAGAAAAACAAACGTTGATTCATCATAGCTATCCAAGTAGAATGTCAGTAACTCTCTGAACGAGCAGCCAGCCTAAATTAAATCCAAAGGCAATCACAAGAGAAAGTATGTGGGAGCCATAGATCATTGCACAGGGAGGTCAGTGAGCTCCCAAAGCCTGACAAGATGACTGGCCCTGAAAAACCTATAGAGGTCTCCCCTGACCCTTACCTGGCTCAGAAGCACGGGAAGCCTAAAAAAGATTTGACTCTTTTACTTATCAACAACCAGCTAGTGGCCCAGCTGAAAAACAGTTATGATTTCAAGGAACCAGGAAGGCCTTGGGTCTTCAATCATCTTCCTACAGTTGGCTGAACCTGGAAAACCCGAGGTTAGGCCCTGAACCCTACTGAAAGGCAAAACCCCTTCATAAACTATTGTCTCTTCTGTAGAAAACTAGTGGATGCCCAAACTGACCTCACAGAGGGGGTCACAGAGGAAGTCCCCATCTTCACCTACCCATTGTTTTCTGTGGCTAGTTGAATCAATTAATGAGCAAGCACAATAATAACCCTAAAATTTGCCCGAAGGATTGCTAAGACTGAAGAGTATGAGAATCAATTCAAATTCCTCCCATTGCTGTGCCTTTTTCCTTTTGGAGTTCCAAGGTCTAAATAACTGCATAAAACAAATCAAGGGAAAATAGGGCCCAGCTGCCTGTGGCCTTTGTTGATGAATAGGGCTCTAAGTCAGTCACTCAGCTGTTTTATTACTTGTCTTTAAGGCTGATGAGTCCCAAGCAGACCTGCATCACTGAATTCTCAATAAAGGGTTAGTGCTTGTCCTGCAGAATAATAAGAACCGCTAATGACACCAATTAAGAGCTGTAAATGTCATTTATACTTGTTTGTTATTTTTCAAATCAATAAGGCTGGAAAGACACAGCAGCCTGAGATAATTTAGATTGGAACAGTTTGTGGGGACGTTTTAATGGATATATTGCAATCAGGATTCTTGTTCTCCTTTTGGAGAAATTGTGTCCCTCATCAGGTCAGTTCTGGTATTATCGCTTCTCGGCCTTTTGGCTAAGATCAAGTGTAGGTCAGTTCTGATATTTATTTAAAACAGAACTTAACCAAAACAAAACAAAACAAAACAAGACTTAACCCCCAAATAGTTAAACGTAAGGGAAAATATTTAGGGCAATAAAAAGAGAGACAAGTCTATACCTTTCTTACTTCTGTTCATTAAGTCCCCTTTTTGGAAATGTTCTCCTTTTATCTGACCAGGTGTCTTTAATGGAATAATGAATAATTTAATTCAAAAGAAAAAGAAATTCAGAAAGAAAATAAAATGATCAGTAAAGATTAGAGCACTATGCTTTGATGCTGTAGAAATTGCAGGGACACCTGTTTTTAAAAGGTTCTTACTCTTCTACCAAATGTCAATAGTGGGCTTATAATTGGTACATTCAAAAGATTGTGCATAAGGTGTTTGTTTTGCTGGAATATGAGGCAGTTGGTCAGAACTCTAGAGATATGTGCTTTTTTAATTACAAAAGTTGCACAGGAGTCTCATTTCTCACTGGGGCCCTATTCGAGCAAGAGAAAACTATTAAACATTTCACTGACGAGGCAGCAACTAGGGACAGACAATCCGTTCCCTATAAAACAACTGAATTGTACAAATTATCATAGCTAAAGGGACAACTCACCAGAAAGTTTGAGAATAGCTAACCAAACTAACTTCTGGGTGTTCCTATGAATGTGTTCTTAGAATTTTCTGTTGGGATTTGGGGTGTTGACAAAGATTATAAGAAGAGGCACATGGAATTTAAAATTCTTTATCCCAGTTGTCTACATTCTATACCTGTTCTTCTCTGGGTAGGATTTCTGCTTTATTTCAAAAGTCAGATTTAGGTGGTTAATCTTTTGAAGGCTTGTTTTTTAATTACTCCATATAGGACAGTATAGTCAACAAACGAGGAAAAACTTAAAAGTAAAATTTAGGAAGTTACTGTTTTAAACAAACAATTAGTGGTCATTTTATGTAAATGTCTACCTGACAATAAAATAATTAGCTAAAAACATGAAATCATAGATACTTAACTTATTGTGACTACATAGCACTCATTAACCAGTTTGATTAATTATGTTGAGGTTAAGCTTGTGTATCTGAAGCTGTAATTTAAAACAATTTGAAAAATTAAGTTAACCAGTTTGTTTGGTTTTTTAAGATTTTATTTATTTATTTTTGAGAGAGAGCATGAGCAAGGGGAGAGGCAGAGGGAGAAGCTGACTCCCTGCTGAGCATGGAGCTGGATGTGGGACTCCATCCCAGGACCCTGAGATCATGACCTGAACTGAAGGCAGACGCTTAACCAACTGAGCTACCTAGGCACCCAGTTAACCAGTTTTTTAAATCAAATATATGGTGATGTAGTAGGGAAAATTAAAGGATATAGCAAATGCATTCTAGCCACAAATCTCCTGGGGTTGATTTATTGATATACATACTGTTGGCCTTTTATGAGTTTCAACAGTAGGATATCATGGATAAAAGAAAGAAAGAAAAAGGCCGGAGACAGATTTAAGTATCTGTCTTGTATGCTGCTGCCCAAATTCTTTAATACACATTCGGTACAAAGCTTCATCTCCAGAATTCTCAAGTTTGTCTTTGTTTTGAATATTGTAACTATTATATCCATAGGTTGTCTCTAACTTACCTCCTCATTCATAGTTTTAGTATTCCATTATACTTTCCCAGTATTCTCCATTAGCCAAATTTGTTTACTCATTGTTCCCCAAAATCTCCCTCATACTCTCTTCTATGTCATTGCTTCCATCTAGAATGTAATCTTATTTACCCTACCTCCAGCTAATGAAGATTCTATCCTCCACAGACCAGTGCGTAGTTCAACCTCTCCATAAGACATTACCTGATCAACCCAGTTGGAAATAGTGTGTCTCATTCATTTGTTCATTCATTCATTCATTTTTCAACACAAATTTACTAAAGGTCTGCTTTGTGCCAAGCATTGTGGTAGGCCCTGCTCTCCCTTAAAAAAATTCGAGTTTCTTATTTGGATTATTCACATAACACTGGCTTTATGTCAATTGATGTTACAGCAATTTGTGCATGGGTTTTAATTCCGTCCAGTATCGTGTTTAGAGAGCTGAGACCTTGTTTCAGTCATCTTTGAATTTGCTGCACTGCTGATGGTGGCATCTTTCACAGAATAACTGAATGAGCACCAAGCTATGTATATATGATTCCAAGACAAATGAAGTGCTCAGTTCAGGAAAAAAAAAACCAATCAAAATACATAACCTGGTGTCAATTCAGGTAAAACACTAAGTCGATTGGCTTGTTTTCTTCTTTTCCCTTGCTTATCTGGATATTATACAAAAGTGATGTTAGATGTATGTTCTTACTTCATGAATTTGGGTTTTTTTTGCCAGGGGTGAATCAGAATGTTTCAATAAATTGGACTGAATTCAGAAGACCTAGTATTGAGTTTAGTATTTCTTTTAACACAGATGTATACTCTACAAGTCACTTGTGTTCATCACTGACAGTCACAGAGCTGGATATAAAAGTATATAGATAGGATCCCTCCGCCTCAGTTGGTCTGTGAAAAGCGGAACTGTGAAAGTCTTTCCTAAGTCTTTTCACTACCTGGTGAGCTCTGCACCAATCTAAAAAGAATCTCCAGTGTTTATGGCATATTGTGGTTTCTGATACTAACAAAAATGCTGAACGCTATGCAGAATGAGGTGGATAGACAGGACCAAGTTTGTTTCACTGTACTTAGTACTACAGTTTCCTTTTTTTTCTAAGATTTATTTATCTATTTCAGAGAGAGAGAGAAAGAGCACAAATGGGAGGGGCAAAGGGAGAGGGGGAGAGAATCTCAAGTAGATTCCAAACTGAGGGCAAAGCCCAACGTGGGACTTGATCTCATGGCCCTGAGGTCACGACCTGAGCCAAAACCAGGAGTCAGATGCTTAACTTACTGAGCCACTACAGTTTCCTTTTGATGTCTCCTTTTTCTCCCTATTAATTCCCACTTTTTTCCCTGTCTGAGGCTACCTGAACTTGTTCTTTCTCTCTCCTAAAGAGAGCCATCAGAAGACATCAGAGTTTACTCCCTTGCTTTTGGGAGGGTTTATTTTAAGCCTGGGGAAATTATCCTAAGGGATTCATCACTATCTGTGGAATGTCAGACATCAGGAAGTGGGGTGAGAGTGGACATTTTAGAGGCAAAAATTTAAAATTAAACTAATCAGGTAACTAGCATTTTAATCACTCTATAGAAAGATCAGTATGGCCCAGGGACTTGGGCTCAATAGATGTCTATTTAACAATTACATTTATTCATTAGTTTTCTGAAGTTTAGGTATTTGTCTCTGTTACTGACAAATAATCCAGTAAGGCATGATGACCTCAGTGGCAGAATGGACATCTACTGTTCATATTTTTTTTCTTTCTGGAAAGAAATGTCCGACTACTTCCCCATATATGGGAGTCAGAGGGTCACTAGTAAACAATACTGTCTGTTTAGAGAGAATTTATGAGTGTGACCTCTCAGCTATCACATGTAGGTCAGAGAGTCTCTCGTTTCCAGAAGGGAAGGCTCCTCCAGGTCAGGCAGCTCATAAAACTGTGTATCAACACTGGGGATGATAGAGAGGGGCAAGATGGCAGCAGACTGGAGTGCAGAGGACCTACTTCTGCTCATTGCCATACAGGAATGCAGGCTCAATGTTGCCAGATCTTCACAAGAGCCAGGAATAGACTTTTTATGTGGAGTCTCCCAATTCTCAAATTTTAGCTTAAAAATATTAGCATGCTATTAAAGATAATATGTGTCTGTGGGCCATATCCAGACCACTGGCTTGCCACCTCTAGTTTTTTAAAAGCAAATTTGTGGTATGATAGAGACTGTCTTGAAAACAATCCCATTCTTACTCCTTCTCCCAAAATCCACGCCCCCCTACTGACTTGACCCCCACCTTGTCAGGTTTCATGCCTACTAGCCCAAGGGAAAAGATATTTCCTGAAGAAGTGCCTTTTTAAATGGTGCATGAGAAAATCTGCAGCAAATGCCTTTGAACCTTTGACATCACTTTCTTGGGTGAAAATGTAGTTTCTACAACAAAAGGAGTAGTGTCCTTTACCTGGTTCCCATGCTTATACTTGTTTTATGGTAAACACATAATGCACGTCAATTCTGTATTTGAGTGTTAAAAAAGGATTTTTCAATTGCCATTTGTAACTGCAACAAAGATTTTCTCCCGCTTAAGGCTTGCCTATCTTAACTAAATACTCAGTGATTTTTTCTTATTCTAATGCCCTTAATTAGATTTATAGACTCTTTACAGTGTTTTATGTTGATGAGGGACTTAGAATACAACACACACTAATAAAATATCCCCACTACCCAACTTGTGCTTTTGCATGTTTTATTTCGGTGAATAATGAGTCTTAAATAATGTTCTGAATATGTTGTCGAGGATGTTCTAAAGAAATATGGACTGATGATCCATCAGGAAACATTAATAAACATACAACCACATGGAATTGGTGACCGAGAGAAAGTGATTCATTGGGCTGTAAACCATTAAAGAATTTGGGTCCTGAATGCCTGCTACAAATAATAACGTATTTAGGAAACAACAGTTAAACATTCTCGTTTTTTAATTTCCTTTCTATGACTTTTAGCTTGCCTAAATGTTTTAAAATTGAAGGTAATCATTGTATAACATTCTCAATCCTGGGGTAAAGAAATTTACTCGACATACTTTCCTTTTCACATGACACAGCCATTTTCACGGTTATAGCTAATTAGCTTCCTTTCGACATTAGATACGGAGGATGTTTAAGCAACGTAAACTAGCTGTCATCCAGCAGCATCATAATCAAAATGGCATAAAATTTGCTATAAAACCTGCAGCTAATAACATTTATAAGGCACCTTATTACATAAGGATATTGAAGAAGCTCAGACACTGTATATCACAATGCTTCCCCAGGGACCTGGTTCATTTTCCTAATGACTGTGTATGGGTTTACTTTAGGAGCTTTTATGCACATGCCTGAGCACAGAGCTTACCCAGCCAGACTGATAAGAACTGAAGAAGAGTGACATCCAAATCCAGCAACAAAGTACTAGATCTGTCTGAAAATGAATCAGCAATATGGCCATCCTTGTCATTCACCAGCTAAGCCTTCTCACCATTTCATGGCCATGATGGTTCTAACATTCTTCCATATTTTATTTGAAGGTGCTTATACCTGCTCTCTAGTTGGGAGAAGTTAATATTTTCTTCAGGCCCTTCTCCTGTGACCTTTATGCTTCTACTTATCCTTCAAGGTTAGCCTCAAACCATGTTTCTTACGTGGGGCTTTCCTTGATGCCTATAACCGTCACTGATCTTTACTTTTGAGTTTTTATTTCTTTCATTATCTGCTCTGCACAAGCAGTGGCCATTCCTGTCCACTATTTTCTTCTTTAACAAATTAACAAACCAAATAGCTCAGCCTTATCTCATCACCAAACCACAGACAGTCAGCTCTGGAAGCACATTAGGGCCTCATGATCCAACATTAAAAATGTCATCGGTCCTATTCCTGACTTTCTTTTCCCATGTTGGCTTGCTGCCCAAGTCCCTGTCCAGAGTTTAGAGTGTTCCCATGATTCCTAACTTGTTAACCTAGCTCCTGCCATTCCCCACTATCAGGTCTTGTTTCTGGTATCCCTTATATTGCCTTGAATAGAACTTCTGAGCTATGACTCATTCATTGGTTACCAAGAACTGACTGCCACCTAGAAGCCTTACTATCAGTCCCGCCCAGTAATTTCTCATGTAGCAACTTGAATATCATATATCATCTGCGTGGTCAAGATTTTTCTGTTCTTCTCTTTACTTCATGATCCCTCTCTGGGGAGTAAGACCAACTTTATTATCTGAACCATTTCCCCTATATCTTAGGACAGTTCCTAAATGCCAAATATAACTTAGATGCTGTTGATGATAATAAGTTTAGCTTATTTACTATCATGTGGTTTAAACATTATTTCATACCTTAGCTGGTTTGCTGATTATGCTATGTATAAAACTTGCCCCTTTTTTCTAACTAGATTATCTTCTTATGAAGAAAGACTCTATCATTACACTTCTTTATCAAAGATTTAATGTGTTCCCTAGTCCTAGGCATGTGGCAGTACTCATACATTTATCAATAATTATATTCTGCAGAGAACTTGTACACAGCATAATTCTAATGTAATAAAGACATCATTCTATCACCTCATAGACTCTGGCTACCCACCAATGAAATGAGTACCATAATCACTGTAAAACATGCTTCAAATCCATCCCAAACCTTCCTTCTCCTATTGTGGTCTCTCTTTTTTCTCTCAGTTTGATTCTATACATCATTCAGCCCTCAGTTTATAACTTCTGGCTTCATTCCCTCATCCTGTAGTTCTCTTCTGCTTCTTAATGCTTGACTTAAGGACCTTTTTGGTGGCAAATTTTCTACGCTTGATGCTGAAGTAATTTCCTGTGAGCTGCCTGGCATACATCCTGGTTAAGTGTGGCCTTTCATCTTGGAATCTCTCTCTCTCTCCCATCCCTGGATGGCTGCCTTGCAGAAACTATATGCTTTCCCTCTCTTTTTAATACTGCTTATACCATTACCTTTGCCCATCCCATGGAGTTTTTTATACCTCTCTAGACAGATACCTTATTTTCCCCAACTGATAATATACATAGAGATAGAGACATACAATGTAACATAAAATATAATATTAAGTGTCTTAGCATCTTAAATGCTTAAAATGGGAAGTTTGGAACGATATTAAAAATTGAAATCCATGCAAATTAACCAGCAATGTTACAGATCACAGAATGCCAAAATAAGCATCATCAAACTGGCCTTCCTATCTGTTAAGTGAGTTTGTGCATTATGGGTTATAGATTATTATGGTGAAAAGGATGGAAAGAATTGAGAGGAGATGCATTACAATATGGTTTGCAGATATCCGTAACATCTTTAATAAAGGCTTGAAGCTTCTTATGGAGTCCTTAGACATCAGTTGGTCAATGATGTTTCTTGAGACAGAGGTCATCACAGAATACTTGAGATGGCTTGGAAAAGGAAACCGATCTCTTCATCTTAGAAAACTAGGACAGTCATATAAACAAAAGCATAAGTACTAGGAACTATTCCAGGAAAATTCTTTTCCCTCATCAGACTTACTTTTTTAATGTGATTGGAGAGGTCACAATATACAAATAAGTAGAATATATAGTATGTCAGATGGTAGTAAGGGTAGGAGAAAGGTGTAATGGGATTAGGGGGTGCCTGATAAGGCTGGGCACACTAATTTAAGTATAAAAGGTCAAGATGGATTTTACTGATGTTTTGACACTGAGCTCTCAAAGAAAGAGGTGAGGAAGAGAGTCATTACGATATCTGGAGAAAGTATCTTCCAGCCACAGGAAATAGTGCCAAAGATCCCCGTGAGGTTGGTGGCCATAAATTTTAAAGTGTTATCAATCAGCCTGGGTATGTGTTTTTGTTTGTTTGCTTTGTTTTTGGCTCTCAGGCTCATAGTAAGTAGGAACTGGATTTAACTAAATTTAGCTTTTTTTTTTTTTTTCCAAGTAAGTATAATAAAGAGAAAGAGGATCGAGAGAGTTGAAAGAGTAAACAAGGAAATGATAATGAAGATGGAATCTAAAATAAGGAAGGAAATGATAACATGGCGAAGGAGTGAGGAACACTGGAAAGGTGGAAAAATCAATTATAGGTCCTTGTGGGGTCAAAGATTTACTAAATATGATCGTTAGAGTGTAAGCTGGGAAGGTGGGTGATGATCATCAGAGAATGCGATTCTTAAAATGGGGGGCTGTACACAGTCAGTTACATTCATAAGACCAAGGCGTAACTATGTCTGCCAACAGCACAGGTACAGTGAAATCCAAGATCCTTGCAGAAGAGAGATTACAAAAAATCCAGAGGACAGGGTATCGGAGACATCATCCAGGTGGAAGCAGAAACTACAGTGCAGGATGAAATGAAATTATTGGACAGAATGAGAAGGTACCAGGAGCTAAAATATCTCAGGAATGCAATAGAATGGCTCTGAGAGCTTGTTAGATGGCAACATCTAACAAGCTCTGAGGAGGAGCAGATTCTTCAATCTGATGGCATGAGATTAGGGAGAAGAGAGAGAAAAAAGCCTCCACCTCCTTATCACCTACTCAGTGATAAGTGGATGTGAGGGAGAAACCAGCTAGGCTTTGAAAGGACTGTTGGAGAAGCAGTATCAAGCAGGATCAGGTTTCCTCTTGAGCAGTGATTCTCATGTCTATCAGACCTAATGACTTGTATTTTTGCCATATATTTTATATTGTTCCTCTAAACCCTGTTATAAAGTCAGAGATAATTGAACTTACGGAGATTGTAACTTAAAAAAAATTAAGAAGAAAATAATAGTAAAGTGACTTTTAAAAAGAAAAGCCATTGAATGATTTCAAATTATAAATGTTCACGCACATTGACCCTAGAAAGCACAAGGCAGAGGTCACGTGTAATGTGGTGGTGACAGTTGCAAGTGAAGATACAAGTGTATTTTCTGGACAGCTCAGACACCATCAGCAGTAGCACCAACAGTAAATGATTTACTGAAATGGTGACAACTCTTGGAAAAGTTCTAAATAAAATAAAATGACATCTACTCATGATTTTCAGCATAGTTGCATTTCTACATTATCATGCCTATTGTCACTGAGAAAATAATGTCTTGAGTTTACAGTCAAGCACTGAGTTGTATTCTGGCCTCGGCTATTACTAAACTGCTTTTTCACCTACATGGATATCCAATAGAACACTGGAAAATAACATGGAATGCAAAGCACTTCTTTCTTGTGCAGTATCACGACTCTCGCTGCAGGATAGTTAGCCCACCCCGATACTCTGTGTCACTCCTTGGGCCCAGTCATTGTGAAAACCAAAGGTACCCACACGTATTTTTGAAATGCACCCATGCTGTCCCTGATCAGAGCAAGATTAATATTCATTTTAGTTTATAGAAAAGGGAGCTTAAAGAAAATTCTGAGACATAAATGAAACTTTGAAATTGTGATCAAGTCAGTTCTCAAAGTGATTAAAACATAGGACACTTTGGACAAAAGCCAAGCTTAAATATACACATCTACTTTGAAGAGTGAAAATTGTCCATAATATTTCATGATTCAAATATTAGATGTGTCTCTCTTCCATCCACTGCCAGACTTAAAATGCACAAGATTAAAGAAGAGGAAAGCAAAAAGTATCAAAGGATACTGCATATTGCTCGTTCCAAAAAAATGCTAAGAATTCAGAAATCTTTGGAGAATTCTATGAACCTGAACTCCAGCTGGGTTTATCAGCTATGACCATGCCTTCTGTATGTTTCCTTAATGCGTATGGGCCATGAAGGCCTGTGCCTTTGTTCACCTGCATGCTTACATCAAGGTCCACATGGAAAAAGCTGCCCTTTTGTGTAGGAAAGTTTAAAGTTAGCATTTGCATTCATGTGTCCCACTTCTGATCAGCCATAGCCTCCAGCCGATCAGGAGGACAGCAAGAGTCCTGGAGAGTGGAGAGGGCTGGTGGTGGCAGTAGCGGCAAGAAAAACCAAACCTGACAGATCAACTGACTTCAGTTCCCAGTGCCATTTTCAGTGAGAAAACATAGGTGAAACAGAACGACAGAAGAAATCACTCCCCATTCTATCAATCAACATTTGTCACAAAATTTTCCCCATCAAAGCCTTTTCAGGCTGTAAAATACATACAGCCTCGTTCTATCTTGACACATCTACACGAGTGCTTCTCTGTGTGCCCATGTACTTTGTGTGCAGAGGTAAGCAGAGCGTGGTTTTTGTTCATCAAATATTTCAGAGCATTTTTCACATAGTTAGCTCACTCCCTATTTAAAATAAAGGGGGGAAAATTCAGGTTTTTTAAATTCATTTACATTTCAATCATCCATGTTGTTTAATATGAGTGATTTGATATTCAACAGCCCTTGGGCCTTTTCAAACATGCTTTGGAAAATCTTTTTTTTTTTCCCCTCTCCCCTAATATAAGAGGAGAAGCAGCATTTTGCCAAAGGCAACCCAGAGTGAATGCCAGGGGAACAGGGTGCTACTTCACTCTGAACTGGTGAATTCTGAGTAAGTTCTAAATTGGAGGAAAAGAGAATTCTTGGTAACTTGCTGTATGTGCATACTCGGGCACCCCTGTTTTGTACAGTCATATATGCAATCTGTATTATCTTACGGAATGAGAATTTTAATTTAATTCTAGAAAGATTGCCAATGCAGAAATACAGTAAGTATATTTCCCTCTTCCTCTTCATCCTTCTCCTTCTATTATTTTTCTTCTCCTTTTTTCTCCCCTTTTCAACCCCCTCCTTCTCTGTGCCTCTTCCTCCCCCTCCTCCTTTTTCTTCTTCCCTTTTATCTTGTGAAAAGAGTCATTGGGTATAATGAATCTCTTCTCTTAAGATAATCTTTCTTATGTTGAGAAATGGAGATATAGAGCAGCTTAAAAGAATCGTGGAATTTTGATCGTTCAACTGGTTCATAAATTTTTTCTATTAAATTTCATGCTGATAATGATCCAAACTCTAGTTTATTCCACATATGTGAGGCTCACTGACTCCTGAAGGAGGTGACATGCATCCTTAAAAATTATCAAAATTTATCTACTTCTCCAGGATAATATCGAACTAGATGTTATAGAACTAGAGACCTGTAGTTTTGGTGACCCTCTTTAAGGGAAAGATTTAAAAATATAAATACAATATCAGGTTTGAAAGTTAATATTTAAAATGATAAGTGAAACCACAATATATTATGTATTTTTAAAGCTATTGAAATCCAAAAAAAAGTACATTTATTATATTTATTTATTCACTGCCTGGCACACTTATCTACTACTTTCTTGAAACTTTCTGACTGCTGGCCCTTTGAACACCTCTCTGTCTGTCAGCAGTTAGTAACATCATTTTTTTTTTTTTTTTTTGGAGTGAATAGGAAGATAATTCAGTCTTTCCTTTAGCGAGATTTGATGGAAATGGGTTTTTAATCATTGATAGTTTGTTAAATTTTCTTTCAGCCTCTTCACTAGTCTGTAATGTCACATAAATTGTTAAGAATGTTGTCTTAAGAGGATGAACATTTTTTCCCAATACAAGCTGTGTCAGGGCATTTCAGTGTGTGTGTGTGTGTGTGAGAGAGAGAGAGAGAGAGAGAGAGAGAGAGAGAGAAGGCACATGCACATGCATGTGCAGTGACAAACCTAAAATCCTGTGTGAATTGATAACGTTCAGGGACCAGTTTGTGATAAATGCCCTTTTCATAGTCGCCTAGTTTATCTTCATCAATATTTGTACATTGTGTCAGATCAAGAAATCAGTAAGAACAGATGCAAAGGGAAAGGCAGGGAAGAGTATGTGCAAAGGAACGACCTGGTACAGACAAGGAGAATAGTTTGAAGAGAGTAGGGTAGAGAGCGCCAAGGACAGTGGGACAACAAATGTGTGCTGGTGCCAGGTAGGGAGGTAAAAGAGCTGAAGGCTGAGCAGTGGCTTTCAGCCCATCAAGATTTAACATTAAGGAAGTGACAGCCTGTTAATAGATGATTATGCATACAAAGTGTAGCCTTGTGATCATTTTCTTTCGTGTTCCACAAAGCCCAACTGTTACCCGTAGGAGCCTGTGGAAGCCAGCTAGGAGTAATTTAACCACGCACAGAAGTGACTGTGTACCATACAAGTATAACTTACTAAATTCACCTTAAATGTATCTGCAAACTAACTTCCTCTTACCCACATTTTTAAAAAGCCTGCAGCTACCCTAAAGTCAACTGCCATAAGGGCTCATTTGGCAAAAGGAAAGTTAAAGTGGAAAGATCAAGAGGTAAAAATGTCTTACTTTGCAAATTTTATGGAAGGACATGATCCTGTGAATTTTTGCATGCATTGTTCCCACGTCTGGCCTGGGCAAGGGCAGGATCCTGACACCCGAAGCGTCACTGCTTACATGTTGATGTAATTCTGTCCTTCCCCTGTCTGTCCTTTGGCACTGGTTCTGCATTCCAGGGACTCCAACGCATGAATCTTTCAAACATCTGAGAGGAGCTGCATGTCTTTGCTCCTGCGTCTCTTCTCGCAGAGAAACATCCTCAGCTTGGGCTCCTATTCCAGGGCATTTAAAGCATCTCCTCCCTGCTCTCCCTCTCCACGCCTCCAGTGTGCTGCTGTACCTCAGACGCCATCTTAAGAACCAAAGGTGATAGTATGCCCTTGGTGCTTATGGCTTGTACTGTGGTTATTTCAATTATTCTTACGTGTTTAGATCAAAAGTTCTGTCAGAATCACACAGTGGAAGGGCACCCGGGTGGCTCAGTGGGCTAAAGCCTCTGCCTTCGGCTCAGGTCATGATCTCAGGGTCCTGGGATCGAGTCCCACATCAGGCTCTCTGCTCAGCGGGGAGCCTGCTTCCCCCTCTCTCTCTGCCTGCCTCTCTGCCTACTTGTGATCTCTCTCTCTGTGTCAAATAAATAAAATCTTTTTTTTTTTAAATAAATAAAATCTTAAAAAAAAAAAAAAGAATCACACAGTGGCAACTTCGTGGCGGGATATCATCCACTAATCTAAGGCTGGTGAAAATGTCAATAGGTGCAATCATTAAAGAAAAGTACTTTGAGCAATAGCTATCTAAATAAAAAAATCTAGATACTATACTATGAAGCACTGGCCCTGAACAGCTTCTACCCTAGAAAAACACCAACGTGTGTAAACTGAATTGTGTAGGAGGATAGTTGCCCAGTATTTTTTAGACCAGGGCAAATCTGGCAGTAATGCAAATATTAATGTAGCAGGAAAATGACTTCAAAATGTGGTACATTCACATTATGGAATAATCAGTAGATATATAGATTAATCAATTTATAGATTGACAAGATATGTTTTTGACTGGACATCAATCAAAACACTCAGAATAATACACGAAGGGTAATGTATTTACTATTAAAACAAAGAGGCACTCAATACACATAAACATGTACGTGGAAAGATATAGCAATAATCAATACTTCTTGGAAGGGCGAGAATTGGGATGATTGGTTAAAGAAAGCTTTTTCCTTAGATGTAGATGATTCTCATTTATCCTTTTAAGTAAGAACATAGCCACCTGGTACCTGACTAGCTAAAATGATCTAAACCAACATTAGTTACAGAACAGTTAATGTGGTATCGCTATATTTCCCTGCTTATCCACACACAAACACATGCACACATGCACAGGCAACATGCACAAACAGACACACACAAACCCAGGAGAGATCTTCTATGACTGGTTAAGAATGTATATTAAAAGTCTAGATTCAGGGGCATGCGTGCTTTCTCTCTCATAAAAAAATAAATAAATAAATAAAAGTCTAGATTCAAACTGCACACACACACAACTCACACACAAACTAGTCAAGTGATCTAGATTCATGTGGTCATGTCATCAGATATAACCAGTTGTCTTTGGGATAATATTAACCTAGCAAAAACCATGAAATTTTCTGGTGAGGTTTTAGATTAAAAAAAAAAAAATTGTTAAGTTATCTAATCAAGAATGGACTCCTGAATGAGTATTTGCAAAACTGAGAGAGGACAGTGGTGGGCATATGAGAGGCAGTAGATGCAGATAATTATGGGATAGCCTGAAGTAGACACTCCACTCTTTCTGCTCCATGTTTTCATCTAGACCTGGGGCTGAAATCAGCTATACTTGCCTCCTGGAAATACCACAAGGGTCATCTGAACAGCATAAATGAGATCTCTTTTGAAAGTATAAAATGCTTTGCAAATGCCAGACATTATTACCTTCAACTTTGTGATTGACCAATAAACACAAGATTGGCACACCTTTGCTAGGCATAAAAAGCGAGAGAAAAAACCAGAAGGAAAGTCCATGTCTGCTTGGTGAATGGTGACCTAGCTCCATAATGTCCAAAGCCTGTGACCAAGTCCAAGGCACTGACAAGTCAAGGGAATGAAAATAATCACCCTTTAGGTAGCCTGGGGAGACTTGTTCTGTAAACAAAGTCAGTTGAGTGGCCAGTGTAAGGTAACGTGAACCTAAAAAATATGTGATGTTGTCTTTGATTGTTAACATTAAACTGTTAATTGGAACACTCTTGCTCACATGATACTTGTTCCTCTCAATTGCAAAAGTCTGAAGCTGGTCAGACAGGGAGAAATATTCATCAGGGGACCCTTTAACTGGATGTATATTGGACCAAGATGTTAGGAAGATTTACTCTTTTTCTGTCTTCAGCAAAATAATAGTTTCCCTGTTCTCTCCTCTTGCTCTCAAGCCTGAAGATGATTTGTGCCAAGCAGAGAAGATTTGAATCTATTGCTTTAATGTTGTTTTAACATAGTTTTCATTTTTAATCTGTAGATAATCCTAATATAATAGACTGTGAATCAATATTTATAAATGAATTTTAATCTTTTATAGCAGATCCATTAACAAACCCCAAATTTATTGAGCCATAAAAGTTAGGCCAAAGCTATGGCATGTAGTCTAGTCTTATAGTTCCCAATTGAATCACTAGGCACTGTAGATATGTTGCTTCACACGGCACAAGTGCTCTCAACAAAAAACGTAGTATATTTGTCTCCTCTTTTGCTTTTTCTTGGGATAAACGTGGAAACAGTAAAAAGGGGCTAAGGCACCACAGGGGAGGTGAAGCAGGCTGGCTGCACAGCCTCCGAGGGAGGCTTTGCTGGAGTGACAAGGGCTGTGGCAGGGCAACCAGCTGTGCATCCAGAATGAGCTGGTGGCGATGAGGCACTCTTAGCAGGACCGGCGTTTTCCTTGGATGTTTCTCTATTTGCCTTCTGTTTTTATGAGGACATTTTCAGAACTTACCCTCCCACCGGCAGATGTGCAAACAATGAGTATAACAGAGGTTTTGCCCTCTTGATATATTTTTTTTAATAGTTGAATTGAGTAAAGGCAAGTAGAGTCAGAACTGCCAGCTCAGTGCTTGTTTCTGGGCCCTTCATCCCACCACAAAAGGTCATGAGAATGTGTGTGGTCCTTTCCCCACTCTCTTTAACAGGGTGTGTTGTTCATCACTGAAGATTCCTGGGCACGTCCCCCACATTCCCTCAGCAATCTCATCAGCAGAGCACAAGTACTCACACAAACTCTGTGTGTATAGACACCGAGACATGAAAGCAAGAAGGCCCTTTCGAAGCTGGGTTTGGTACGTTGGCCCTAATAAGGACCTAGAATTTCATACGGAAAAATGCGGACGCTTGCAGTTGTTATACTCTTTTGTAAAACTGGTCAAACCACGAGAGCATTTGGAATAATTCAGCAGGACCTTGACAAAGTACTATGAATTGTAGTATTTATTGTAAAGCTTAAGAGTTTTTGAGAGTTATTCTAATTGTTTGAAGATCGATGAAATCATTGCACAATGAAGAATTATTTAGTTAGTGTTCTTGGTTTTCCTGGAGACTCTGCATTAGAACTCAATCATCAAGGGTCATATGGCCTGTGTGAGGCAGAGCTACAACCAGCATTTGCAAACTTACGTTGTTTTGTAAAATAAAATAATTTGCATTTTCTTCCTGGTTCTCCATGGGCATGCATACTTAAGTTCAAAACTGGAGTGCAGTTTTGCAAAGCAGTGGCAAGGTACAGCATTTCAGTATGGATGTATTTGATATTTCTTTGCTTGGAAAATCATATTTAAAAACTGTTCAGTGCCTGGGGCGCATGGGTGGCTCAGTGGGTTAAAGCCTCTGCCTTCGGCTCAGGTCATGATCTCAGGATCCTGGGATTGAGCCCTCATTGGGCTCTCTGCTCAGCAGGGAGCCTGCTTCCCTCTCTCTCTCTCTCTGCCTGCCTCTCTGCCTACTTGTGATCTCTTTCTCTGTCAAATAAATAAATAAAATCTTTAAAAAATAATAAAATTAAAAAATAAAACTGTTCAGTTCCCGAAGAACCAGGTGCTTGCCCTGACTGCTCTCCATACTCATTGCCACTTTAAATACCAGTCTCCTGAAAGACACTGTCCACCTCCAGTTTTGTCTGCTGACAATGCTTTTATATAAACATATTGCACTGCCTCTTCAGATGTGATGCTGCTTCTCTCAGCGATACATTACACGTGCTGGCCATACTTCTAATTTGGGAAGGGAGTTTTTAACATCTAAACTAACTGGCAGAAGCCTGGTGCTTAGTGGTAGAAATAGAAACTGGTTGTAAAAAAAGTGTGGGTGCTAATTTTTTTTTT
>CM052808.1:50119916-50259931 GCA_028533885.1 Nasua narica
ATAGATAGATAGATAGATAGATAGATAGATAGATATGGATATATACTAAAGTCTATATCCTACAAGTACCTGCTTTCTTCTGAAGTGATCCAGTTTCAAGAGTGAGCTAATCCATGTATTGTGAAGGCCAATTCTCATGTAGCATGTTTGAGAATTTTCTCCATCCTCTTGGTAGATTAAAGCTGATTCACTTCTATATTCGAACTTCTCCATAATCACTCTTTAATTAGAAATTACAGACTAGATGCACTGAAAAGAAATCTATGTTGTTCCAAGTGCTTGAACAGAACTCTTCAGAAGAACCTCTTAATCATGGTTGGAATGGTTTGGGACCTGTGACCCTGCGACTCTATACATAGTTGATAGATAGGAGAGCGAAGGGTCACTTACCCACAGGAAATTCCTACGGCTTGTCCAACAGCCCATGAGGTACCTAGATATGAGAGCACTGCCCATGAGGACATCTTATGGTGGTTGGTCATGCATTGAACTTTTTGTTAAGTTCTTTGTTGGAACGTGTGAGTGTAAGATGCAGAGAGAAGGGGCAATATGGTGGCATGACATAAAGGCAATGAGATGCAGAGAGGAAAGGTAGTGGCAAAATCATGAGAAGGAGAGAAAATACAAGTGAGTTAAGTGCTAATAGCTAGGGAAGTGGTACTAGTTAAAAGAGAGAAAAAGGGCGAGTCCATGACTATAGTGGAGAACAGAGTGGGAACAGCTGGCGAACCTTTACTGAGAGGCTATCCCAAGTCTTGTGGTTGAGTCACAAGAGATTCTACTGGATGTCTTGCACTAACAAAAAAGGAAATGCCAGCAATTCCTCCCATCCAAAAGGTGGTAAATGAGTTTCCAAGTCCCAAATAGTCTTGTGGAGCACCTGCAGGAATGTTTTACTCTTCTTCCTTTCTTCTTTAAGTCTTCCCGGAGTAAATCTTTGTTCTCAGAGGTAAATTTATGCATGTGAGGGCTAATGTGTTCTGCTGTACACTTGCCGTATATATTTGTAATTTAACTTTTTTATTCCAGAAAAAACTCTTCATCAGATAATCTGTAGATTTTTCTTATTTCCAAACCTAGTTTAATTACCTCATTTATTTATTGAAATTATTATCAAAGATCAAAGTGAAACATAGGATATTTATATTCCTGATGAGAAAAAAAGAGAAAGTTGGAAAAGATATGAGGAAAGTATTATATGTTTAGAAATGTATTTAATGAATACTGACATAATGTTTGCTGTTTGCTAATCACCATTTTAAGCCTAAATATTCTATATTACAAATATTAACTCTACAAATTTTAACTCAGCTAGTCCTCATAACAACCTGTGAGATAGGTAGTATTGTCCCTATTACAGATGAGGAAACTGAGGCACAAAGAGTTGAAGTAACGTGCCAAAGTCCTCACAGTAAGTGAGGGGAAGTGCTGGGATTTTAACTCAGGAATCTTACTCCAGAGTAGTGTCCCTTATCTACAACACTGTGGTGCTTCTTGAAAATGCAACTAAATATCAAATATTTATTAAGCACCTCTGCTAGGGAATGTGAAACCCCCAAAACATTTATTCCCTAAATGCATACCCTTACTCATGTGCCATACTCACAGGTGAGTCCGTTTTGGTTTTTTTTTTTTAAGATTTTATTTATTTATTTGAGAGAGAGAGAAAGAGATCACAAGTAGGCAGAAAAGCAGCGGGGGTGGGAGGGAGCAGGCTCCCTGCTGAGCAGAAAGCCCAATGTGGGGCTCGATCCCAGGACCCTGAGATAATGACTGGAGCCAAAGGCAGAGGCTTAACCCAATGAGCCACCCAGGCACCCCAAGTGAGTCAGTTTTGATATTGCTATTCTACTATTTTTTTGAAGTGATTAAAAGATAATGACTTAATGCTAATTAACCAAACTCTCCTCAGTCCCTTGAATATATTATCTCTAGCTATCGTAGTAATTCTTCAAGGTTTCCCAATTTTATGGTTCAGCAACCGAGCTTAGGGACCAAGTGCAGTTCACAGGGAACAAGTTCACAGGTCAGGTAATAAGCAAAAAGCTCAAGATCCAAAACTAAATATCTAAAGGCTATAGACACCATATTGGTACAGTTATTCAAATAAATGAAAGATCAATATGGCCTGCTCCACCAAGAAATAGTTTCAAGGAGGAAGTCGGATTTGACCTTTTGTTATTGTGTATTTATACATGGACTTGTGGATAATATTCTAATATTCAAAGAACTGAAATGTAAGGTGTGATGGGGGCCATACTTCCTACAGTCAAACCAGGAAAGACATCACAACCAAAGGTCTGGAGACATTCTGGCCTGATGGGGAAAAAGCAGGACATAAATTTGGGTAAACCAGGTGAAGCCAGATTAAGGAGGTCCTGAAAAACAGCAGAGGAGTTTGGACTTAATGTGATAAGAAATAAGGCTGTGAAGACTGTTGAGAGGCAGAGGACATGATAAAAGCAGTGCTAGGGGAAGATTAATCTGTCACTGGTTTGCAGGATGGATGCTATTTTAAAGATTGTATATTGTTATAGTACTTTATGTTTCCTTGGGGGTGTTTTGTATATATTTTTCTCTCCTCCGTTAGATTATAAACTCCAGTAAGGCAGAGACCATGCTTTCAGCTGACTCTTTCAATTTCCCACAGCATTTAGCCCAGTGCTGGTCTGTTACTCTTGATGGCTAAGTATGTAGAAAAGCCTCCAAATGATCAAGAATATTCAAATATTACAGGCTATGTAGGGCAGAGCAACAGTGTCTTCCCCAGGCTAAATTAAAACGATTTTTTTTTTCCCTGAGCCAGAGATTCTAGAAACCTGTGTCCAGTGAAAAGAGAAGTTACTGAAAAAGGAGAAGAAGGTAAAGAGGGAAAAGAAGAGAAAGAGGAGACACAAACTGGGTCAATACAAATGTCAGCTTGTTGGGGCCCAGAGGCTTGGATAATATGGAGAATTGCCCTTTAATTCCATGTAGTTAGTGGATTGAGTAACTTTGCTGACCACAAAGACTGGCAGTCCTGGAATTATATGATAGCCCAAGAGTTTTCTCCCCTATCCTGTGTGTGCTCACGCGGCAGGCAGCGGCTCTACTGAGCATTGCATCAAGGACCGTGATGTCATGTCTGGATTTAAGCTTTTTAAAAGAATGAATTAATAATATCTACCTGGTACAAGATAAGGCAAGGGTAGCACACAAGGCCTGTCCAATTCCAACTTCCCTCAACTCAGGAGAAACTGAGATCCAAAGTGAAATGATGAGTGTCTAACAGCGAGTTAGTCTGAAGGAAGAACAAGAGTGAAAGCCATATTCCCAGGGTCAAGGTCTAGCCTTTGTCCACTACTCCTGTATCCCACATGCTGTTTTGTTTAGGACATTGGGGTTCTTTATTTTTCTCCATTCCCCAAAAGCGTAAAACTAAGTGACAACTTCTGACCCATATATTTATAATGACAGATGCTTTTCTGGGTATATTTATAGGTGGAAGAACAGGTTTCCTTTGCTCCCTGATTCTGATGTCCAGTCCTCTGTGATGCTAGATTTGCCAAAGGGAAAATAACTGAATACCCTCTGGGACAAACCAGTATCACTAGAAGCTGCTGCATTCCACACCTGCTTAATGCCTGCCATGTTAAAGTAATTTATCCTTCAAATTTTGTAATGCAACATATCATATTTTTCCTTCATACCTACCTTTCAAGGCCTGACACCTTATGCAAACACACTCTCATTGGGTAAAGGGAACATCTTTGTTTCTGTAGTTTCTTTATGATCATGGCTAGTCCCTACCTAGATAATCTCCTCCACCTCCACAGTGGTACTGTTGGTAATGGGAAGTGCAGCTAGCAGTACAGTTTACATCACCATATACAGTCGGTTAATGGCCGCTTTATTAGGTATCTCCAGTGAGATGATGGGCCATGTGAGAGTATTAACACCTGGATTTACAGTCATCATGATGGAACACATTGAAGTTCTTTACTAAGCTGAATTACTCAATAACATCTTGGAAACATAAATAATCAAGAAGCCTCATTTCCAAGCCTAAAAGCCAGGAGTCTGTCTTGCTAATTGACCATGATGGAGTTATAATAGTGAAATACAACACAGAAAAACTCTCTAGAAGGCTGCCTCGGGCATATAACATCAATAAAGCGCTGGTGATCCCATTTCCAGACCCAAGTTCTTATGAAGGGCTCCTCTAAGGCAGGCCCATGTTTTGAGATACAGATCTTTGGGGAGATATTTTAAATGTCTAGTTATTTTACAGAATAGATAGAGAAGAACTATTTCTATGTAATTAAATGTGAGCTCCAGGACACTTCCAAAAGGCTTCTAGGTTTCTCAGGATTTATTTGTAGACTTCAAGTTCCCAATGAGATTAGTTAATTCATCAAAGAAATAAAAACGTAGAACAGAATAGGATAGAATAGAATAGAATAAAGCAGTTTTGAAAGGAATAGAATTGAATCGGAATGGAATCAAACAACAGATGCCTGGAATTAAACAATATGAACCTATCCTTCCAAAATAAAGGGGGGAAATGGCATAGATATAGGATTAATCTGCAAATAGGCAGTGGCCAACTTGACCTGTATGAATGATAATGATAACAATGACTCATTTCCCTCGTTTTGAAGCATTATTTTCATCAAACAACCGATACTTAAAATATTGGTAAGGCAAACATTACTAACATTTTACAGATTATAAAATTGAAGCTTGGAGGGAGTCAATTAAATCAGGATAGATGCATATGTTCTGATTCCTACATGGTGCCTTTATATATCCTCAGTTCTCAGGTGTCTAGTTTTCCCTGAAACTTGAGTTTATCTGGTATTTGTACTTTTCTGTCCATGTGCAGTGATCGTCTGTGACACTTTTATATGTCTCTGAATCCAATAGGAATAGTTAATATGGCTTATTCTTCATAGTAATCTGGCTAGATTACCCTATGAATCATTAGTCTTATGCTGACCAACCACTGTTAATTGTTCCAAGAAACAGTATTTATGGCTCTGCTTGCATTACTAGGAAATAAAATGGCAATCACATCTTTAGGATAGTGGTCTTCCAAATGTTCCAGAGTTTCCAAATGTCAAAAATGATGTCACATTTACACAGGACATGGAAAAATCAGAGAAATGTAGAATTGCCTCTCAGTCTTTCAAAGTATTTATATACAGTCAAAATAAACATTCAATTTGGGTCACTAGAATGTCTTTATATACTTTTGACCTGAGTCACATAACAAGTACTTCTTCTAAAGAGCAAAGAAGTGAATAATTGCAAGAAGCTGATTGTTCATTTGATGCTCTGGTACTGCAGCTGAGCCCTTTCAATTTTGCATATGGTGATACCCATTATCATCAAGAACAGAGAATGTATAGTGTTCTGTGACCATTCCAAGGATTTTCTATGGCTGTTTCTTGCCTTTGAAGAGTAAAACACATAGGATATTGCTTGTCAGAAAGCATTCCCCTTTCTCATCTGTCTTCCTTTTGTTCTCATGCTCCCTTCCCCCTTTATTGCCTCAACTTCCCACTCTTTCATTACTAGTGAAAACGATGTGCTGGATTATGCAGAACCAAGATTCTGTGTTAGTTACTCACACCCACAAGCCTTCAAAGACCTGGAGAGGCAGTATCCTATCAAAAAAATGTCCAGCAGATTTTATGGTTTGCAAAAATAGAGGGATACATGCAAGGATTTGGACTCACTTTTGGAAATATTTGTTGGAAATCTCCCCTACCAATATGATTGCTGTGTCAAGATGAAGGTAAAACAGGAAGAAAAGCAGCTAGAATAAGTTATCATCAAATAAAAGAATGAAAGGACACGGTTTTAAGAAGCAATAAGGGACAGACACCAGAGGAATTTATGTTAGAGCCTTTGCAGAGAGAGTAATTAATACATTGCATATGGAATCAACCCATTGAGGGATGCAATGGAAGTAATTAGTATGAAGTTTTAATAAAGGAGTTAGACATGTATTTAGAGGAAAGAGAATGCTGTGATGTACAATTAATAACTCTGAGGCTGGGACGAAGCATATAGGACATGGGCTTTCTGGCTGCTTTTCCCTATTCCCCCATCAGCCAGTCAGCTAAGAATGTGCCTTAGTGAACACTTTCTACAGCAGGATCCCAGGAGTGTCTTGTCTGTGGAAATCAGGGAAATCTAAAAACAGCTCTGTTCTGTTTCAGAAAGGTAAATGAACCTTTTATGGAAAGCAGAGGTGTGAAAGGCTTTAGACAAACTCATTACAAGCTCCAGCACACCCTTAGTGAACGGAATTGTGACTTAGAACCTCATACTGCCCAGTGTCCCTAAGGGCCAGGAATAACAGATAAAGTACAAAGACAGTGCATTCAATTAAATACTGTAAATGAATGGCAGCATGGCTCTTTCTGCACTCTCTTCCTTATTCTAGCCCTGCCCGAAGGAATACAGGAAGCCAAGAGCAAAAATTGGGGCCCTCATCCAAAAACATTTGGATATGTGGCCTCCTGCTTTTGGACAAAGAAACTCTATCATCCCAGCAAGAATTTCCAGTGAATGAATGAGACAAATACAATCTGTGACTGCCAGTCTACTCTAGTTCATCCATGTACCCAAACATGTGACTTCTTTAGTAAAAATGTAGCCCATTAACTACATTTTAGCTATGAATTACCCATTGAGTAAAACAAACTCTGCTTTGGGCCTAATTGCTTGCATGAAGTTCGGTTGAAGACATGTATAGAGAAAGGCATTGAGGAAAAACTAAGAAAGTATTGAAACGACTTGAGAAAAAAAGAGCCACATAAAGAATCTCATCGCTACCCCAGTGACATTCCATGGTGGTACCTGATATCCCAAGGTTTGTCATCTGCTATTTTGGTAATGAAAGGCTCTTACGGTGGTTGGCTCCCACACTGATACGTGTTTATCAATACAAATGGGTAAATATTCATTGACATTCACCGCATTTATGGCTCTATGCTATTACTGCTCATTCAGTATCTCATTTAATTGCCATGACAATCTAAGATATTGATAAAAGCATTTTATAAATGACAAAACTGTCTGAAACCACTCAACCAGAAAGTGCACAACCAGTGTTCTAACTCAGCTCTTCCTGATGCTAACCAAGGTCACGGCACTTTACCCCAGTGTTCTCTGAGAGCAAAATTCCATAGAATCAAATAATAAAATGAGGACTTTGCAGAAGCAAAGATGCAAAAAGGGGCTATACTGGCTGAATGGCAAAAAGGAAGACAAGACTTTCTTTCATTCTTTTTTTCTTTACTTTTTTTATTTCACAATTGGAGTGAGTGGCCCTATCTGTGTCTGCTTTGTTAATGGCAATGGAAAGTAATACAAGTTGTGATTTCACCAAATATAGTATACAGAATTTATTTTCCTTTTGGGGTGAAAGGTTATAATATTGGTTGCATCTTTTATGAAACAAACAAAAACTCTAGTGTTCTAGTGTTCCAAAAAATATTAGAAAGACAATTCATTGTCCTTTTCCCCTCTTTTCTGTGTCTTTTCTCTGAGTGTAATTTTAAGCAATGTATCACCTGAGAGAAAGAGGGGATTCTAAGTCCCTTTAACTAATTATATATATAGGCAAAAGGATACTTTACCCATTTGCAAGTCAAATACATAGGTATTAAGAAGCAAAAAACAGTGTACAAAGAGTTGAAAACCATTAGATTTAGTAAGAAAGATATTTTACTTGGATTAATGGAGGAATATGTGGATTCTTCCAGAATCAGGTTATGATAATGAGGTACGTAGTCTGGGGAGTCTAAAGATTGATTAGTGCAGAATGGAGGAAACCTGCATGAATATCCACCAAAGAAAGCTAGATTTTAATTTTATTCATTTATGCATTCATATCTTCACTCAACAAATGTTTTTTTGTATATACACCAACTGTGCTGGCCACAATGTTTTGTGTTGTTGGTATAAATGCTGAAGAACCAAACATTGTTTTGTCTTCATGGAGCATATATTTCAGTGAGGAAAACAGATAATAGGTAAGTAAAATAAGTACAGTTAGTGATAAATGCTATGATGGAAGTGACAGAAAATAAGGGCGCATGGGTGGCTCAGTGGGTTAAAGCCTCCGCCTTCAGCTCAGGTCATGATCTCAGGGTCCTGGGATCGAGCCCTGCATTGGGTTCTCTGCTCGGCGGGGAGCATGATTCCCCCTCTCTCTCTGCCTGCCTCTCTGCCTACTTGTGATCTCTCTCTCTCTCTGTCAAATAAATAAATAAAATCTTTTAAAAAATAAAATAAGAAAGTGACAGAAAATAAATAAAGGAGGTGGAGTAGTAGATGTGGATACAGGAAAAGTTTGGGAATGTAAAACAATAGATCTGAAAGAAGAAAGGTATGAAATTAAAAAAAAAATAGAAAACTAAGGTTCCCAAATTTTATAGGTGAATATATACAAAGGCCTTAGAATGGGAAAGAACTGTTTTGCCCTAAGAAATGTTGCAAGCAGGCGCCTGGGTGGCTCAGTTGGCTGAGCGACTGCTTTCGGCTCAGGTCATGATCCTGGAGTGCCAGGATCGAGTTCCGCGTCGGACTCCCTGCTCTGAGAGGAGCCTGCTTCTCCCTCTGACCTCTCCCCTTTCATTCTCTCTCTCTCTGTCTCAATTAAATAAAATAAATCTTTAAAAAAAAAAAAGGGCAAAGTGGCCAGTGTATAAGAAATACCAACCCACATACATTCTAAAAAAAAAAAAAGAAGAAGAAAAGAAATGTTGCAAGCCATGGTGCCTGGGGGAATGGGAGGCTAACGGTGCTGGAGAGATAGATGGCACCAGCATGGCTCTGTAGGAGACCAGTGACATGATCAGATTTGTGGTATAGAGATCTCTTGATTGGAAACCGTTCATAGACTGAGAATCAGAGAAAATGCAGAGAAGGCAGTGAAGATTTACCATGGAGTTCATCCAAAATAGGTTAGTGACAGCCTACAGGAATGGAATGAGATGAGAGAAATGGAGAGATTGGAAAATAGATGATGATTTTGGAATTGAGGGATTACTCTGATGAATTGGATATTTTTTGAGGAACCGGTAGACTGGAGTATTTGGAGTTGTTGGGTTTTTTTTTTTATATTTGCTGTTTGTTTTGTTTTTGTTTTTGTTTCTGTTTTGTGCAGAAACACTGTTCTCAGGGCTAGGAATTTAAGAGGCAAACAAGGCCAGGGTGGCTTGGGTTAAGGAATAGAGTAGTTTGTACGAGATCAGTGATTTTCCGTAGGACACCTGGATATGCTTTACTACCAAAAAAGTCAGAGGAGCAATCAGCACTCAGTCATCATCTTCTCAGTTGTTACTGATCTTAATATATTACCTGACTCTGACAGAATTGCTCTGACCTGGCAAAGTATAGCGCTTATAGGCCAGTAATATTTGAGACCCAGCTGCAGGGAGATGGGAAGGCGCAGAGAAATAACAATGTGAGAAGAAACAATGCGACTTGCATTCCCAGTAGATGTCTAAGACTGATCTTAGAGCTTTGTTAAGTGAACAGACTTTGATAATAGATGAGAAGAAACAGGTAAAGCTGTTAAATACCTGAAAGAAGTCTCACAGCAATTAGGCAGAGGGGCATCAGAAGCAGGAATCAGGACAATAATTTCCCCAAAGTCAAGGAACTCATAATGTTGCTGAGGACCAGCCTCTCCATTGACTGGGAGAGAAGGGCTTAGTCCGGGGATTGTTTAACCTGCCATCTATAAAAAGCAGCATTTTTTCTCCTGTATCTGTTCATTCAATAATCTGTTCATCCTGAGCATAGAATTTACTGGGCCGCTTCTATGCTCCAGGTTGCTCTCCCTAAGAAGCAATAAGTTAGGCTGGATTCTCTTCCATTTGGAAGGAAGCAAACAAGACAGACAGTTCCTCACACAGCAACTCAATGGACCTGGGATCGCTGCATTGCCCACCTGTCCCCAGCCCATCCCAGCCTCGTACTCTCGTCTTTTCTGGTTGCTGTCTCAGACGTTCAGTTCCAGGTCACACGAAGTGAACAAAGCAGACACTACCCTTATCCTTATGGAACATTTGTTCTGAGGGCACAGGGAGAGCATGGATTGGGAAACATGCTGGTATTAGTCAACTAAACACAAAACTAAAGGTAGAATTGCAAATATGATGGGTGTTGTTTTTAAAATTACAGACTGCTCTTAAATGACTTGAGTTTTTCTCTCTAAAATTTTTATAATACCTCCTTTCCTTGCCTGGCATATTATAAAGTTAAGGTCAATAATTGCAGATACATGAACTCAAACATTTCAGAATGTTCTTCCTATTCTAACTTAGCCAAATGTAGGAGAATACACTTCAACAAAACTTTGGATCTTCTGCTGTTTCTTTCTTTACCACAAAATACTAGCCTCTCATTACTGTAAAACCCATGTCTGCATAGGCTGAAAACTTCAAACATATGGTCTTGATTCCCTGGGCCATGAAGTCTCGGCTCCTTGCTAACACCTCCAACCATATCGCTGGTGTCATCTCAGGGTTCTGTCATCTTCCCAGGGACCTGCAGAGTAGAGCTCACCCTAGACCTCCATGAAAGTCTGTTCTCCAGTTCAAAAGTCAGGAGGCAGCAGGTTTGCACCTCTGCTGAACTGCAGGGAAACATGCTGATTGCTGCCAAGAAATAAAGGCAAATCAGTCACAGAGCTCTGCCGAGGGAGAGAAAACCTCATGAAAGGCAGGTTACAAAGGCGTGTGTGGTGCTAACACATTCACTTCGTGCTGCACTCTTGAGGAAGTAAGAAGTTGGTTTGGAGCCTTTGGAAGGAAAGAAGGAAGCTGCAAATGTGGAGAGCCTGCAATCATCCATCCTCTCAGGGCAATGCCAGGGCTGTCAGGAAGCTCCCCTGCCCATCACCCCCTCACATATCCCACCTAGGCCCCTCCTTTCACTTGGCCAGTGCCTCAGAGCCTTGAACTGTACCTGAACACTAACTGGTTCGAGACAGAGAAGCCAGGGGTGGGGACAGGGGGACTAGAGCCTGACTTCCATGTTTTCCCTGCCATCTCTACTACAAGTTACAGCTCCCAACCTTCTGAGGTTGTAGAGTCAGCATATTACCTGTTTCCCCCCACAGCTATTTCTTTCTCCAGTCATGGCTGTTGGCTCCTGGAAAAATGGTCAGACTCTTTTGTCTGAACTGGGAAAAGGAGGCACAAAGCTGAAGGAGCATGATCTCCTATCAAGCAGGGGAAATATTCTGAAGTGGGGTTAGTGGTTTGGAAATGTATTGAAGTAGAACCGCTCTGTTGAGCTTAAAGAGCCCTTGATTGCCGTTAGTCTACAAATGCTTGAGGAGACCTCAATGATGATGAAGAAGAGGATCAATAGAATCGATTCCGAATATTTCAAGAAATATCTCGCCCCACCACAACTAAATCTCCTCTCTGTATCAGGCTCAACAATTTAAAAGCTTATTCATATTCAAAATGACTTTGTTATCACAAAAGAGTAATGGTAGTTAGGCATGAAATGCCATACTTTTTTTTTTTTTAAATGTCAGAAAGTAATAGATCTGATAATAATAGTCTTGAGAACTTTTTAAATTGCTCTCTCCAGATTTGTTGATAATTTCTGTCTCCCAAGACACTTTCTCCTTAAGGAGTTGCTATACATAGATTTGCATGAAAAGGGCCCCTTGACATATTCTTGGGACAGCAAAAAAGACAAGAGGTAGGAAGAGAGCATTATCCTTTTCAGCTGGAATGGGTAAAAAGGAGCATGTTATGCAATGAATGAATGGTAGCAGCTATGCAGAGGGGGGAAATAACACCACTACAAGAATCTGCCTTCTGCCCCTCATCAGGCTCTTTTGTGCTAAGCACATTTAATCTTCAGAGCAATTCTGTTTTAAAGTATCTATGTATATTCCCTGGCTAGTAAGCAGAAGAAACAGGAAATGAATTCAGTCTTTGGACCTTGGGGAAAGAGTAAGGCATTGATGAGTGTGGGCTCTTCAACAGAAAGCTGCCCCTGGGGTCTCAGACAAGAGATGGCATCTGGATTTCCTCATGGGGATTGTCCAGATCTGAAGTTCAACTTTAAAAGGAACTTCCACTTTATTTAAGATGAAGGTACAATTCTGCATTCTACAGATTTGGGTTACCCTTTTCCTTCTACACACAGAGCAGAGGTACTATGTGAGTAGTTCGAACAAAGAAGGTAGAGATTTGAGACTAACTATGCAAAGGAGCCTAAAGTAGCCAGAGCAGGGCTCTTCTAGAAATCTTCCTTCTGATTTTCGTGCCTGATGCACATCCACAACTTCCACTGAGTGAAGCTAGAATCACTGGGTCATGCCATGAAATATTTGTTCATTTTTACTTGAGTCCTTTGCATCAAAGGTTGTGTCCCTTACAATTACTTTGCTACCTATTTCACCCAAGCATTCCTTACATGGTCTTTGGAGACTCTGACCAGACTAGGAAAAGGTAAACCAATTTACTTTTCATCCAGAAATATCCTGATTGGGATGGAAGCAAAGGACCTTGAAGAATAACCCAACAGGACAGGTTAAAGGATTGAAACTTGGGCAGTTGTATACAGGTCTGTCCCAAATCAGCAGCCTGATTTTTTCTCATCTAGTTAGTTGGAATTAGTATAATGCAACAATTAAGAAACCTGTCCTCGAAGGAATATTAAAGGCTAAATAGATTTCTGTAATATGCATATAAATAAAAGAATTAAGCATAGTGCTTTGTTCTTCTGTATTGGTCAGAAAATACACACATGCATACAAATTAAACACCAGAGATGCGTGCGTATTGAAAATAAGATTTCACTAATCAGTTTGTTCACCTTACATCTAGAATGGAAGTAAAAGTAAGTATCCCCTCCTTCCGTCTAGAATCCTTATTATCCAGATGTCTGTTCTACATCTTGTTCCCTCAGGAACTTATTTGTTAGTTGGTTGCCATAATTGAAAACATCTGCAAACTTATTTTACATTAAAATTTTAAAGAATAACAATGCAAAGTGCTCCTTTTTAAGTGGGCACCTGAGGTCTTAACACTTCTAGAGTCAAAAGTAGAAATCTCTGTTAGATACCAGAAAAAGAATGCTGGCCTGGGAACCAAGAGATATATACTCCATTTCAAATTCTGCCTGGAGCCAGATCCATGAACTTGGGCAGGTAACTTAGTTTTCCCTCGGTGAAGAAAGAGGAAACCAAAGGAAATGATCTCTCAGATCTCTTCCAGGGGTGGAATTCTATCAATCCATCCTTCCAAATCATAAATATTCTCGACATCAGGGTAAGACAGTAGAGATGATGATTTTCATTAGTATTTCTCAAAAATAACCCTACATGGAAAGTTTAAAGCCTTTAACATGTTTCTTTGCTCTGCTATTTGTGCTTCTCTCTCTCCTGGCGTTCTCAATAAATAAATATATGACTTTCAATATTCTAATCACAAACACTTAGCTGCTAAGTAAAGCTAGATGTCCAGTAAATGCAGATTAATCTCTGTGTTATATGGAGATATGTGTGCCTTCACCCTCTGAATGAGCTTAGTCTGAGAAATTCATTTAACCTTTAGCTTCAAGTTTGATGAACCTACGGTGACACTGTACTTTTCCCTTTCCACCGAATGGTTTATAATAACAATAAAACAAGGGGAAATGTTGAAATTGACAAAGATTAATTTATTTTTGCTCTCCTTGGTGAGAATCTAAAATGACAGTTGTCACTTTATAAAGCTGCGACTTCACTACAATACAGAGACGGCCCGAGTCATCAATTTTGTCTTTTCTGGTGAGCAACTGAGTTGCAGTCGAAGTTGAACACACACTGTGGGACATAAACTGAGAATTCATTCCTGTATTTGACCTGGCAGAGGTCGGACTAAAAAATGTTGAAACCAAAACCAGAGTCCTATTTTATAGACAAAACACTGCACATCTTATCTCTTTTCTGATAACATACAATGGTTTCTCTGATTTGCCTCACATCATCTTGATCTTTTCTGATGAGGGTGAGAAAAGATGCTTCTACTTTAATTCTCCAGATCTATGCTGTTTCTCAGCATTAGATATAGAAAGAAACTGCTGAGTTATTTTAGAAAACCTGAACCTATTTCAGTGGTTTCATTTATGTAAACATACATGAACATCTTAAGAATACTACTTACCAAAAAAAAGGAATGAAAAAAATAATTTGTCTTATCACTTTGATATGTATATTGATACTTTAGAATCAATTAATAATTCAGAATAATGGGTTTTTTTCCCCTTCTCAACACTGATTGCTCAGGGACATTTAAATACTTCTTTTTGGGGGGGGAAGCCTGCGTGGCTCAGTGGGTTAAAGCCTCTGTTTTCAGCTCAGGTCATGATCTCAGGGTCCTGGGATCCAGCCCCACATCTGGTTCTCTGCTCAGCAGGGAGCCTGCTTCCCCCTCTCTGCCTACCTCTCTGCCTACTTATGATCTCTCTCTCTCTGTCAAATAAATAAATAAAATCTTTAAATAAATAAATACTTCTTTTTTTAACATCTTAATTTTATTTTATTTTTATCAGTGTTCCAAGATTCATGGTTTATGCACCACACCCAGTGCTCCATGCAATATGTGCCCTCCTTAATACCCACCACCAGGCTCACCCATCCCCCCACCTTCCTAAACTGGTTCCCATGTAAATCTGAAGTTTTAAAGAAAATATTTCCGGACTTATTTTTCAGCTGGGGACTTTGGGATATTTTTATACAACACCATGTTTGACTGAAATCATGATTTCAATTCAGTAAAATAGTGTGAGAGGTGGCTTTGGCCTAACTGATATCAAATCATCTTTCACAGGCCTTCTCCTTACAAACCAATTGTTTTGGCTTCATGAATGCACAGAGATTTGCTAAGAATGGTTTATGATTTATAATTTCTGTCACAGTTCAAAAAAGTGATAGCCATTACTCAGGTAAAGAAAAATATTACAGAGCAATTATTCTACACAGAATATTCTTAGAGATTAAAGAAAATTCTCTTCCTCTCAGTAATTTTTCAATCTAATTCAAATATTATTTATTTATTTACCTGGCAGAGAGAGAGATCACACAGTAGGCAGAGAGGCAGGCAGAAGAGAGAGAGGGGGAAGCAGGCTCCTCGCCGAGCAGAGAGCCCAACACGGGGCTCGATCCCAGGACCCTGAGATCATGACCTGAGCCGAAGGCAGAGGCTTTAACCCACTAAGCCATCCAGGCGCCCCTTTTTCAATCTAATTCAAATGATCAGATCATTTGGAGGTGCTATAAGGGTTTCAAAGGCATATGAAACACTTTCTAAACTCAAGAAATTTCTCTAGTATTCATGTTAATGTGCACACATAAGCATATGACACAGAAAACAATTAATTTGAGAATTTAACTTGGGGAATGGGAACACTTCCTTCTAAAGCAGAGAATAAATCCCACCAATTAGTTAAAGTAAGAAATGAGCACCCAGCAAACCATCCAGGTAATACATAGACCACATAATAAAGAGACAGGAGAAAAAAAAATCTACTGGGATTTTTGAGCCCCATATCTCAAATGTAAAATATGCCAGCCATCTTTAGTTTTTTTATTATTATTATTACAAACGCAAAGGTGTTTAAATATGAAGATGCAAACTGAATTGGATGTCCAAAATGTTATAAATGAACATAAGATCTGCCATCCCAGAAGAGAGGAATGATCTACATTGTTATTATCCTGAAGAGGAAGGCAATTTATATAACGGTGACAGTGCACTTAGCTCTGTACGGTGGGCGGGTGATACCTGTCTCGGTTCAGTGGGCTTCCTGTCTGAATAAGACTGAAGGCAAAAGAGGACAAAGACAAAAACTAACTTCATCATCAAAGATATAGAGCTGATCTCATCCATTCCACTAAGCCAACTCTATATGCCTATACCCAAAAGTATTAACCAATAAACCCTTACAGAAAGAAGGGATATCTTCAGTCCTCCCTCCCACAATCCAAAATATTCCCAGATTTAGTACTCTTTTATATATTCCCTGGGATCTCATTCCAGTAATTGTGGCTCTTCAATTCCCTCCCTCTTCTCAACCTCATCTGTCACCAAGCTCTAAAGATTGTTCCCAAATACATGCAACTTGCATGATCATCCAGCGTCTTTTCTAACTGGCAGATGTTCCTCGTGGGCTCATAGTGATTGGGGAATAGAAGGAGCAGTCATCCTGAATGGAGGAAGGATGACACAACCAACCAAGCCAGGTGAAACCACTTGTGTGATAAATGAGTGACAGATGTTCCGGCCCCCATCAGCATCACATTCAGGAACCATTCTTCTTTACTTTCCTCCATGAGGTTTCTCTGTAGACTGTGAAATCTTTAAGTATGTAGAGGAGGGAAATGAGAGATCATCTCAGAGGAGATCATTGTTATTCATTCAACAAATCCTTTCAATAAATATTTACTGATCTCTGAGCTGGGTCTCTGAGGACAGTGAGGCATTTTATCAATGGAGTTAAGTATGTGGGAGGGCAGTGTGGAATAAAGAATCAAAGTGAACACAGGCAATAAGACAGAAAGTACATATTTGAAGGAAAACTGGTGAACCAATTTAATTGGAGCAAAGAGTTTCTATCTGGCCTCTATCTTAAACTTCTATGTAAGACCCTTTCGAAATGTTATACATGTATGCATGCATGTGTATTCATATTATTATCAGTAAACCTGCTTTCCTTGGGAGAACTGATCATCTCTGGTTAAAAAAAAAAATTAAGTTTATTCTCTTTTTCCTGTTGGGCAACTCAGTCTATGAAGGGTATTAAATGAACACGGATAGTAAGGATAGGGGGTGCAAGAGAAATAAAATGATAAGCATAAAGAGAGACATTTCTGGGAAAGTATGGAAAGAATGGGGGAGTACAGGAACAGAAAAAGCGACATAATCCTCTACACAACACTTATTGAAGAATCCTCTTTTGTCACTGACTTTGCTTGGCCTTCCTTTTTCCTCAGTTTCTCAAGCATGAGTCAATAGTAATCCCTCCAAGGCCAAAGTCCTTCTCTTTCCCTCCTCATGTAAAGTAGTTACCATATCACTAACCAAGGCATGAAGACATGCATGAAGAAATATAACCACAAGACAGGAAACAAAGGACCCTGATCCTGCTTTTCTTTTGAAAATTATTTTCCTACCGGTTGATCTAGAGTTCATATTTAAGCGGCACTGCCGCAAAGGAAGGTTTAGGAAGCTGAGTCTTTGTCATTTCCACTTTATCCCTTATTTTTCATGTACTCCTATATTAATCCTGAGCCTACAACTTGAGTACTGACTCTGATTCTCAAGCTGCCTGAGCATTCATCTAAGAGGAAGTCTCCTGCAGGAGTTAGTCTGCACCATTTCTGGCACATGTAAGACATTCAAGAAGTGTCTGTTGAATATGTGAGTGGGTTGGAGAAGAGATGACTCACCAGCTATAGTCAGAGGGAGATCCAAAAGAAGAGAGCAAAGGGAATGAGAAGAGCCCATTTTATCATAATGACTATGGTCAAAATTAGGGAACTGGCAAAACTTATGTACAAGCCTTTTACTTTCCTAGTGACCCTTATCCCCTCCTACAGCAACTCCCAAACGTCAAGTGCCCTCAGCAAGACTGAGTAAGTAGCAAAACCAGTGTAAAGGAATAAATCTCAGTTGCCTTGTACAAAGGTGTACATTGCTGTCTGTTGGTTATTTGTGTGACATGAGAGGCTTCCTCCTGCATGGTAGGCAATCTGAAGATAATGCACTTCTTACTAAGAAGCCAGGGTTAAAATCCTGACTGTCAATTCTAGTCAGGTAACTCTATGGCATTCAGTTTTACCTTCTTTTTATGGTGATAATAATAACTATTTAGTGGAGTTATTTTTATTAAATGACCTAATGATTTAGAAGCACAGAGTCATGTATGGCCCAAAGTGGCTCATTAAAAATGTTAGCAAAAGCTATAGTGTTGATACATTCCTTACATGTTAATTCTCATCCTATGTTTTTCTTTTTCTCTTTCTTCTGTTTTCCTTATGTTCTTCTCTTTCTTCCTCCTTGAAAAATTGGGAGTCCCCCTAGTACTTAGTAAAATGTCTTCTGCTGTTGAATTCTCAGGATATATTTAAACAAAGCTGAATGTGTAAGGGAGTGAATGAATGAGTGAGAAACTGAATTAGTGCCTGATAGTAATGTCCTGTCTCCTTTTCCCCATCTACTTGGGAATCTGTAATCATCTTTTGAAGTATCACCAGTCTGACACATCCATCCAGGGCCAAAAACTTTCCTGACTGTCATTTCTTAAATGAATTATTCTATTTGGAAAGTAATGTATTACTTTTAATTCTGTATTTTGTTACATCACAGATAACACATTGCTCAATCCTCTATGGTCTTTAAAAAAAAATGAACAAGTGATCCTGGTTCTGCTTTTGGAGGGATATAAAATTTCACCATTGAAGAGCAGTTAGGTTTTTAATCAAATAGCTTCTTTGGTCACACAGATAGAAGGCCACCGAAAACCAAAAGACAATGTGGGTAATAAGCATTTAAACAAAGCTAACGACACAATGACTATTTTCAGTGGAATTCAGCAAGCTTTGATGGTTAATATTAATTCCAATAGCATAGCTTTGTGAACAGGTAAGAAGCCCAAAGACCTTGAATGTTGAAAGAAGTATAGATCTTAAAAGTCATATACACAAACCAAAAAAATAAAATAAAATAAAAAGAGTGGAACTGAATAGGGTAAAACTGAATAATGTAAAACCTCTGAAGAAGGTTGGGGGGAACAATTGTGATCACTTTATTTGTAGAACTGCCACAGAGAGTGTATTTTGGATTTACTTAATAAGCAATGGGTTGCCTGCTCCAGTCTCCAGTTTTGCTTTGTTTTATTTCTGTTTTTTGTTTTTGTTTTGCTTTGTTTTTAAGCCTAACATAGCATCATAGTGTCAGATGTTAAGGACAAAGACAAGGTAGGATGATGGAGAGTTAAGATTTTGAGAGACAAAACCCAATCAGTCCTGCATAAGTCCTTCAGGGGAGAGTTTCTGGAAAAGGCAACGGCTGGGTGCAGAGTTGAAAATGCAGACTGAAAGGAATAATTATGTGGATGTTCTATCTCCAAGGGAAGGGTCAGTGATGCAAAACAGTTGGCAATGGAGTCTCTTTGCTTAATGTTTTGCTTGTTAGCCTTCCTGAAGAACAGAGGACTCTGGCGTTGGAGCAGCTCCAGCACTGGAAGTGACTTCAGGACAATAATTAGAAACAAATGCAAATTTCTTATTATACTCATCCCAACTATCCCAGGAGAGTGAAAGTCTTGTACCATGGAGGGTGGGATGGATCCATAAATACTTTCTGATGAATATAATTTTTTTTACTAAGATATGTTTTTTTAAGTAACATGTCATATATTTTTCTTTATGAACCAAACTGCAGTTGGCTTCACATGAAACCTGAGAGAATTTCTGCTTTAACCAAGAAGGGAGAGAAACATACACTCATAAACACACACACACGCCTAAATGTACACCATTTTCAAACTCATCTACCTTCACACACCCAGGGACAATTCTATTATCTCAATAAGGAATCCCTGGGACAATCCTTTCTGGAATATAGACCTTTGTGGGAAAATATTATTTTGTGATGTGACTTTTTTTCCTAACTGCACTCTCAACTAGATTAAAGCTTAGGAAATTTAGATATTATTTTGGCTTAACAATTCTATATGTGCTTAGGTCCTAATGCTACATGTGAAAAAAATGAGTGCTATGTGTTTTTAAAGAACTGGTGAGTTTTATTGTTTTAGTTTTTATCCAGGGAAGCACTGACCACATCTGATTTGCTTAGGCAATTCTGTACTAAATATCTACTCACCTCTGATGAAAGAAGGTGTTAGGTTGGACACAGGGAATCCAAATTAACACACTAGCTACTTCAGGACCTCTGAGGATTCACGATGGTCAAACAGAGACACTGGGCTGGGGAGAAGAGACTTAAAATCAGGACTCCACGTGCTGGGATGAAGATCCACAGGAATATGAGAACTATTAATACCTGGGATATTAAAAAATAGGGTTATGGGTATTACACATTTGTAAATCTGAAACTGGGAAACATTAAGAAAATTGCTAAGAGTTCAACAACCATGGATTTGCTCGTTCATATATACACTGATAAATAGATGACAAATAATACCAATATATGCTAGTTACTATAGAAAGTTGTTCAAAGATAAAAGATGTGCAGTTCCTGCCTTTGAGATGCAATCATCAGTCCCAGCTCAAAGATAACAGAGCTGCAAGGGAGGTCTGCCCACCGTAGTGCAAAAAGAAGACAGTCTTCTTTTGGTAGATAAAGCAGAAGACTTCAGAAGGGAAACACACTAGGGCTGGCATTTTCCAGATTAAAAAAAAAAAAAGATGGAAACAGCTTTTTAGTGAATGAAGATCTCTTTTTTGGAAGCTCAGTCTCCCAATATGCATGAGAGAATCTTGGTGAAAACGCCTCTCAGCGTGCAACTCTCACCACACATTTGCATACTCCATCAGACTCCTGGTCTAGATCTCGACTGGCTCTGCTAACCTGCCAAGGGGCTTCTGGGTCATTTCTGGCTCCGTTTCAGTTTTAGGAAGGCCTATGCACCAACTTTGGGATAGGACTTTTACAGTCTAGCTGCCTCACCTCCCTGGCAGCCAAAGTGCTTTGAACCTGATGAGTCATTTATTTTTTTAAGATTTTATTTATTTATTTGACAGAGATCACAAGCAGGCAGAGAGGCAGGCAAAGAGAGAGAAGGAAGCAGGCTCCCTGCTGAGCAGGGAGCCCGATGTGGGGCTCAATCCCAGGACTCTGAGATCATGACCTGCACCAAAGGCAGAGGCTTTAACCCACTGAGCCACCCAGGCACCCCTGAACCTGGTGAGTCTTATGTGCTGCTGCCCCTCTTCTCCCTACCCCTGCACCAGCAGCAGCATGCTGGCTATCATAGCAAGAGCAGACGGGGTCCAAGAAAGCATTTTACTTGTGCCTCTGGGATGGAGAGTTTTCTATGACCTGTCTACCAGTGGCACTCTTGTCTGTGCTCCCTGAATTAGAGGTTTTTCTGTCCCTTGCTTATGGGCCTGAAGCTTCCCCTCCCAGGAAGGGGAGGGGGGTGGCTAAGGTCTGGAGGCCCACAGATATTTCACGTGTGCCTCTCCCTTAGTGCCACCACTAGTTCTTGCACCACCAGCGGGACTTACTCAATATTGGGCTCTGCACCAGACTTGCTCCTGAGCCTATACTGGGGACCCCTGGGAAAGATCTGGCAAGTGAGGGTGTATTTTCTTTTGTTCAGGCACCCCCAGCAATACTTAACACTGACTTGCTAAGCCACACTTGGCCACTGAAAGTTCTTTAACTTTTTAGCTGATTCTTCTCTGCTTGTTTTGTAGCCTGCAAGGAGTCTTTCCTCCCTCATACTGTGCCGTAGGTGGGATAGATCACATGTCCCACCTATATGTGGAGAGACTTCTTTCTCTCAGTATTTTATATTATTAGGTTAGTGGGCCACCTCACGACTCTGATGAGCTTCAGAAAAAATATAATTTTGTAATTTATCTGGATTTTGTTCATTGTTGGGATGGGAGTGATTTTTTTGAAGCTTTATTGAGGAAAAACAGAAGCCCACTTCAGAATATCAAAAGCAGAAGATTTACAAGAACTAAAAAGAGAAAAGACAAATGCAACACAGACATAGGGATTTTACCACACCTAAATGGTACCTGAGAAGATAAGCAGGCATCTATCCATCTAGCTATCCTATAAATAAACTACTTGATATATTGAGTAAATTGAACAAACAATTAGGAAAGGACATATTTTTAAGATAGCATTTACAGTAGACCAAAATCATCATATACCAGGGTGCCTGGGTGGCTCAGTCATTAGGCGTCTGCCTTCCGCTCAGGTCATGATTCCAGGGTCCTGGGATCAAGCCCGGCATCGGGCTCCCTGCTTCGCGGGTAGCCGGCTTCTGCCTTTCCCACTCTCCCTGCTTGTGTTCCCTCTCTCACTGTGTCTTTCTCTGTCAAATAAATAAATAAAATCTTTTAAAAAAATCATCATATACCTAGGAATAAAAATAAACCATTACTAATAAAATAAAGAATTGAATGATAAGAAGGATATAGTATATTAGAAGCAAAAGACTCAATATTATAAAAATATCATGTCTCATAATTGAGCTTTAATCAAAGCCAGGCTATTCATGTATCCAGAAGGTTGTTTCTGTGAAAATCAACAAACAATTGAAAAACAACAAACAATCAATTTATGAGTTTCATGTGAAAATGCAAAAGATCAAGAATACAAAAGGCAATCTTGAGGGGTAAAAAGCTGGAGAATGTTCACTTATCAAGTATCAAGAATTATTAAGGCAATCTGTTATTAGTTCAAAGAGAATCACATAGCCTAATGGAACACAGTGAAGATTCCAGAAGCACATGCATACAGTCACTTAATTTATTTATAGATGCTACTGGAATTCAAAGAATTGGATGACATTTTTAAAAATATAAGAGATTGAATATGCAAACTCAACAATGATCAAACTATTTATAAAAATCGAACTCTAACCCACAACCTGAAAAGCAGCCAGCCTGGAAATCAAAGTACCCTCTGCAGCAAAATGTCCAGGAAGTCAAACCACAATCCTGCAGTAATGGGCCCAAAATGGCCAGGACTTGATCAATAACTGACAGCTTCCCAAAGTTGGCCCCTGTTCTGACGTAGGAACAACTGGAGGAAGCCAGATATGCTCTTCAACCAATTACCATTTCTTGTTTTCTGGTCTCCAGCTTCTCCATACCGGCAGCTTTTAATCAAGGCTTCAGTACTTCCCCTTCTTCTACTATAAAGCTTTCCCTCTCTTCTGCCTGCCTTTGAGTCCTTGCCAAATGCCAGTGAGGTGGCTGACTTATTTGCTATAGCAATCTCTGAATAGTCTTTGCTTGTTTATTTCTACAGATATTACAGGATCAACCGGATATCTGCACATGAAAACAAGAAACCTAGATTCCCCTGCTCACAGCCTTTACAAAACTAAATGCCAAATAGGTCATTGATAGCAAGCTGAAAGATAATAAAGACAATATAGTAATATTGGATAATATCTTTTTTTAAGCTTTACACCAAAGAATCTAACACAAGAATAAAGTTGATAAGTTGAACCACACTAAATTTAAAAACCTCTGGTAATTAAAAAAAATTCTTAAGAGGTTAAAAATACAGAATGGGAGGAGATACTTGTATTGCCTGTATCTGTCAAAAGACTACTATGTAGAATAAGTTTTAAAACTCCTGTGAACCAAAAGAAGAAAGGCTATGCAACGAAACTGGGCAACAGGCACAAATAAAAATTTTACAAAAGTATATGAAAAAGTGTTACACATCATAACCCATCAGAGAAATGCTAATTAAAACTAAAATGAGATACTAGTACACACTTACTACAATGGTTATCAAAAAAAAAAGATCTAACAATATCAAGTCTTGAAAAAGCTCTGGAGCACCTGAAGCACTAATACAGACTGATAGGTACAAATCAGTACAATTATTTTCAAAAAAGATTGGTAGTTATCAATAGCACTAAACATCTGTATAACCTGTGATCCAGAAATTTATTTCAAGATTTATACCCAACAGAAATAAGTGTAAATGCATACCAGAAGATATATAAATAAAGTCCATAGCAGTTCCATTCAGAATAATTAAAAACAGCAACTGGGGTAGCAGGACAAGGGGGCATCAATAGAAGAATTAATATTATGGGATATACTAATATAATGAAATAATATAAAGCAGGGGAAAAATGACTAACAAGAGATATATACGTGTTCAAATCTCAAAAATAATATTAGCAAAAATAAACCAGACATAGAAGAGTGCACACATATGATCTCATTTATATGAAGTTCAAGAATAGGAAAAACAAAAGTTAATCTAGGGCAATAAAAATGGAAAGCAAAATCATAATGAAGAAAGAGTGAGTATTGAAGGAGGTTTTTACTGTGCTAAGAATCTTCAATATCTTGATATGGGTCCTAGTTACAAGGCAAATATATTTGGAAAAACTCATTAAGCTACACACTTAGTGTTTATTCTCTTTGTACATGTAATACAACAATAAATCCCAAGAGAAAAGGCTTTGACAACTGGAAAATTTTTACAATGATGATGGCTTCAGGAGTCTGGTGACAAGAGCAGAGTTGAGAGTTTAGCACATGTCCCATTATTAGTGGGCTTGTCATGCACTCATGGCATGAGGAGCCCAGCAGGATCCAGATCAAGATTCTTCCTGTGCCATTACTTGCCTGCAGGGTACTGCCTAGACTACTTTAGTTTTGTCCATTTTATGAACATGGTTTCCCAGCATTCCCTTTGATTCTATAAGTTACTCAATAACTCATATCTTTTCTGCATAACTTTGCTAGAGTTGATTTCTGTTCCTTGCAACTGAGAATTTCAATTAAAAAAAAAGTAATAATTTGAGGGATGCCTGGGTGGATCAGTTGGTTAAGTGTCTTGATTTCAGCTCAGGTCTGGATCTCAGGGTCATGGGATTGAACACCCCCCTCACTACCCCCCCCCCAGGCTCTGCACTCAATGGGGAGTCTGCTCGCCCCTCTCCCTCTGCTCCTCCCCCATTCTCTCTCTTCTTTCTAAAATAAAGAAATAAAATCTTAAAAAAAATTTTTTTAAGTAACAATTTGAAGTATTGCAAGTTACTAGCCCCAAAACATCAAACAGGCTAACCATAGAATATATGGTATAAAAGAGAGAAGGCCTCAATATTCCAGGCTGGAGTATTTGAAATACTTATTATTTGATAGTAAAATGGTATTTAAACCTCAACTTTTGTATATTGGCAGTTAGACCATGTATATACCAAGCACAACCATAGCCTAGGAAAAAGAAGCAGTATGTTGGAATACTTGCTAGCTTCAGAAAGAAACAAAGGTACAAGCTTAACCTGATACTGGCTCTTTTGAAAGCAGTAAAAAAGAAAATACATCATTGTTAACAGAGAACCTCTTGTATTGTAAGATCTAAAATTTCAAAACCTGCCTTGACATCTTTGATCCTCACAGGGGCCCTAAGGCCTAAAAATGAGCTCCCTCGCCCTAGTCAGATATGCCCCCCACTCAGTGGGAAAGGCTCCCCACTAAGCTACTTGCACTATCATTTGGGCCAGCTGCACCCCACACAGTCTTCAGTGTAATGGGTTTCACCTCCCTGCCAGCCCTCAAAATTATCCAGTGAAGCCAATCACACCCTCCCAGGGCCAGGGTACCAGGGGGTGTCTCACTGTCTTGTTATTACAAAGCCTGTCTGCAACAGACGCTTATGATTCTCTCTGCTCTCAATTGCAAACCCTGTGTGGCCTTGTGTAGCAGGCAGTGTCCTCCTCTCTGAAACTGGGCATATGTGACTAAAAAACTACTGTCAATTTCAACCATCTAGTGTCAGGTGTCATGTGTTCTGCCATCTTACTATTTAGGGAAGGGAACCCCCTCCATCATCAATGTGATGAATAGGAAATGATCAGCAAACTTCTTTGCTTGCAGACTGAACCAAATGGCTCAAAGTCTAGATATGTAAAGTCCAGAAGGACTAGAAAAGCCCAATTCTCTTCCTCCAGCTAAGATCTGCATGAAGAAAGTCAGGCTGTAAATGACCTAATATAATATGGCATCGTCCAAGCTTAATACAAAGACCTTTCCAAGCATTTCCTATTGGTATTCTATGATTACAAAGATGACAGCTGAGCTCTTTAGAAGATGCAGCCTGAAGGCAAGAACAACTTACCAGCATCTCTCCATTGAATCTGTCATTGTGAATCACCTAATGGCAAAGGCTGTGCATAATATAGATTCTCTTAAAGGAAGGGCCTCAGAGATGAGCAGGGCTTTGAAAGCTTTTGCTTGGGAAACAAAGATCTCTGGACTCAAGTACTCTGATGAGACAAGATCTATGGCTCCAGCAAAAAGGCCAATTGTGTTTCAAAGCCAGTCATTCCCTTTGCTAGACAGTTTGGTGTAGAGACACGAAAGTTTAAAACAACTACAGCCATTCCGCCATTATGAAAATAAACCTGACATTACAGAAGACAGAGCAACAGAACTTCAAGCTGGCTCCTCAGCATCTTTAGCTACTGAATCAAACAAATTCTGAAGCCAACCTTATGGCCTTCCTAGGTGTAGGGGACCATAAATCCCCTTTACTGGTTAAGTCAATTTGAATTGTTGTTGTTGTTTTCTATAACCTGTTCTTAGAGACATAAGCATTCCAGTCAGGGAATCATAAAGGAATACTTTTCTAACCACTAAAAAAGGTGAGATTATAATTATTGGGATGGTTCCAGACACCTTAAGGTTTAAATTAGATGTCTGTACCTCTGAAATGATTAACTCTTAATGGCTTTCAAGGAAAGGATTCATACTAAGGGTAAATAAAAACTGAAGAGACTTAGAGGTGGAAATAAGCAATAATGCTACAATAGCAGGGAAGATAGGGCAGCAGTTAAGACCAAGAAGTCCAGAGGAATGACACTTATGAGTGGCAAAAATAAGATAGAAATATTCAAAGACGAGTTCACATAGATAGGAAAGACTTGTAGACACAAGTCAGGAGATGGATAAGAAATCTTCTTAAGGGCCCGTGGGTGGCGCAGTTGGTTGAGCGACTGCCTTCAGCTCAGGTCATGATCCAGGCGTCCGGAGATTGAGTCCCACATCGGGCTCCCAGCTCCATGGGGAGTCTGCTTCTCTCTCTGACCTGCTCTCTCTCACTCTCTCTCTTTCCTAATAAATAAGTAAATAAAATCTTTAAAAAAAAAAAAAAGAAATCTTCTTAAGAGCACCATATGGATTCAGAATGGCATAGCTGTCAGCCATCCTTTAAGATTTTGGTCAATGTTTCTAAATCTTTATAGAGTTTTATTAGAATATATTAAGTAAGAGAAAGATTCTGATTCAGGAAGAATACAAAAATCAGAAAAGTTGTCATCTATGATTATGTTTTTCAAAACTGTGAAGTAACGAGCTTAAATTTGGTGCATTTCTATTCTCTTCTTTGTGATTTTTTTCCTACTTGAAAAAAATTTTTTTGCATTTCTTAAATATCCATAAGAACTCTTTTTATATCTATAAAGTTCTATGAGGGACTCAAGGAATCCTATATGTTCCACACCATCCTACTGGTGGGCTTATCCAAATACAAAATGAATACATTTGTATACATTCCATACATAGGACTTCCTTGATAAATTTTGAGATGAGCCCAGAAAGGACACAGGAAGGCTAAAGGAAGGGAAACCCTCTAAGTACTCATTATATAGAGCAAGGGTTGCCTGAAAGGGATGGGGGTGAGTGCCCAGGCCACATTTCTGCTCATGGTCCCCACCATCACCCTGCTTCCCATCACCTACAAATTAAATTTTAATTATGTGTACAGCATATTAGTCAAATATTCCACCTACATGACTAACCCAGTTTATGGCTTTTTTTTTTTAACTTAGCACATCTACAAAGATGAAACCTGTACTTCCTATAATCCTCCTCATTGTCTTAAAACAAAATGTTATTTTTGTTTGGAAAGCATTTCTATCTACCTATTACTCATATACACTTATATGTAACAACTTTAGTAAAGCTTTTCTTGACAAATCCAACCTGGTCTAAATATCCAATGTATTCCTCAGTTATCTTTGTTCACCACCACATTACAACATCATGTTTTTGAATTTCAATTCCTTGCTTATGACCCTGACCTATGGACAGGGAATGTATTTTATCTTTATTCTCATGGTGTTTTGCACAAACTGGGCTCACAATACCTGTCATGTGAATGAATGAATGAATGAATGATTCAGGAAGTCCAGCTTTATCAATTGATAGTAAAATGTATTAATTATTTTTATGTTCACTATAAAATTCTTCTAAAACACAAATAATGTTCCTATTTAAATGCAGAAATTTAAATATAAGAATTTTTTTCTTAGTTTAATTTATGGCTTTAATTCCTGTTAAATGTAAGTGGTTTTGAGAAGGTAACTGATATATCAGTTTCTAGGCTATCTTTCATTTATTGTAATAACTAAATTCACTCCCCTTGGATGTACCTACTCTTCCCTGATTCCCTTTGGTCCAAATATGTTGCTGCGGGGGAGGGGGTTGGATGTTTTGATCACTTATAGTTTTTAATTTTCTGATAAATTGCTGAAGGTTTCTTAGTGACGATGGGAACAAGGGCACATATACTCCTGAAAGAAAAGGGGGGACTCCTATGAAATGACATTGAAGAAATTTTGGAAACTGAAATTTCAAATTTCTTGTACATTGAAGGTCAATGTATATGTGTGGAAAGGCTTCTTGATGGTAGGTTTCCCTGTCCACAATAAATCATGATATTTTAACTGACTCCCTAAATGATGGAAATAAGGAAATTCCATACAGAGAAACTTGCATGTGAGATATAATAAATATTCCATATGAAATAATATCAGACTTTAAAAAATGACCCAAGTAACTCTAATTGAACCTTTGCACTTTGACTTCTGTTAGTTTCTTTTGTTTGCTTTCTAAGTGGAATAGACATAAAGTAAAACCCTTTGATAGGTTTCCATGCAGAGAATGGGTGGTGATAGCATCACAAAGCCCTTACCAACAAGGCCACATTGCTTATCACAGCCAGATGAATTATTCACCATTTCAGCCTTCTTTCAACATTGGGATATGGAAAGAAGGTGAACTTTATAGTCAGCTTTGCACTTCTGGGGTCAGCCAAGCACTTATCTTCAGAGCAGCAGAGGAACGTTAATTTTACAAGGTCCTCTGCTCGATTCTCCTGGAATGGAAATCCAACCAAGACCTTATCGGCCCAAGAGATCAGCCTTGGAGCTATATGAGAATAAACTCACCTTGAAAAGAATAAGCTCAGGCAGGGAAAGGGATAGATTTTACTGCAGTAAATTTGCAGTTTCAGATATGAAGCTGCCTTCAATTTGTGCATAAGTATCTTTTTTTTTACCTTTTCATTGGGGCTTCCTATCTTTCCGCCGCACCTCAGAAATACTGAATTCAAGGTTTCCTGTTTCTCTGACTCCATTACCCTAAGATGTTAACAATCCCTTAACCATTATACTTCCTATACTATAGGGTGTGTTTAAGGCCCAAATATAACATTTGCCATATCTGTCCTTCATCTTCCTCTTTGCACTGTTTTCTCCATACAGGTCCCATTGTCTTCCTGGTCTTTGTTTTAAGCTCACCAGCTGCTCTCAGCAAGTAAAGTGGTAACTAATTAATAATGAAGTTAGACAATTCATAAGATTTTTTTATCCATAAAGAATTTTATTTAAGGAAGGTACAAAGCCAGAAGTAACCCAAGCAGATTAGTTTCTTGGTAATTTTTTTTTATTCACTCTTTCATTATACTCATCCTAAAAATATTAATTAAACATTTCCTATGTGCCATACTCAGCAAAGTGGAGAGAGAAACTCAGGTATTTTCCTTAAGGAACGTAACTTTTAGTGAAGATGCAAACATAAAGTAATTATTATCAGTGATTGTTTATCATAATAGATTGACAAAGGGAACTATGGAGGCAGACTAGGGTAAATGGACAGCAACAGTCTTTCTACTAGGATTGTCCTACTTCTCTGGGATGATGTTCTTCCTGAAGATATAATGGTTCAGAGAGTGTTTGAGATAACAACTTCTAGATTCTCAGCAGCTTATATGACATCTGCTCTAAAACCGATCTTCCTCCCTGGTTTTCCTCTTCTGCCTACCTCCTCTCAGCAGCCAGTCTCTAAAAAAGACTTACTAGGGCATATCACCCTCCGGTAGCAGAACCTACATCTAGGACATCAAACAGAGGAACAATTCAAAATGATGGTTTCTGGCCCAAGAAAGTGAAAGATTGTGTTGACTAAGAAATCCTTTTACAAATCAGGTGTTTTCAGTGAGTTACTTTCAACAAAATTGGAAGAGGGCTAGTTGAATACGTGGCATATAGAATATTAAAGATTGCGTGTGTGTGTGTGTGTGTGTGTGTGTGAAACTGTATCTTCTTTATTTTGCTTACCTTAATTTCAGAACAAAATAAACAAAAACAAAAACAAAAAAACAATACACATCCAAACCCTTTGTCAAATATGGGAAAAGATAGCGCTTGAGGCCCTTGTTTCCTGCCTCAGACATGCTAGGTCACTGTGTGTGTGTGTGTGTGTGTGTGTGTGTGTGTTGTCTGTTTGCATATAATTCATAAGGAAGTCAAAGAGCTGAAAGACATGTGTTTAACAAAAGTCTTTCCATTCAAATCTCCATATGTACAAGAACAAAATTTATCATGCTTAATCTTTAGAAACTAAAACCAGAAAGAGAATTTTTGGTGAATTCTGCCTCATTCTAGAGATGATTAGTATTCATACCTGTTGCATAAATTTAAAGTTAAAAGCAAGAGCCCTTTTATGTCGCTAAGAAATTAGTTCCAATAAATTTTACTTTTTCTATTTGAAATATTTATCAAAATGTAATATAGTATTTATATCATTTTGACCAATTGTTTATTGTAATGAATAATTATAATGATAACTCAATCCAGAAAAACTTTTTTTACACTGAGAACCCGTGGTCACTTAGAACCTATGAAATTATTTTTTAAAGTACATTAAAATACTATTTATTTATTTACTTACTTATTTACTTATTTACTTTCTGTTTGCAAAGAAGTATGGGAGAGCAATCAATAAAAGTTTTTTGAACATAAAACATTAAATTTAGATAAGTTCCCTGCTGGACATGAAATGAAAATGAGTTCAGGGAAAGAAAAGCTTGTTATTATACATAAAATAGGATTCATCAGAAAAAAAGGCTCAAAAGAGAGAAAACGAAAGTAGAAGAAAAGAGCAGTTTAGGGAGAGGACATGGCAAGTACCAAAGTCTGAATTCAAGACAAGGCTTTGCCAATCGAGGGGACTGCCAGTGATTCTGGAATGACTCTTCCCTCTATCAGTGAGAGAGACTGAGTTCTCCTAAGACTTCAGCCTCTTCCCAGAGTGCTTGGCCAGAAAAGCTTATGTTTCATTCAAGTCCAGTGATTTTGAGTTGAGTCTGGAATTTCTCAGATTCTCCTGGACTTGGAAGTAAATTCCTAGGTTCAAAAAAGAGATCTCACTATCCCAGCAGCCAAGAAAATTAAAGTTAGTAAGGGTCAGAAGAATGTTATAATCCTGTTTCTGTTCCTCACCTGAAATCTTTCCGGAAGATCCATATCCAGCTAGTGCATGTATCGGAGAAGCATTAAGTGGGAAGCACGTGGCCGCTATTGCTCAGTGAAGAATTCTACCTCATATATAAAAGACACAAAGAGGAAAAAGAAAAGAAAAAATGTTCCATGAAGCAATCCTTCAAGACTTGGGCCTTCCAAGTAAAATGGTGGGTAAGCAAATTTGTGTGAATCAGGATAGCAGCTGGCTCCTAAAGATGCATTTGGATAAAGCACAGCAGAACAATGTGGAAGCTAAGGCCAGAACTTTTTTTTCTGGTTATATATAAAAAGCTCACAGACAAGCTTGTGAATTTTTAACTCCCACATTTTCAATTGTAAACATAGATATCTACATAAAATCTGTATTTAAAAAGAAAAGAAGAGGAGGAAAAGAAGAGACAGAATCACTTGAAGAGATTTTAAATATCTGAAATGTAGAGGGTTCTAGTTTAGGTTAGAGATAATGAATTTATAGTGGCATCAGTCATCACAGGTCTGTCTTTTTCTCCAGGAGCTCTGAAGTCCTGACAAGGAGTACAGAAAAATTACATTAAACAGCACTGAGGTTTTACAGCATTGGTTGGGATAGAAAGGTGACAAGAGAAGGACATGGAGGTGACTGGCAAGAGAATGACCCAAATAATGGACTTTGGGACCCAGGCTGCCTAGAGGTGGGACCAGAGGCAGAAGTTGTGGCTACAGCTGGAATACACAGACTCATGGTCCCTTGGGGGGGGGGGGGGTATAGGACACAGTCAGGTGTACAAGTGACAGTGATTACTGGCTAAGGGGCAGGAGTGGTGGAGAGAGAGCTGGAGTAAGATGAGTGCAGCCAGAGAGTGATGTTTGGGAACTTGGACACTAGAGAGGGATGTAAGGCATCAGATAAAAAACAAGGGGGGAATATTTTGGAAGTCTGTTGGGATGATGAGTCCATTAATTTCTACTGTAAAGAAAGTGTAGTTCTCTGCCTTGCCCTGACCACCACCCCGCCCCCAGAAAGCTGGCATATTGTCTTAGGGTTTTATAAACACATCTTAATTCTTTCTACATAATGTGAAGTCAAAAGTAAGAGTCCCAGATTTGGGTTGTATCCACACAATGAAAAGTATGAAAAGGAAGAGAGTGAGAGCTAGGGGGGTGGGGGAGGGAGTGAGGGACAAAGAGAGAGGGAGAGAGGGGAAGGACAGGAGGAGGAGAGAGAGGGAAGAGAATGAATCTGAATCTAACTCATGGATTCATTTATAGAAACTAAACTAGAGTTAAATAATTCTTTTTCAAGTCACCTTGACCTTATTATGATCTTAAAATTAAGTAAAAAGTAGTAATATCAGTCCTTTTAAAGTGGGAGGCAATCACATTGATGAAAGGGCTGTCACTGAACCAACTGGCTTCAGTCTTTCTCTAGCCTCCTATCCCCGGGAGTACACCCATAAAGACAACCCTGTGATGTTTCACTGAGCATCTACTACGTGCCAGGCTTCAACAGTACCTAAGTACCTGGAGTTCTGAGAGTGTCTCTCTCTCTCATACCTACCTGATCTTTGTACCTGCATCTTCCTCTCCCAGGAATATACTTTCCCTGCTTTTCCTCCTGAAATATTCCTAGCCTTTTATCAAAACCCAACAGATATCATGTACTGTATGAGATTTCCTCTCTTAAGCAGATGAAGATGCATCTTCCTCTATTAAGTTCATTATTACTGCTACTGTTATATAGCTGTTAATATCATTTTTCTAGCCAAAATATCATGTTTATCCCCCAAACCAAAAACACTCTTAGGTGAATGGAAGATATTAAATGAATATTTGTTGAATTAATGGTCTGATATATACATCAATTAATGAATACATCTGCACCGATATATTCCCAACTTTTCTGTACCAATAAATTACCACACACAAAGGGAAACTCTGGGCTCCAGTCATAATTTCCAGGCAAGTAATATCCTCTGTGTTTTAAGAAGCCCTTCCCAAGACATCCTGCATTATTTGCATTATTATCTAATATTGATAATGACAACAGTAGTATTTTTACTGAGAATTTCAGGAACCTTAAAACATGTGACACTGAGTATCAAATACAAGAAAAGGAACTGGATAAAAAAAGTGGTTGGAATAAGTATGTTAATTCGAGGCTACATGTCTCTGCTACGTACTGCAGAAGCTCTTATTCCTCCTCCTTTCCTGCTGACTCCCACCTCTCCCGCTTGTTAAGGCATTGTCTTCACAGTGTTCATAGGACCAACCAGATAGTGTTGGAAATGACACTGTAAGTAAATTAAGTACCGGATAGTATAGGCTGATGAAGTACTGTAATTTAATTTTATTGCATCAGTGGCAACAGTAAATAAATGCACAGCATAACATGCTGAGATAGTCTATTGATCTCTTCACTCAATATTGGATGAAAATTCCTAACAAAACATAAAATTACAATATTGTTAGAAAAGATATTATTTTCAGCTTTTAATACTACAAGGTAATTGTTTCATTTTACACACATCTATTATATATGTAGATGACCAAGAACTGAATTCATAGTTGATTCTATCACATGTAGTAATAATACATTTATCCCAAGGTTACTTATTATATTATCTCCTGGAAGTAGTCAGCCTAAAGCTAGGATAGGCTTGAATGTTTATGTTTAACCAAAAAGATGTTGCAAAATCCAGGGACCCAAGGAAACTTCAAGGTTTCCTGCAGAGATAAAGTATTTCCTTCTACGAGCCTGCTTCCAATTTATAATCTTGATTATCTATTTAACATGTTATACAAATATATATGTGTATGTGTGTATATAAACACACACAAACATACACACACACACATACACACACGTAACACACTATATATATTGTGTGTTAGAGAGGATTTCCATAATGATAAATTGATGGTTATTTTCTTGAAATGGAAGGCATGCTTCAGAAAATATGGTTAAAAACAAGCTGAAAAACAAGCAAATAACTACAGAGATTTTCAATACAGGGAACATTGTTTCACCTACCTAAGCAGCTGCTGATAATAATCCTCTCTTCATTGAGAATCAAAACTGTTCTTAAATGAATACAAATTTCACCTGAAAATATGTCATATCTAGAAACTGATTTTAGTTTTCCTGTCTTGGTGAGTCTTTGACTGTATTGAGATCATCTTTGCGATTAAAAAACTTCAATGAAATTCAATCAATACTTATTATATGCCTACTATGTGCCAAGTAGTATGATAGTCTCTTGAAGAATTATGGATTGAAAATTTTAGAGGGCCACTTCAATTTAACTGGGAGTGGCTACTATGCCCCTTTGGGGGTCATATGGAGAACTTAAATTATTACAGGTTCTAAATCGGGGGAGTCAGAAATATATCACAAGAGTAAGTTGTGTCATTTTTGAAGTATTAGGACTCTTATTTTAATATCTCAAACAGAGGTTTTTGTTTTCTTTTTAATTGTAATTCCCTCTAAATGCTAATATTTCCCCCTAAGGATGTTATACATGGTACAGCATTTAAAAATCTAAAGCTTTTTTTAAGAAGAAATTTTATTTAAATAAGGCATTTAGCTAGGTAATTTTGAAAAGAATTATTGTTGTGGTTAAAAATTAAATGATCTCCTCGAGACATTTTTCCCTCTCATTCTCCAATATTTCTTCTTCCTTTTTGAATCATTGCTTTAATGCTTCAGATGTTCGAGAAAAAGGACTAGTCCTTCTATATATGAGGTGGGATTCTGAATCAAAAGTGAATTCTGAGCCAAGGTATATTGGAAACCTATACACTTTGTCTATACACTTTGTCTAGAATAAAATTTCCATGTGGAATGCCATATATATTCATCCTGGGACTTTCGGCCTCCTTAAATTCTATCATTGCAATAGAATTAAGCTCTCATTGGTAACTCTCACTATCGAGGATGATAAAATGAATACATTAATCCTGGAGGAAGCAGGTCCATCAAATAGTAGCTAACTTTATTAGAAAAAAAATGAATGTCTATGACTATGAATATTAAAATAAAGCTGATCTTTTTCTGTTTATTTTTCACACAAGTTTATTAGATACAGAGAGGATCAGAGATCTTAGAAATGCACTCCACGATGAGAAAGTGAGTACAAAACCAGGGAAAAGGAGAACCCTCTGAAATTGAATTGCCTCCAAATCATTGTAATGCACCAAAAAATGAATGAATATCTGGAAACAACCTCCGTGTCTACCCTCAGGAAATTTTTTAAATAAAATTTTGAAGAAATAAGAATAATTTCTCTCCCCAATCCAATTAGGCTAACTGGGGTGAGGCTGGGGAAAACTATAATCTATGTTTTGGGGTCTTAACTGATATTGAAAAGGCAAATAAGTTTTGGTGATTGAAAATGCATTTAATTTAATAATAGAAACTTGTCAAGGCTTATTTAGCACCATTCAAGAAAGAGAAATATTTCAGAAATTCATCCCGTTCTATTTGCTCTGTTTCTATGCCAATCGAGCAACATTCTGGTTCTTAGTTTTCAACTCCAAGATACCTTGGAAAGGTGTGCTGGTTAAATGACACAAAGTTAACGGAACAGAATACCTGTCTAGTGAGCGGTTACTCCAGAATGACCATAAATCTGGCACTTGGGACTGGGACAAGGTCCATCATCTCTCCAGGACCTCTTGGGTACAGGACCTCATGCTTAATTGTGTCTTCTTCCCTCTTCAACATGTACTACAGTTGTTATGAGAATAAAGTGACTCAGGAAGAAAACCTCATTGCTGGCTACCTAATAATTGCTTCTGAAACTCAGATAAAACTTCTCGATAGCCTGAATTTGGGTCAGAATTGAGAACACCAAGGCCTACCCCTGCTAATCAGTAAATCTAAGAGAATAAAGAGAAACGGAAAACCATGAAAAGGTATTTGATAAACATTTGGGGAGACCTCCTATGTTGAGGGAGCCACTATCCACATATGAGGACCAAAAAAAATTTTTTAAACCATTTGATTATAGCTTAAATTATAGAAAAAATAATCATCATCACTGAAACATAAACTTAATTGGCAGATTCATAGTTGGCCTGGAAAATAGGTATGAAAAGCTCTACTTTCCCCTGCCCAGGAGAGTGAGAAGTGATTTTCTGTTGCCGTTCCCCTCCTGGGAGGACCAAGCAGGAGACAGATGTAAGGTCCGCCTTGCCTGGCGTAGACTGAACTCCACACAACACTGGAAGGAGTTTTTGTCAGGTGAACTCCACCTACTGCCTTGAGACCTCAGAACTGCCCTGATATTAAAGAGGCATCCATTTTCATGCTTGATTTTCCTTAGGCTCAGTTCTGCTGTTTTTATAGATGAACGTGATTCCGGCAACTACTAACACTTGTATGTTAATGACAATGTTAATAACTACACTGATACCAGTGACATTTTAAACATGCATATCCTTTATACATTTTGAAGTATCCTCGTTCTATTTCACATGAATCTTCATGGTGAGCCTGGGAAAAGAAGATATTGATAGTCACCCCATTCAACATATGAGAACGCTGCAAATCAAAGTGCTTCCTTGGATTTTCAGCAGCAGGTTAGGAGAGCCTGGAATAAGATCAGAGGACTCCAGTTTCACCTTCAGAGGCATTTCCTGCTGTTAGTCACAACCAGACACTCTGAGTCACAGGAAGTGCTTTCTTTGGGGCAAATGGACAACTCTGGCGGCCTACAAACAAGGCCTAAAGGGGACACCCAAGTTTAGCTTTATGTCTGCCATCCTCCTCATTACTCTCATTCACCCTTTAAGGCCCACGTATCCAGATGGAAAAATGGCAAATCAACATTATTTTTTTATAATTGGCATAAATCTTAATTCATTCCGTGTATGTGGCTAATGACGACTATTGCCAGTCTACAAGGCACTGTCACTCCAGTGAGGCAGACGGTTTAGTCATACCACACAGGGCAGCTGAGTTGGGATGGCAGAAGGAAACCACAGACAGTAACTATAGATCCCTATGAAAAAAGAAAAGAAAAGGAAAAGAAAGGTTAAGGTAGAAATGGAGATGGCACATGAATATATTTTTATTTCTCTCGATCTTCCAAGAGGAGACAATGAGAAGCTTTTAAGTGTTTTGGGAGAAAAATGCAGGGAAAATTTAAAAGACAAGAACGAGTTAGAGGATGATTTTTAAACAGTACATTTTAAGTGCTTTCCTTTTGAAAATGCCTGAGAGAATTATTCCGTATGTGCAACCAAATATGCAATTCCCTTGGACATTCATTTTTTTTATTACCTTAGCAGCCAATCATGAAAAAGAAACAGACTCTGGCTTTTTCATTCTAAACAGAAGAAAGCAAGCTTTGAGGACTTGAGAATGCAAGGTAATTGGGGAGAAAAAATAACCACAATTAAAGAGGATAAAGGGTTGAAGGGAAAGAGAAGGGCCTACAAGAAGGGAGCTTAGCAACTCATAATGTGGCAAAAATGACAGTGCCTAGCACAAGGAGCATTGGTGACTTCATGACAAGCCCCTGAGAAGAGGACATTTTCTTTGTCACTTTTGGATTGCCTCTTACTGCTATTTAAATACTTTGAGTTTAATAGACAAAGGTCCAGTATATGATTGGATGCTAACCTGAGGGTTTCTTTCCTTCTGATGAATGAGAAACTACCATTGCTCATTGTCGACTGACTGAATTCCTAGAAACACAGGAATGTAAGACCGGAGAAGTAATTTAATTCCACTACACACCTTGTTTAATAGCTTTTTGGGTTTTTTTTTTTTTTCCTGTCTGACTTTTAGCAGAATGAAGGGGAGAGAGCCCAAGACTACAAAAAGGTGGTAAAGAGCTGAGTCTCAGCTTAGTCTGACTAGCTGTATAACCTCTGTAAGGTGACTGAATCTGTCCAGGATTCACTTCAGTGAAATGTACAGGGAAGGAGCTGCATTCTGTGTACATTGTTTTAGAGTTCCTGTCCTAATCACTCGACTGTCCGTGGAAAATAACCAAATACATATTTTCAACTGCCTTGATAGATGATTCAATGTGAAATATGTAGTTTTTGTAGAGATGGCTTTATTTTGAATGCAATGGAGATTACTATACAAGGCAAACCACCCTCTTCATTCCTACCATTCATGAACTCAAGCAAAGTTGCAGGTTTGGGAAATACTGCTTCAACCTTCAGTTATAAGCATGTATGAAGGATTTGATATAACTAATGATTAAATGGCACGAGTTTCCCTTTTTTTTCTGACCTTATTCTCTGTAATATTGAAAGTAAAATATTTATAATCAGTCAAAAATATACTTGGTTTCCTTGATTACAAATAAATTTGCAACTCTTATTGTAGTTTTACAACTGAAAAATCTAGAACAGTTGTCTGCGCTAGTGTTTAGGCTCTAAGCTTTACAAAATAAGATGAGTTGTCTTACCGATTTCTGCATCCAGAGCACGTAGCCCTGTCTCTGGCATAGGAAATGGTGCTCAAAATGTGTCTATTAAATTGTATGGTATGGGGTGATTAAGAAACAGTTGTTCAAGTAAAACATCCTAAATATTCAAATTGTAAGTATATTGACTAATGAATTATTGGGAAGAGAACACACAAGTATATATCTGCCACCCAGGGTGAGAAATTATATATATTGTAGAAACCCTTCCCATACACTCGTCTTTCCTGTAGTGGTTCATCACCTGACTTCTAACATGATAGAATATTTTTACTTGCTTTTGAACTTTATATGAATGACATGTTACAATATGTACTCTTTCATGTCTAGCTTCTTTTATTCATTGGAGTGTTTGCAATATTCACCCATGTTATTGCTTAGAGCTCTAATACAGTCATTTTCACTGTAGTATATTATATCACTTGTGAATGAAACACACTTTTTTTTCTAATCACTGAAACTATTGATGGACCTTTGAGTAGCTTCCAAGCTCAGATTCCCATGAAAACTTTTCTGTGAATATCCTGGTATCTTTCCTGTGGTGTAGAATGGGAATGCATTCTGGCATGTGAATACATTTCTGCTGGGTAGATACCTAGACATAGAAATGTGGCTTCATTTGGTAGGCATTTATTTTGGTGGGTAGATAGTTGTTGGTTGAGTCCCCAAAATGGTTGTTCAAGTCTGCACTCTCTAGAAGTATATTACAGTTCTAGCTGCCCCACATCCTCACTAACAGTGCATTGTTGTCAATCTTTTCAACTGTAGCCATGGTGGCCAATGTCTGATGGCATATCATTATGGCTTAATTTACTTTTCCTTCATTTCTAGTCATTGCAAATGCCTTTTGTTATCTTTGTTGGCCATTAAGATATGGTTTTTTTGTGTGAATTGCCTGTTTAATGTGTTTTGAATAGGTTGTCAGTCTTTTCCTTATTCATTATAAATTTATGTATAAATAATTTATGTATTATGAATACCAGTTCCTTTTTGAATATATGTATTATAGGGATCTTTTCCCACTCTGTGGCTTGCATTTCCACTTTATTAACTGTGTCTTTTAATAAAGAGAAGTTCTAAATTTTAATGTATGCAATCATTTACTCATTTATTGAAAAGGTTGTCTTTTCCTGTCTATCCTCTGGTACTGCCTTTTCATAAATCAGGTATAAATTTGAATCTGAACTCTCTATCCCCATTCCAATGGTTGACTTCTCTGATTTTATGTTGATATCATATTATACTAAATAATGATTACAGCCTTCTAAGAAGGCTTGATTATCTTATAGTGTAGAGTCTTCATCTTAGTTCTGTATTTCAACATTAGAAACCATAAGTCTTCTTGGCCCTTTGTATTTCTATATATATTTTTTAAAAAGTTTATAATTTTCCACAGAAATAAATCGCTAAATTTTATATTGTGATGGCCTAACTACATTGGATATGTACATCAATTTATGGAGATTTTACTTCTTAAAAATATGGCCATTTCCAATTCATTGGTGTAGTAATATATTTTGTCTTAAAATATATTTTGTCTTGCACATCTTTCAAATAGGTTTCTTGATAGGTATGTGGTTTTTTGTTAAGACTGTTGAAAATAGCATGGTTTTAAAATATTTTTTAATTGCTGTTCAGTGTTATTTAGAAAAACAATTGATTTTTGTAACTTTCCTATGTATTCAACAACCTTTCTGATTTTACTTATCAACTAAAATAATTGATCTGAAAATATGTGTGTATATGTGCATATAGTCAATTCTCATTATTCACAGATTCCATATTTAGGAATTCACCTACTCACTGAAATTTATTTGTAACACAGAAGTGAATACGTGTGGCATATTCATGGTCACTTGTGAACAAGTGGAGAAAAATTTGAAACACCGACACATACGTTCCCAGATAAGATGGAACGAGACAATACTCTGCCTTTCTGTCTCACCTCTCATACCATAAACAAGTGTCCTTGCTGCATCTATTTGGCGCCATGCTTTTTTTCATTTTTGTGCTTTTTGGGTTGATTTTATTTTTTAAAATGGCCCTCAAGCTTACTGCTAATGTGTGTTGAGTATTAGTAAGTATAATTAGACTGTGATGTGCCTTACAGAAAAAATATATGTCTTAAATAAGCTTTGTTAGGCATGAGTTACAGTGTTGTTGGGCATGAATTCAAAGTAATGAATCATGAATATATCTTTAAATTTGAGATATTTCTTTTCTACATAATATATATTTTTAAATATTTTCTGACAATATTTGTGATCTAATTGGAGCTTAAGTCCATTTATATTTAATGATTATGATTTATGATTAAATCATGATTTAACGATTGCTCATATCATGTGATTTAACTACAGGTTGCTATTTATTTTTCTATTTATATCACAGATGATTCTTTTTCCATTGGGTTAATCAGTTATTTTTCTTATACCATTTTAACCTGTATTCATTTATTAAGTATAAGTACTTTTATTATTATCTTAGTGTCTTAGAGACTGCAGCATATGTAATTGACTTCTACCTTAAACCAGATCTTTTACCACTTACCAGAAAATATAAGAACATTAAACTATCTTTTTTTTTTAGATTTTATTTATTTATGTATTTATTTGACAGAGAGAGGGTACAAGCAGAGGGAGCAGCAGGTAGAGGGAGACACAGGCTCCCCCTGAGGAGAGAGCCCAACATCGGGCTCGATCCCAGAACCCTGGGATCATGACCTGAGCCCAAGGCAGAGGCTCAACCGACTGAGACGTTCAACTGCCGGAGCCTTCCAGGCATCCTCAGAACATTAAACTATCTTAACCCCATTCTTCCTTCTGCATTTTGTAGATTTTTTCATATATTTTAATCATGCTTAAATTTTGTATCCTACACTATGTTATTGTGTAGGATTTAATCAGGGTTCAGTAAACTACAGCATAGGAGCCAGATCTAGGCTCCAGTGTGTTTATCTATGGTCTGTGAACAATTAATTTTTTTAATGTATTTTTTTAAATGTTTAATGAAAGGAATATGCAATGGAGGTCATATGTGGCCCACAAAGCCTAAAATATTTGCCAGCTAATCCATGATGGGAAATTCTGCTGATCCATGCTCCAAACTATCAATACTAATTTGGAGTAACCAGCAGGTTTAGCTTTGCAGAGATCTTCTGTGCTTTTGACATTATCAGGTTCTGCCTTCGATCATGTCTTTCTGCCTGAAGAAGTCCCTTTAGCATATTCTTAGCAGGTCTGTTGGCAGTATGTTTTCTCATTTCTGGTAGATATTTTTGCTTCATAAAAAATCCTAGCTTGTCAGTTATTTTCTTTCAGCTCTTGTCATCATTACTTCTTTAAAGTTAGCTATATGTCTTATTATTGCTCTTTTGAGGATAGTGGATTTATTTTCCTTCTAGCTGCTTTCACAATTTTTCTTTTTGTCTTTGGTTTTCTGATATGATAACATGTTGTAGCTAGTATTTTCTCTTCTTTCTTTTTATTTATTCTGTTTGGTATTCTATTCGTAGCATTTCTTGAATCATCAATTTGATTTCTTGAAATAGTTTTGGAAAATAGTCAGATTTTCTCCAAATATTGGCCATTCTCTTTTTCTGGGACTCCAATCATTTAGGTGTTAGAGTATTTCACCAAGTTGCATTTTCTTCTTATTATGTTTTAAATTTTCTATTTTCTATTTTTCTATTTTCTAAATTTCTCTAGATTTTCTATTCCTTTCTTAAACTTCAGTATTTTCTGATGATCAATCCTATAATTCTTTTTCTCCTATATCCAGTCTGCTATTAGGCTTATTTATTAAGCTGTTAAGTTTTTTATTTATTTTTTCATTCCTAGGATTTCCATTTGTTTTCATGTATGTAGGTATATATGTATAGTCTAGTTCTCTGATAAAATTGTCTGTTTTTCAGATATAGAATTTTCCTTTTGCATCAAATGTGTAGCTTTTTTGTTTTCTGCAATACTTTTTTTTTTCTTGAATATTTTGAGCTTTCTTATTTTACAGTTGATGACCATTAACTCTATTGTGGATATCCTGTTAGTTTACAAAGGCTAGCTTTTCTTGGTTTTTAAATCATGCTATCTTATCTTTCATTTTCCTGATTATTTTTGATTGAATACTGGCGGTTGTACAGAGTACTTTGAGGTGAAGGTAAGTGTTATTTTCCACCAAAAAATATTTACATTTAATTCACATAACTGTGTGGGAACTAGCAATTCTAAACAACTTCAGTTTTATCAGAGATGAAGGTGATTTTAATCTGAGATTAAATTTTTGTCAAGGCAATCTGTTTCTGGCTGAAAAGTGGTCTCATCTCTCTGGGTTTCCTTTTCACACATTTTGGGCTCAAAATGTATATATAAGCTTTCTGAGGGCTCCTAATAATTTTTAGCTTTATATTTAGTATAATTTTCTAGTTGTTTTCAGTGGGAAGGTCTTTATTATTATTATTATTATTATTGTTATTAATCACCTATTCTGTCATTTTAGATAAGAACTCCTATAAAGGCATTTTTTAAAATACGATCATCTAATATTCCCAAACAGAAAACAAAGATCATACACAATAAAAAAATTTGGAATGTATGTATAATGCATATATGGTCTGGATTTTTAAAAAGAGTACAAACATATGGATACTTACCAGCCTATACTTTCGTCTCTTTGGTTATTGTTAATATATATTACTGCACTTGCAAGATAAAGCATATGAATCAGTAAACCCTCTCCTGAAAAGTTATTCTGTGAAAGGGATATTAATTTGATATAACAATTTTAGGGATGAAGGCTCAATTATAAGCTGATGCCAACATCTAATAACATTAGAATTAATAAATACGAGGAAAAAGAAAAGAAAAAAAAGACTATTTTTGAGTTTGGAACCCTAGCAAAAACTGATGTAAACAACTTGTCTGTTCATGAGATGTTTTGAGATTTGACTCAGCTCTGACACTCCACCGGAACAAGGCATTCAAGATGGCAATCCAGTAGTGATCAAGATTTATATAAGAGAGATATTGTTCTCATAGCCAGTAACATCCTCCTTAACAAGGACATTTAGGAGATCAGAGGACTGCTACTGGTACTGTTACTTCCCTTTTTATACACTGCCTTCTCAGGAAATAAGCTATCTGAAAAAAAATAGCTTGTTATGAGTAAATGTAGTGTGCTAATCTGTGAGAGAAGTTCTTTATATTATTGTAGTAGAACTTCTTATGAGCTATGCATTAGTCCTGGCATTTACACTATGGTAGAGTAATACAGGGAGGTCAAGCATCATGAGTTCTGACTAAAGCAAGTATCAATAGTGGAACCCAGAAACACACAGGAAATCGGGATATTTACATGATATCAGATATGGTGACTGAGATTAGATCATAAAAGGAAAAATGCACATAGAAGGATCTTTTAAATGTCTCTCACACCTTTCCTATACCTCTTGGGTGTGATTCCCCAGATCTCCTTTGTGTTTCATTTGTTCTATACCAAGTCATCCTGGTATAGGATTCTATTCTTTCTCTGATCAATTCTCAGTCATCTGGAATAAGAATAAAGGCATGAATAGATGAAGAAATATTCACCAGATTCACTCAACTTCCCACATGTGTTTCTAAGAAGAAGTTTAAACATCTGTGTCTATTATGTTGATTTTTCGATTCACAATATACTTACAGATGATGCCTCATACCAGTTACATCATCATGAAAGAGGAAATGACCTGTAGACTTGGTGTTTAACACTAAGATAAAGCGTGGTCGACAGCACTATAGCTGGGTCTATAAAAGTACAAAAAACAGACCACACCATGGTCAGTACAAGCATAATACTATATTAAGGATAACATTGGTTGTTAACTGCAATCACTAATGCTAATAGCAACAATAATTGGGATGAGTATTTGGCTAAAGTTCTAGACAAAGGGTGAAGGTAGTGTGTTGTGTGTGTGGTTCAAGTACCTTCCATTAAGTAAGAAAGTACCATATTTAGCATGGCAAACCACTCACACAAAAAATGTGTGTGTTATAGAATGTTAAGTGTTAATTAATAAAAACTTCTTAAAACTATTGAGTCAAGTCTTAGAAAAATATGATAGAGGACTTGGTACAACAGAGAGCAAAAATTGGTCAAGAAAATATAAGCAATGGCTCAATTTGAAGAGATACCAATAATGTTAAAGAATGACCAAATCGTTTAGCTAAAGAAAGGGGATTGAAATGTGTGATTGCTAATTTGTATGAGTTTGGTGGTGGGGGTGAGATTTGGATGAGTGGCTATGATTACTGTTATATAATATGAATATATGAATATATGCAGATAATGTGATATGTCTGTCTTCTAATTCACTTAATGCAACTTGGCAGATCATTTAAAATATATATATGGGTAGTAATCTTAGTTGAATTTATAAGAAAAGCTTATTTTTATTAAAGCAATGCATCTGGTGGGCTGGTAGTCCCACTTGATTCAAATCTATAGAAATTCTAGTGAAAACTGTTACACAGTGGTATGGAGAGCATTCCCTTACATTAGTAACTAACGGCACAGTGGTCCATGTGGACTGTACCTTTTTTTTTTCCTTACCTCCATGGTGAAATAAATTTACATAAAGATTTATAATAAATGGCATGGTTTTGTTTTTGTTTCTATGTTTCATTACTTAATAATACATTTCAGTGGGCTCCTCTGCCTATCTCATCCTGAGTCTTTTATGTGTCCCATGAAATGTTCATGCCATTCCAAGAATGGCAAAGCAGCTGTTGGAAGCACTTGATATTGCTCAAACAATACTCCAGCGCGCTCTGTAATTTCATAAAAGTCAGTCAAGGGAGGGTGGAGCTCTTAGACGTGCATAATGGGAACTTTTCCTGTAAAGAAAAATGGGCACCATTGCTTTGCCATTTGCATATAGATTTCCCCCCTACTGCTACCTGAGAAAATTAAGAGCTTCCACCCTATCAGTTTCTTAAACATGTTCTTGAGAATGTCCACATTTATGTCAGCACTTTTTCGACATCCTAATGATGCTTTTGCGAGGACTATGGCATCTATATGGCTTGTTACCAGCTTAATGAAAAGTTGCTTTAGGTGTCAAAATAAATCTAAGAATGTTCTACACTTTAGCTGACTGTAATATATCATCATGGCCTGCTTAAGTAGTATAAACTGCAACATGATAAAGCAGCTAACAAAAACCTATGAGAACCAGTAGCTGGGATAATGGGCATTCAGTGTAAGGATAATATAGCAGCAATAAAAATTTCAATAACCAAAGGTTATATACCATACTTTTTAATGGAGTTCTTGGCTAACTGAGCTTTCTTCAACTGTAGACACCTGGGTAGGGTGATTCATTACAAACATTCCTCTTTCTTCCCACTTGGAATAATATTAGTGAACAACTTCCTCAGGTCCTGAGATTCTTTTTTTGTTTAAATTGTACTTTTTGGAAATTAAAAAAGTACCTGTCTTAGCTGTACTTACAGGTAAAGCTGCAAATTGGTTTTTCCTAAAAACAGTAAACTCAATGATTCTGTGATTTTTTTAAATGAAAATACTATTTCCTGTAAACTGAAAGACAGAGCTCTAAGAATGACAGGTGGACACATCCTATGTCCACTCACAGTCATTTGTTTGATGATTGCTTGATGACTTCTTTCTCTTAGACTGGGGTCTCACCGTTTCTGAAACTCACACTGTAATATCCTGCATTGCCCTTGACGTCATGGTAATGCTCTTTGTTAGGACTCTCCTTCATCATCACAACCTGCTGAAGTCTTACCCATTTGTTCTTCCCCATCCACTACCTGTATCAAACGTCTTCATTTCTGTGAAAACTTCTCTGATAGCCTCAGCCAGAGTTTTTCCCTTCTCTACATGGATGCCTGTGGAAGGAATGTCATAGCCATGCTAGTCCTGCAGTCACTAATTGGGTCAGAGTCTCCTCTCTGCGGAAGAGATCTTTGTAACCAACACAATACTTGCAGTTGATTTGCTAAAGGAAAGTTACAGTATGGATGATTTTTTAAAGGATATGGTCTTTACATTCTTTATTCTAACTTAAAACTGAGATACATGAAATAGTTCTTCAATCTTTCAGTATTTCCCAGGCCTTTAATTTGAATGTAAATCTGGTTTTTGTAATCTGGTTATTTTTCTTGCAAGAACTGTTCCCTAAAAAGATCATCTATGATTTTCAGACTGAGGCTCTTTAAAGATTCATTTAGTTACTTTAGAGAGAGAAAAGGAGCACGGGGGTGGGGCAGGGAAGGGACAGAGAGAGAGGGAGAGAATCCCGAGCAGATCCCCCACAGTCAGTGCAGAGCTGGACATGAGGCTCAAACCCAGGACCCTGAGATCATGACCTGACCTGATACCAAGAGTCAGATACTCAACTGACTGTGCCACCCAGGCTCCCCCATATAGAGGCTCTTTAAAATAGAGCAACATCTTATATACACTTGTGTAAAAATCTGAAGGAAAAATGTGTATAGACTCTTACATATTTTTCCTCAAATATTTATCATTGTCCTGCCTTGACTGAATTTGACAGCAGCACTATGTGGTGGCTGTTTTGTAACTAGCAAATTGACTTAATGATCCTTTCTAAGGCATTGTATTAGTGTTCTACTGCTGCATGACAAATTATCCCAAACTTAGCAGTTTAATACAACACACATTTATTACCTCACAGGTTTTGAAGGTCAGGACTGCTGGCATAACTTAGTTGTCTTCTCTGCTCAGAGGCTTACAAAGCAGCCTCAAGTCGTCAGCCAGACTATATTGTCATCTAAGGCTCACCTAGGGGAGAATCCTCATCGAAGCTTCTTCAGGTTGTTGGCTAAATTTATTTCCTTATGGCTTTGTGACCGAAGGCCCTGACTTCTTACTGGCTGTTTTCTGGAGGAGCCTCCAAGTCATAGAGACTGCCCACAGCTTCCGCCACATGGCTTTGTCCATAGGTTCTTTACAACATACCGCTTTGCTTTTTTAAGGCTAGTGTAAGAATCTCTATCTCTAGCCTAAGATGTAGTTTTGTATAATGTAATATAATCAAAGAAGAAACATGCCATCACCTTTGCCATATAACATAAGATAATCAAGGAAGTGGTATCTATTCATCTTTGTCATATTCTGTTAGTTAGAAGAAAGTCAGAAGCTCCATATTCTCTTAAGGTGAGGGATTATGTGAGAGTATGACTCATTGGGAGTCACTTGAGGGTATGTCCATCACAAGCATTAAAATTAAATTACTTCTCTTAGAAATAATAGCATTCTTTTTGTATTCATCTTTAGTCAGCTCATATAATACATAATTAAATTATATGAATACCGTATTAAGTGACATAAGCTGATTTGGGAATAAACACAGCTGGGTCTTGGGAAGTACACAACTCAATTGATGTAAGAGGAAGTTTTCAGTCTTTGTAGGAGTCCATCGGTGTGTTTTACAGAAAGAATGGACATTGTCTATAAAGCCAGTGAGTCCATGTAAATGGAGTAGTTCAGAGAATTTCAGTGAACTGGTTTGTAATCCACTTGAGGTTATGACTCTTGATTTTACGTACATACACATGCACACACACACTGTATACACTGTGCTTTGTATATAACAAGTTCTCAATAAATAAGAACTAAGTAAAGGAGGCTGGTCATGCATTCTAATACAAGTACCATACAAAGGATTTAGAGGAAGTAATTGCAAATGCAAAATGATGAAATTTTGACATTGTACAAGTAAATCATAACATATTGGAGCTAAAGGAAGTATTATGTGCCATCTATGCTAGTTCTCTCTTTTTATAAATATAGAAACTTAGAGCAAAAGAGATAACCAATGAATTGATATTGTGTGCCTATTTTATTTATAAATTCACTATAATAAGGGAAGAGAGAGATATAAACAAAGTGCTGGAGATCATGATGAACATATGCATGGTCAGGTTGAAAGCAGAGATCTGCGGGAGGATAAATGTACTGGAGCTGGGCCAGAAGAATTGGGACAGAGAAAGGGAGAAATCTAAAGGAAAGCCTAGTCCCGATGGAAGACACAGAATATGCTAAGGCGTGAAGACATAAAAGTGTCATAGTTTACTCAGAGAACATAAAGTGCACAATCTTGTTCTAGAGAAAAGGATATTTTGAAGGAAGTTGATATGTATGGTCTAAGTGAAATTTTGAAAGGACTTAGACTCCATGCAAAGTGGTAAAAATAATATTTTTGCATATATAGTAAGAGGTTTGTAGGTGAAAATATGAACATGGGTGTTAGAAATACATTTACAGATACAGTATATGAAATGCACTACAGAAGTATTACATGGCTGAAATACACTCCAAGCCCGGATATGGCCCTCATCTTGGATGGCCAAAGTAGAAATGGATGGGAAACCCACCTGGAACAAAGCTCAGGCCCAGAGTTCTTAAAGAAGCATAATTGTGAATCCACACAGGATAAAGACAAGAATAGAAATGAGCTCAGGAAAAAAAATAAATAAAAAAGCCTTCATTGACATTGTGGGCATGGTTTGGACATCAGTCAGTGATGGTGACAAGTGATGAGAGTAGTATAACAGGAGATGGGCTTCCAAGGAAAGGTGGTCAGGGAGAGGAGCCACTCAGTGAGTAACATCCAAGAAACAGTCATGTGGACCCAAGAGAATTTCTGGCTCTAGGAGAGTGATTGTAGGAGAATGAAAATTTGCCACTTATAGGTCAGGCGAAATGGTGTTCTCAAAAGAAAAGTTAATAATGTAGTGTAGTTGAAAAGTAGAAGTAACCCTAAGGATAGTTGAGAAATATAGGACATTTTCTGAGTAATGAAAGAGGAGATCCTGAGTGTGTACCACAGGTTAGAAGTTGGGGCAGATGATAAGGGGTTTTTTTTTAAGATTTTATTTATTTCTTTATTTGACAAAAAGAATGAGATCACAAATAGGCAGAGAGGCAGGCAGAGGGAGAGAGGAAGGCAGGCTCCCTGCTGAGCAGAGAGCCCAATGCGGAGCTCAATCCCAGGACCCTGAGATCAAGACCTGAGCCGAACGCAGAGGCTTTAACTCACTGAACCCCCCAGGCGCCCCAGGAACTGAACAGTTTTTAAATATTATTTTCCAAGTGAAGAAATGAGGGGCACCTTGGTGGCTCAGGCGCCCCAATAGATAAATAACTATCAATTTCCAAACTCATAATAATAGAATCAAGGTCTTCTCACTGTATATAAACACCATATCAGTTATATGGCCTATAGCTAAAGGTAAATGTCCATTCATTGTCTCCTCACCACAAGACATATAGCTCGTTTAAACTTCAAATGGATGACAGCATTAAACCGGCATTAGTTCAGCATTGTCATGTTTCTGAAAATGTTTTCTCTTATTGTGGAGTCAGCAAAGATACTAAGATAGTTCATGTGGAAGCTCTACATACACAACTCTACAACCACAGTTTTCTACATACAGATCTATATGTAAATCCACACAATGCTTGCTCAACAAAGATGGTGTGAATTTCTTTCATGAGATATTGAAGCCATCTGATGACAGGGAAAGTTCAATCCCACTGCCCTCTCCTCCACTTTAACTCTTTTCCCCTCCCAATCTAATCTACCTTTTCTGTATTTCCATTAAGCTTTCCTGCTCACCTTCATCTTTATCTGATGGCCCTTTACCATTCCTTTAGGATGATGTTTCATCAGTAATGCCGTTACTTGTTTCATCAGTTTTCTTCCAAGTTGACTTCTCTCTGTCAAAGACCACACCAGCTCTGTTCTCTCCCATTCTAGAAAATTCCATCTTTAAACATATTATTTCTTCTAGCTCCACTTTACCTATTTTAATATTCAGTCATTCTTCTTGAAAGAGCCGTCCACACTTTATCATCAAAAATTTACCTTGGGGGGGGGCCTGGGTGGCTCAGTCATTAAGTATCTGCCTTTGACTCAGGTCATGTTTCCAGGGCCCTGTGATCGAGCCCCGCATCGGGTTCCCTGCTCAGAAGGAAGCCTACTTCTCTATCTCCCACTCCCCCTGCTGTGTTTCCTCTTTCGCTGTGTCTCTCTCTCTGAAATAAATAAAATATTTTTTTAAAAAAATTTACTTTGGTTTTTATCTAAAGTTGTTTCTCTCAGTGAGGTGGTCAGCTCCATTGTATTTGGAAAAATCTAAGTCATCTCTTGAGAGTTCTCCTTAATGCTTCATCATAAGGAAACCTTTTAATGATTTTCATCTACTTTCTGTGGATTTTTTTCTGTCTCATTGCTCTGTAGTATTTTAAACTTAGAATGGATTAATATTGAATTTAAAACTTTCCTTTGCTTTCTATTTCTCATCGGTTGACCCCTTTATTCTCTAATAGACCTAAACATAAGGCAGCTCACATTTATTTTATACAATTAGACAATTGTTTGCCCATATTATGCCTTGATACAAGTGAATGGGAAGCTCCAACAGGAACAAAAGAGAACATTCTGTTAGACTTCTGAGGAAGTGAGAGTGGGATTCTCTAACTATAGTCAAGGTCTTGCCATCTTCCAGTGCACCTCAGCAAATCACATTATAATAGTCTCTTCATTGATTTACTTGAATTAATTCCTCTTAACCTTTTTTTTTGTTTACTGCTAGATCTCCAGTCTCTAGATTAGCAGCTAGAATATGTTAGGCACCTGATAAATATCTGTTGAATAATGGAATAAACAACAGATTTCTTTTCCTACACTCTATTTTCTCTCTTAGCTAAATGGAGAGCCTTCAAAACTAAAATGATAATTCTCACTCATTCTGTTATAAGGTATTCCCACTTTCGAAAGCTCACATTTTGCTACTTCACTTTTACAAAAGACCTACATTAGAACCTTTTTTTGCTAACCGAAAGAAATCTGAAGAGGATTTTCACTTTTACCAGAAAAGGTGAAAAGCAAAAATAGCATTCAGCCTTAGTTTTGCAGAAAGCAGTTATAGAGGTGGAGCACACCTCAAGGAGCACTAGTGGCCCCACCAAGCTCTTACCCCGGGAATTACACTCAGCATTTCAGCATCAACTGCCAGAGCTTTGAACTGTGTCTGTAAGCATCTGTGCTTTATTCTCAATTGATTTTTGTGCGTCTGTAAGCAAAATGTGTCCTAAGGTATCAGAAAAACCTAAGAGGTTATTTTTGGGGTCTGAGTGCCTCAACACCTTTTCCATATAAATTACTATTAATTGCTTCTTCGTTTGATGCTATTTTGGCTTATGAAAGTTTTCATAGGAACGCTCTGCATCCAGACAGTGGGGGAAACTGCAGTTTTACTTTTAGATTCTTCTTTTAATTAGGTTGGTCTGATACTTATTCACTTTATGTTTCTGGTTGCTTTGTCATTTTCCAGGAGGGTACGTTCACAGAAATAGGGTCAACTTTCAGCCTCCCTGAAGCTACTTCTCAGGTTATGATAGCCCTCGATCCTCACAACCAATGACTGTATTGTCTTTCACTGAAGAAAGGTAGGCATGGAGGTGCTAAAAGCTGTATAAATAATTAATGGAATGGAGACACTTGGATGCATAATTCAATTGTATTAGACAAATAGATCAGACACGTTAGAGCCACAGCACTGGCAATAGATGGGAGACTTCTCCAGCACTACTAAAATACAGGGCCCAGAGAGGTACTGGTGTTACAAGTCGGATGAATTACTGCGACCAGCCGCGATATAATAACGGTATGAATTATTGAATTGGCATCTTCCTGAGACAGCTTTGGTCACAGCCTTGCTATGTTCTGGAGATGATAGAAGGAGATTTGTGTGATGTAAATTTATAATCAAAGGGTGTTCAGGATGAAAGATGACCTCCAAGGTTATGAACCTGAGCAGGAGACTGCATCATCACATGAAAAAGACACTGTAAAATATGAAGCATTCTTCAGTTAGTACTTGAAAGCCAAAGAAACTCTACTCCCTTGCAAATTTAACTCGAGGAAAGTTTCAGATAGGCAGAGATAGAATGTAAGATACCAAGATAATCATACTTTCGGCAGCTGAGCTGAGAAAAGTAGATCTGGGCAGTATCAGCTTACACGTGTTTCCTGAAATTATGCCTAAGAAAGGATTAGCAACTAATTAAAACATTTGGACTCTGAACAACACAGAAACCTACAGCTGTGCAAACACACACACACACACACACACACACACACACACTCCACTTCCGTGGCAATTGGGTAATTGGGGTCCCATATATAGTTAGAATATTTTGTTAATGTCCAGGTTGTTTCACTATAGCTAGATCAAAGGGATGCTTTTACTTTGGAAAGTGATCTGAAAAATATACTTCTGACCCTGCCGACCTCTTCTTCTGAGCTCAGCTAGCTGTGCAAGAGGAATCCACATGCACTGGGGCCACGTGCCTTTGCCACCACTGCTTGACATGCTGAGTGATGGAGATGGATCTGGGAGACAGAAGCTCCTTCCTGAAAACAAAGTAGCCTTTAAAAAGGGCTGTTAAACTGCTGTCTCGTGTTTGATTATTCTGTCCTCAGTAAAGTCCTTTATTTTTTACTACTAAATGGTCATTTTTATGGATGACATTATTTTAGTCCAATGACTGTTTCAAGAAACAATAGGTCAAAAGCAGCAAAGTATAGACCAGAGCCAGGACTGTGGAGAAAATTACCCCAAATAATAGACCATGGTCAGTTCAATCCACAAGAGCATCCTCCAGCAAATTGTGTCAGATATTCAGGGAAAATTCAGGGAAAATCTCTTATAGACATGGTTTTAATTTAATGTAATGAAATAGTAATGCATAGATTTATACCATGCAATAAGACATTTTTATGTCCATACATAATTTCAAATTACATATGAAAAATACAGTAACTCAAATTAATGCATTTCTAACATATGATCAATTGCATTGCATTTCCTGGCTGTTAAAATTGTGTTTTATAGCATCAATAACAAATGTAATAAAATGTATTTCCTTATTAGGTCCCTCATCTTTTTTTTAAGAAAGGCAATAACCTAAAATTGTTATCTTCAAAGTTGCATTTTTTTTTAAAAAAATGACTTAATTGTTCTTATATTGTGTAATAAAGAGAACAGACGGTATTGACAAAATTAATTCAAAAAAAACCCCACGCAATTTTGTTCTTTTATTTTCTTCCAAGACAACAAAGATACATCAAAGACAACTGAAAAATAGTCCTGGAGAAGGGAATTATTATTACTTATAGAGTGCCAGAATCAATAAAATAGTACCTCTTGGTTTATTGACTTAAAGATATTTAAATCACTGCTCTTTTATTTTTAAATAATTAATTATTTTCAGAATTTTATTTACTTAAATAGAAATTGCTTAAAAGTTATACTCAAAAGAGCGAGTATTTAGCTTGCCCTGTATTCTGTCATTTCCAGTGTAGATAAGGCCTTCCTTTCTGTAACTCTCAAGGAGCCTGCCAACTATCCTTTCATTCTCCCCCTTTGCTATTCTCCAGGCTAGTAACAAAGTATACTTTCTTATTTAGAAAGAGGGGAGATGATTCAGTAAAATAACTCATGGAAGAGGTTACAGATTTCTCGGTCCTAACCAATTGGGGAATTGATTTTGATTCGGAATGAGAGTCACGCTAATTTTTTAATTTTGTTTTTGAGACACCAAATGCTTATTCTGTGCAACCCATGACTTGCTTTGTCATGTCATCTACTGGAACACACGATTGTGACCATTATGAAGTAGGTAAGCATCCACAAAAGCTTCTTTGTGCAAAAAATTCAGAACAAAAACACATGGCATGAGACACAGGATTAAGTATTATATACTATAGTTCCCTAAGCTTTAATTTTATACTTTATTTATTTATTTATTTATTTATTTATTTATTTGACAGAGAGAGATACAGCAAGAGAGGGAACACAAACATGGGGAACGGGAGAAGGAGAAGCAGGCTTCCCGCTGATCAGGGAGCCCGATGTGTGGCTAAATCCCAGGACCCTGGGATCATGACCTGAGCCTAAGGCAGATGCTTAATGACTGAACCTCCCTGGAACCCCAATTTTATACATTTTTAAAAAGAAAATAAACCTTCCATGAACGACTACCAAGAATGACTTGAAATGACCTTCTCTGGCCTGCACATGCATGGGGTTTTAGGGATTGCTGTCATCCTAAGTATCAGTGAGCTTGTGTCCTGCACCCACCATGGGCAATGTCCAATAGTACATGCTGAAATCCCTGCCTTGTGAGGTATCAAATCCAGTTAGGGAGAAAAAAGCCCTACACATGAAAAGACAAATAACAATGCATGGTAATAGATGCTAAAAATCATACTAAAGACCCAGGATAGGAATCATAATATAAAATTTGTTTTAAACTCCACTTTTGGAGTGTTTTAAACTCCACTGAAAAGCAATTTTCCTCTTTACTCTTATTTTTTGTTCTCAAATATAGATTCATGTTTGGAGTATTTCCTTTTATTGATGCATCGTTTTGAATTGCCGAATTGTGTGAGGACACGTTTTCTCCATGCACTTATTAAGGGTGGCTAACGTGCTCACCTCCTAGGAGCAAACATTTTCTAGATTCACTGGTTTCTCAGAAACCCATGGATGAGCCTGGCAATTGACATCTTTAAATTACTGATGACCTGTAGTATTAATCCTTTCACCTTGCTAAGGCATGCCTGCTCGGCCATGGTAATCAGGCTTTTTTTGCTCATCATAATCCCATTAACAAATTGAAAGATAGAACAAGAATTTTTTTTACCAATCCCTCTGACAGGAAGCAGTGCAAAGGGGTTATAATTATGGATTATGTCTTTTATTATACATTGGAGCAAGCACACATTAGCCTAATTAAAAACACAGTGTGAATATTCAACTGCATCGAGCTGCAAATGTTTAAGGCTGTCTGTAACAGCTGAAAATATATTTTGGTCTCATAGCAAACCTCGTCAAGTTGTATGGAAAACTGAGTTCAAGAATGGAGGATTGCACATTTTTGTGTTGGCAGATTTCCTGAGACCTCACCATGTAAAACACTTGCTAATCTGGGTGCCAGAGAGAGAAAAACACACCTGAATGAACCACAGGATTAGAAAGTGGTGCCATGCTGAGGTTTACTAATGTAAAGTTAGATATTCAGCTTCACTGAATCTCACAATATGGTTTGGACTACCATTAGAAGAACCCATGAGCGAGAAGTCTGTCCTGGACCTGGGCAGAAAATACTGATTAAACATCTTAAGAAGCTACCTTTTGTCAACTTCAGAGACATTGGCTTGGAATCATAGAATTGTACATCTAGATTAGCATGTATAGGCAATACACTCCAACTCTGAAATTAGGAGATCTGGCAGGTGAAATGACCTGTGCCACAAACATTTGGTCAAGCTGCTCTTGACTTAATTAATGACTTAATTTCGGTGCACGAGTATACATATGTCCATCACATATGGACACTCACATCTGGACCAAAACTAAACATAAGATCACTGAGCAATGGTCAGTAGAAATACATCCGTTCGAGCATGATACATGACAAGGAGAGCTCCAAGAGTAAGATACATGCTGCCATCTGCTTGTATTGGCAACAGGGTAACTAGGCCTAGGTCATGGCATCGAAACAGAGTTGGATCTTCCCTAAACATGCTTCCTAAATGTATATCAAATTTCTTTGCTGCTCTATTTCTCTATTCTGAGCTGCCATCATCTTTCATCTAGATAACTCCAACAGCCTCTCATTGATCACCTGTTTCCATAGGTGCCTACTTTTAACTCATTCTCCACAAAGCTGTCATAAAATATTGCTGAAACACAAATCTCATTAGATCTTCCCATTGCTTCCAAATTGCGCCAAAATGGATACCAAGCCCTTTACCATTGCTCTCAAAGTTGGGCCAGTTCTGCTGACCTCTTCATCTGCTTTGCTCCAACTACTCTGCCTGTCCTTCTTTTTCCACTTATGCACTAGGTTATTTCCTGTCTCAGGAACTTTGAATCAATATTTTTTTTTCTTCCTGGAAAGCTTTTCCTGTTCCTTCTGGAATAATCCACCATTCTCTTTATCTTGCAAGCTTCAGCTTAAATATTTATTCGAGAAATTCCTGTTTCCATCTCACAACTGTACTCCACCCTCAAGGAAAGGCATCATCTGCTTTCTGGGGGTTCTCATGATCATAATTTATACAGTTTTCTGCATAACTATTAATTGAATATACATCTCTCCTGCTAGATTAAAGCTTCCATGAGGTCCCAGATTCAGTCTTTTCTCTTTTTTTTTCAAAATCCTGTTACCAGCATAGAGCATAGTGCCCCCCCATAGCACAGAGGGTAATAATAAGTAGTGTAGAATGAGTGAATGAATGGGCACTGGGTAGCATCTCATGTCAGCCACACACATTGGGTAGAAATTTAATTAAATCATATTTCTGGGACTGCAGGGTTCTTATACATCCTATTCGATCTACTTGAAATTACCTTCCTTCTGCTTCACTTTAGCTCTTTTTAGCCTTCAGAGCCTAGTGCAAACATCACTTCATGATGACTCACATCCCCAGGCTAGTTCTCTCCATTAAATTCAAGTGGCATCTTTCCATTTCCATTTAGGGCATTTTAAAAATAATTATTTAACATTTAATTGTGCAAAAGATGGATCATTCTCTTCGCTGCACTTAAGCTTATCATTGTAGAGGTTCTTAGGACAGTGCCTACTACATCATAGTCTCTAAGAAAATATTTATGAAATGGACAATAAAATGCATGTTCAGGAAGTTTCTTTACGATACCAAGATGTCCACTATAAGAAGAGTTGTTACTCTTATAAGAATGGTCATGTGTGTGTATGAGTGTTTAAGCATTAACACTAGCTAAAGCAGTCCAGCTCTCAGGCAGAGGGTTCACTGTTTTACTGAATAAGGATTCTTTGAGGTATATATTTTTTAAAAAACCTATATTTCTTATGCTGACTCAAGGTCTGTTTATTGGCCCAGGCTCCTTAGGGGTCTGTGGGAAGGGTCACTTCCTTTTGTTCAGTCAAAACTCTCACATTCAGTCATTTATTAACTTACCCCGCTTGTCACTTGGATTCAGGGGAGGATATAGTTCACAGGCAAGTATATCCCACAAACATTCTGACAGCCTCTGTAAGGCCGATAGACAGAAAGGAGGCTGCCACCCGGTCATATTAATGACTTCATTTACACATGGCCTAAACAAGAAAATTCAGAAAAGCCATCTGGCATAGATGCTGAGAAAATGCCTCAGGAGATCGTAATAAACCCTCCTTCAGTATTCTTTTCTTCAGGCTAAATGACCCAATTCTTCCAGGATTTCTTAATAGAGTTTATTCTAGGGTACTACGTTTCCTGGTCACACTGATCTGAATTGTAGGAATAAGTAGTTTCTTCTAAGCTATGTAATTTTTACCTCATCAAAAAGGAAGGTATCTAAACACACAAAATCATGAACTATCAGAGCCTTAATGATATGTAGAGAACATGTAAGTGCTTCTTCCCTTTAATAATCAGGAAACCAAGGCCTAGAAGGGCTGTCTGAGTTAGATGCGGTCTCCCCAGTAGGTATAATGATTTCTTCCCAGGTACTCATGCGTGTGAGTATAACATCTCATAAATCTATGTTTCTATGAAGAAAAGATGTTTTTGAAATCCACCAGGAGCTCCAGTTTCCTGACTGTCATTGACATGGCAATGGTATTTTAAATGGTATCTGCATCATTCCTTAATGACCAACTGGCTAAACAGTTATTTAAACTGGTGGTGTTGAAATCTGTCTGTGATTCTATTAGATAGTAATCACACTTATCTTTCCTTATATATGTATGCTCATAAGCCCTGGCTATTGGTAAAAAATACATATTGCAAAATGCAGAGATATAGTTTTTAAATGAAGAGGCTTATGATTTTCACTTTTGGATATTTTAACACTCAATAAGCAACCCTTTATGATATAAGTATATATGAACTACTATCACCATTGTTTTGATGCAACCATTATTTTATGACCTTTTTATCATTCTAAATTGTATTCCAAAATGGGATTTAAGAACTTTAGGATGCTTCAAGACTAATATCTTTTCATGTGACACTGAAGCTTGTCCTTCAGGAGAACGGGAATGTGTGTTGAGGTTTTTCTTAATTTAATTTTATTTATTGTATTTATTTTATTTATTATAATATAAATTAAATATAAAATTATATTTATTTTATTAGTGTTCCAAGATTCAGAATTTCTGAGGTTAGATACTCAAGCATAGATACAGATAACCAGATTCCCAAGTGGTAATCTAAGGTTCCTCTCACAATCCCCAGTTCTTTCTTATAGATATCCCATCATAAACAAGAGAGATGTTTCACTGATAACATTAAGCAAGTACAACAATTGCATAAGCCACTTAACTGATGATTGTTGCCACAGTTCTAAGTGTTTTATAGCATTATCATATTTAAATGCATGATGTGAGATCAGTTAAGGTAAATAGTGCTATTGTCCCCTTTAGAAATAATACAAATTATCATCTTAAATACCATATAATAATTACTTTACTTATTTTTAAAAGCGCATCCTAATTATAGGAATTTTTAATTATCTTTAATAATTATTATTTCTAGGGGCACCTGGGTGGCTCAGTGGGTTAAAGCCTCTGCCTTCAGCTCAGGTCATGATCTCAGGGTCCTGGGATAGGCCCTGGGATTGGGCTCTCTGCTCAGCGGGGAGCCTGCTTCCCCCTCCTCTCTGCCTGTCTCTCTCACTACTTGGGATATCTCTCTCTCTGTCAAATAAATAAAAAAATCTTTAAAAATAATAATTATTATTATTGTTATTTCTAAAAGAAATCACGGAATATCTAAGATACACCAAAACATGTAGAATTTCATGCAAATTGAAACCACAGTAAGATACCACTATGCACCTATTAAAATGGCAGAAGTTAAAAAGACTGCGTGTACAAAATGATGGTGAATATGTGGAGGAACTGGAACTCTTATACACTACTGAGAAGAGTTTAAACAATTCAGTCCCTTTGGAAATGACTTTGGCAGTGTCTTAAAAAATTAAACATACACCTGTCAGAAGAGCCAGCCATTTCACTCCTAGGTATTTTTGAAAGAAGAATGAAAACTTATGTCTACAAAAATGGATCCATGGGTGCTCAAAGCATCTTTATTTGTGATAGGCCCATATTAGAAACAACATAAATGTCCCCCAACAGATGAATGGGTAAACAAACTGTAATATATCAGTACATTGGAGTATTATTCAGCAAAAATAAGGAATGAACAAGTGATACATGCAACAACGTGGATGAATGTCAAAATAATTGCACTGAGTGAGTACTGGACACACAAAGAAAGTACATCCTGTGTGATTTGATTTATATAAAATTTTAGGAACCACAAATTAATGTATAGTAGCAGAAAGTATATCAGTGGTTTTCTGGGGATGGTGGGAGGCTATGAGGTGGGGCAGAAAGGATGGGATACAATGGGTTATAGAGGCCTAAGGAAACTTTAGGGAGTGATAGAGACATCTATTATTTTCATTGTGATAATTGTTCACAGAATATCCACTTACATTTGAATATTTCCTGCCAGTTGTGCCTCAATAAAGCTGTTAAAATAAACTAAATAATTTCATAAAACTGCAATTACTATTAAACAAAAAATATATGAATTAATCAGCTCAACAGGTTAGATAATAAGGCATTAATTTAGTGCTATCAAAGTAAATGAAAAAAAGAAGTATAGAGCTGAAATGAATTATAAATTTTTGAAAATTGAAGTTGATAAATAAACCAGAAAGAGATTCTTTATATTAAGGAAAAATACTTCCAGTGTGCATAACAAAGAAAATGTTAAAAAGTAGCAATACATACATTTAAGAATTAACAAAAAGGATGAAGGCATAGTTTTAATAAATGAGTCATTAAAGAGAATTTGTCAAACCCTATGAAAATAGTGCTGGAAATGTATCACTAGAATACTATTCTAGGAAAATTAAAAATTACAAAATTGACTCCAAAATGATTTTTAAAATGAAGAAACAAAATTCAACCATGAGAGAAAAAGAAATTTAATAAAGAGTAATTTTTTTTAATCAAGGTTAGTTCGTTTTATTGGTGATTTTTTTCAAAACTTTACATGCATTTCTTGTGAAATTTTTACTTTTTATAAATATATGGCAAAACTGTTATAATTTAGAAAATGTAAGATTGGCCAGGAGCAAATAACACATCAGTGGAAACAAATACTGAATGACCTCCTATAGACAGAGACAAAGAAAATAAGTCAGTTGCAAAAGGAGAAAGTTATATGGACAAAGTGTATTTAAAAGATTAAGTAAATATTTCCATTCTTTGAGGAAACTATATACTATTATTTTGTATTCACTGAATTAATAAATAATAAAAAGATTGACCGTTTTGTGCTGTGTGTGACAATCCAGGGAGGGACACCACCTACATTCTTCCTTTCTTCTACTCTTTATGGGACAGTGAATTGGTACATTGCTAAAGGAATATTTGGCAAAATAAATGTGTTAAAATCTATGGATAGGGACGCCTGGGTGGCGCAGTGGGTTAAAGCCTCTGCCTTCAGCTCAGGTCATGATCTCAGGGTCCTGGGATGGAGCCCCGCATTAGGCTCTCTGCTCAGCAGGGAGCCTGCTTACCCCTCTCTCTCTCTGCCTGCCTCTCTGCCTAATTGTGATCTCTCTCTCTATGTCAAATAAATAAATAAAATATTTTTTAAAAATAAATAAAATAAAATCTATGGATATCTTTGAATCTTAAATTTCACTATTACGAATTAATCTTAAAAATACTGTTAAGAAGGGATAGATATGAGTGCACACGCTTGTTCGTTGCATTATAGTGTATAATTGCAAAAGTTTACCAAAAGACTTAATACCTTCTAATGGGCACTGGTTATAAATTACAGAAATCCATAAATGTTGGTATGTTAGGTAGCCATTAAATCATGATATAGATACGTATTTTATTGGCATGGAAAGATATCCTTCAATATTAGTGAGTGAGGGTGCCTGGGTGACTCAGTCAGTTAAGTGTCTGCCTTCAGCTCAAGTCATGATCTTTGATCTTGGGGTCCTGGGATCAAGCCCTGAGTCAGGCTACCTGCTCAGTGGGGAGTCTGTTTCTCCCTCTCTCTGCCCCTGCTCCCATTCGCATATGCTCTCTCTCTCAAATAAACAAATAAAAATCTTTAAATAAAAAATATTTTAGTGAGTGAGAAAGGGCATATTCATATTTTTAAATATTATTCGATTATGTGTACAGATATACATTCCCACACCTACTGATTTTTTTAAATTTCTAATATGTTTTAGAGCAATAGGAGGATGGTTATAAAATATTTTCAATATTTTATAATAATTGATAAGATTCAGGTAATACTTCTCATTATCTTTTTTATACTTTTTAGTCTTTTAAAAAATAATGGCTTCCAATATTTCGTATTATGGGAAAAACTATTTTATTTGGGGAAACCCCTAAATGAAATATTTGAGTAACCTCTTACTCTCTGAATAAACTGAGGTAGTTATGTCTGAGTTCTGCCCACAGGGGTGAATGATTCTGATTTGATTTTGTGTGTCTTTTTAACCCATCCAAGGAATTAGCAAGTGGGCACAGAGGAGAAGGAGCTGCTGGGTGTGGAGGAGGCTCGTGGGGTGGGTTTTGGTGAAGATTGCTGCTTGCTGAAAGGTGCTGATGCTACACTGCAGAATTCTCCAAATGCATTTGTAAGAAAATGAGAAAAAAAGAAACTCAGGGTTTTTTTAATTTCTCTCAAAACCATGACTTTATCTAGGTTTGTGAGTATAAGGTGTTTACAAAAATTAAAGTTTCCAAGCCACTATTGATTGTAACTTATTTCTTCTTCCTTTGAAATCCAGTGAACCTAAGAGTATGGGGATTGGTAGAAACATGTAAGAACTCAGAGTGATACAAGGAAAAGAATCTACTTGGAGGTCCATTAGGAAAGGCTTTGAAAGCTACTAGCAGATTCTGGTCCCGTAGTTAAAAGTTTGCCTTTCTATTAACCAGTAATCCCACATTCTAAACCCAAGCCCTAAGTTGAAATCAGAGAGTCATTGAATAGGATTATGAATATGAATATTATTATGTGCTTCCATGATAGAAACAGCTGTGCAAGTGAGCACAGGTCCTAGAGATGTGAAATCATGACCCACCTACCTAAAACAATTAGAGAATAATGCAAAATAGTGTGGTAACTGTTCAGTGGTATGATTTAGTTAAGACATGAATTCAAAGAGTTAATGGCATTAAGCACAGAAGACTTCATCCAAAACTTGGATCCTCTAAAGGCCTGTAACCTCATTTTTCCAAGAGAATAGCACCAATATTCACCCAGAGAATGGCCTGACTGGGAATCCAGGATTTCACTGCTGATTCCCTACCTCTTATGCCCCAGAGTTCATCGATAACAACCAAAGCTCCATGTGTCTCAATAACACCACTGCTATTATTTGGGTTCAGTTCTCTATGAACTTCTGCTTGAACTACTGACACCATTGCCTAACTGGTAAGCCTGTCTCTCGTTTTGTCCTGTCCAAATCAGTGGACCCAGTATGACCTTTCTAAAATGCAGCTATGACCCAACCAGTCTCCTCCCTAAAACATTTCAATGACTCCGCATTCGAATAGCATGAAATCTTAAACCCCTTAGGATGACACACAAATTTCTTTGTAATCAATCCTCTGCTTGTCTCTCTAGGCTCATCTCTGCTGGCCCCCTGACACTTCATCTCTTCGTCCTGAACGATTTTGTTATTCCAGGCATGTACCAAGGCCTTGTCACCTTGAGGCACTTGACGCATCAACTCCCCTCCCCCCATTCCCATCAGCTATCTCCAGGCTCCCTTTATTACCTGGCTAACTTCAATTCATCCTTTAGGATTCAGCCCAGATGCCACCTCTCCCCAGAAGATGTTTTTTCTGACCTCACATGTCAGAGCTTGATAGCCTTCCAACTCTCCTGTAACACCCCTGTGTGTCTCTATTTTAGGATTTATCTATGTAACAGTTTACCTGTTGCCACACATGTACCGTCAACTCCCTGAGGTTAGGAATTACATCTTATTCATCACTGTACCCCAAGCAGATCATCACCCCATGTCCAGTATGTGGTGAGTACCCGAAATATCTGTTGATTTCAAAACTGAATGAATGAATGACCGAGTGAGTAGTGAAGAGATTACTGTATGAACAAAATCATTGAAGTATGCATGCCATCATGAATATGAAATGACAATGAAAGAAAATAGTAAGTGACAAGAAAAATAACAGACTGTGAGACCAAACTTTCTCAAAATTATGTTTTATATAGTGTTCAATCCACACACTAATAGTCATATATTGTTTATATGAATACATAGATGCATTTTGTATATACATATATAAACATATATATGCATATATATATATATATGCATACTTACACACGTTTCCCATATTCTTCATATGGAACACTGGACTGGGCTTCCATCAGTATGCTGATTCAATGTACCAAGCAAACCTGTAGCTTATGAAGCAGTCCATATTGTTCATTACATGTTCCCCTATGTTTAAGTCATTGCAAGATTCTTGAGGTTAGACTCTATTATTACTCTACGTAGTGCCAAGCACTGTGCTAAACCCTCAGTAGTTACATTTATTTCAGGAAATGGGCCTTATCTCATGGGTAAAGGAGTGATTCTTTTTCGAACAGCAGAGGGGTGGCTACCGGGAATGCAGAGCAGGTCCAAAGCACAGAACCTGGTATATCATGAATTTAGGAAAGTTTTTCAAAAGAAGCTTAACGCACGGGAGTTGACGTTTTATTAATAATTCCTTTCTTGAGAGACTCAAGTGGCTTGGGCTGTTTTCAGCTCTTTCAAGTTCTCTCTTCTGCTGATGTAGCGAGAAGCAGCAAATTCAAAGTAAAGCTGAAAGAAACCTGGAAGCTCAGCCTCTGGGCAGTCATTTTCAGTATTTATGAGAGCCTGTAAATGGCTAGTGAGCTGGTGGTAGCACCATTGATTCTATTTTTAACAGTTGACTTCCTCACAATCAATGGGATTGACCAAACCAACTGTCAAGTCAGCAGCAACCAGGCGATGGCCACACCGCGGCCCATTAATGTGGCCTGTGGCTCCAGGTGGGTGTACACCTCTAATAAAGTCTTGAGCCAGGGAACACATCCCCTGGCACCAGCATACCCAACCCCTTTTCTCAGTGCCAGCGGACTCCATTACCATAGAAACTTGATGGGGAAAGACCCAGAAGTAGATTATGCAGCTCTTTAGCACCCTCTGGTGTCCAGTCTTCCAAAAACCCAAAATTCTCCTGGGTTTTTAAAAATTTGACAATGATCATTCTTCCCCAAAACTATGTACTTCCTTGTGATGTTCAGCAATCCAGAGTGAGAAATTCTTTTATCTCCTGACATCACCATTCCTATTGGCTAAAGAATACCCCAATGGGAAAACGTCCCCTCTAACTATCATCTAATTAAGGGGAACCAGGATCACCTAGGCAGTGCATTTTTGAAATAGGTAATATGAGAACTGCCTGCTTTAAAATATGAAATTTATTTTGTGTTATATGAAGTAAAATATTCTAGAAAATAATAATTTCTTTATGTAGGAATCATTAACCATTTGAATTATTCCAACAAGAGGAAGGAAGATGCAGATAAGGAGATACTAACCAAAATAACAATGATTTTCCTCTTAGGACTTTTTCTCCCATCCTTATCCGTGAGCAGATGTCATAAAAGAGAAATACTTTGGGGTGGGCATCAGATCTGGGCCCTAGGGTTGACTCCTCTTTTAGGTTGAAATGTGACTTGGGACAAGACACAATCTCTGTGAATTGCAGTTTTCTCAAATATAAAATAAGAATATAAGTACAGGACATTTTTCTCATCTTGAGAAGGAAATATGGAAATCTAAGATCCTATAAGGCTGTCAGGGCTCAGGTTTCTGCACTACCTGGAGATGGCTGGTGGACGCCTAGATTTCATTATCTACTCGTGCGTAAGTTTGAGTCTTTTCATAATAAAAAAGTTAAACGACTTGCAGTTGGAATCAATTTTCCATGTTCTCCTGAATATCAAGTTAATGAGACTCTGTGCCAATCCTGAAAACATAGGAAGAATGGTTGATTCTCATTTTAGACTCTCTCGTGATTATATATTTTAAAATAAGCATTGGTGGTTCAATAAAATCTCCCCTTTTTTAGAGTGGCCTTAAGCAATGTATGAGAAGAAGTGAATTAGAAAGAAGGATTTCTGCAGGAAAGTGCCAAGTGTTCTTCATGTGTTTTTATCATAACCGTGCTCACTTATTAAGATCCTACTAGGTACCAAGAGTTTTAGATACCTCATTTTATTTAATCCTCCTAACATTCTTGCAAGGTAGATTTTATTATTCTCATTTTGTAGAAAAGGAAACTAAGCCTCATGGATGCAAAGCAATTTGTCCCAGTTATCACGCAACCTATAGAGCTAATATTCAGACTGAGGTGTTTTTTTTTTTTTCTTTTTTTTTTTCTGAAGCCAAGCAAGGTTTTTTTGGTTTTTTGGGTTTATTGTTGTTGTTGTTGTTGTTGTTTGTTTGTTTTTTCCTGATAGAAGTAGCCTCTTTTCATTTAGAGAATGAAGTGGGGGAAGAGAAGGCATTCCTGAGCCCATTTTTTGGCAGAGCTCTCCAAAATGTCTTTTCCTAACAATGGATGATTGTAACAAGTCCCAGAGGTAGGCAATCCAATGGTCCTGCTTTGTCCCCTTGGCAGTGAGGGGCCTGCAGGCTAACGAGGGGTCCTCCCTATTCAACAAGGGATAGTCTACAGAGGAGCAACTCCACTCGTTCACCTGGCCTCAGGTTTTAATTGAGCATCTACTGTATGCCAGGTACTTACTTCCAAGGTGGTAAGTGAAACTAGAGTTGTTTCTTTAAAATTCTTCACATATCAGAAGATTAGCACAGGTGCCTCTACGCAAATAAGGAAGGCCCTGCTAATCCCCACCCCTGACCCCCACCATAGAAGGATTCACCACCTCAGGGCGTCCAGAAGAGATCAGCAGAGCCACAAGAATTTGTGCTCACCTCCATCTGCCCCTTCTCCACTACAGCCACGTCACTCTTTGGTCTCAGACTTCCAGCAAGTGAGCTCTGATTAGGGGAAGAAAAGAATTGCAAGGTACATCTTACAGAGAATTAGGGAAATCCTGTGACCCAATGTATATAATTACTGTTCAGTTACAGTGATGCATTACTGAGAAGATTAAACACTGGTTGGTTTCAGTTCATCTCTCTGTTCTACCTCCTGTGCCAGCACACTCACTCTAACTCACCTGAGGGGCCTGAAGCAGACCTCACGGTCTCAGACCCAAGAGGGCTTACTCTACATATCATCTCTGTGGTTTTGCTTGGGGAAGAGAAAATTAAACAGATACCTGTTACCTAAGATTTCGTTTTCCTTCATTTCCCTTCCTGGTTGTTGAAAAGATTCATTCCAACATCCCAGATAAGAGGAAGTCAAAGGCATTCTCCACAGTCTCCTGGAGCCAGTGCTGCTAATGTGCCTAACTGGTCATTTGGAAAAGAAGCCACTTTGTTGTCAAGAGTGCTGATAACCACAGGAGGAGGTAGACCTTGGAAAGAGAGAGTCTCTTTCCCTGGGCCATAGGTTAGAAGTTCTTGGCACTGTGGGTCCTTAGCATTTCTGGAGTTGGAAATTCTCTCATGACTTACAGACCTAGAACTCGGAAATGAGAACAGAAAGAAGGAAACAGACAACGGAAGAAAGAGACATGGACACTCTAGCAGGAAAAACACAACTAGGAAGTTGAGATTGGAAGGCAAAAGTGAGGTGCACAGACATTCTTCCTGCAAAGCTCTGGTGTCATTGAGAATTCGGGCTTTTCGAAAAGCAGTGTTACCATATTTAAAATTTTTTTCTGTCCATTTTTTTCTTAGTTTATACTGTCCCTCCTTCTCCCTTCTAGTTCTTTATTTCGGGATCACTGGATTCTACTGTGTTTGAGAGGGGGGGAAAGGAACTATAAACCTAAATTATAGCCAATCAGATTATACTCACAGCTCAACTACTAGACAAATTGCAGCTCGTGAAATTTGCTATGGGTCAGGAGACTGAGTAATTTTATTTTAATCAGTCTTATTTGAAGCTAGAATGCCATTGCAGCAAATCCTCTGAACAGGATTTCAGAGGGGATACAGACTGGTCTTTTTTCTTCTCGTCCCCCTTTTTTTTTCTTTCTTCTTAGTAAACTGTTTCAGGTCTCTGGGAGATAATGAGAAATAAAGGTTGAAGATAGTCAAATTCTATTCCAGTTCTGAATGAAAGCGTGTCTGGAACTTACATTGGCTCCAGCCTTTCTTATAATGCAGGATTAAGCTGTCCAAATCCTGTCCCCAGCATTCAGTTACATGGAGATGTCCCAGGCGGACCTCAGGTCCGGCCCCAAGAACCACAAATGCTGTGCTGATCTGTGCGCCTCGCTGGCGCTTTGGATTTCTGGGACATTATTCCATGTCGCAGGAGGCCTCGCAGGCTGCAGTAAAGTCAGAGGGGCCGATATCGCTACAACACAGCTGCCTCCTCAGCAAGGGGGAGCAAATAAGACCTTTTCAGAGTCACCGGAGTATGGGATAGAGACAGCATTAGCTCTTCTGAGCAATCCCTGGGATTTGTAATGCCATCTTTGCCGCAGCTTAGATCATGGAGTCAGACCTCCAGAGAGGGGCAGGCAAATAGTGCCCATGTTAAGTCAAGAGACAGGGTAAGGGTATCGCCTGCTCTTCTCTGAGACTTTGCAACCCAGTTTGTGGAAGCATCTATACAATGGTGAAACGTGTGAATGGATGGGCTGCTCTCCAAGGAAGAGAATTTAGCAAGAGTCTAACCTGCTGCCAGACATCAGTTAGCCCAATGTGAAGTTCTGTAAGGCTAGTTTTGAAGACTGGTACCTTTAAATATCCATGACATCCCATATGCATAAAGATACATCTGTGTGAGTCACTAAAGGTCAGGTTCAATCTATGCCATTCCTCTTCTTGGTAACATTCTCCTTTATCATCTCCATCTCACATTGCTTCATTTTCCATTTTAGGTCAAAGGAATTGATAGCCCTGGCCCAGTAATCCATGATAGCACGATAACTCTGGCAAACTAGCAGACAAAGAAACACCCAAAACACCAGTTTGATGTTCTAGGACGCTTGTCCACGTACTCATGTATTAATGTAACAAATGGTTATGAGCCTTCTTTTCTGGACAAACACAAAGGATAGAAAAATGAGACGACATTGTGAATGACCTCAAGAAGCTGAGGCCCTCAGGTGACCCACTGTCTGAAGTGGTGGGGGACAGACAAGGAGCAGCTGTGCCTTTCTGCTGAGCTAGAAAGTGGCAAGGGATTTAGCTGGAGAGAGTCCATTCTACCATGAGATGAGAAGACAGTATAATTCAGGAAGGTCAATCCTTCGACAATACTATCAGCTAACACTTATTTAGTACTTAAATTCTGTGCCAGAAACTGTGTTAAGTGCTTTACGTGGGGTACACATTTAGTTCTCACAGCAATATTGTGAATTTGTTACTAATTTGCCATTCCTTTCTTACCCAAAAGAAACTGAGTCATAGGTGTCAGAGAGACTAGTAAGAGTAAAGCAGAGGACTGGCCCCCAAAGTAACTTGGGTAGGACCCAGCAAAGTACATACTACCCAGTTAGCAGAACTGAGAGTCAGGGTTACTCCTGATCCTGAAAACAAGTAGAATTCTTGTTTTTAAAATGACAGCACCCCAATAAAGCTACTTTTGTAGGAAGTGAGACTTGAGCTGAGTCAAGACTTGCGCTAGATAAAGTCCCTTACTTAATCCACGGACTCCTTCCTATGATCAAGATAAAAGCAGAAGCCTAGAGAACACTAAATCAGTGTTGCTCTTGGCCTGGTTCGCCAGCCACTTGCATCAGGGAACCTGAGATGTTTGTTCAAATACAGCTGTGTCAGCCTCAGCTGAATTAGAATTACTGATGAGGAGTTCAGGAAACTTCAGTTTATAATAAATCCTCCAGAAGTTTCTTAGGAATACTAAAATTTGAGAACCATCAACCCCAACCTCACGTGGGATGTCGGCAAAGGCTAGAAACTAGGAGGATCTGGCTTCGGTAACCAGGTGGGCTGGGAGGGATAATCCACTGGGGGTTAGCATAGCAATTTTCAAACCTGTTCTTCGAAGTAATTCAAATTTAATTATTCTTTACTATTTTTGTCTTTTGGGGGTTCGGTTTTTTAAATAGTTTAAAAGCAAATAATTTTTGCAAAAAAATGATACTGACTTAGACATTTAGTCTTGAGTTCCATTTCTTTTTTTTTTTTAAGATTTTTTATTTATTAAAAGATAAAAATATATAGAGAGATAGCAAGAGAAGGAACACAAGCAGGGGGAGTGGGAGAGGGAGAAGCAGGCTTCCCCCCAAGCGGGGAGCCCGATGTGGAGCTTGATCTCAGCACCCTGGGATCATGACCTGAGCCGAAGGCAGATGCTTAACAACTGAGCCAGCCACCCCGGCACCCCTTGAGTTCCATTTCTAAGGGGCGTAAGAATGTGATAACCTTTCTTGACATGAATCTAAGAAAATAAACTTTTCCTTACTAAATTTAAAGGAGCTCTCCATGAGAATTTGTCTTAAGTTCTCAAAGGTAAAGTCCAAATATTTACTCTTTAATGAGTGAATTAGAATAGCCATTTCTATATTTTAAGCTCACCTATTTTTAAGCTTAATTGGAAATCCCCTGAAAGTAATAATGGTATAGCTAATAAACTCTCATAATTTTCACTTCATGCTTTTGCTCTTTTATCTAAAGCCTGTTTTAATAAAGGGAAGAAATAAACAAATGAAAAAAAATCAGCTTATCCAAGAACCACTTCGCTTTATTCATTCACTTTTTACCAGGAAAGACACATAAGTTGTACTAAGAAGGTTGTTTAAAAAAAAGAAGTTGTTTTCAATGAGTTTTTAAGAAATTGATCTTATCACAAAGCAAGTAATTATCACCAGCATTTAACAGTAGCTTAAATGATTTCTCTGCTTCATTGTAAAGTCCTGAAGGATACATTTGTTTATGGTAGTCTGAAGCAGACATTGCAAAATGTATAATCCTCAATTTGTATTTCTCCCAGCATCCCCCAAACACTGGCTTTCCTCTAAAACTTTACTCACTGCTCTGACGTGTTTTGTTGACTGAAAATATTCCCTACCAAAACTTCGTGGAGTTGGTGTTGAATTTCTGCAGTGAATGCATTTTTCATGATTAAAAGTCACAGCATGCTTGTCTGGGGAACACAGTTCTAGGAGAGCAGTCATTCTTAGTTATGAGTTCCTAAGTCACAGTTTTAAACTTTGATTCACTTCAAAATACATGGATTTAGCAACAAAATTATGGCACTATGAATTTTGGACAAAGTATTTGCCTTGCGATTGTGTTTTTATATAACTTTTATACATAAGTAAGGCATTTCAGATTCACCTGTATCAGCCAGAGTGTCAGTAGGAAACAGATGGCATACTCAATTTATGGTAATTCTAGAAGAATCTAACAAAAAGCTACGGGCTGGCATAGAAGAATCACAAGTAATGCAGGAACCAAGGATGATCACTAGAGGAGCTGTTACCACTGGCAGGCCCAGGGGACAAGAAGATGAAGTTTCCAGTATTCAGAGGATAAGATTCTCCTCAACAGGCTACCTTGAGAAAAGTAGTGGTCATCTGTTGAGGGACACAGATATCCCAAGAAGACTTGACAAGGAAGGAGCCAGGTAATAAATACTCTGCCACCCTCCCCCTCCTCTTTCCTTCCCAGCTTCTCCAAGGCTTTTATCAGTTAAAGGCAAATGGAAGCCAGAGGGCATGGGAGCTCTTTAATGTGGTGCATTACAGATAAGCCTTGAAGGACTGAAATGGAGAAGGTGGAGAGAGCTTCCAGAGGCAAATGGGAGGTATTTGGTGCAACCTGTAACACTGTGGTCCAGCGGTGTCTGACTCATTTGTTTCAATATCTGCTCTGACATTTAACATGTGAGTTACTTTAGGCAAGTTACCTGGGCTCACTAAACCTTAATTTCCTCCTCTGTACTATGAAGTCTCTAATTACTGCCTTTCAGGGATTAAATGAGAGAATATATGCATATCACCAAGCCTAGTACCTGGGACCAAGAAAGAACTCAGGGAGGATGAATTCCCTCCTCTCCAGTCTTTTTCCAACTGACAGCTGGTTTTCTGTAGCTATTCTTACTTTCTTCCTGGTTCTTCCTTTGACAGAAATCAGGCATACACAGAAGGAATGTCTTAGTAAGACATTAATGAAAGAAATTGAAGAAGACACAAATAAATGGGAAGACATTATGTGCTCATGGATTAGAAGAATCAATATTGTTAAAACGTCCATACTGCCGAAAACAATCTCCAGATTCAGTGCAATCCCTGTGAAAGTTCCATTGGCATTTTTCACATAAATAGAACAAATAATCCTCAAATTTGTATGGAATCACAAAAGACCCTGAATGGCTAAAGCAATCTTGAGAAAGAACAAAGCTGGAGCCATCATGCTCCCTGATTTCAAACTACATTATAAAGCTATAGCAATTAAAGCAATATAGTACTGGCATAAAAACAGACATCTACATCAATGGAACAGAATGGTGAATGTAGTAATAAACCCACACAATATATAGTCAATTAATTTACAACAAAGGAGCCAAGAATATACAATGGGGGGAAAAGTAGTCTCTTCAACAAATGGCCTTGGGAAAACTGGACAGCCACATGCAAAAGAATGAAACTCAACCATTATCTAACACCATACATAAAAATTAATTCAACATGGATTAAAGACATAAAACTCTTAGAAGAAAACATAGGTAGTAAGTTCCTTGACACAGATCTTAGCAACGATGTTTTGAATCTGACACCAAAAGCAAAAGCAGAAATAAACAGGGAGAACTACATCAAAAAGGCTTCTGCACAGCAAAGAAAACCATCAACAAAATGAAAAGGCAATCTACTGAATAAAAGAAAATATTTGCAAATCATATATCTGATAGGGGACTAATGTCCAAAATATCAATAGCAAAAAAAAAAAAATCTGATTTTTTAAAAATGAGAAGATGCAAGTAGACATTTTTTTCAAAGAAGACATACAGATGGCTAACAAATAGATTAAAAGGTGCTCAATAGTATTAATCTTCAAGGAAATCAAAATCACAATGAGGTATCACCTCATACCTGATAGAATGGGTTTTATCAAAAAGGCAAGAAATAACAAGTGTTGGTAGGAATGTAGAAAAAAAGGAACCCTTGTGCACTATTGGTGGGATTGTAAATTTATGCAGCCACTATGGAAAACAATATGGAGGTTCTTCAAAAAATGAAAAATAGCACTACCATATGATCCAACAGTTCCACTTCTGGGTATTTATCTAAAGAAAATGGAAAAAATGATTTGAAAAGATATATGCACTCCCATATTTACTGTGGCATTATTTACAATGGCTAAGATATGTAAACAACCTAAGTGTCCATCAGTGGATGAATAAATAAATCAAATGTGAGATATAGATATAGATATATGTGTGTGTGAACATACATGTATCTATATATGTGTGTGTGAGTGTATGAGTGTATATACACACATGCACACAAAGGAATATTCAACTGTAAAAAAAGAATAAAATTTTGCCATTTGCAACAACACGGATGGATCTCAATGGCATTATGTCGAGTAAAAGAAGTCAGAGAAAGACAAATACCATATGATCTCTTTTATATGCAGAATCTAAAAAACAAACAAACAAAAACAAGCTCACAGATACAGAGAGCAGATTGATGTTTACCAGAGGTGGGGGTAAGGTGTATAAGAAATGAGTGAAGAGGATCAAAGTTTAAAAAAAAGAGAGAGAGACCTACCCGCCGAGGAACAAGGTCGTGAAAACAGGAGGACTAGGTGGTGCTGCCATTTGTACCGTCGTGGGGCTCTGCGCCATTCGCCGAGCCTCCAACGGCGCTATGTTGGGACAGAGCATCCATTTGTACCGTCGTAGGGCTCTGCGCCATTCGCCCAACCTCCAACGGCGCTATGTTGGGACAGAGCATCCAAAGCTTCACAACCTCCGTGGTCCGTAGGAGCCACTATGAGGAGGGCCCAGGGAAGAATTTGCCATTTTCAGTGGAAAATAAGTGGTGATTACTACTTATGATGACTTTGTACTTTGGGTCTGGATTTGCTGCACCCTTTTTTATAGTAAGACATCAACTGCTTAAGAAATAGGATGTTTTACTTGATCCATCAAACAGATATGGAAAGGAACAATTTAAGAGTTGCAGTCTCGGAAAAAAAAAAAAAAAAAAAGAGTTGCAGTCTCGGGGCGCCTGGATGGCTCAGTTGGTTGAGCGACTGCCTTCAGCTCGGGTTATGATCCCGGAGTCCGGGGATCGAGTCCCATATCGGACTCCCGGCTCTGCGGGAAGTCTGCTTCTCCCTCTGACCTTCTCCCCTCTCATTCTCAGTCTCTCTCTCTAATAAAAAAAAAAAAAAAAAGAGTTGCAGTCTCTTTGAAAAATGGATCAAACTCTTGAATTCAACATACTCAATATGTTTGTAAATAAACTTATGGCATGAATCCTTAAAAAAAGAGAGAGAGAGAGAGGGAGAGAGAATCAAACCCACAACTAATCAATGCTAAACTAAATGAGTAGACTAGCAGTGGGACAGTGTTTTCTGATGATGCATTTCATGGAAATGCATCCAATCATACACAAATTGGTAAAACTTGATTTTTGTTAAATACATCTTTTCTATAGTAATTGATCTCTATAGTATAGTAATTTCTAATTAGTAATTTCTGTTTCTCAGAAATTACTAATTAGTGGTCAGTGATGGATTCTTATGGAAAGAACCAAATCTGTCTTAGCAGTGATGCATCTCCATTCATTTGGATCTCTCTAACCTTGGCTATTTTAATACCTTGGCTGTATTTACAAAGTAAGGCTAAGTCACCATCTTAAGAAGTTACTTAGTTTAGGGGTGCCTGGGTGGCTCAGTGGGTTAAAGCCTCTGCCTTCAGCTCAGGTCATGATCTCAGGGTCCTGGGATCAAGCCCCACATCGGGCTCTCTGCTCAGCAGGGAGCCTGCTTCCTCCTCTCTCTCTGCCTGCCTCTCTGCCTACTTGTGATCTGTCTCTATATATCAAATAAATAAATAAATCTTTAAAAAAAAAAAGAAGTTACTTAGTTTAGGCAATTTTTAACTGATAAAATGACAAGGCATGGAAAGAAGAGTTTGAGAGGCAAAACTGGGAAAAAAGGAAATTCCCCATAGCTTCAACCTTCTTAATATATACCAATAACTTTTTATCATTTATATCCTAAAAATTGCTCTTGCTTATAGGGAGAACTAATTTATTTACTTCAATCCATTCATAATAGCTATAGTTCACATTTCTTAAACACTTTAACATTTACCCAATTTTTAAAAATATGTTATCTTTGGTAATCTTCAGAACAGCAAAAGTAAGCAGATAAATATGTGTTCCTCTTTATAGATAGGAAACTGGAGCTCACAGAGGTCACGAAACTACTCAGTAACAAAACCAGGTCTTGGGCAACAAGCATAAAGTATGGAACATCATTTTAACATTCACCCAAATTTTGATTAGAAAATTGTTATGAGCCAAGCACTGTGCTGGGCACAGAGGTTAAAAAATATAATGAATAAACCATTATCATCTCTTACCAAAAGTAACATGTTCCCAGCCCTTTGCTACACACTGTACAGTAGCTAGGAGCAGAAACACTTTCAGCCTAAACAATGATCAAATTGTATGTGAATCTGGATTCTTATTTACGTGTGTGTGTGTGTGTGAAAGACATACACATACATAGAGAGAGATACTAACTGGTCTCCAGTTTGAGGTAACACAACCAAATCCTACTCTATAACCAACCACAAAGAGAGAAATTAGAAATCCCAGAACAAACAATCACAACTACTTATAAATGTAATCCACTTGCACATAGCTATTTTTCTTCTTCCATCTCCTTCTTTTACCCTTCCCTTCTTCAATATTTCCTTCTAAAAATATTTATAGAGCAGTGCCAGTTATTTCATAGGTTGAAAATCAAACTTCTGTTAAAAAACAAAATTTCCATCTACGAGAAGTTTTCAGTATAGAGGCAAAACATGCCATCAAATCAACAACAGTCATAAAATATAATTGTTCTGAGATATTTAAGTATGGGATTCTGTGGTAGCATAAATACGGTGAGTTACTGCAAGAGGTGATCCTCAAGGGTATTTGAAAATTGAGCAGGAGTATTCCAGGAGAGAAGAGAGCTCCTGCAGATAGAGCAGAAAAGACAAAGAGTTCTTCGAGTGGTTGGGAATGACGGATGCCTGTTAATGAGTGGTAGGATAGAAAGATAAAAATGAGCAAAATACTGAATAGCCTCACTTCTTGTTCTTGGAAAACAAGAATAACAAAAATAAAGTTCCAGGGCCTTCCACAACACTAATATTAGCTTAACTGACATTAGGTTTACTAATGAAGATGCTGAATTATAAGGTGCTCAGAGAAACACATGTTCTTCAGTTGGATTATATCTTTGAAGGACGGCTTGGGTTTATTTTAGATGTACAAAGGAATTATATTCAAAATTGGAACATCTGCTGTGGCATGGGAACCTCCATCAGAACAGATATGTGACCAATCATATAGTTGCTTACAGTAAATACACACTGAAAATCAATACTGGTTGTGTAGGAAGGAAAAATGCCACTAAGGACTTGGGATCACTTTCTAAATCCTCCTGCAGAATAATTCTGAGTGTTGTGAGGAAACAGGAGGGAAAGGAAAAAAAATCAAACCCTTACTATTGCTATTCATGTCTTCGTCAGTCTTCCAACTGATTGATCACCTGGCCTTCACTACAAAAGATTCTTTCCTGAAGCACCAATTTTCAAATGTGGCTCCATTAGTTAATGAATCCCTGTGAAAGTCCTCACTCACTAGTTCAACACAAAAAGTCTCCCTTAACCATGTCCAATTAGATCATTCGAAACTACCCCCCCACATACACGTACCCCATACTTTCGTTACATAAGCAATCAGGTCAGATCAAACATGGCCCCTACATCTTTAGTATTCCCTTGAGAAAATATGGCTTAGCAGTGAGCTTTGGTTTAGCATAGTTCAGTGTGAATCTTATTTTTAACTCTGTGACCTTGGGCTAGTTTATTAACTTTGCTGAATCTATTTTTCTATTTGGAAAATGAGATGAATAATAGCTACTTTGCAGAGCTGTTGTGAGCATTGGAGATTATTTTATAAAATGTCAAGCAATGTGCCTCACACATAATAGCTTCTCAATAAATGGTGGCTGTTATTGTAATTCCTTTCTCTAGGTTCTTTGGCAGCTCCCAAGCATTTCTGTGCTCCCCAAGGTGTTGTCCCAGTTCCTGTTCCATGTTTTGTTGATGTCAATTAATTCCTTCTAAATTGTTACCGGGTAGGGAATCAAAGGCCCTGGCTTTGACTTTACCATCAGGACACTTAAACAAGTCACCTACATTTTCTGGGCTTTGGCTTGCATAGCTGTACAGCAAAGGGTTTGATTACATGATTTCTAATGCTGCTACTAGCCCTGTGATTTTGGAATCCATGGTATTTATTGACCAGGAGAGCATTCTTTGCTGATGCCTTGTGAGTTTCTTGAGAACTATAATAATTTACTATACTTAATTGTATCCTGAAAGTCCCCTGGATGTCTAATCCTAATTAATCGATTACTTTGATGACAATTATGGTAATCAGTGAATCAAACTATTGGCTTTCCCTGAGGTCATTTTGGTAACAGACAAGTAATGGAAATGGCCATATGTACATGACTTTAATGTTTGATTTTGATCTTTCTATATTGGTCCAAAAATACCTTCAAAGCCATGGTGAGGATATGTAAATGGAACCAAGGAAATAAAGGGAAGAAACTTGGTGTGTTGTCTTGATGAAATTTCAAGGCCCTTTACTTTTGACCTCAATTTTTCGTAGACAGAAATGAAAAGGTCCAGACTGCTGCCAAAAATATGAGTTATAGCAATTGGTTACCCAGTTGGGATCTAATAATGAGACCATTTTGGCAGGAACCCCACAAGTGTAGCTATTTAACTACTGGCAGCAGGAATAAGATATACATGATATAGAAACAATTATGTCTGTCAACTAGATTGGGAAGAAGAAAAAAAGATAGCTACCTCCGATGTCAAGATGGTTGACAATGAAGAAATAAGCTACATAATCTGAAATGAAGATGAGGATCTGAACAGAACCACTCCTGATATCACTTTTCCTCATTTATCAGATAAGACACTCCTAGATCCCAGACTCTAGACCATCTTAAAACTGCCCCCGGGGCTTACTCAGCCTGAATCAGTTCATTCCATAGAATCCAATAGGACAATCACCTCCAGTCAGCATTATCTTTTGTGCCCAAACTCAACAAAAACTATGTACTTTTCTGTCTACCTTAAATATGCTAAGTGCTTGTAGCAAGTTTGCTCTTAATCTTTCATTTAAAACTTAAATTTAAAGTTTTAATTTTGCTTTAAAATTTTTGCTTTTAAATGGGAATCAAACCAATTTAGGGGCACCTGGGTAGCTCAGTCGTCAGGCATCTGCCTTTGGGTCAGGTCATGATCCGAGGGCCCTGGGATCAAGTCCTTTATTGGGCTCCATGCACAGAGGGAGGCCTATTTTCCCTCTCCTAGTCCCCCTGCTTGTGTTCCCTCTCTCGCTGTGTCACTCTCTCTGTCGTATAAATAAATAAAATCTTTAAAAAAAACAATTTAGATTTCATGTATTACATATATGGGATTTTTTGCAAAGGTTTATTTCTATTATCATCTTCTTTGTCATCAGCTTGAGAATCCAAATAAATGAGTGACACATAATTCAATAAATGAATATTTTTAAATGTTTAAATATTTTCAAATATTCATGATTTTAAAGTATGAATAATTTAAAATATTAAATATTTTTAAATATAAAAAAATCAAATAAATATCTTTGAATGAATGAATGAGTTACAGAATGAGCTACACTGTGGTCATACAGTGGGGAATGAAAATAGCCAAAGTCTCTTTTTTCAGGGATGTTTTGGTCTAGTAGGAAAACCGGAAAATAAAGAAGCCCATAAAATAAATGATTATAAAAGATTTGCTATGAAACAAACAAATGGGATACTGAAGAGTAACTAACTCCTTAGCAGCACTGAGCAATGTTTTAGATGGGCTGCCCTGGAAGGCCTCACTAATAAGATGATTTTTAAACTGAGATCTTAAGTTTGAAAAGCAGCTAAGCAGGTAGCAGCCTGAGGAAGAAAGCATTCTGAGTCCTTTGAGTGGGGTCTTATGCCAAGAGTGAGGAATACCAGAAGGTACAAGTCTAAATCCCTTATCTCAGAAATTTCACTATATAAATGGGGAAGTGGGACATGTATAAAACAGTATATACCATTCCTGGGAGTGTTACCAATTATCCCATCAAAACAGATGTGAGAGGCGAGCAGAGAGACTGGCCAGCACTAACTAGAAAGCAGAGAAGGAACTATGACTTGAAGGAAAGTCTGAATTTCAGTAAAAGGGAATCAACACTCAGAAGATTTTTTTTCTTTCTTTTTTTTTTTTTTGAGAGAGAGCAGAAGAGTGAAAGAAGGGTGGGGGTGGTGGGGTTCAGAAGGAGAGAGAGAGAGAGAGAGAATCCCAAGCAGGTTCCATGGCCAGTGTGAACAAAGCCTGGTGCAGGGCTCGATCTCACAACCCTGATATCATGCATGACCTGAGCTGAAATCAAGAGCTGAATGCTTAACTGACTGAATCACCCAAGCACCCCTCAGAAGATGATTTTTAATTAAAGTTCTGGTTGTGATTTAAAATAGGATGTGTATATTGTCTACACCTATAATTCCTCCTCTATTCCAACTTTAGAATCAGGAAAACAGTGTTAATTTGTGTAGTTATTTATTTGTTTGTTTTATTGCTTTCCTTATAAATTCAATTTCCTATGGAGTAAACTAGTCATAGTGGACAGTCAGCAAATGTTCTTCTTTCCTTACCTGAAGAGTTTAAAGCAAAGATGTAGATTCCAACCACCTTTGTTCACTGCAATTGATAAATGAGCTGCATTAAGGACAAAGTACTAAAGAGGTAAGTTCAACCCAGCCCAGGATTCCAAGGGGTCCCAGAGCTATCTCATAGAGACTTGCCTTGGAATGGCTAGAGGAACAAACTCATCAGTGATGAGTTGGGTCAGTGCAATTTAACCACTTCACTTTATTGGAACTCTTCATATATGATCTCAGAGTACAGAAACCAAATATAGTTTGGATGAAAAATCTATCACTGGCAGACTTGAAAGAAATATCCTAGCTATGCTAGCACTTCTTTAAAACTTGAGACCAAAACCAGATGGGACGTTATTTTCCTGTGCTGACTTACAACTCTCCACAAATTTCCTTGAATATTTGAGGAAGGGATGGGAAGCCTATAGTCAAAGTCTCTAAGCTCACAGATTGGTTGGGTACTGTCTCATGATTGAAAGTGGATCCTAAGAGCAATTGTTTGGCTGTGAAACATTCCTGGATTTTGAATTTTTTCAAGTGCAGTTAGAATGTTGTCACATTGGAGCTGCTGCTATTTTGCACAGTGGCCCATGTGATTCAAGCCCACAAAAGGGTGGTTGATGGGTGGTCAAGGTTCACTTTATGATGTCAGCATTGAATTGCTAAACTGTCCCTTAACACCCGCACATCTCATCAAGCTGCCTATAAGCTCCTTTGTTTCTCCTCTTTGTTTCTCATGAATCTGTTTTTGTTTTTATTTTGGATACTATGTCTGGTTATAATGAGAGAAGACAGATCCCTTTTATTAGATATAAAGCCAAATCTTTGCATTCAAATGAACACTTCTTGATTACAGTACCTAGAACTCATTGAACAACACCATACATTGCCTTATAATTTCTTCACATTTGTGCATTCATTTGATGAACATCAGGATGACTTTTCTACCAATGACTCTCCTACCCCATAGCACCAGAGTAATTTTGCCATCCATTGCTTATCTCAATTAAAGTATTTCAGTCTCTATCAATTTCTTATTTAGATATAAACATCTAGTTGAGATCTAAGATTCTAAGTTACTATTACCTAGTCACGTTTTTTCAGGTTATTTGTTAGTAAGATCTTCTCATACAGTAGAGTGTAGCCCAGGATCAGAACTGAAGGGCTGGAACATGAGATCTGGGGAAAAATGAAGTCACTGGGTTGATCTGCAGCCCTAAGAAACCTATCTGGACTGAGTGTGGTACGGAATAAAGGAAAACAGTTGGGAACTTAAGAGTTTATTTTTTGGGGTACAGAGGACTTGGAGTTTAGATTGGGTAAAGGGGGGTGGTGAGAGAAAAAAGAGGTAGGAGAAACAAATACTAATCACAAAATCTGCATAAGGATGACCACTCTATCAGTCCATGAGCCCACTTTCTCACTCCTACTTTCCAACAGAAATGAATCTGAGGTTCTCTCCTCCCTTGCAAAAAATCATTAGCCCTTTCTTCCCTTGTCTTCAGTTTGTATGTATGCCTTCTCTATTCTAATGTCCAGGAAGCACTCACATTTGTGAAAGATATTTCAAAATAAATGTGTGATCATTCAAAACATAAAGTCTCTAAGAAGGTAATACAATTCTAGGTGATAATCTTGCCCCAGAATATGCAACAGTCTATGTAGATGAGAATAAAATATGCAAATGTATGCAATCTCTATTCATATACTCACATAGACTTAGCAAACATTTACACCTGCAAATCGGGATCTGAGAAGAGTTGAAAGAATGTGCAGCTTTTGCCATCCTGCATACTCTCCTACCCCAGTTTTGAAGTAATGGGTCAATCTTGCAATGCCATGCCAAGAGAGAAGCCACAAACGAATTTTCTTTTGTGCTGCTGAACTTTTCCAGAAATGGGCAGTTTGCTTAACCACCTGAGAAAGAAGCATGAGCCAGATGCAGACACATGCCAGCAAGAACCCAGGAACACCACTGCAGGCCTCTGGAATGCACAGACTCCAAATCTGCAAAGGAAAGCACTGTTAGTCAATCCAGCTGCGCTGACAACAATGTTAACGAAATTCCCTTTATACAGTGGTTTTGCTGAGGTCAGGTGATTACCTCACTGGGCCCTGCTTGCGAAATTGCAGCGGTCAGGAAAATGTGGGGTGGCTATAAGCTCATCAGCTGGACAGCTGGGAGAACCAGTTTCAGAAAGCTGTCAGTTAAGAGATGTTTTCAACATATCAGCAGTATGATGCCCAGATAGCAGATTGCATAACAACTAGTGCAGCAAATAGATTGATTTTCTGCTCCCCAGAAGAAAATGTTTGACACAAGGAGGTGACCCAGTGCTTGAATAGACTTTCTGCATGAGGATCCTGCTGGACTTACCACACTTGAGTGCCAAACAGAAGGCAGAGTCCAAAGTGCCAGGGAGTCTCATATGTAACTGGAAATCAAAGAGTAAGCCCAAAATATAAGAATGCATTTTCAACAAGTACTCTTTTAAAGAAACCAATCATCTGATATCTTTAGGAATATATATAAATATAACACCTTAAAATAAAATGCCTGTTACATGTCTTTGCAATGTATGTTTATCTTGACAGTCTATTTTTTCGTTTTCTCTTAATTTTCTAATATTTCCTTACTTTGCTTTTTTCAGATGAGAACTTAATAACATCAAACCTCAAATAATGACATCTTTAATTCCTTTCAAAGCTATTTTTTATTGCATAGTTTTCTATACAAGTTGTGGTGCAGCACAGTTGATAGAATTCTAAGAAATTAATTAATCAAATTAATTAAACTGCCAGATGCTTAAATATAAAATACTGTAAATTAGATATTGTTTTTGACAGCCACCAAAATAGAGTGTAATGATCAAATGAAAAATGTTAGTGATTTTTCTTCCCCACCTTGTTTTCCTGTTTTTGAATTTTTAGTGTAGAGCTTTGGATTTACTTGGGCCAGAAATAAATTATTGGATTCAATTATGGAAAAAGTCATTTTCAGCCAAGAAGCCTATATGGTGGTAACATGCCAGCTGTATGTCTCTTGGTTGAGGTGATGAAAACTGACTCAGCAATGTTCTTCAAAGACACTTAGAATCATGTGTTTTAGAGCTGTAAGTAATTTCAAGACTTTTTCTCGTTCAGTGTGCTACTTTACAAAAGTTAAAATAATATTTCTGTTTTATTGCACCTCAGGTTCAGAAAGGTTAGATAAGCACCTAGCAGTTATCAAACTATTCTAGAGAGATCTAGAATCCAGGCTTCTGCTTCATATTACAGTATCTTTTTGGCATTCCAATATAACAAATAGGTATCATATATGTTACCACCCTCTCTATCCATGTGCATGGCAGTCACTGTTAGTGATGACCTGCTTTCCTGCTGAGCATGGACGCAGCCCTATAAAACATCCCATCTCATCAAAAGAGTCAAGCAATCCACTCTGGAGAAGGGATGAAACTTGTGTTGAACCAGTTGGCTCCTTTGAAGGTCATTCTGGAGGGGCTCAGATTCAAGCTTTATGATGGGAAATGTCTTCTAACTAAGTCAAAAAAGCCAATCAAGCTCATTAGTTGTAATAAATATGCCACAGTAAAGATCAGGGAACCTGTTTATAGGGGTAACAGTGGCAAGGCAGTAGATAGGAACTCTCAGTACTTTCTGGTCAATATTTCTGCAAACTTAAAACTGCCCTAAAAAACAAAGTCTATTTTTTTTAATCTGTAGATTGACCTATTCCTATTTTTGATCCATGTGGAATCATCACATGGTACATTTGCACACGGCCATTTCTAGGCACCATAAATGCAACAACGATGAGCGAGTCAACCATAACTCGCATTATCTGATGAGTGTATTTTGAGGATGTGTTTGGAACAGGAAACCTAAATACACATCTTTCAAATTGAACTGCCTTTGTTGTATATCCATGGTGCAAGTATTTTTTTTCTTGATGATGGAGTAATTACCAAGGCATAATAGTTGTTGTCAAAATACTTTTTTTCTTCTTGTAGTTTCCCTAAAATTAGCAGGCTTAAGCTGTGGATTATGGAAGACAGTATACTTCAAGTATGTGTACTATGATTCAAGGCTAAATAGGTCCCGTAGGAAAAGTTTAAGAAAGTGATGTTGTTTAGCTTGGCAAAGAGGAGACTAAAGGGTGCTCTGAGAATTGTGTTTGAAATATGATGATCTATTAAATGGAGGACAGGAACCAGCTGTTCTTCATCTCCAGCGAGGAAAGAACAGGGAATTGACTCAATGGAAGGTGTGGGTTTAGGTATAGTAGTCCTTCCCTAATTAACCAGACTCCTTCTCTGAACATTCTTTACCTTTCTTTCATCAGAGACTTAGAATTTAGCATATAGCATAAAATTCTACATATATTAATAGTCTTACTTTGTAATCTTCCCAAGACCTTTTAGGTTTTATCTATCAGAAAGCATGTTATCTGCCATAAACTAAACCTAGTATATAGTATTTCTTCCCAATTCTTCAGTAAGCCATCCAATAGCATGAACCATTTCCCTAAGAAACAGGTTAATAAATACTATTGGTATACTGAAATTTTCCGAATATTAAAACAAAGCTAAACTTTACTCAAACCCTCCATGGGGAGAGCAAAGAACTATCACAAATATCTCTTCTCATTTAATCACACCACCATGCCCACAGAGGGCTCTTCCTCATTTCCTAAGTCTTAACATATTCCCACATTTATCAGCCATGTACTGTATTCTACCTCAAGGCAAGTATCACCTCAGGACAGAAGAGACACCTTGGACATTACATCACATCTTTATGTACCATTAATTGCATCCAGATCACATCATTGAGTAAATATACAGCAAAAATGTTATGCATAATATAATAATAAAATACAGATATAAAAAACCCCTGATGCTTCCTCTTCAACAGATTACCCTTCAAAGGGAAATGAAGAAACTCAAGTATACATATCTCAGTTTGAGGCAGAGGCTGAGTAGACAATGGGGGTTTTCTGAAAAACCTTTTGTTTCACCTTCGGAAACAAAATGGGAATCACTGATTGCATCATTAGGACCCAAGTGAAGCCTTTAAAAATAAGGGACTCTAAGTGCCTCTCCCAAAGGCAATTTAGGAGACAGGGACTTTGGTAATCATTGAAATCAGAAATTACATCCAATGGCAGAAACCTTTCTCAACACAGCTGGCAAGAAAAGAAAAGTGGGCATGATTCTAAGAGCTTCCGAAGTTAGGACAAGTTTATCTTTCTATGTATTTCTCATTTTTGTTTCCCAAGTCTATCTTCCTATAACCAATAAAACCTACGATGAGAAAATAATTTGTGTCCTTGAACTTAGAAACTATAAGAAAGCAGAACCAAAGGAAAATGTGTCCATAGCCAACATCAGACCTAAGAGAAAGAAAACTATGAGAGAGAGGGGGATGAATGTAGAAACCCAGAAAGGAGAAAAGTTGCCTGAGTGCTGTGTCTTTCATGAGTTGAAGGTGTCAGAGAGTCTGAGGTTTCTAACTCTGTGCTGAGAAGTGGAAAGCCCCATATGGAGCTGGCAGAGGTAATACAGGTAGGTAGCTCTAAGATTGGAAGGGAGTTATAATTTAAGTGTAAACAAAATACTATAAAACATTAAGAAGTGGAGGAATCTTGGAAGACACCTTGTAAGAAGTGGCTTCTGACCAAAGGCAGAGAAAGAAACTTGGCAAATAGATGTAGGGAGTGGACAATTTGAGGAAAATTCTAGTGTTTTACCCATTCCACAAGTACCAGTTAAGGCTTTGTGTAGTAGGAAATCAGGCTCAAATGGTAGCTTTTTAAAATTTCAGCCTTGTATGCTCCCTAGCCCTAACGGAAAATCCCCAAATAAATTAAAAATAAAAAACTGATGTAAATGGTAGTGGATCATTTGTACAGGAGACAAATTGAAGAAGATAACACCTGTGTTACTGCTTGAGAATAGTCTAGACCTAAAGCTGGCAAGGATGGTGAATAGATGAATTTTCTGAGATCCCAGAGTTAGGAATCTATCTGTCCTAAAATTAGCCCTTATCTATCGTCCTCCTGTGATGGCACAAGCAGAGAGGTCCCATATGGATAGGCCCACCATGAAACAACCAATGAGAACAGGTGGCAGATGTTGTCAGACAACTCACTCACTTTTAAAACATATCCATTTTTTTCCCTGGCACTGAACCGACTAACTTATTTAAAGCTATTGATTTCTTCACTACTTTGCTTTTTCTCTTTTCAGAGCATTTCATTTCATCATTTCAGAGCATTATAGGAGAATAGTTAACTAAATGTTAAATATATGTAATTGGCCACTGAGTGCTTTTTTTATCTGATTCTTACCCAGAAAGTTTACATACACACTGACATACACACGAGTTCTGCATCCAAAGTCACAGTGAGGAGCTGAACTAACTTTTACGTGATTTCTGATTTTTGAACCATCTTCTCCCCCAAATTGCAGAAATTGTGGACAACATATTTATCATTCTCCTGAAATGAGCATAGATTTTTAGAAACTCTAAATCTTGTTCTAAGTATCCACCTTGGTTAAAGCATTTGATTTAGTCTTCACGTGGGAAACAAAGGCAGAAGGGAACATAGATAAAATTAAATGTCCTTATACCCTGCAGCCCATTGACAAGTACTTGAGGCAATTTCCTCTAGGAAGCTCCCAACTGTCTTAATGTTAATGCCTTGCTAAAGGGATAAACAACCTTGGTTTGACAATAGCAAGGCCTCTGGTATCCTGTGAGTCTTCTTTAGCATATGAAAGTCCTTTTGGAACTTCCTTTATCTTTACTTCCCCCACCCCCAAAGTACACAGTGAGTTGCTCTTCACAGTCCTGGGGCAGCAGCTGCCCTCAGGTCCTGTCCCTGTGCTTTAATAAAACCACCTTTTGCACCTAAGACATCTCAAGAATTCTTTCTTGGCCTTTGGCTCCGGACATCACCAGCACACCAACCTCACCAAAACATTCAAAAACTGTATCATTCTCAGTCTACATTTTCCCCCAAAGAATGAAGATGCATTCATTAAATGCAGTTTCTTTTATCTATACAGATTGACTCTTTAAAAAAGATTTATTCATTTATTTTTAGAGAGAGAGAGAAAATGGGGGAGGGGCAGAGGAAGAGGGAGAGTCTCAAGCAGACTTCCACTCCGAGCCCAACGTAGGGCTCGATCTCACCACCCTGAGATCACCACCTGAGTGGAAACCAAGAGTCAGATGCGCAACTGGAGGCTCAACAGATGACGCCACCCAGACACCCCTATATTGTTTGTCATTTGACCGATTCACTTTCTTTCTTGTCCTCAACCTCAGTCAAGGTCTTTCCTCTTTTTTTTTTTTTTTGGTGTGTGGCTGATTTTAGGATGTGAGTCAATACCTGAGTTGAAGTGCATTCCAGTCTCCCCTTCCAGCTCCCCAGTGTCCTTGAGCAGGATCTTGTTAGCACCTGAAAAGTTTGGCACACACTAAGGCAATTAGCTTCCTTTCACACCTAAATTTACCTCCACCCCATGCAAACTTGCAGCTGTTCTCTTGCATTTGTTACTCAAATGATCTCCCTGGTAAACAGTGAATCCGGAGGCTGAGGCAACATAACCTTATTGGCCTCCTAGAGACCTGGTCCTATCCCCTTAAAATACTCTCTTCACTACTTTTACTTGGGGAGTCATTTTCCACTTTTAGCATTGAAAATTTTGAGCATTTTCAATAATGCTTTTCAGTGTAATAAAGGTGGAAAACAACCGAATGCCTTTAAATTGTTTACTTCTAAGTGTTAGATTTTCCATTGATTTTTAACTAGTGATTAGCAAGTATTTATTTCATCAAATACTTATTTATTTAATAGTCAATGTATTAAATTCTGTGTACAAAATAGTGCATTTTTTATATGGTAATAAAAAGTAATTGAAACCTTATTTTTTGCCTGTTAGATACATAGGTATATACAAACTATGCCTATACGCAATATAAATAGAAAAATAGCTTTTATGGTGATGCTTGACAAGTTTTATGGAGTTCTCAAGTGTATCCTAAAAGTTCTAAATTAGGTAATATTTTTAAGGAATGAATCATCAACTTTGGTCAAAGAAGAAACTGAAGCAGGTGAGAAAGTATAGGAGTCAGAGCATTTTTAAGGGGTAATAACATACAAGGAAAACCAAAATTAGAATCCTTCGCTATCCAACATAGGTATAAGGGTCCCTGACTGTGTGAGAAGGGAGTCATAGAGTATAAGCCTTCCATGGGATCTGAACAAGAATTGAAAGTTATAGAATCAGTGACTGAATGCTACTCTTTCTGAGAAATCACTGCCTAAACTCTGTCAAAAGTTTTTGATTCTATCCCTGAAGGTCTTGAAGACTGCGGACCTAGTGTAGTGTGTCAGAGTCTAAATGGATCCCTCTTGTGTAATTTTCTGTATTAAGTGAGCAGAGTTAATCATAGCCAATTATAAAAGATTATAGGTACCAGTGTTGAGGGTATCTAGAGTTATTAAATTTATAAAATATAGGTGTTGTAAGGAGATGGCAGTCTATAGCCACTGAATCTAAAAGGCAGCGTTCAAAGAGGGTGGCTGGTAATATGAACTCTATAAGCAGTTGAAGATAAGCTGAAACTTCAAACTTAAGAAGGATCCAGAAGTCGTGAACACTGTGTTCAAAACCGTGTGTCATTAATTTTTAATATCTTAGAGAAATTTATAATTACATGTGTAATAATGTCCTTAACATAAAATAAGGCATTCCCATATCTTTAACATTTGTTTCATATGAATCCTTGTATATTCACATAAATTTAAAGTAACTAATTTGTTCTAGAGGTTTATAAACAATGCATTTAAAAAATGCATTTTATGTATTCTCAGAAAAGGGTTATTATTACCTGTGTCAATCTTTTTCTCCTTCCTTTCTCCTTGTTCCCTCTCTTTCTTCCTCTCCCCTCTTTTTCTTTCCTCTTTCCTTCTTTCTTTCCTCCTTCCTTTCTTCTTTCTTTCTTTTTTGTTTCTTTCTTATTTTTCTCATGTACAAAATATAAATAACTTATGTTTTCATTTCCTTGTTTTAAGGAAACACCTATCTGAAAAGTAGGTTAATATGCATGGTAGGAATTTAAAGTTTCTTTAAGGCTTGTAATAAAACCACGGCTCCTTTGTAATGCTGAAAATTATATCAGCATTTCTGTGTCATCCTCAGACTCTCTTCCTACATTTATAGCTGTCCAGAGTATCTTCTGGAAGACTATAAAAGGCAAAGAGAATAAAACTCTAAGTCTGCAGAATCTAGCCTTAAGTCTGTTCTTTGTGTCATATCTTTTTGCATTTGAGATATCATTAGGTTAAAGCTTAAACAAAAAATCCTAATCTTCCTCACGGTTCTGAGCTATGGAGCCTTTATCAAGCTTATTGGGGAATTTCTTCATCATAATCAACATCATCACTTTTCTCATCTGCAAAGACGCTGTGTAAAAAATTACCACACATTTGGGAGCTTAAAATAACATACACTTATGATCTCAGTCTTTGTGTCTCAGAAGTCTGGCCATGGCTTAGCTGGGTCTTTTGCTTTCATTTCACAAAATTGCAATCAAGGTATCTTTTGGCCAGATTGCATTATCATCTGGCAGCTCAACTAGGGAAAAATCCACTTCCAAGCTCACTCTGTTGTTGGCAGAATTCATTGCCTTGTGGTTATATAGGACTGAGAGCCCCAGCTTCTTGCTAGCTGTCACCTGGAAGCCATCCTCATTCCCCAGCTCCTGCCATGTGGCCTTCTCTGTAGACAGTTCACAACATAGCAGCGTGCTTCTTAGGCTAGTAGAAGAGCATAAGCAAGTCCACTAGCAAGGCAGAGTATATATAACATAATATAGTCATGAGGGTGAGAGATCCCATCACCTTTGCATATTCAGCTGAGTAGAAGAAAGTCAACATGCTGCATCCACACGCAAGGAGAGAAGACTATACAAGAGCAAGCACACCAGGAGGTGGGGTTCATGGGCCGCCTTAAAGTCTGTCCACCACAGAGTGGGTATGGTTTAACATTCAGAGAGTCTTCAATCTTGGAAAACAAGCAATCAGCATGGCTTCATCCATCACAGCCCAGCTGATCATCCCATCCATTTCACAAAGATCCCCAGAGGTAAGAAATATAGTGCTATAAAATAAAGATGATATTGGAGGGCAACCTGTTAGGTGACTGGTGAGTGATGAAGTTGCCGTTCATCTTGCCATTATTTGTGGTATGAGCTTCTGATTTCTAATCCTAGCCATGATTCAGGGTCTATTAATGATGACAGGCCTAATTCCTCTTTAACTTCTTCCCCAACTTTCAAAATGTAGATGATGATATACATCAATCTTAGAAGGACAGTATGAGCTTTAGCATCTAAGGAATTCAGCCCAATTTTGTATAGAAATACTTTTGAGTAAGAATTCAGCAGAAAGCAGCATAAATCTTTAAGGAGCTGGCACAAAACAGTGTTGGGGAGGAGATAGAGTTCTAATTTAATATAGAGAAGTGAAGGCGAAGGGGTGATTTAATTGCAATCTATAAATATAGGAGAAATCTTTATAAGAAAAAACTATTTTGCATATGCAAAGAAGCCCAAATTAGATTAAATTAAGGAAATAGGGGATTTTGTTTAGCCAACACATTTTTTTAAGGCTTTGAAGAGATTCTACAATCTTCTCTAGGTGTGCTATAAAGCTAAACTTGGCATGTGTTTCACCATGAATTGGAAATGTCCTTGACATTTTTTTGTCTTTTTTTGTATCCTATTTATTAATATACATCACCATAAGTGTAGACTTCCTTTTAAAATAAAGAATTAAGCAATTTCTAGTTCTTTATTCAAGAAAAAATGAGGTGAACTGTTCTGAATTTTGATAATATGAGCCAGTTAGTTTGAAGAGTGGCATCATTCTACCCAAGGGAAATAGCTGAACATAGAAAGGTATAAAGGTACCCTTTGATACACAATTAAGTCTGAATTTGTTTGCATCAGTGGAGCATTTGAATCATGACTATGCTTTAATATAAAATAGATGACTGTAATGAAAAGGTGAGTTGAGCTAAAAACAATTTAGTAAACACAAATAGAAAGGTCTCAGAGAGGGAGAAAACAAGCAAACGGGTTATTACACCAGACTGGTTAGTGAGTGATAAGACTGCTAAATGTCAAATAATGCTTGACATCATAGACTCTAACAAGGAAGGTCACTATGTCCAATCTCACAGTATACGCATGATTCAATTCAATACTCTTGACAAAACTTCACCAATTTTGGGGGAATCATTTCATTGGCTAAAATCTCAACTTTTCCTCAGTTAATTTGTTTCAATGTTGCATGCTGTGAAAGTTCTTATGTTAATACTTATTCTTTTTTATAGCATTATTATTGTTTGTTCTCTGGAGCAGTACATAGGGACTTTTTTTTTTCTTTAACATACATACCCCTTGTGTATGTGAAGATGGCCACCAGGATATTAATTAATATTCTCATTTTTTACTCATTGTCTAGAATTCTTCAACTGCTTAATTTATTAAGCAGCCTTAAGTTCTTTCAGGAGCTTCTTCCCATCCCCAACACCTGTATTCTAGAGAAGAGAGGAGATCATAAGAGCCAAAATCCTTAGCTAGATGTGGATGGAGTGTTGACTTGCCTATGAATTTAACTTCAAAATCAGTTGCTTAATCAGTTCATCACAAAGACACAGACTGGCTCATAAAACAACAGATGAGTGAGCACACAATAAAATCAAAGCTGCAAACGGCCATTAAACACTAAAGATATATTGTAGAGTAGAACTTGCTTAGGTAAGAACTTCCTGCCCAGTGCCATGCCATGATGATTAATGCGTGCATATGTGAACTTTATGAAAAAGATAATGAATTGATTGTGTTCTTAAATGATGCCATTTTAAACCTGTTTGGCTTCCTCTCCTCCCTCGGGAATCAACTGACCACACTCTGTTAGTTAAACAAATGAACATTTAATGTTGGCCATTCTGCCAACCAAGTTGGGGGAAAATGAAATCATTTATCAAGGGAAAAATAAAGAAAAATAATGAAATAGCTTCTGGGAAAAAGGTGAAGACCAGTAGTTATCAAGAAAGGGAGGGCACCACAGATACTGATTAAAGATATAATAGAGGAAGGGCCTTAGGCTTACTTTCATTCTGTGGTTTCTGCCTATTTTGGTATCAGGGAGCCAATTTTAATCTTATCATGAGTATTGTTCCTTAAAGACAACCTTCTTTGGCAACTCTAATTTTAATACTGGCTCCTGTGCACACATCATCTCCTTCTTGGTGGTCATCCAGTTGATTAGAAATGATAGCAAAATAATAAGGGAATCTATAAATGGAAAATACAATTTGAGGGCCATTTGTAATAATAGACCAAAGGCTTCCTTGGTCATATATCTAACATTTAACATCAATCTATCAATCAACTAATATTTATTGTACTCAGTACTATTCTAATAACTGAGGGAAGTAAAAGGAAAATACAGGTAAGGACCTCCATCTTTAGGAGCTTTTATAAAGCTTTAAGAAGAGAAAACGTGCCTAATATATATATTATATTATTTATTATTTTATTAATATTTATGTATTTAATGTTAATATAGTATATATGTATAATACATTTAATACACATGCATATATACATATATACACAAAATTACCTATAATTAGAGTTATAGATTAAGAGAAAGGAGCCATAATTGTTGGATAAAGTATACTGAAAAGTGGTCTTAACAGGCTAAGAAGGAAACCAGTCCTGTTTTTTCTGTATGATTTTATTATTTATGTTATTATTTCTTAAAGCCTTCATGAGTTATACATATATAATATATTCATGTGTTTATAAATATACTATACACACATAATTGATAAAGAGTAACAAATCTTTTCAGCATAAACATATACTGTCAGACGGAGGTTTCCATTCTAGCACAGTCATTATTATACTCACACACTGAGGATGACAAGGAATACCAGGTGAATGGATGGGGAAGGGAATATTGAAAGTTGAGTGCAACTTGAAGGACTTTTTTGGTGGCAGGATGTATCATCTTCAGCTGGCAAAAATGTTAGGTATGGAAATGCCCTTGCAAAGTTTTCTGAGATTTATGATGTACTGAACTCTCATGTGCCAGTCACACATTTCCTGGAAATAATGCAGATTGAATGCCAACCCTAAAGCCAGATTTAGGTACTCTTAACTATTGGACTAATCCATGGTCTTGCCTTTAGGAGCAGTTGGCTATGCGAGGGAGGGAATAAGGCATGGACTGAGCTGGGAGAAGGTGTTTTGCTCTTTACCATGTATAGAAAGAACAGAGGAAGGTTTCAGTATTGTTCAGAGGGAGGCTTTAGTACCGCACTAGTGGGAAAGCATTAACATTAACTAAATTAGTAAAGCCGAAAGAAGTTAGAACTTGGAAAGGATAAAGGACAAAACAAGAGAAAAACAGCAAAACTTTGTCAAGTACAAGACCAAGACCAAAGGTATCCAAACGCATAAAATAAATCTGACTAGGTGATGCTGTACCTCTCTGTCAAAGCTGCCCTAGACTGTTCTCCTGTGTTTCCTTTACGAGCAACCTGCTGGTTCTTACGAGGGTGTGGTACATTTTTTGGAGGAACTAAAGAAAGCCAAATGAATTTTAAAGGACCTATACTTGTTTCTCTGAAGAAAAAAATATATACTAGCCATCTGCTTCTCTTCAAACATACTAATCACACTCATGTAAATTGAGCATAAAAACAATACAAGAGAAAATAATACATTAAAATTATGTATTACAACTACGTTTATAATGAGAAAATACTGGAAACATCTTTATATTCAACAAAAAGGAAAATATCTAAGAAAATGATGGTATAGGCCTGTAATGCAAATCTCAAAATTAGCATATTTAAAGTCCTTGTTATGGTATAAAAAATATTACTGACCTAGCACCAGAAATTTTTTAAATATACATGTTTTCTTCCTTAAACTGTTTCTTAAATGAATAGAGTAATACTTAATACATCATGGCTGTTACAGATGAATATTTTTCTCCCATATAAAATTTGAAATTTCTTGTTGGCAGGGGTAATTTCTTACTCATCTCTCTATCCTTCTTATAAGGCCAACTCTATGTTTGATATACTGGACTAAACTGAAGAGTTGAGAATGCAGGAAATGAAAAGTATAATGTTACAATAGTAGGAATCTTATTTTTACTTCTAGATTTTATTATTTTTTTATCATATTCTGTTAAAAGATATCTGGTTCTATTTCTTTGCTGTTATCTTTACTTGTGTTTACAGCAGAGGTCAAAGGGGGAAGTTTTCTCTAGAGATATAAATGATCCTTTATTGGTTTTTGGATATGGAAGTCACTCAAAGACTGATCAGTTTTTGTTGCCTGGGAAGACCCATTTGACTATTATTTTTACAGCTGCGCTTCTGAGATGGAGTGTGAGAGAAGGAGAGGTGGGTGATAACCAAAAGTACTGGAAAGGTTTTCTAATGGGCAGGAGAAGAATTGAAGAAAGGTAAAGCTTATATTTCTAATCTGAGGTGGACACGTGCGAGCAACACTTACTGATCTGATGATCCTTCCAGGCTTTCCCAGAACCAATTTGTCAAGCTTATCTCCAAGCCTGTTGCCTGATCCAACTCTGTCATATCTTCCTGATCCAAGATGGCTGCGCCATAGCTTCTATAGTCTCCCAGTGGTCACTCCCTCTCTTTTGAGGACTGCCTTGGCTGTCAATGCAAGACTGTTTTTATATCCTCCTTTTCTACTTCTTTGTTTTTTAAATGACTTTAAAGAAATCCAGAGTTCTATCATTTACTTTTATATCCTAATATGCCTTGGATATATATTACCAATACTTAATTCCTCTAGTCTCCAAAGGAAGAAAATGGTTGTTCCTACACAGAAAGTATAGAGGAAACTCCTACTACAGTGTACTGTCATATCAGATAATCATTTAATCACTGACTAAATCTAAGACACTGAGATCAGAGGATTCAAGAACTCTGGGAGACTTTAAAAACCTTTCCAAATTAAGCATTTATTGTTACTTCAATGCTTTCTTGCTACTTAATTTTCCCGAGTCCCATTTTAGGAGAAATTTGCTTCTTTAGCCTTGCACACTTCATCTCAATCAATACACTATTCTCCCTAGAGGTCCCAAATTATTCTTTTCAAATGTCTTTTTTATCTACCCTTGGAAACAACACAAGCAAATGGAGTCTGACTTCCAGCTGTCAAATCTAGTGTTGAGGCAAACCCTGTGAGCGCGAATCACTCCATCTTGCCTTGTTCAATCTGGGTAATGTGGCACAGTCCCAAAACCTCCCCTACCACCAAGAGAGAGAAAGGAGTAAAAGACAGACTGAATAATTTTCAAAAGTTGAAAAATTTGTTTCTTTTTTTTGATTATACAGTATTTGTTCACACATAAACTAGTTCCTAAATAGTGAATCTGCTTATGTTCCCTGGACTTTTTTGGTAAGTCTGGGTTGAGATTTGGAAATAGGATATTTTAAGTGTTCTTAAAACCTTAAAACCTTAAAACCTCAAAAACCTTGTTTTTGTTAAGAATTGTACTCAAACTTCCCTATAATTCCATCCCTGGGAATCCATACCCTGGAAAATGTGGTAACAAGGTTTCTCTGATTATTTAATGGACTAAAACTTCCTGGTTGAGACAGGCTAATAAATATAAGCTATTGATATCACATTGTTGAGTATGATAAAGAAAGGTCTGTTTTCAAGGCAGCATTATTTGGAAATCGTAGGGATCATTATAAATGTGTTACTTATATGTTGGCGTATATGTCGTTTCTGTTCAAAACAAAATTGCTTCCTTTGGAGCCTAATTTCAAGGCAGGTTAATGAATTTTTCACACACACATACACATGCACACACACAGGTGTTATTATTTTATAGTTGAATCTGATAAATCATTTCTCCCTGCTCTGTTTGAGGGTCCAATTTCGTCCCTTTCTTTGTAGCTTCCAGAGGATCCTATACTGTGCAAGATGCAAAACAAACAAACCCCTTCGTTTTTGCCCTGATGATAATTGTAGAGTGGCAGTGATGATGTTGTTGGAAGTTTGTTTTTTTTTTTAAAGATTTTATTTATTTATTTGACACAGAGAGAGAGATGACAAGTAGGAAGAGAGGCAGGCAGAGAGAGAGGGAAGCAGGCTCCCTGCTCAGCAGAGAGCCCAATGTGGGGCTCGATCCCAGGACCCTGAGATCATGACCTGAGCCGAAGGCAGAGGCTTTAACCTGCTGAGCGACCCAGGCGCCCCAATGTTGTTGGAAGTTTTAAAAATGAAAATACCTAACCAGGTCCAGAGACATTTCCCAGATATGTTTCATGTACTTTCCATAGCACATTCAAATTTTTTTAAACAAGATGTAAAACAAGGATAGTAACTCTTTATTTTCCATCCTCCACTCCCAAATCCTCAGACTCCCATCAAAGTGCACCTTGAGCTCCACCTCCCACATTGTGTTCCCCACTGGTGCCAATTTTCCAGCTAACTCCATTTCCCCTTTGTAAACGCTCGATGTGCTGACCTATTTAAAAATATAACTCAGGTGCTTGGTGAACCATGATGCCTGCCAGCTCTTCAGATAAAGAGGATCCACTTATTAATCTGCTCTGTCTCCATCTGCCCGCTCAATTGGGATTGACTGCTTGCTGTCCAGACTGATACCAGGGAAATCTGATTGAGGACAAGAATCTCTTTGTACGTTTCCCCCACTGATACGGCACAACAGGTCTGTTGCAGCCAGGGAGTTAAGCTGATGTGACATGATGTCAGATGGCCTGCCATTGTACGTCAGAAATTAAAAAGAAAATATTCTTTCAAACTGGAATTCTTTATGTGATTTTTATTTCCTTGGGCTTTGAGCAGATTGAGTATTGAATTGCTTGACTGGAGCCCATGGATAATTTAATACCTGCAACATTCGTCCCTGGGTGAATTTCAGCCACATTTGACTTGTTCAGCATGGCATCTCCGTTCTAACCATTTCATGGAACTCTTGTAAATATTGATTGATGAAATCCCAAAGAAATACTTTTTCTAGCTCTGATTCTGAAATGCTCCAGAAGGGAAGACTTGATCTCTGTTTTCATCCTTCCTACTCCATATCTAGTGGTGTGAGAAGTAAATAAAGATTTGGGACCTTCTTTTATCCTTCTCAAGTTAAATAAAAATTAAAATAAATAAATAAAAATAACAAGTAAGCAAGAATAGCAAACAAATAAACTCAAACTGTATCAGTGGAATCAAATTTTATTATTTTGGGGGAAGCTTTTTGAGTCCCCCAATTTGAGGTATTGGCTACATAAAGTTAACTTTCCAGAAGAATATAAGCATAGTATATGTATATATGGTTCTTAAGCACTAAATGGTTAGCATCTCATGCACATAGTATTCAGATTTTAGTTTGTGGTTCTGCTTTTGTTGAAAAGATTGGGTAGAACTAGCCTTAGGTCACATCTAGAATCAAAAATGAATGGCTTATAAAATTCCCCAAAATCATTTATTAATAAAAAATTAGTTAAGAGTTAAAGACCTTACAGGAATTCACATTTGGTAACAAGAAACAAAATATTATCACTTTCTTAATACTCAGCTTTTACTCTTTAGTCAAGACTAATCATTTGTTAATTCGTGCAAGCCCCAGTGCTTAAAAATTCACATGTGAATGAAATATGTGGCTGATCCTTATTCTTTATTATAAATTAAACAGTATGAAGTATAAATACTATTGGAGAAAATAAAATCTCATTCATTCAATGTAAATAACACTGAATAAATTAATAAATTGACTGGCTTCTCTTTGATATTCACGATGAGAGTGTATATGTGTATTAATGTGTGTATGTGAACACATAAAGTATTTGAAGCACTGGAGAGAAAAAGAACTTGGTTTAACAGATAAAAAAGAGTAACTTGCTACAACAAAAGTTTTTGGGTTTTTTTAAAGACTTTATTTATTTGAGAGAAAAAGTACAAGGAGGTGGAGGGGCAGAGTGAGAGGGAAAAGCAGACTCCCCACTAAGCAGCGAGCCCAGTGTGCCCCAGGACCCTGAGATCATGACCTGAGCTGAAGACAGATGCTCAAATGACTGAGCCACCCAGGTGCCCCCCAAAATTTTTTTTAAAAATCAAGAAATTCTCTTAATTCTCTTAAATTCTTAATAGTAAGAAGTCTATTATAGGTTATTTCCTTAAGTTAACCTAGTGAAATTTCTTTGCTATAATCATTTTAGACAAAAATATAAGAGGAAAAATAAATCCACAATAAGATTAGTGAGAGAAAACAATTCTGTTTTTCTGTTTTGTTTTTTATTAAGGTATAATTAACATATTAGTTTCAGGTGTACTATGTAATAATTTGATATTTGTATACATATTTGATCATTTGCAAAATGATCACAATTAAGTCCAGTTAACATCTATCACCATACATAGTTACAAAATTTTTTTCTTGTGTTGAGGACTTTTAAGATCCACTCCTATAGCTCCTTTCAAATATACAGTACAGTATTAACTATAGTTATCATGTTTGGCATTATATTCCCATGACTTACTCATATTATAACTAGATATTTGTACTTTTTGACCATCTTCACCCACTTTCCCCCACCCCCACCCTAGGTAACCAGCAATCTGTATTTTACATCCATAAGCTTGGTTTTTTTACTTTGTTTCATTATCATTTTGTTTTTTTAGATTCCACATAGGAGATTATACAGTATTTGTCGGTTTGCATCTGGCTTATTTCATGCTTAGCCTAATGTCCTTGAGGGCCATCCATGTTGTTGTAAATGGCAAGATATTTTTATGGATGAATAATATTCTATTGTGTATATGTACCACAATTTCTTTATCCATTCATTTATCAATGAAAACTTAGGGTGTTTCTATATATTGGTTATTGTAAATAATGCTGCAATGAACACGGGGGACGCAGATATCTTTTTGATTGCATGTTTTCATTGTCTTCAAATATTCCAGAAGCAGGATTGCTGGATCATATGGTAGTTCTATTTTTCGTTTTTTTAAGGAAACTCCATACTGTTTTCCATAGTGGCTGCTCCAATTTACATTCCCAACAACAGTACTCAAGGGTTTCTTTTATTCTGTATCCTTGCCAACACTTGTATTTTTGTCTCTTTGATAATAGCCTTTATAACAGGTATGAGGTGATATTTCATGTGGTTTTGACTTGCATTTCTCTGTTTTAATCTTACCATATTGACTGAAAATTTACTCGGATATTGAGTTTTCCTTATCTCCATGGATCCATTTCCATTTTTCTCTAATCTAAAGTAGAAAAGAGAGTCCATTCAAATGCATATTCTTTATACTAAGCAAGAATTGGATCATGCATTCTTGGACCTTTTCTGGATGAATTAAATGGAACAGAGAAAACATGGAAGAAAATTATCCTTACAGTGATACCTAAAGTCATGTACCCAAGGTCCATTCCAAGTATTCAGCTTTTCGTTTGTCCAGGACCTGAGTCAACAGAGAATTCCCAGTGAAAACATTATCAGTCCCCAGCTGAGAAAAAAAAAATTACAAAAACAAGGACAGAGAGAAGTCATTTCACTGGAATCATGGAATTCTATAAGTTCTTCAGAAAAGCAAAGAGGTCTATGACCAGGAAAGAGCATACAGAATGTTCTAGAACAGAACTATTCATGTTAAAAACCATGAAAATGCACAAAAATCTGTAAGACACAAAAAAATCTACTTGTATTTTGTAGGATGGAATTAAAATATTATATGCTGTTGGGGAACTCTTGATTTCAGCTTAGGTCATGATCTTAAGGACTTGAGATCTGAGATGGAACCCCAAGTCTGGCTCTGTGCTCAGTGGGGAGTCTGCTTGAGATTCTTTGTCTCCCTCTCCCCCCCTCCCCACTGCACTCTCTCTCTAAAAACTGAATGAATAAATCTTAAAAAAGATATATGATATGATACTAATTATAGCATCCAAAAGTCAAAAACTTCATCTGTTTCATCTTAAATGTCACACAAAATTATGCACCTTGATACTCAATAAGAATCAAAGAGTGGCACGAAAGACTTGACATAGCAAGTTTCTTTTTGAAGGCAGGAACATACCAGTTTAAGCCAGGTAAATGAAACATAATTTTTAAAATAGATCTAGAGAAAAGTTTATTTCCCAGACTCCCAAGAAGTGGAGCCACTGAAAACAAGTAAATGTTATTTTCTAGAGAAGGAGTGGTAGAGAGAAAAATGAGAAAATAAAGGTTGTTCATTATTAATTTGCCATTTGTTTCAAGAAAAATGTTTGCAGGCAAAGTTGCTTGTATCTTAAACTGAATATTTTTCTCATCCACATTGTAATAGTCTTTTTTTTTTTTAATTATGTTTCCTTCTTATCAAAAGCTTTCTTGAAGCCAATCAAGGTGGGAGGCCAGAAAGTTGATAAGGAGGCAACTCATGGAAGATATAAAACAATTCATTTCAAAGAGTGGAGACTATTTCCTATCAATATTTGCAATATGAGTGATTATTTAGCAATCCCTCTTCCTCTTTTCCTCTTTCTTATCCCTCACATGCTCTGTAGTAGAAAACTTTGACCTTGCTAAGGGAAATAATAACATAACATATCTGCACCATCCGTGTGATTAATACCGCCCTCTGAAAGGAGCACCTCAACTGGCAAAATACAACTAAAATGCATGAACACACTGAGGAACTCTTTGCCTTGTTCACCTTCTTTCTAAATAATTCATCAGTTTAATGATAATGACATTCAAATATCATAATTACAGCCGACTCTTTAAAAAACATCAATTCCAGGGCCAAAAATGGAGTAACCAGCCCCCAGTTCTTTTCTCACCATTAGCTGTTAATGCCAAAATATGATCTTTATTCATTTCACTGACATAATATAAAACCAATGTAGATTTCCCATTTTTCATAAAATTTTCATCTGCACTATTAGTTTCACTGATAGCAGACTGCAAAATGTTGTTAAGCTACAAGATGGAAGACACTGCGAAAACCTCAGCATGTTAAGAAGCCATAAAATTTTATTCAGTTCATTTACTGCTACAGTCCAGTAACCCTATAGTAAGAGTGTGCTATTTTTATTGTGTATTTATTTAAAGGTTGAATATTTTGTTCCCCGGACCAGACATCTAACTGAGTTAATCTGGACTCCTAATACACTGTGTTGTATTCTACTGTGGGGTTTGACATCTCCGTGAAAGTGTTTTTGTATTTGGGTTGTTGGGGAAGAGATGATAACAGAATATTGCAAACAAAAGCTTAGCTATGGATAAGGGGTCATTTGTGCTTGAAATCCGACCACCAGTGTTTGGGTCTCACGTGATGCTAAGGAGGAAGATTTGCTTGGCCCTCCTCTTCTTCCATCTTATGTGTCTTCCAAAGCAAATCTCAGGGCCGAGTGCGATGAAGCACGATTTGATAGACCTGGCAGTTGGCCAGAGGTGCGAAACTGCTCGCAAATCCTGCAGAAGGTAGCCACATTTTGCATTTATTGTTTTGCTACTCTGTCTCAGCAGTTTGACAGTAATAGGTAAGATCTTTTTCAAATGACATGATGTAAAACCTGTTTTAGGTCTACTCATGAAACCATAGCCATCGAAAGCTAGCTTGTCTGTTTTCATACCAAGTTATATCATATATTATATCGTATCATATCATATTATATGAAAGTTGCAGCATGAAGACCAGGATGCTATGCATACAGGTTTTGCCAATATATGGAATGTATCTCAATATCCTGGACTTCTCTAACCACAGACCAACGACAGTTACACCAGTGGTAACTCCACTATGAAAAAAAAAATCATCAAGTAAAGCACAAAGGAGAGTAAAAGGCGCAATTGTTCTTACTGGTCTCTCAATTAGGACCGGTGTGTTGGTTGCACCAGGCTTAGCAAACTCCCAGGAAACCCTGGAATCTTCAGTTAGGCCCCAGAAGGAACTGTTTCCTACTCAGTCCCAATTAAAGGCCACATGGAAACTCCAGGTGCAGTCAACAGATAAACTAGCAACAAAAACTACAATGGCAAATAGAGCAGACAAATGATCTACAACATCCATAATATATTCTCACTGTGTCTGTGACTTGTTAGGAACCTAGAAGACAAGCCTGTCCTTACTTGGTCCCCTCATCTATAATACAGGTTGATAAGAGAACCTATGCCAGTTGCAGTGTTTTCTCTTGAAAGTGCAAAATATGGGGTTGATAAAAGCAAAGTGTGCATTTTTAAAGGCACATGAGAGAGAGATTTAAATCACCTGAGATAGTCTGTATTTATTCATTCCAAAGAGGTACAAAGGCTCTGTCTGGGTAGCATTAAAGAGTAAAGGTTCAAAAGGAATATGTGAGAGTCCCCAGGAGACTGGAAACATAAGAATGAATTAAAATGAGATAGAGAAAGTGTCCCAAAATAGCCAAATAATGACTATTTCTAGTTACCATCTTGTTAGCATCGATTGTGGAATATTTGAGGGCCTGGGAGAATCAATGTATATGGTAAACAATCACCTCCTAAACTGAAATGTCAGAGATACAATACAGAATAATGAATATAAAATCTGGACAAAACTAATGACCAAACAAGATAAACAAATTAAAGCAGATAAGCCACGAAAGGTGAGTGACTAACGATTCAGTTAGGCATAATCCCAGTGAAAATCTGTCCATTTGAACAGCCTTTGCTACATGGTATCAACACAGGCTGACAGCTGAGCCCCACATGCCTCCCTTTAGCTTCTGAGATATGAAATCTGGGCTATGGATGTGAGATGCTGGAGCCAGGTACTCAGGCAGTGGTGGGAAAAGCCATTTTCAGATTTTACGATCTCATGATCCTCCATCTATCATTCCCGGAGACAAAAGGTTATGTTTTTCACTTACTGTGCACCTGGTGCAGAGGTCTTACACTCAGACTCCCCCTAAAAATGGTTTCCAAACAGGTTTTTTTCTTTTTCTTTACTCTTTTTTGTTTGTTGTTTTGTTTTTGGTTTGCTTTACATTTTTTTTTAAAAGGATGCTAGAAGTCTTAGACATATCTCTCCATTCTCCGTAACTTGGTGCACCTAGCCATTTTTCTATTTTGAATTGATCTGTGAACCCCTCTCTGCAGCTAAATGAGTCAGCAGAGATGGGGTATTGATGGATCTCATTGGACGTGGGTCAACATTGTTCTGAAATAAAAGGAGCCAGCATGCTTTTTTGGGTATAGTCCATCACAGAAAAGGTTGGGCTTGCAGACATCAGCCATTTAGCAACTCCTTATGTCCCAAAAGAGCATTATCAGACAAAACTGAGATATTGACACAGTCTAGTCTCTACAGTGTCTTCCCATTTCCCCATTCTTTCCCCTGCAGGTGTCTTGGTGCCTTCTGTCCTTAACCTGTAACTTCCATTGTCCTTTTCCTCCCCACCCTGTGCCTTCCTCCACTGTTATCACCACTCCACTTGACCTTTCTCTCTTTATTCTGCTCTCTTCAAAACTGACCAGTCGAGGGTCTCATTTCATAAGAGATTTCTATTAAATAAGTGTTGTCATAGTCATAGAAAAGACCTCATATTAATTGAAAACGTGTGGATAATAACTTGAGAGCATTTTTTTTCCTTAAGGATATTTGCTTTAAGTAAGATTTTCTCCCTTATACAGCTATAGCTATAAGCAAATTACAATATATATTTATATACATATATGTCTTAGATGTAGATACAAACAAATTCGTATCTAACGGTGGAAATTTCAGACACAATGGTATGCAAGTGGCAGAAATGTACTTAGATCAGAGATGCTTATCTGCACACCATGTGGGGAAGTATCTTCTGCATACAAGTAGATCTTGCCCAACTTGATGTTTTGTGAACTTTTAGTCTCACTTTTTTTTTTAAATAAAGGTGCCTAGGGGTAACAAAGGAGTGAGACTTTTCCTCAGTATTCTCAGCAGCAAGAAGCATTAAATTATAACATTTAGACACAAATAAAATATATCATTTCTCATATTCTAGGTTGGCACTGTTCTAGGAATTTCATCATCAGATGCGATTTTGCAATCTTTTGTATTTGGTTATGAAATTGTCTCTAATAGCTAGGCAGAGAACCATCTTTTATCTTGTTATTTATGTGCATCTGCTGGGTGTTATATATATATATATAGGATGGGGATCATCTAATTAGAAAAAGGGGTGCAAAATTTGTCCTTCACTTTACCTGATGTGATCAATGACACCACCTTGGCTGTAGGAGGCATTCAAGTCAGCCTCAACTCATCTGCCATTGCTGTGGATAATAGATTCGGTGCATAATTCCTCCTTACAGGTCAAAGTGCAGTCTGTACAACCACTGATAGTCTCTTGTACCTACATTAACTTGGGCCAAGTACTAAGGTCAATATAGAGCCCTAGGAAGAAAGCCATCCTACTTTTTAAGGTAGACTCTAATGGTTTGATCTTTGTTTGACTGGTTGGGAACAAGAACTTGGAGATATGGTGGAGGGTCAAATATTGTAGATTGACACTATCCTCCTGCTTGGGGTCCTGTTGGATTCCTTAGGTAAATGCTTTATGACATGAACTGAACAGATTTGTCAGATTATTCAAAATGGTTGGTGGAGTGGCCAGAAGTGGCCTTCTGATGGAAACATTTTTCAGAAGCCAAGTTGGTATAAAAATAAAGGGTACCTTATCCAAGGGAGATTTATTTTCTCCCTGGGTCTCACATATTTCTGCAGGTATAATGAGTAAGCACACTGATTACCTCCATTCTGGATTATCTTTTTGAGGATGTCTATATAGTGAACTGTTTTGGAAGGCAGAGCTGGTATCTCCCTCCAGAACAAAGAACGAGTTTTCCTATTGCCTTGGGAGGAAAAGATAGTGTCTCCCTCTCAAGCAAAGGGCAGTCATGCTTTCTCCTGCCCAGTATAGTAAAGATAATGTCTCCCTCTGGGGCTAAGGGCAGACTTGCTTAATGTCCATTATAAAAGACTTGGCTTCCCTAAGCTAAAGCTTTTCCTCCAAAAATGTGACACACTGCATGTGTAGAGGCTCTTGGCCCTCTTTGCATGACCCTATGGGAAATGAGACTTAAGGAACCATCACAAGAATTGTTGATACTTCCAATGCTGCTATTTCTGTGAACAATACAATCTTTTGTCTCTGATGCAGGAGTGACATGTCTTCTGCCCATATCCTTAAAGGTACAGCAGGCTACCTTGTTAGCTTGCAAATCTGGTTAAATCACATCTCCTTTACAGTGCTTGACAGCCCCCGATGGGGTAGAATAGGACCACCTTCTTCCCACAAAGCTCAGTCATTTTGAGGATTGATTATTACTATTTCTAATTTGCTGTGGCTTCTATACATGCACGCAAGAGAAATTCATTCTGGATATAATTGTAGAGACCATCCCTCATCCTACAAATAAGAACAAGTGAGGCTCTGGTGTGTTTACTTAAAGTATTTATTTAGTGGCAGAATTAGATCGGGTGCTCACTTTTTCTTATCTCCCGTTTGATACTCTTCCCAGTGTATTTCATTAACTATAATAAAACTGAAACTCTAAAGTCTACTTTAGTCTCATACAGATATCTGATAATTTTTTAATGAAAAGTTTACACTTGACTGTAAAAATGGTGAAAGATTATTGCCTATCCTGTATCATGAGAAAGTAATGGGTTTACTTACATCTTCGGTTGGCATGGGCCTCAGGCTGGATCTAGCAGCGATTTTCTGATCTTGGATGAAAACACTTTTGACAAGGCACATTTTCCTCCTGGCTAGCTGCAGCAACATTTGCAAATGCTCTGAAGTATTTGTTGGGCCTTAAAAATGTCATGTGCATGGACAACAGGAATTAGCACTTTCTGTATTCATCCAAAATATAAGATTAGTTTCAGCCATCCCTTATACTCATGGGGAAATCTTCCTTGAAGTGACAATAATTTAACCTCATTTTTCATTTTCTTTTGAGCCTCTACACTCTTATCTCTGAAAGCCAATAGCTTATTTTATGTTTTCTTCTCTTGGTTACGGTACTCTTCAGAGTAGGCTATTCGTATGTATGTACGTGTAACAGCCCACCTCCAAATCTCAGAGTCTTACAACAAATTTTATTTCTTGCTCATTTTACATTTCCACCACAAAGTCTTCGGAAGGTTTTGTCCTGTTTTATCCTCATTCTGGGACCCTGGCTGATGGAGCCTCCACCACCCCGAACATTGTAAATTGTCCTGGCATCGGCTCTTCAAACATTTGTCTTGAAGTCATGTGGCCACAGCTCACATTTTACCTGCCAAAGTGTGTTCCAAGGTCACCCCCAGCTCAAGGAGAACGGGAAGCACGACATGGGCCAGTGCCACGGAGAAGCAGAGCCCTGGGGCCAGCAGCCCTAATGATAACCACACTTACGTGGACTTGGCCCCCGATGATGTTTGCTCATCGTTTCCACTGAATGCCCTCTCTACTTTCAGAGCTTCAACTCCTATTTGGGCTATCCGCATTACTTACGGTAAGGACCTTTTTCCTGGCTCCAAAATGTTTCTGTGTGATTGCAGTGAGGATTTATTGCATGACGCCGTTGTGCAAGAGAAGTTTGGATAAAGATTTTTAAAACAGTGAAGTCAGGGGTGAATGGAAAGTTAGAAAGAGGACTACAGAAAAGAACGGGGAAAGGGTGATAGTAAAGGAGATATAGAGAAAAAAAGGAATTAAAAAGAGGAAAGGGAATGAAAAGAAGGAAAAGGAAAGAAAGAGAAAGGCTTTGAGGAGAGGAAATGTTGAAAGGAAAGAAAGCCAGTGGGAAATGAATACTGAGAGCAAAACTTGCACATTTCAACATGCTTAGAACTCCCTGGGAAAAAAAGGTATGAAAACCTATAAGACATTATTTAAATCTTATGATGTTGTGCCCCAGGGCTGAAACCAAGTCCTGGGCTCATCATCTCTAGTTCCCTGCTGACTTAAAGAGAAAAAAATATTTTTTAAAGTGGCAATAGAACAAAAGTTCTGAATCTCAAAGCAACTAATGAAAACACACACATAAACTCTTCAGATTTCTCCTCTTCCCTAGGGCTCATTTTTTCTTAGAAGGAAAAAAATGTGAGAACCCAGCTGAGATCTGAATTTTCTCCCCAACTCTAAAGAAAAAGAGGTAGAACATTGCTGGCCCCAAACTTCAAATACCAGGAGACAAAAATGACACTTCAATAAATGGAAGAATTCTTGAATATATTTTTGGGGGTTGCAGTTTTCTTCTCTATTCATCCTCTGTATCCCTCAGATAGGTAACTTTTTAGGTGTGTGTGCCTGTGTATGTGAGAGAGAGAGACGGAGACAGACAGACAGAGACAGAAATTGAGGGCATTTGTGGCTTCTGGAAGCCTGCTCAGACAAACCCATGCCAAATTAGCCACAGTAGGAGTATTTACACCATGGAAATCAGCAATGTCGCAAACACAAATCAGGATGATTGGTTTGTTTTCCAGAAAATTGGTTGCTCTATTACCAGCACACCCCTAGAAGAGACAGCCTATTAGATAAAAAGAAAGGAGGGGGTAGAAAAAGAGCATATCTGAAGAAAGAGAAAAGAGGGAGGGGAAATCTAAGAAGGAGAAAGAAAAAGGAGTGGATTTAGATTTAGGAGGAGAATTTTAAGAAGTTGAGCTGTCCTAAATTCTATCCCATTAAAGTCTTCCTATTTTTATAAGTAAAGGGGTTTTGTTTGTTCTGAAAGTTTTAGAGTCTTCACTTTTTTTTTCTTTTTTAACAAGTAATAGGCAAGTGACCATGAAAAAATGAAAACATGCTTTTATGAGAAGCAGACCCAGTCCTCTGCAGGTACAGGTAGTCTGGAAGGGTGAAAATCAGGCAGATCCACTCTGCTCTGGATACAGGTTCCTGGTCTGACTGAGTTCTAGAAGCTTTACTTCTTCCACCTGAGAGACAAACAGATTGCCCCCCCTCACTCTGCTTTCAGAAACAATGGAACACAAGTTCACTGCTGTTCTTAGAGCCCCATGGAAGCTTCTATTCTTTAAGGATTTGATCTTTGTATTTAAAATGCAAAAATCTCTTACTCATTAACACTTTAAACATTTGTATCTAAGTTTGAATCACCAGCTAATTTTTTTTTTTGATAGGGAAAAGAGGATGGAAACATCTAAATGCCAAATTGACTCATTTTATTTTCTTTCCCCTAAGACATTCAGATCCCTCCATTTATAAATATCACGCAATAACAAAAGAAATGGAAATGCATGTAAACCCATAGGAAGCTGTTGATTTTAGTATTCAAATTACATGAGTAAAAAAGAAAGAAATTGTAGGTTCTTGTTTTGTTTTGTTCTATTTTGTTTTTTCTTCAAAGGGGCTGAGGAATTAGGGATGGGGAGTGGGCTAGACTTCTCAAGAAAGTGTATGTTTTCCAAAATCTCTCCTGACTTGGACTCACTGAGGTTCCAGTCTAAAGGACACTCCCCCCCAAAGAGGAATTAGCAGGGGGAAAAAGCCTGAAAATTCCTACAGCTGGAGCCAGAAGACTTCCAGAGTTTCCAAATGCCAAGGTTGTCTCTCCACTTTGGAGAACAAGGAGTCATATGCTCCGGGACCGAGCTCCTGAATTGGGCTGTGTTCCCAGACTGAGAGGGGAGCACAAAGGAGGCCAGAACACTGTAGTTGACCGTTTGAATTGGAACAAAAGGATCAGCACCCATGCCCACGGATTCAAAGGAGAGGATATCAAATCTCCAAACCAAAGAAAGCTCCTCCCTTAGGAAAGGAAGCCACACCAAACCCTCATTTTAACCCTCGTATTTTGGGCTCTCACAGAATGAGAAGTCAGAGAAATTTGTGTATTGCTACCAAAAAGTCTGGGGTCAGAGCCACAGCTTTTCAGTTGCAATGATTTAGAATCACATGAAAGGACCTTGAAGGTCCTATTTCTTTGCCTCTAGGCTGGGCGGGTAAGCTTCAAAACAAACAAACAAACAAAAGGATAGATGTTATAACTTCCTCTGCTAGCCCATATCGATGTTTAATGACTTCCATATACTTGTTTACATTTTCTATCTTGTTTTCTTTTTATTGTGGAAGCACAGTGCTCAGGTTTTCTTTGTTACTGTTTGGAGAGGTTCGCCCCGTACATTGTTTCATTTTATTTTTTCAGTGAGGTACTTAGAGGAGGTGGTAACTCACACAAAGCCTGGTGTGATAGTGGACTATAATAATACTAAGCAATCCAACCTGAACCTTTGCTCCCGGCAAGCTATTTGGATTGTTTTGATGGTCTTGTGCTCATTCTAAGGTTGGTTGCTACCCTGTACATCGACACACGCACACGCACGCTCGCACGCACCCGTGCCACCCGTCCAGTCTCCCTTTGTGTCACCTCCTCCATTTAAGCCATGCGAACCAACATGTTTTCTCTCAGTCGTCTACAAAGGCCCTCCTCAGACCCCCATTTCATATCCAAGCCCCTTTCCCCAGCTATTCTGCCTTCCTCTGAACCCTCCTGGAGTATGTTCTCTTCTTAAACTAATTGGCCACCTATACTCTGCCTTGAGATACAATTTAATTCGGTCTCTATGGAGGTCTTATTGCCTTATTTTCTTATTTATTTCTATTATGAGAACCTCAGTAACTGTACACCACAGCATATTCATCTGTGGTGCCTAACCTAGCTCTATGTATATAGTGAGTCTGTAACAAACAGTTGATGAAAGAATGAAAGAATCCATTCATCACTCACATAATCAAGTCTTTAACTAAGCGGCAGAGGGTGACTATTTCAAAGATATAATTATTGTCTTTCACACAGTCTTTTGTGGAGAGAGTTTACAATCTCCGTGTCATCAGGGAAGCATTTCTCCCACTTGATTACTTATTTTGAGTGAATTTTACATCATTTCTTCAGGTCTTCTGCTCAGATTAGAACATTTCAATTGGCACCTCGATTTCCACACCTATTAGGCTCTTCCTTAGTGCTTGATATTGCGTATACAGAGAAAAGTGGGAAAGTCTTTGCCATCAACAAACTCATGTTGTACTGTAGAGGATAAGACATAAATTATCATAGTCCTACAAAAAAGGCATGTAAAATGCACTTTTGGGAACGGAAAAAGGGACACTCTTCAGGGTATGCCTCACAAAGGAAAAGGGGAAGACTCTGAGAGAAAGGGTTAATCATTTATTTTACGTTCTTTCCTTACATATACATGGCATGAATATATAATAAATATATTATTTAATGAAAGAAGTCTTGACTGGTGGTTATGCAATTTTAATTTTTCAAATATGTAGCCTAATATATAAAAAGTGAGAGCATCCTGATTAGACTAGGAGAAAGGGATTTATTCCCTTTCCCTTCCTCTTTTTAGCCTTGATCTGCAAAGGGATCTAGAAGCACACTTTAAAAACCATTAATCAAACAAAGACTTAAGAGTGGACGTCTCAAAATTCTATTACATCATGAAGACTGAGTGTTTGAACTTAGAGCATGTCCATGAAATATATCACTTGGAAAATAAAATCCTCCCCTCAGTTATTATGAGACTAAAATAACGTTTAAAAATTAATAAAATATATGGAGAAAATCCCTTTGATCATTAGAAAATAGAGGGATGAATCTCATAATCCCAAGAGGTGATATAAAGTAAATAGTGAGTATATAATTACTTTGAATAAGATATTTGCAGCTAATAACACTACAATGGATCATCAAGGAACAGCTCCATAAGAACAGTCCTCCAAACATTGAATTTGATGCCAAGAATAACAATCATTTCCCGAAACAGGGGTATGACAGAGTCATAGTCCATGACTCAATGAACCAGGTAGCCAAACTGGACACATTTTCTATGCTTCTGATTGCTCAGAAATTGACAAATTACTATGACCTTGGGTAGAAACAGAGCCGCAGTTTTTTACCCCAAACTGCTATCTTCAGTTTGACATGAATTTTAAATGAAGTTGCCTTTTCCTGTTAAATGGAAAAGTCACACATTAGTTTCAGTTCTTGTCCTCACAAATCCCTCTCTGGGTCCCTTCCAGAGTTTTGGATGAAAACTCCAAGTTGGATTGGGTGTGTACACAGTTTATGAGGTTCCAAATGAATGAGAGTTGGCTGTGTCCTTTCTTCAAACTGAAATTAATTATATACATCAAAAGGTGGTGTGTGTTTGAGATTTTGTCCCATTATCTTGTAATTAATAACTCAGGGAAAAAGGCATCAGGATGTCAGTCTGAAACTGAAACTTACTAGGAACAACTGCCTGTTTTATATTCTCTGGGTTGTGTGGGGTTAAAAACAGTAACAACCTATATGAACTCTTGAAAAAAAGAAACAGAGTAGCCTAGAAGAGCCTAGTTCTCCCTAGTACAAAGTGCCCAAAGGCTCAGGGAAGTGAAAGAAGTTGGGCTTTTTTTCTGTTTTGTTTGTTTTTGTGTTTTTCCCTTTGGGCCATCTGCAAGTGAACCAGTCTAAGTTGGTTTAATCAATCAATAGGAATTTGCAATTCTATACTAAGTTCAGTGAGAGATAGTAAAAGACTATAAAATCCAAAGAGGTATTCTGTGAAATTGAAGCATCCAAGAGGCAGGCTCCAACTGATCCTTTGATCCAGCTCTTAGGCATGTCCTCAAGGGCTAGACACCAAAGATGTCACCACTTCCACTACTCCAACACTAACTACCAGGGAGGAAAGCTTATTCTGCTTAGCAATTATAATATAGATCTTTAGAATTATAGTGCTAAGTGATGAAGGTCTACAGGTCATCTATAATATGAGGGAAAAAAAAAAACCTTTTTCAGGTAACTCAGAAAAATTTGCTCAAATATCGTGTTTCTTTGCCTTGTGTAAAATAACATCAACTCATTGGTGTAGAAGAGGAAAAATGTTTTCTCTACATTTCTAGATTCTTTTGACTGTTCAATTAATTAAATTGACATAAGACACATTAACAGGAGAAAAACAAATGTGATTACAAATATACAGGAGCCAAATAAAAATATAAGACCTGAAGACAAGCCGGTTCATTTGAGGCTGAGCTAGGGAATAGAACAGTAGCCTGGGGCGTCGAAGGGGAAGATGGCAATCCAATATAGGGCAAGTCAAAAGGCAACAAGAAGAGCAGATATTTGATAGTTAGATGTTTGCCCTGCCAGACAGATGGGTCACTCAGAGATAAAGTTTATCTCTGATAATAGCTCTTATTCTGGGAAGGATACCAGTGTAGCTTCTAGGTAGTGAAGGGAGGGCCTGCAGTCTCGATTGCCTTCAGCTCAAGCTAGCCCGTATACCAAGTGACACATTTTGGGGAGACCTGTTTTGAATCCCTTCAGGAGGATATAGCCTTGAACTGGTTATTAACTTCTCATTTAAAAAGTCATCTTATCCCAGCAAGTATATGAATTCCACTAGAGGCAAGACAATATCTTCCACTTTGAATTTCCCACTGTCTTAGGCACAGTGCGTGTGTTTTTTTAATTTTAATTTTTATTTTTTATAAAAAGAAAGTTAATGCCTTGGAATGCCTGTGAGAGTTTTACAGAGAAAAACTGAAAGTGTGAAACAGGGTCTGGAAATCACAATAACACATCTAACCAAGCCCACACCTATTGTGTGCTTTTATTATCAATGATTGCTTTAGACTCTGCGGGCCACTTTTATCTGAAAAAGAGGTGGTAAAAGCAGTGTTTTTATATCCCTTACAGTATATGTTTACTTGAGAAATTCTTTAAAAAATTGGACTGATATAAAAATACATCTTTTGAAAGTTTAAGACATTCAGTAATCAGTCTATTTCTATTTGGACTTTCAGACCAAAAACCTCTGAATAGCTATCTCAGTACAATGTGTATTTTACACATTGATTTTGTTAATTTCCTCCTTTAGAAAAGATTTGGTTAGCTTGTCGCTGTTGTCTTTTTATTTTAATATTCTATTATTAGCTAAATCATCAAGGAAAATCTGAGTGCATGAGAAAACTGGAGATGTATTCATTTTAATCAAAGTCTAAATAACTTGTAAGTCTAGGAAAATAATACATACACACACACACACATATACACAACTTAAGATTTTTACATAGAATTATTCATACATGTAGGATGCCATGTGTGTTGTCTTTGAGTGGTGAAAAGAAGAACCAGCCTTTGGAAGTTTTGTTGTCTCATTCCAGTGCTTGTACTCATTAGTCTCGAGACCTTGGACAACATCTCTCTCTGGGAAAATATCTCTCTCTAGGACATATAGGAGACCAGTTGGCTAGCTAACCATACTCACACCAGTATTCAGTGTAAGTGTAGGTATATCTGTATGAATGACCCAGTTTCTGAAATCACACTTAACGAAGAACAGATTTTGACTGAATATACTATTGTTACCTGATTTGACTGCAAAATCCTAGGCTTACTACTTATTTTCATATCATTTCCTTCAGAACTAGAAGAATAACCTTTTTTTTCCCTTTGACTCTTGGCATGACTGTTGGCGACAAGCCATTGCTGAAGTGCTTGAGTAAATAGAGAAGAAGAGATTTCTTAAACAAGTGAATTATTTAAATCTGCATATGCAATGAGACTTGTTAGGCAAAATTTCTGCTCAGTAAGACCCCCCCAGGCTCTTAAGAAGATATTTGATATGTAATTTCCTAAACTGCTTACTGTAGTTTTTGCATCTTATTGTTTATTTTGCACGAAATTGTATTGTCAGTAGGAAGGTTCCCAGAGAGAGTTTTGATTGAAATATGCTTGGATGAGCATTAGGCTTTATTTTTGTGTTTGTGCATGTAATAATATTAAATCTTCAAGTTATTGCAAGTTGGCTATTTGCCAAGATTTGAATCAAAATGGTTCCTTTTCCTTTTTTGTGTTTTTATTATGTTTGGTTCCTATAAATAATGCACATTTTCTCCTTAGTTAAGCAAAAAAGATGTAAAAGTAGATGAAATGTATTTAATTAGTAAGCAGAAGCATTTCTAACATATACCTGCTCTCTATCTGAGGTAAGAAAGGGTCCCCTAACTTCCTTTGTCCTTACAGCTTCAGCCTCATTTGTTTTTGGTTTTACCTTTCCAGTCAATGGCTCTTGGCCTCAAAGCCAACTTATTTTGGGCCAAAGGAGAGCTTACACAGGCCCTGCATATTCAAGTCAATAGGTAAGCAGGTACCAAGCACAGGCAAGGGGTCCAGAATTGTCTTTGTCACTATAGTGAAGCCAAAAGACATATGACCCTGCTCTTCCTGTTATAGTGAATGGAAAGTGCTTTCACACATGAGACCGGTTTTCAAATGCGACTGGCTGATAACAGTTGTAAAACCTATCGTACATAAGGTGAGAGATCAACTAGAGAACTTCCAACACACACACTCACACTCACACACATTCATACTCAACAAACACACGGAAACATAAAAAAACATAAAACAAAACATAAAAAATTTTCACTCACAGAAAAATGAGATATTCCAAATATCCTGACTTTTTCTGCTCCTCAACTTTTTTTTTTCTCCTTGCCTATCCTTTGATTTCCCTCCTTTTTCTCTCTGTATCTCCATCTCTGTTTCTCTGTGCTTTTCTCTCTATCTCTTCTTTTTCTTCACATAGGAAATTTTTCAAAAGCAATTGTTTCTTAAGATTCCAACTAGTCTGGTGCCTTTTTTTTTTTTTTTTTTTACCTAGTTTCTTGATAAGAAGTGTATTTTTTTAAAAAGATTTTTATTTATTTGTCAGAGAGAAAGAGAACACAAGTAGGCAAAGCAGCATGCAGAGGCAGAGAGAGAGAGAGAGAGAGAGAGAGAGAGAAGCAGGCTCCTCACTGAGCAAGGATCCTGATGCAGGACGTGATCCCAGGACCTTGGGATCATGACCTGAGCTGAAGGCAGCCACTTAACTGCCTGAGCCACCCAGGAGTCCTTGATAAGAAGTGAATTTTAAATGACATCCTGTGTATCCTACAAAAAGCTAATATGATAAAATACAGTCCCTGGTGAGATTATTCTCCAGATGGTCTTAATTTAAGCCTGAACACTTGGAGCCCATTTTTGTAACTGTGCAGGGAAAATACAAGGAAGAAGGTGGAGAAAAGCATTTTTTGTCTTGCAAAGAGTTTGATTTCAAGTCAAGCTCAATTCTGGCATTCTCAGCTACTCTCTTCTCTGGTAATCTCTCTATATGCCTCCCTTTGATTTGGTAATCTGTAGCTCATAATAAAACGTGTAGGCACTTAACTAGTCTACGGTGTGTCATGTATCTTAGTCTTGACCCAACCCACCCCTACAATTGATTATATATTCTCTGGAAAAGGAGAGGTACTGTGGCCTGTTTGAGTCATGACGAGGCCACATTTAGGAGCTTTCTAAAAACTCACAAATGTTTTCTGAGTGATTTGAGTTATTAGTTCACTGATGTCCTAAATTATGAAGGTTTTTATAATATGAGTAATGTAGGAACAAATGTGCTAAGCCAAAGATCCTTCATCCTCTGCTCTAGAATCCCAAGTAGACAATTTCTTTTTTTTCTCCCCAAATTTGTTTATTTTAATTTTTCAGTGTTACAAGATTGATTGTTCATGCACCACACCCAGTGCTCCATGCAGTACGTGCCCTCCTCAATACCCACCACCAGGCTCGCCCAACCCCCCACCCCCTCCCCTCCAAAACCCTCAGTTTGTTGCTCAGAGTCCACAGTCTCTCCTGGTTCAACACCCCCTCCGATTTCCCCCCATTCACCCTTCCCTTCCTTCTCACGATGCCCTCCATGATTTTCTTTATACTCCACACGTAAGTGAGACCATAAGATGATTGACTGTCTCCGCTTGACTTATTTCACTCCGCATAATCTCTTCTAGTCCTGTCCATGTTGATACAAAAGTTGGATATTCATCCTTTCTGATGGAGTAGACAATTTCTAAAGAAACAAGAAGCTCCCTTCTCTCTGTTCTTTTGCCATAATTTACAATACAATGGCTTCTTTGCTCCTCCAGGAGCCCATAAAAAATAGTAACCTGCTTCACTTTAGCATGATCCTCCAGCCCCTCACCTGGCATTTCCTCTCTGGGAGTAGGTCAGTTCCCTGGATGTCTTTCAACAAGAAAAGATACTTAAAGAGAAACCTTCTGCTCTGTAGGGACTGGAGAGTTTTAAAAATCATTTGAAGCGAAGTACACACTCAGTTTGTTGCTGGAATGAAAATACTAAGAAACGGAATGAATTGTGATATAATTTGAATGTTGTGCTTATTAGCTTTAGGTTTGGGTTACTCCTGATAAGGCTCTTCCCATTACCCTGGTAATTGAACACCGGCTCCAGTAATAAAGGTGCAAGGTTCTTGTCATCCAATAACAAGCCAGCAGGAAATTAAGCACTTGGCAACAATGATGTACCTTGGAAAGTCCGAGTTTTCTATTTTGGGGGTCAGCCTGATTTTTCCAGGGATTAGGAGTCCATAGAAAATAATTTTTATTTTGTGTTTTTCTTTCACTCTGAGTTTTAAGACTGCTCGAATGAGCCGTTCCAATGTTCTCATCTCCCGATCCCTCATTACTTTGAGCCAAAGATTTATTGTTCCCTACTTTGGAGGGTGTTGCTTGTATGCAATTATGCTGGCTTAATTGTAGTTCATTCTTCCCCATATATTGTTGTGTGACCTCGTGCTCACTTTATTGTGGGCTGTCACTGTCAGGCCTAATCCCTGGAAAGATGTAAGTACATCAGAATTCATTACAAAAAGAAAGAAAAACTCCAGTTGGGGTAGAAGAAAGCTCACAAACGAGGAGGCAGCTTAACCTGCTGCTACTGCCTTTAGAGACAGAAAACACAAACCCGGGATAAAATGGTCCCCAGTGCAGCCCTAATCCAGGTCTGTGACCCAGTTGTCACCAGTGTCAAGTTCTATCATGGAAGAGACTGAAGTTAAGCTAAGACTAAGCGAGAAAAAAATGGTAATGCGTGTGTCTTCCTGCAGTCTCGCCTCCTTTTCTGTGCTTTTGTTTCTGGACTTGCTCTCACACCATCCACCTTTGCCCTTTGTCTCATTACACCCCACACTCTGCCACTGCCAACTCCCTGCATTGGAGGCTTTTATTCTAGCTCTTTGTCCATGACATCAAAATCGGATTTCAGGGAAGCATCAGAAACTCATTCACTCTTAGGTGATTACCTGACTCCACAATGTGGGGTGGACCCCAGGTGGAACTTCCTTGAACATAAATTAGAGTTACCCAGAGGGCTTGTTGAAACTGTTGTTGGGCTCACACCCAGGGTTCCTTTTTTTTTTTTTTTTTAAGATTTTATTTATTTATTTGAGATAGGGACAGTGAGAGAGAGCATGAGAAGGGAGAAGGTCAGAGGGAGAAGCAGACTCCCCGTGGAGCTGGGAGCCTGATGTGGGACTCGATCCCAGGACTCTGGGATCACGACCTGAGCCAAAGGCACCTGCTTAACCAGCTGAGCCACCCAGGCGCCCACACCCCAGGGTTTCTCATTCAGCAGTCATGAGATGGGGACTGAGGATTTGCACCAAATTCTGAGGTCTTGCTGACACCACTGGCCTGGGGGCCACACTTTGAGAACTGCTGAACTAGTGATCTACCTGCTGTCTTCAAAGGTTAGCTTAATCCAAACACGAAGCCCAGTGGGAGCACAGTGACCTCACAGCAGGGCCTCGGTCAAGCCTGGTCTTTCCTGGCTTCCTGGCTTGTAATAAAGTTGTAACCTTGCCATGCTGGAGAATGGCTCTCTGATAACCTCATTCACAACCTTGAAATGACTTCTGAGAGCTTGCTGCTCCTCCTAGGAATATCTGTGTTTCCAAAGGAAGTGACAGTGGTGGGTCCTGATAGAGGAAAAGAATGAAGGTCTTGGGGTACAATTTAGTGACAGAAGAAGATAGGAAATATTTCTCGGCAGAGAAGACCTGAGAAGTACCTTCTTGTCCTGAGCCTAAGTTGTCATAGAGACGCCTAGACTCTTCACCCTACTGTCCCATCACAGAGGAGGATAGACACATATCTCTCTGCTTCAGGAAAGGATTGGGGTCTATCTTGGGAGATTGTGCCATTTAAAATGTTACATGATTGTCTCTCATTTGGATAGATGAATAGATAACACTTTTTAAAAATATAAACTGATGTTTTGAATTTTTTACCCTTGCATAAAACTGGATTTCATGGTCTGTTTATTCTATTGGCCTTCTCTTGTAATCTTGAAGCTTAGATTTACTTCTAATCTGTGTGCCCGTGTTCTTCTTGCATTTGCATGAGCAAATTGCTGCACAGACTCCTCAAATCTTTTGTGTGTCTCTGCTCTTACCTTCTCCCTTCCGAGTTTATGTTTGTGCTGTTTTCCCCATCATTTCAGGTATAGTTAAACTACATTGGTCCATTGGACTTGTCCATTTTGTTATTAAACTACTGGTGTTCCTGGACATGTAATCAAGATAAGGAGAAATTAAGGACATAGGGCATTGTGATCTGATTTTTAGAGAAGACCGAAGGCCTTGGTATCTCCATCCTTCAAACTTACATTTCTTAACTAGTATCTGGAATTCCAGTGCGCAATTTATAACTTCTATGGACAGGTAACAAGAAAGCCTCGCCTAGTATTTGGCATGTAGAAGGTATTCAATACATGACTGAATAATGCATAAATGAATGGATTTATTTATCCCAAGGCTTCCATTCAAAAGAAATTGCTTGGCCTTCTCAGACTGCTGGCACCTGAATGAGGTTTCACTCACATGTCAATGTGATGAAGGCTCTAAGAATCAGTTTTGATATGCAATGGTTCCTTGAGGGGGATCCAAGGTAGGAGGAGTGGGAAAAGACAGGTACTCAAAAGGCACACTTTCAGATCTCAGAATTTGCCCTCAGGCCTATGTCTCCTGTGGTCCCCAGCTGTCATGATCTTGCTCAGGTTTCTGCCTCCTCTGACTTGAACCTGAAACTATGCCAGTTAGCCCTCCAGCACCTGTATGTGGATGCTGAGTATATGATCGCCAAAACACTGATTAAATGCTAACTAGAAATTATATATGTGAAATTTCATAGCCTAGCGTCTCGTCCAGAAGGAGGCACTCGATACACACTTGATTCATTTGAATCAAGTCACTGTCTTCCGGGGATTGTTTCAAATCCAGTTTTTACCTGGCTTTGTGTTTGTTAATACTTCTAGTTCCAATTTAATTTGTGATCTACTCAGGGGAAATTCCCAGGATTCAGCCTGAAGACGAGATTAGGGTAAAGCAGGAGGGAGCGGAAGGTGGAGGCATAATGTGATGAAGACCAGCTACTTTAACCACCCAGAAGGCTGCCAGACTTCACTGATGGACAAAGGAAAAGCAGATACAGATGCTGTGCGAGGCTCATAAATAGGACGTGGGCTGTGAGAACTTCTGCTTCAACGTCCAGAAGCTTCAGTGCAGAGACGACGCTTACCCTATGTCGTTCTCAAACACTAAAGATCTATGATGTACCTTCTCAGCTCATTGCTCTGTCTCCTTTCCACCCAATATATCATCATATGAGCTCGAGTCCCACTCAGACTCATTACTTTAAGCATCAAGCAAGCACGGGGAGAGTTCTACTCTCCCCTTTCCTCCTGCTCTAAGTTGTCAGACTCCAATGTTTCTATACCACAACCAACTTTATTCTTCTCTCAGATGGATCATGCTCCCTTTCAGCTTACCAGTAACAGCTCAGGTATTTCCTCTCAGACAACGTTTCATGATATAATACCTCTACTTCCTTTTTATTCTTTTCTCCTTCATCTGTTAAAACTCTTTCCCACTTAGCATGGTATATTTTCTCACTCTATGTTTTTCCTCATTAACTTTTTTATTCTCATCTTTATTCTTGCAATCATGATTCAAACAATAGGATAATCATTGTTTGAGATTTCAAAGTGTGGTTAGTGACATACCTGTTTTAAGGCAAGGACAAATGATTTGAAGTGGCAATTAGGAATAATCAAGAACCACTGCCAATAACATATAAACCTTTGGAAAGACTCCTAAGTCCCCTTCAAAATATCTGTAAAATCATCACCTATTTTTTTTCACTTTCCTATAATTAAAAAGGCTTGCCTCAGTATTAGCTTAAAATATAGATAACAAACATTTATTATTATAAGGTATTTGAATTTTAGCATTTTTTTGTTCTGTTGAATTACTGGCACTGTAAAGGTGTTGTATTTTATATTATATAATTTTATTTTACGTTGTTTCATTTTGAACATATAGCCTAATGAGTTAACTAGGCATTGGAATACTCTCCCAGAAATCTCAGTCACTATAATATTGCCCCAATGGAGAAATAGAAAAGATTTTCAAACAACTGATTTATAGAGAAAATTTCAGAAAATAATCTATTAATAGTTGTATTCTGCTGAGCAGATAGAGCTAATTTTCTTCATATCCCTTTTGCCCTGATATGATTGCCAAAAGATTTTTTTTTCTTAAAAATAAGAATATATTTTATGGTATAGGTATATTAATGGCTTAGGACAAGTTAAATATTAAAAAGATACAATAAACATAAATAAATTATTGAGCAAGAAATGTCTTTGACTTCTTAGTTGCCAAAGATAAACTTATAGTTAGAATTCCTCATGCACCTAGAAACAGGGAAGACAGATTCAGCATGAGCAATGGGTATTCAAATGTATTAAAGAAAACTGAAAACAGATTTTGAAATTTAACAGACAAGGTAGCTTGGAATAAATAATATGGTATCTGTGTCTCAAAATGAAGTCCTCAGAATAGTTGCATAAATAGCATTCACCAGGTCCTTATCATCCTGAGGTTATATGTTCCCAGAAACTGGTGGGAAAAGTAAAAACACTTTTGGATGGAAGTTTTAAAGGCTAGTAAATAGTAAACACAGTTCAACACATTTGTCTTTTCCTCATTTGAGGTGAATGGTAACGTGTCTGCCTTGATCCTAAAGAAGAGTCTCCAACTGACCTATGTTGTATATTTTGTCAAGTAGAAAATCAACTTTGATTGGAGGTTTGCTTGTTATTGCGGTGGAAACTTGCATATCCTGACTAACAAAAATGCTCATTTAAAATATAGATTTTGGGGACACTTGGGTGGCTCAGTCAGTTCAGCAGCTGCCGTCAACTCAGGTTATGAACCTGGGGTCCTGGAATTGAGACCCACATCAGGCTCCCAGCTCAGTGGGGAGTTTGCTTCTCCCTCTGCTTACGACTTCCTGTTTATGCTCTTTCCTCTCTGACAAAAAAATAAATAAAATATTTAAAAAATAAAATAAAATATAGATTTTGGGGGGGTGAACAAATAAAGAAAATATGTATTTTGGGGCCCTATACCAATCCTCTTGAATAAGAATTTGGAGCCAGTAAAGCCTAGAATTCTCAATTTTTTAGCAAAATCCTCAAATGTTAACCTTCCTAAATTTTTAGAACTATGGGTGTATAGAACTGTTAGTTTAAAAAAAAATCCATATGAAATGTATGTCAGGTTCAAATGATGAAAAGTCTTACATGCTAGACTCGGAACTTTGGCTTCCATCTTGAGGACAGTAGAAAAACTGCATATAATTGAGTGTTCATGAGGTTCTACAGGAGAGAGCTTAAGTGCAAAAATAAAAATAAAACAAAACAAAAAAAAAATAAAACAAAAAACATATTTTGAAGCTATTGCCAGAATCCAGGGTAGAATGTCACTAAGGCAGATGTTCTAACTCATTCCTTGATTATGAAGGTTTGAACCCAGAATAGCTTCTTACGTACACCTACATGTTAGAGATATGTCATGTAGGGAGGATAACTTACCTGGGAATTAGATTGAAAAGTTAAGGTATAAACTGAAAAACAAAATCTCATATGGTGAAATCTATTGTAAATTGCTTAAGTAACCAATCACCAGAACCTGAGATCTTAGATACTGAGAAGTATTGGACGACTTTTATTTTTGGCTCTGTTTTTAGGCTGAGGACTGAAATTATTTACTATAGTAGAGGCCATGTTGCTGGGATAAATAAAGGAATAGATGAGAGAGAGACTTGGCGGGGGTGATAAAAATATCTTGGTTTATATGTTTCTATGCTTTGGGTTGTCCAAATATGTAGAAGGAAACTACAGTAAATTAATTGTAAAATTAGTTATTCCACTGTATCTGTAATGCACATCAAGCATAAGTATGTGTACCTTATAATAAATCTCTTCCTTCTTTCTAAACTCTCTTCTCTGAAATTCTGTTCAGTTTGAGTGAAGCAATCCACTCTATCTCATCCCTACTACCACTATCACATTAACATTTGACTCAGGCTTGGCCAATTAGGGTATTCCATTTCCTTTCCACAATGATGGGTTCAGAACGGACATAGAACCCAAATGGGATCACCATGAGTCATGCTCCTGACTTTACTAAAGCCATCAAGAGAGGAATCTCCTTCACTACAGTGTTGGTGACATATTTCCCTTTTTTCCTAATGTGGTTTCTTTTTTTGCTGTATTTACATATTCTGTTCCCCTGGAAGGGAGAGAGTATGACACAGAAGAAAATCATCTCAGGAAGAAAGAGGAACGAAAAAAGCCTTAGATTCTAGGAAGAGGACAGGAAATAAGTACAATGTCCTTGCTTTCTACCCCTCAAATGAGATTTGAATGAGAGAGGAAGTCCTTTTAAAAATTTCATGAAATCTGAGGGGAAAATCCCAAACAGAGAAGGCTTGCATCCTGCCTCCCACTTACAACTGGTGGAAGGGACTGATTGACGCAGTGCTTGGAACCAGCACTGGGTGGACTAAGCAAGAGTACAATGGAAGAACGTCTCATACAAGGGAGCTCTCCCGGGACTGTGTATGTTTACACCCCCAGGCTTTGCATAATGTAGAGTAAACCTTGGTGAGTGACAGAAGGGAGCTGGGAATTCAGAGCCAACAGCCTTGGTCAAGCAGACAAGGGACATCCCTGCCAAGGCCAAGGAAGGTAGCATACAAACCAGCCACCTGTACCCATCTCCATAAGGATTCATGAGTTTTCCCTACATCCAGTTACCGTTTCGGGTAAGAGAAAATAGTCCAATTTCTGAGTTGAGAGAAATGTTCGAATCTCAAATTCGATTGAATGTTTTTTGAAACATCTTGAAATACTCCAAAATACACACTTGTGAAGTGGCAGAGACAGTGTTTTAGTTTTTTGACCTTAATTTTTTTTATTTGAGTATACTTGACACACAATTTTATATTCGTTTCGGGTGTACAACGTAATGATTCAACACCTCTATACATTGTACTGTGCTCACCACAAGTGTAGCTACCATCTGTCAACACACAGCACTCTTACAATATTACAATATTGACTAGAGGCTGTATTTTTAATAGGTGTGTGTAGGGTGGGAGGAAGCGCCACCTTCAGCATTAACAAACTCCAGAACAGAACTAGAGTAATATACACAACATTCTTTTGTTTCTTTGCATCTCTGAGAGTATGTCATGTCTACCCTCCCATCTCTGAGAGTATGTCATGTCTATAACCTAGGATGCTAGTGTCTTCCTTTGCTCTCATGTAGTAATATTGCCTGAGAATGAAGACCATGGAGAAGTGATCAGGGGATGGAGAAAACAGACGGGATCCCATTGACATCTTTACCAAACTGAGGGTATATCTGCCATTGGACTGCTCACGTTCATGAAATAACACATTCATTGTTTCATTCCAAGCCATTTTGAAATGTACTGCAACTTATTATAAAGGCAGTATAACTCCTCAGTAGCTGGGTAACTCAGCATATTACTTATCTTTTTGAGACTCAGTTTTCTTATCTGTGGAAACATCTCACAGTATTTTTAACATGATAATTTAAACAAGATAACTGATGCAAATAATCTAGCATATAACCTAACTTGATTTGTAGTAGTTTTATTATGATTAATGATATTCTTGCTCATTTCCCAAGACATGTTTTCTGAAAGATATAATGTTCCTTGCATTCTTCTGCGAAATATACATAACTTTTAGAAATACCCATTGTTGGGGCACCCAGGTGGCTCAGTGGGTTAAAGCCTCTGTTTTCAGCTCAGGTCATGATCTCAGGGTCCTGGGATCGAGCCCCGCATCGGGCTGTCTGCTCAGCAGGGAGCCTTCTTCCCCCTCTTTCTCTGCCTGCCTCTCTGCCTACTTGTGATCTCTCTCTCTCTCTCTGTCAAGTAAATAAATAAAATCTTTAAAAAAAAAAGAAAGAAAGAAATACCCATTGTTTATTTTCTCCTGTAAGTAACTATTTGGTTGGTAAAGATCTGGCTAAAATGCTATTTTTTTTTCCTATCTTTTTTTCCTATCTTTTAGGTCAACAAAACTTTCTGGTTACCATTCCTGGGTTGTTCCTCTTGGCTAAAAAGACATTCCTGTTTTCTTGAGAGTTCAGTGTTTTTCCATATCACTGAAATCTGAAGTACAGAAAAAAACAGTTCAAATCTCTCTCTCTCTCTCTTTTTTTTTTTGGCTTCTCACTGCAGTAAAACATAATTTGGCTGAAATAATGAGATTCAATTGCTCATAAGTAAACTACAGCTTAAACAATGACAGTTGGGCAGTATTTGTTGTCAAGTCTCCTGTTTCATAGGCAAGCTTTGTTACTGACTCATTTTGATATATTTTCTACAGATTAAGAATTTGGGCAAGGGGGCCAAGAAAATAAACTGCCAAAGTGCTAAATGGAATTCTTATGAAGTGCAAACTCTTGTACGTTAAATTCTGATTTCCTTTTCAAGTACTTCTCAACCTTAATTTACTGACACTAACTATCAAATATTTTTTGTATCATTTATTTTCCAGTTATCCAGGTCCTAGGCTCAAACATTTTGATCGGCATAAATTCCAATTAAGTCTGATTATGTTTCTTTGGAAGAGTTAATTAAATTATTCTTTTTAGTGTTCTGGAAGGCAAATGCTAAGCCATGTGGATTGCAAATGACCTTTAGAACACTTAGAGATTTGCATGCATGTGACACACTGGTTTACTGACATTCCCCATCCCTGCCCTCTTTGAGACATAGAAAGAGCAAGTAGATTTCACTCAAGTGACACTTCTAAGTGAGTAGAGATCGTTTTCATTACCTCCAGTCTCCTTTTGTGAACCCATTTCTATATTTTTAAATGTCCTGATAATCTTGTCACTTGCTAGCCATTCTTCCGGAGTGGTTATAAAAGTTAGAATTGAGAATCCTTTCTGTAACATCTTTCTAGGAAAAAAACAAAACAAAAGCTGTTAATTTGGTTAGGTAAGCAGGGATTAAGAGCCAAAAAGCTATTTATGGTTGGCGAACGTGTATCTGGGTCTTTGGAGTCCTTCCTTGCCTCCCTGAAAGGGCGAACAGACCTTGCTTCTGTTTCTTATTGATGTTCATGGGCTTCCTCAGGGCTGGTGGTTAGTGGTGGGTGAGATTTTACTTCAGGAAAATGCTGGCCTTCATAGACAAAAGAACCGGACATGTTTGCAGGAAGATGGAGAGAGTGAGGACATCCCTGTGGTACGTGACCAGTGTCCACTCTCTGTGACCCCTGATGTTGGCCCCTGCAGACTTCCACCAAGGCAAAGATTAACTGACTTTTCCTCCAGTCTCTCACAATTCAACTCTTTTCTGAGTGAAATCTAACTAGTGTTAGCTAATTCGTGTTGCCAACGAATTCCTTCTATGATAAAGTAAAATATATATTTTTATTCAGATAATAATAGATGCTACTCTTCAAAGTAGAACACATTTTATCTTTTCAACTTAACCTTCTTTGACTACTCAGTGTAAAGTGATCACCCTCCCTCTGTGAACCTCTGTAAAGGCTTATTATGTCCCATATTTCTTACATGCTGCTTCATATTGTTACTTAGTATTTTTGTGAATGAAAGAGACTATGTCACTATTTTTTTTTTTATCAAATCAGAACTTACACCTTCAAATGATTATTGTCCCTTGGGCAATTATATAATTATTTTAATGATGCTGCTATAGCTCAGAGGCTGTTTGAACTCTTCTTTTGGAATTTTCTTCAAAGCCTGTAGCACTTTTTTTAAGACCTTGATAGTGGTAAATCTTCATCTCTTACAGATGGATTCAATTTTTGGAAATAGCTAAAAGTCACTCTGAGCCAAGTTTAGTGAATAAGATGCATGATCAAGCTGGGTAATGCAGTTTTTGGTTAAAAACAAGATCTGATTATAACCTAATGAGACATATGTACTTTTTTGTTTATACACTGACACTCAGAGGGTTTCCTAGACAGATGTCTGAATGACCCATGGCATTTTTCTTTAAGTAGTTGGCCAGCCTTTGATGATGACTAGACTCACACTGCACACTCAAAAACTGTAACCTAAACACCTCATTTATAGATGAACTGAGGCCGAGCGAAGTGGACTAACTTGCTCAAATTCGTAAGAAGAAGAAAAACAATGTCTGACAATTGCAATAGTCCAATAACGGAATAAGGTATCTTTGAAGGAGATGAATGGTTACTCCTGAGTGTATTGATCAAATTGGAAGGATGGATTATTTATGCTGCAATATATCAGGCAAGTTTTTTATTTTTTAGAACTAATGGGAATGTTAGGACTTTGGGATGGAACTTGTGTAGCTCCCAACCTATTCTCTACATACAAATCATGGAGCTGGCATCTAGCTCCAAGAGTTGTCTTGAGTGGAGAAAAATCTCATTCAGACTCATCAAACCTCAACTTTAGAAGGAACCAGGGAGTTTATTTGGCTCAACTACTCACCTGGGGGTTGATCTGCTACAGTATCGATCACATTCATACTTTGTTTATTGTAAACATTCTAGGGATGAACAGCACCACAATATATTGAGACGTCCACCTACAGCTCCTTTTATTAAAATTTTCTTTTTTCCATTAAGCTCAACGTTGTTCTTATGTCTGATGGCTCTCTGACCGTCAGGTACATTCAGAATAAATCTAATCACTCTTCTTTATATTTGAAGAAAATCATCAAAAACTCCCTAAGTCTTCTTAAAGTTGAGTTCACTATTATCCTCAAACATCATTCATTAAGTAATTTCAAAACCTTATTCCCATATGAGTGGCTTTTATAACTTGAAATTCTTTTAGGAATTTGAAACATTAAAATTATTATGGCCTTCTTTGGAGCAAAAAACAGTGTCTCCATTTGTCTCCAGAAATATGCAGACTGACTCTGAAATTGGATTGGATTTTCCTTAAATGGGAATCATATCCTCTATCAATGCAGAGCGTTCCAAAATGACCTAAAGAATGGAAATCTTTTTGAGAATTTCACCTCATATTTCGGGGCTTTGTGTTCAGTAATATGAAGGCCAACTGAATCCTGACTCTGGCCTCTATTTCATAATATTTTCTTTGGATTCATAGTGCCTCCTTTCCCAAACACTGTATTACTTTCAAATGGCTTCATACTTCTAAAAATCTTTCACTTACAATTCCATTTGATTCCATTGCCTAAGAAAGTCAAGTGATATTACCTTTTTCTTTTTTTTTCTTTATGGGTAAACTATCTAAGGGTTGAGAAAGTGGAAGCCAGCTATCAGGGGTTGAATAAATTTGTGTTATTATACATGTTGTTTAGTAGATACTACTTTAAAAAAGGAAAGCAAAAGATACAGTACATTTAAATTAAAGAGGTTTTTAAAACATATTTTAAAATTCTTGTTCTCAGAACTTTGTTTTGATACTGCATTAGGAATCTGAGAATGGAATACCATTATGCAGAACCTGGTTTGAAAAAGCTATTCTAAAAACAATTTAGCTGTATGTCCTATATAGCAGTATTATTCTTTTTATTGGTTTTATTAATTTTATTTTTATTGATTTATTGATTGCTCTGAAATTTTAAAGTTATCTTTACATCAAATCAACCTATAGGAATTACTTAGCCACACTGTTATCTCCCCTCTAGAAGAAGGGTTTGAGAATTAGCTCTGTTTTAGCCTTTTATTGTCATAGATTGATGCTCTGTAATCTGCGTTTGACTGGCTGGAGATAACTTTTTTCTTTTTTTTTTTTTTTTAAAGATTTTATTTATTTATTTGACAGAGATCACAAGTAGGCAGAGAGGCAGGCAGAGAGAGAGGGGGAAGCAGGCTCCCTGCTGAGCAGAGAGCCTGATGCGGGGCTCGATCCCAGTACCCCGAGATCATGACCTGAGCCAAAGGCAGAGGCTTTAACCCACTGAGCCCAGGCGCCCCTGGAGATAACTTTTTTCAAAGGCACAACTTTTCATTTTTCCACAAAGTTATTTATATATCTATTGACAGATTTAGATAATAAATCTTTACACAAAGTGGCCTGTGTAAACTCTAGTGAGTTTTTCTGAAGAACAACATTTACTCTGAGATAGGTATGATACAAAAGAGTGAGCAATGTAAAGGTCTGGCAGAAGTACAGAAAATATGAAGCATTTTATTAATTCTTTTTGGATTTTTTAAAAAACTAACATTTGATGTATTATTCGTTTCAGGAGTACAGGTCTGTGATTCATCAGTCTTATATAATACCCAGTACTCACCATAACACATACCCTCTCCAATGTCCATCACCCAGTTACCCTACATTTTAAAAATGCAAAGGGATAAAGGGAGAAGTTGTTTAACTTATTTTGTTTATTGTCTTATTCCCATTCATCTGCTTATTAGCTCCCTGTGTATTCATTTCTATGAACACATTGACTAGGAAAAGAAGGATGGTAATAGCTATGTCTTCTCATGCATGCTAAAATTTCATATTCAGCTATTGAAAAATACTTTATTTCTGATGATACTGTATCATGTCTCTCAAGAGAAATAGGTCCATAAAATTTTTGGCTAAAAATTTTTTTCATATTCTTGTAGAGATCCTATTTCCATGAAAATCCCTGGCATTTAACAAAACCTCAAAGTATATATTGCCCATGCCACCCCTTGACAATTCCGATATTGATTATTTCACCAAATTCTGCAATTCCATCCTGTTATTTGGGCCTGTGATGATTAACTGTATGTGTCAATTTGGGTGACTGGCTATCTGGACAGATATCTGGTCAAATATTATTCTGGATGTTTCCCTAAGGGCATTTTAGTAATATATTTATATTTAAATCTGTGGACTCTGAGTAAAGCAAATTGCCCTTCATAATGTGGGTGGGTCTCATCTAATCAGCTGAAGGTCTACTCAAACCTGAGGAAGAGGAAATTCTATAGCAGACTACTTTTGGACTTCATCTGCAACACTGACTCTTCCTGGTTCTATAGGAGACTGTTTTTGGACTCAAAATGCAACTTTTCTTGAGTGTTTGGCCAGACAGCCTCCTCCATCAGATTTTAGTTTTATCAGGTTTCCACAATTACATAAGCCAATTCCTTAAATTGAACCAATCCTCTGGATTCTGTTTTTCTAGAAAACCCTAATACAGGGCCATCCGAACTGTAGTGCCCAACCCAGGCCTCCTCTCAGAAACAGACCTTTTATCCTCATTTGTTCCTTCTACTGACTCAAAGTAATCCATACTGGGATAGATTATAATAAAAGTTAACTCTTGATATCAAGTTTAACGTGTTACCATTCTCAATAGTATTTTTATTATGAAGTTCTTTGTGGGGAAGGCTAAGCCCCGTAGAAAAGTCATGGAGCAATGACAGGGCTGATGGGATGCACGCTCTGGGGTCTCTTTTTGTTTATTTGTTTGTTTTAAATATACTTTATATTTTTAGAGCAGTTGTAAGTTAACAGCAATATTGAGCAGAAAGATACAGAGATTTCCCATATATTCCCTGCCCCCACACATACATAGCCACTCTCATTATCAACATCTCTGACCTGAGTGGGATATTTGTTACAATTCATACCTTGACATGTCACCCAAAGACCATAGTTTATATTAGGGTTTATCTTGGTGTTGTACATTGTACAGGTTTGGATAAATGTATAATGACATATATCCACCATTATAGTATCACGCAGCATAGTTTCACTGCCCTAAATTCCTCTGTGCTATTTATTCATTTCTCCCTCCCTGACAACCTCTGTCAAACAATGATCTTTTTACTGTCTCGATGGTTTTGCTTCTTCCCGAATGTCATATAGTTGGATTCGCACAGTATGTAGCCTTTTCAGATTGGCTTCTTTTACTTAGCAATATGCACTTGAGGTTTCTTTATGCTTTTTTATGGCTGATAGCTCATTTCCTTTCAGCACTAAATAATATTCCACTGTCTGAATGTACCACAGCTTATTTTTATTTCTCCATTTACCTTACTGAAGGGCATCTTGGTGGCCTCCAAGTTTTGGCTATTAGGACTACAGGTGCTATAAACATCTGTGTGCAGGTTTTATGTGAATAAGTTTTCAACTTTTAGAGGCAAATACTAAGGAGCATCATTGCCAGATCATATGGTAAGAGTATACTTAGTTCTATAAGAAACTATCAGACTGGGGGCGGCTGGGTGGCTCAATCTGTTGAGCATCTGCCTTCGGCTCAGGTCATGATACCAGGGTTCTGGGATCTAGTCCCACATTGGGCTCCCTGCTCAGCGGGGAGTCTGCTTCTCCCTCTCCCTGTACCCCTCCTACCCGCTTGTGCTCTTTCTCTCTCTCAAATAAGTAAATAATGTCTTACTAAAAAAGAAGAAGCTGCCTAAGCGGCTGTCCCATTTTGCATTCCCAACAGCAAAAAAATGAGAGCTCCTGTTGCCTTGCCAGTATTGGGTGGCGTTAGTGTTCCGGACTTTGATGATTCTAATAGATGCATAGCAGTATCTCGTTGTTTTCATTTGCATTTTCCTGGTGACAATGTAGACTGTCTTTTTACATGCTCATTTGCCAATTTTGCTCATTTGTGTATCTTCTTTGATAAAGTGTCTGTTAATGACTTTGGCCTATTTCTTAATAGGGTTGTTTGTTTTCTTATTACTGAGTTTTTAGAGTTATCCAATATAAATATATATTGGATAATATATACTGCATTGGATAATATATGCTCATATTGGATAATATAAGCATAATATAAGATAAATATATATCGGATAATATATATATTATCCTTTATCAGATATGTCTTTTGCAAATATTTTAACCCAGTTGGTGTCTTGACTTTTTGATGTTGCACAGTGTCAGTCCTTCAGTTTTGTTCTTGTCTTTCAATACCATGTTGGCCAAGGTCTGTTTTTAAATCATACTTTATAGACCAATGCTTATCAAACTGAAGCCAGTCTGACTATAGCATCTTTATGCATAAAATAGAAAGGCTACTGAAAAGTACAGTGCCCTTAAAATTTTAGGGCAATGACATGTTTTTAAGTGATGTTTAATATTATATAAATTTAGGTGTCTATTTAATGGCTGAGAATACTGGTCTATGTTCCTTTTCTAGATGACTGCATGGTTTAACAGTGAGGGTTAAGAGGGTTTCTCTGTGAAAAGGGGGGGAGGGTGAGACCTGCTGATACCTCAAGGAACAAATATTCATAGAAGATGAATGATTTTTTCGAGATAATTCAGCTAATGTGATGCCAAAGCTCACGTGTTCTGCTGTCCTTCCTTATTCTTTACTCCACCATGGGAAAGGGAAGCACTGGACATCCACAGAGTAGGCAATCAGTTTAAAGTATGTTTAATCAGAAGGTACAGACTTTTTATTTATAATTTTTTTTAAGATTTTGTTTATTTATTTGACAGAGAGAAGCAGGCAGACAGCAGGCAGAGGGAGAGAGAGAAGCAGGCTTCCCACTGAGCAGATGAAAGCCCAAGGTGAGGCTCAGTCCTAGGACCCTGGGATCATGACCTGAGCTGAAGGCAGATGCTTAACCAACTGAGTCACCCAGGTGCCCCAGAAGGTACAAACATTTTAAAAGATTCATTCTCAAAGGGAAGAGCTGAATGCAACCCATGCTGTTCCCAGCCTAGCAGACACGTACAAGTCTTTTCCTTGTGCATCAAGAACCTTGTGACTTTGGATGGTAACAGAGCCTAAGGGTTTTTGATGTGCGGTTTCCTAGGACTGACCTCACCTACCTATAGTCACTTCTCCAATCAATCTTCACTATCCCTTCCCTCCACACACAAGTTTTCAAAATGGCTAAGTGGAGACAAGGCTTTAAGTGGAAACATTGCTTATGTGAATCCTATTTGTTTCCTTAAGGATAAGTGTTGGATGTGACATTGCATAATGATTCAGAATCTAGCAAATGGGCTTAACTGAGCAGAGAAGGTATTTTTATCCCAAGAGAGGTAAAAATAAAGACAAAAATGCAAGCTGAACTCTGGGGAAAACTCTCTCCAGCTACATACCAATCTGTGATACTGAGTCACAAAAATATAGAACAAAAAATGATTTTCCAGCCTGGCCCAATTAGTTCATGGTAATGGTTGGTACCAGATGTGAAATACATATAATGTGCTAGTCACTGTGGTAATTTTTACGTAATTATCTCATGTAGTCCTCACAAAAACCCTAGGAAATTAGAATTATCATTTTATTTGTCTTACTACCACTTCCCAGTTTCCTGCTAATTATTTCCTGCTAATTATTTAACTTTCCTTTGGTGGCTGATAATAGATTTCTTCCAGTGTCCCTATAATGCCTGCCACATGATAGGCACTCGAAAAATATTTAACAAATAGATCAGTGGATTGCTAATCTTTGAACTTGGTGATATTAACATATTTTGTAAATTATTAGAAGGGATGGTCAAACATTTGGTTTGGTGGACAAAAATGTCAGAATCTCTTCCTGGTTCAAAATTAGCCAATTGTCTCCAAATATAGGGCCACCCCATTCATTCTGTCTTTTTAGAATATTAACTTCTAATGGTTTAGGCTCCAAGGAAGGTCCAGTTCTAACGGACCCTGATATGGATGGAAGGTAGGTGCTTTATACTGTTTAAAAGTAATTGACTAAATGCCTCCTCTTTGCTCTGCCTGTGTTAAGTACCATAAGAAGTATCAGAGAGGATATGGCATGAGACTGGCATTTAAAGAGTTTATAAATAATTAGGAAGATCAGGTTTACACTATTAAAACTATTATATCAATTCTAATATAAGAAAGTACAAAATATGCCAAATATGTTTTGTAATTAAGGGATGTTTCTAAAACATATCAAGACTATCAATCCAAATTTTACCCATAATCAATCCAAATTTTACCCATAATGAACCCCTGAGTTTCATCTATCTCATCGAGATGTTTTGAACTAATTGTATTTAATAAAAGATCTTTGCACTGTGGTGTTCATCTTCAATAGTTCACCTCTAGATGAATGAATAAAAAAAATCATATGATTAACTTTCAAAATTTAATAACATGACTTAGAATGTTTAAAAATAAAACTGAAGAGATTGCCACACATCAAAAAATATGCCACTGGGCCAAGGGCAAAAGTTTAACTTCCCCTGAAAACTCTTTGAAAATGAGGGATGGTTCATGAAGAAATCATGTTTAACCCATGGCTTTATATGTTCCCTGGGGCACGTAAATTCCTTTTTGGATACTTAATTTAATAGTGTAAATTTCTGAAATTGACCTATGTCTGGACCCTTGGCCCACTTCTAAAATTGTGTGAAAAACTGAGCATTTGTGGTTTAGTTTCCTCCTAAAATCAAGCTCTTTGGTTATTCTCTGAAGTCAAGTGCACCACAGAGATTTTGTGAATTCTCCTGAGCTTTTCTTTTCAAGCTGGAAATGACAAATCACATCATTTTCATGAATGTTATGAACTAACATTTATTGAGATTCTAATGTACCTTACACTTCATAACTAAGGGACTGCAAAAAACTATGTGATTGGTAACCTTTGAGAAGCTCACATCACTGGACTTTAGCCAAACAATTTGCAGTATGAGTGCAATGACAGTGCTATGATAGAGATATTGACAGTGGTCATGAGAACCCAGAAGATAGAATGGCTCAATGTCAGGAGAGCTATTTTAAGTCTCAAAAAAATTGTAGAAGCATATTATGATGACTTTCAACCCCAGTTCTCTCTAGGAGTGTTTCACTGTATCAAGTGAAATAAAAGTTCTGATTTTCAGATAATCCACACAAATATATTACACACATTACATACTCACTATGTACCAGGCACTGGGCCAGACTTCAGGATTAGAGAGTTTCAAGGTAAATAATGTCACTGCCTCTTCAACCTAACAACCTATGTAAGAGTTAAGCACACATTGTTTAACCAGAACTGTGGTGACTGTTTTAAAAAAAGAGTAACAGAGCAAACCTGAGCTATCTAGAGCATCAGTAAAGTCCTCTTATGAACTGGAGGAGATGATAATTGAAGTAGGTGCTGAAGATGAATAGGAATTGCCTTGGTCAAAGTCAGTTTACTAAGGAAGAAAGTAAGGGATTAGTAGTAAGAGAGCCTTGTGGAGAAAAAGAGAGAGTAAACTTGAGGGGAAAGATGATCCAGTTCCTCACTAACTCTTAGCATGGTTTTATCTCAGTTGTCATTTACCCACTCACATTGTCTCTACTCTTCAAAATTTCTACCTCAAAGATGGGTCATGGTTTAGATGAGCCAGGAAGGTACAGTGAAGCTATTTACCCACCACTCCTGCAGATGTTAATTTAAATAGAAACTGTAGGAAAGAAGTTGTACATGTTCACAAAAATATAGAATGAGATACATGTGTTGGTGCCCCAAACTACCCACAGATATTTTCTCAATAATACCCAGTGATCTTGTAGAATCAAAACTAGATGCTGGGAATAGAAAGACACCTTACAAAAGATCAATTCTATTAATTGACTAATGAAAAAAATAGGGTAGCTTGGATAAAATAACATATACAAGACCTATTCATTCTCAAGACAGAGCTCAAACTACCAGCCATATTTCTTGTACTTTTCATTGCATGTACCTATGGTACAATGTAACTTTCTGAGATGATAGAAATGTTACACAGTTGCACTGTTCAAGGTAGTGGCCACCAGCCACAACTGGTCATTGAGTATTTTTTTTCTTTTTTTTTTTTTTTTGGTCATTGAGTATTTATTTAACTGATGTGACTGAGGACTAATTTTTAAATTTTCTTAAAACTTTAATTAATTTAAATGTAATTAGCCAAATGTGGCTAGTGGCTATTATATTGGATACCACTGCTTTAGAATATTCACCTTATTTAAAATAAATTTAAAATAAGAGAGTTATTTCTATTTTAGAGTAAATGAAAAAATCCAATTCATTCACAGGACTATGTAAGACTGAAAGGAAACAGAAAGCATGCAAAGACTACTACACATGTTCATATTATTTTTAGGTCATGTCAACAGAGACCATAAAAATAGCCATTTATGGCAACTAATTTTAGCCCCATCAACAGTGAATTTCAATCACAGTATTTAAATGGCATGTGACAGACAGTATATATATATTTAAACTGTCGATTTTTTTTAACATATGTGTGCATCTATGAAACCATCACCACCATCAAGAAAAGAAACATATGCATTACTTTCAAGTTTTCTGGTGTCTCTGTATTCTCTCCCATCTGCCATTCTTCATTTCCCCTCCCCATCTTCTCAGCACCTAGATGGCCACTTCTGTTTTCTGCTGCTATAGATTGGTTGGTTTTTCCAGAATCTCTCCATAAATGGAATGCTACAGAAGGTCCTCTTTCTTATCTGGTTTCTTTAACTCAGAATAATTATTTTGGGATTCACTCATGTTTCCACATGTCTAGATAGTTTCCCACTGTATGGATATATCACAATTTGTTTATTCATCATCTGATGAACATTTGGCTGTTCCTAGTTCTTGGCTATGAAAAATAAAACTGCTATGAACGTTTGTGGGTAGGTCTTTATATGGACGTATGCATTTCCTTTTGTGATTGTATCAGTCCTTGCTTTCCATATTTTTGAGATTTTTTAATTAACTGTATAAATGTTTATACTTGCTATTTCCTCCTAATTACTTCACCCCTTTATTATTATGAAATAAGTCTCTTTATATTTGATAATGACCACCGTTAACATGGTGTATCTTTATCCATCCTTTTACTTCTAACTTGTTTGTGTCATTAGAGTTAAAATGGGTTTTTTGTAGGTGGCATATAGTTTTGTGCAGCTTTTTATCCAACTAAGAGTCTCTGACTTTTAATTGGGATGTTCAAACTATTTCTATTTATGTGATTATTAATATGGTTGGGCATAAATCTACTATTTTGCTATTTATTTTCATTTGGCCTATATGCTTTTTGTTCCCTCTTCCTCTTTTTCTGCTTTTCTTTGCAATAATTGAATATTTGTTTATGATTCTATTTCATTTCTTTTGTGTCTTATTAGCTATAACTCTTTGTTCTGTTACTTTGGTAGTGGTTTAGTTTATCTTTAGAATTGCTTACCTTAAAACAGTCTTTCTTCTAGTGATATAATGCCATCCAGAGCATAGAAATATTTCAGCTGTATAATTCCATATCTTGCCTTGTGAACTTTAAATTAGTTTTGTCATATATGTGACTTTCACATATGTTATTTTATAACACATTTTTGTTATTTTTACCTTAACACAGACCAGCATATTTAAGGAGATCCAAGTAATAAGAAGTGTTTCTATTTATCCAACTAATTGTAATTTCTAATCTTTATTTTTTTCTTTGTGTAGATCTAGATTCTTCTTCTGCATATAAGGCTTCCTTTAATGTTTATTACAGTACAAGTATGCTGTTTGATGAGTTCTTTCAGCTTTGTACGACTGCGAAAGTCTATTTCTTTTGCATTTATGAGGATTTTTTTTTTTACTGGATAAGGATTTCTAGATTGAGTTTTTTTTTTCTTTTAGTATTTTAAAGATGGTGTTCTTCTGTTTTCTTTCTTGCATTTGTTCCAATATGTTTACTGTTCTCCTAGTCAAAACATCCCCTCCACCCATCCCCTTGTCAGCTACATCAGATTTCTCTTAATTAATGGTTTTGAGTAATTTGGTTATGATGTGACTTGCTAGCTTTCTTCAATTCGTGGGGCCTGGGGTTCATTGAAACTCTTGGATTGTGAGTTTTTGGTTTTTATCAAATTTGGAAAATATATGACCAGTACTTCTCCAAGTATTCGTTGCTTTCTGACTACTTAAGGGATCTAATTATAGCTCACGTATTCCTCAGTTTGTTTTTTCTCATGGCTCTTGTTCTTTCTTTTTCTCTGTCTGTTTCATTGTTTCATTTTGGAAAGCTGCGGCAATGACTTTCAACTCAATTTCTTCGGCAATGTTGAATCTGCCATTAATATAATTTAGTACGTTTTTCCTTGTGGATTTTGTAATTTTCATCTCCACCAGTTCCACTCAGGTTCTGTTTGTATCTTTCACATCTGTTTAACATGCCGCATATTTCCTCCTGCTCCTTAAACATGTTTTAGTGTCCTGTTCTACTGCTTCTATCATTTGTGTAATTTCTGGGTCAGTTTCCCTCGCTTGATTTTGATCTTTGCTAAGAACTTTTATTTTCTTGTCTGCATGCTTAATAATTTCGATTGTATACAGGACTGTATAGACTTTAACTTGTTGGGTGCTGAATATTTTTGTATTCCTATATTCCTATAAAGATTCTTGAGTTTTGTTCCGGGATACAGTTAACTCACTTGGAAACATTTTGATCCTTTCAAGTCTTGCTGTAAAGCTTTGTCAGGTTGGACAAAAACATTTGGTCTAGAATTCATTTTTATTTACTACTGAGGCGAAACCCTTCTCTACCTGCTACCTGGTGAATTATTATGAGGAATTTCACTTGTGGGCACATAGACTGTGTCCAACCGTGAATGAACTCTATCTGTTGTTCCTTTTAATCCTTTGGAATAGTTTTTTCCGGGTATGGGAAGTTTCCTCACATTCATTAGCTGATCAGCACCCAGCCGAATGCTCCAGTGGTTTCCTCTGCAGAGCCCTGGAGTTGTCTCTCCATATAGTTCTCTCCTCTCAAATATTTCCCCCTGCAAGCTTCAGCCACCTGGATTGCCTGGGCTTCCAGCTCATTTCCTTCACTCAAGAAGTTCACTGAGCCCCCAGGGTCCCACTGCCTGTACTGCAGCCTGGAAATTCTCTCCTGGCAGGAGGTAGGGACCATCGGAGAGGTCAGGCCACTTGATTCTTATATACACTCAACACACTCTCCTTCCTAAGTTAATGCTCAGTATCTTGAGAATCACTGCTTCATATAGTCTCTCTATATTTTAAGTTGCTTCAGGTGGAAAGGTAAACCTAGTTGTTATCACTCCATCCTAACTAGAGGGGAAAGCACTCAGATCACACCATTTTTTGACATGACTTCTTGATAACCCTCACCTCACTTGACTCACAAATAAAATCAACAGGATATTTATTTGGTTTGCTAATAAGTTTCTGTGTTTGCCATCAATTTGGTAAACTTTTGGTGTTTTGTTTGTTTTGTTTTTGTTTTTTAAGGCTCTGTTAGACAGTGAGACTAGTGTGTTGTTGATAAAGAGCTTTCTTTTTTCTTCTCCCTCCCTTCCTCCATAATGTGGTAAACAAAAATTAACAAATGGCTAATGTATTATCCAACTTAAAAAATACCTTTAATCTTCTAGGAACATAAAAAAAAATTGGTCAGACAAATGAACACTTTCCAGATGAAGGAGGAATATGATATAGAGAGTTTAGACTGTAAGAGGCCTAAGGAAGTGGGAAAGATGGACACCTAAGCCATAATGTGAATGACAGACTTCCATATTGCTAGGGACACAGAACTTGGAACTTGACTTACATTATTGAAAAATCCATAGTACAGTGAAGTACTTTATAAAAGTATTTGCCCCTTTGTATTTCACATTTCCCAAGTCACAAGTTCCTACAGTGCATAGATGGAATCTAAAAAAAGTGTTTTTTTTTGTTTTTTTTTTTAAAGATTTTATTTATTCATTTAACAGAGAGAGAACACAAGCAGACAGAGAGGCAGGCAGAGGCAGAGAGAGGAGCAGGCTCCCTGCGGAGCAGGAGCCCGATGCGGGACTCGATCCTAAGATGCTGGGATCATGACCTGAGCCAAAGGCAGTTGCCCAACCAACTGAGCCACCCAGGCGTCCCTAAAAAAAGTTTTATTAAATTGGTTTTGATCTGTGTTGGGAACACTTTTCAAACTTAAAATCTCTCCAAATAATTACTCCTCTGTTCTTTATTATAACAGTGCCTTGAAAAGTAAGAAGGGGATAAGTCACTTGCCCTTGGCCTTTTGTTCTTGGGAAGTCTTAAAAAAGTTGTTAGTCCTTGTTCCCTCTGCCTCTTGTGAATACTACCTCAAGGCGCTCCCTTGCTACCATTGCTCCCACCCTCTATCACTATTGCACATTTTGTGGTTGTCAGGATGTGCATGCAAATACAGTAGGAGGAGACGTGTGGAAAGGACGCTCGGCACCGCTCCTTTTGGCCTGGCTGAACATTTTCCCTGGGCAGGCTGAGGATCACTTCCCTCAAGGTGGTTTACTAGGCTCCCTGGATTATTGTTATTGTGTCCCCAATAGGTGGGAGTTCTCTCATCAGCCTTGGGGGGAGGGGATGGAAATCATGGCAGTTTATTGCATTGCATTCATCATGTCATGCTTGTTAGCATGCTGTTTTATAGCCACATTGCTCCACAGTAGAACCATTTTAGTGTGCAAACTCTACATTTTTACTTTAATTTGCAACAGATATGATATAAAGATAAACGAGTTTATGTTTCTCATTCACCAACAGGAATTGTCCCCAGTAGTTTACAGGTGATCCATCAAGATGGGACAGGCATCCTCCTGATGAATATTAAATATCATACTTACAAAGAAGGAAATGAACTAATGAGCAAACACTACTAACAAATGTTCAATCTCATTCAACTTTTTATGTTAGAGAGAGAGAGTGACAGTGGGGGGAGAGGCAGAGGGAGAGGGAGAGAGAGTCTTACGTGGGCTCCACCCCCAGCACGGAGCCTGACATAGGGCTCCATCTCACCCACCCCGAGATCATAACCTGAGCTGAAACAAAGAGTCA
>CM052808.1:50260431-50416852 GCA_028533885.1 Nasua narica
AAAATGAGAAACACGATATGAAGAGTTGTTCTTCAAGTTTTTAGTCTGCCAAAAATTGGTTTACATTGTATTCACTTCCCTTTTTTTAAAAAAAGATTTTATTTATTTATTTATTTATTTATTTATTTATTTATTTATTTGAGAGAGAGAGAGAGAGAGAATGAGAGAGAGGAAGCATGAGAGGAAGAGGTCAGACGGAGAAGCAGATTTCCCGCTGAGGAGGGAGCCCGATGCGGGACTCCATCCAGGGACTCCAGGATCGTGACCTGAGCCGAAGGCAGTTGCTTAACAACTGAGCCACCCAGGCGCCCCACTTCTTAGAAATAAAACGAAATACAATGAATAATTCCAATCCTAGAAATATTTAATTCAAAGACTATGTTCAAATCTCATTAGGTAATGACTTTTGTGAATGGCTCAGAGTATCAAAGAAGGTAGGAATTGGGGAATTTGTGTCAAAGTAACTTAGCCATTCCAAATCTGTGCTTTCCCATTCAGAATATGGGGAGACTCAATAGATAATACAAGGAATTCTGTCCCAGGGATAGAGCTATTCAATTAGGTTTGCTCTATTAGATCTATTCCAATTATTCCCTGTTTTACCAAATAGTACCATAAATGTGGAGTGTTTCAACAACTGTTCTTTGTTTTCAATTTTTTTTTTTAATTTTTAAAGATTTTATTTATTTATTTGACAGAGAAAGAAGGAAAGCACAAGCAGGGGGAACGGGAGGGAGAGGAAGAGACAGGCAGAGGGAGAGGAGAAGCACACTTCCCTGCTGAGCAGGGAGCCAGTGTGGGGCTTGATCCCAGGGCCTTGGAATCACAACCTGAGCTGAAAGCAGATGCTTAACTGACTGAGTCACCCAGGCGCAGCTCAAGCATTGTTCTTATACTACGGAGGTGATGGAGTTAATGTGATTATAATCATTACTGTACTATAGTTTTCTAGCAATTCATCCTTATTGTTTATAGTGCTCAAGTTTATTTTCTGCCAGGGCTGACTAGATGATGATACAAGTCTGACAGACTATATTTTTTAGAGGACATAGCCTTGAATGTAGACTCAAGAAGGGAGTTCCTAGTTTTGTAATCTTTTAAAGGAGTCACACCCCTGCACACTGCTACCTAGTCTTGTCAAATTCTAAATACATATTTATGTTGAGGAATCAGGAAGAGTAGGGGCACCTGGGTGGTTCAGTCAGTTAAGCATCTGACTCTTGATTTCGGCTCAGGTCCTGATCCCATGGTCCTGAGATGGAGCCCCCGGGCAGGCTCCGCTCTGGGCAGTGTGAAGCCTGCCTAAGATTCTCTCTCTTTCTCCCGCTGCCCCTCCACCCCACCCCATGTAAGCACATGCGCGTACTTTCTCTCTCTTTCAGAAAAAAGAAAAGTAAATAAAAATTCCCAAGAATCTTCAGAAATTCTTGAAATCATAAGATTATCTTATTTTCATAACTATTTACATATTTAATAATTATAATGAGCCACAAGAATAATAAACAAGGAATCATTTTTCTACAAGAGTTATAGAAGGCTTTAGAGAATTTTCTGCTAAAAAAGGGAAAAGATACAATAACCAATGCCTATTTTATATTGTTATGAATCAATATATAGTGAAAAAGTATGTATTTTAGTAACACATTAAATGTTATCTACCTGATAATGTCATTTGATAATAGGAATAAATAAATGAAGCAACTATTTATACCAAGTAAGGTCAAAACATTGAAAGACTTACCACAAATATTTAAAAGCTATTCTTAAAATTGTGAAAACGTGGAAAATTCCCTGCTCCATATTCTTGGTCTTTGCATGTGATAAATGTTGCAGATATGGAAAATTTCCCTTCTTTTATCATTGACTCTGTGGTTGAACTATTAAGAGTGAATTCAAAAGCATCTTCATATTGTTTGGTATAAACTCTGTATTAATTTCCTATTACTAGGGGTGCCTGGGTGGCTCAGTGGGTTAAAGCCTCTGCCTTTGGCTCAGGTCATGATCTCAGGGTCCTGGGATCGAGCCCAGCATCAGGCTCTCTGCTCAGCAGGGATCCTGCTTCCTTGTCACTCTCTCTGTCTGCCTCTCTGCCTACTTGTGATCTCTCTCTGCCTAATAAATGAATAAAATCTTTTAAAAAAATTTCCTGTTGCTTCTGTACCAAATTACCACAAAATTATTGGCTTAAGGCAACACAAGTTTATTATCTTACAATTTGTGGGTCAAAATTGTCACTGGGCTAAAATTAAGGTGTCAGTAGGGCTGCATTCTGTCTGGAAGCTCCAGAGGAACATCCTCTCCTTAGCCTTTGCCAGCTAAGGCCACCTACATTCTTTGGCTAGTGGCCCCTTTCACATCTTCAAAGCCAGCAGCATAGCATTTTCAAACCTTTTTCTCTCTGACCTTTTGCCTCCTTCTTCCACTGTTTGAAGACTCCTGTTATTAAACTGGACCCACTTGTATAATTCAGGTTAATCTCCCCTTCTCAAGATCTTTGATTTAATCACGCTTGCTAAATCCAGTTTGCCATATAAGGGAACATATTCCCAGGTTATACAGTTAAGAAGCAAGCATCTTTGGGGACCATTATGCTGCCTACTACAAAGCTCATTTCCTTTTTAATGATAAAAGCATTGGGTTTGCTTTACAAAGAACTGTAGCTTATTGCAAACATTCAAATACTAACTAACATCATTGGGCTGTATTTATTATCAAAACATATGGATCTCCAAGCATCATTAAGAATACCACCACACTCACCTGTCAACATTGCCAATTTAAGGATTAATTTTGCTCCCCAAATTTATTTCTTGGAACATTGGTTTTAGGATTTGTATAATACATAGAATGCATGTGAACTTATTAATATATGTTTTATTTGCAAGAATGACTCATCGTTTATAGCAGGCAGGGCCACAAACATTCTTATAAGATAATGTCAGCTACAAGAAAGATAGATTATATTGTGACCACTTCTTTTTTCAGGGGCTCCTGTTCTGACTCCCGGAGATGGCAACATTATCCTCCTACTGCAAGTCTGTTTCTTGCTCTTGTTTTGAATTGATATTAGCAGATTCCTTTGATTTAGGTCTCAATGCTGATGGTTAGATTTCACAAAATTATAATACTTTTTCCTATTTTTCCAACTTCTTTAAGATTTCATTTATTTATTTGAGAGAGAGTAAGTGAAAGAGAGCAGGGGGAGGGGCAGAGGGAGAGAGAGAGAGAGAAGCAGACGCCCCATTGAGGGGCAGCCCCGTGCAGTGCTTGATCCCAGGACCTGGGATGAAGGCAGATCCTCAACCAACTGAGCCACCCAGGAGCCCCTATCTTCCCAACTTCTTAACCGATTTTTCTCTGAATACAGTCAGATAAATGTTGTCAGAAGGGCCAGGCTGGAATTCCTACACAGAGACACTGATTACGAGAGCAGCCAAATCCCAGGGCTGACTGGTTTGTATGGAAGATCCTTAGACTTTATGGCACACAATAAATTGTTAATTCCTTTGAAGAGTATCTTCCTTCATCTGAGCTAAATATTTGGATATCCCTCCTCATTAAATATCTGGGACTATGGGATACTATTAGTAGAGGTGTTTTCAGTCAGCTAAAAATGGGTTCATATCACCTCCCAGCTGACTAACGGAAATAGTTGGGGTTTTTTTTTTCAGTATCTACTGAAACATTTAACAATTCAGTATAATGTAATGTGATAATTAAGAGCATAGCCACTAGAGCTAGATAGCTTTAGTTCAGCAGTCTGCTTTACCCCAAATTACTTGTGCAATCTTGGGGCAGTTATATCACTTCTCTGTACCTTAGTTTCCCCATCTGTAAAAAGAGGGCAATGCTATTATTTGCTTCCAGAGATTTTATTTTTCAGATACTATTATAAGTAATAAAATAGAATAGCACTATTTGGCTCCCTTCTCTGAAGTAATCACCATCTTAAAACTGTTATCTAACTTTCCTAAATATTTTCTTTGTATATTTACTCTGTGTCTATAGCCACAAAAGACATGTTTGGTGTCTTTTAAAATATGACACAAATACTATATTGTTTCAGTCGCCATTTTCTAGCTTGCTTTTATTTTTTTTTTTATATGTGATAAAAGTAGATCCCATTTACTCTTTTTAGTTACTGTATAGTATTTCCTTATTGGGTAAAATACAACTCTCACATTACTCCTGGTGTACATGTATAAATGTTTCTCTCTGATAGACTAAAAATGAGTTTTCTCATTATCAAGTATATGAAGCTCTACATTTACCATGTATTAGCGAATTGCTTGTGGCTTTTCATTTACATGTATTCTCACCAGTGTTTGATTGTCACTGTTATTTTATTTTTATTTTTTTCCAAACCTGTTGGGTGGATGTGGCAGCTTACTGCTGTCTAAATCTACATGACCCAATCACTGGCAGGGGTAAGAGACTTTTCATAGGTTTATTGATGATTCAAGTTTCCACTTTAGGGATTATTTATAGACTCAGGCCATCTTTCTTCTTCTTAATTTTATGGAGGAATTCTTTTTTAAGTAAGGATGCCCTGAAGTTTAACTTTGGCTTCAGTATTCAGAAAAGAATATGATAATTAGTTTCTGCCTCAGCCTTTGAAAGACAAAGTAGCCAAATACCTCCTTTTGGCACCTTGGTCCATGGTAATGTGGTCACACACATTTTGATCATCTCTAATTAGCACAGTGATATCAAGGATACGAACAAGGTGTGGCCTTTGACTTGATTGTTAACGTCTGAATGTTCATTAATATTCATTTTCAAACTTAGGCAAGCATTCTAGATATAACTTGAAATGAAAACCTCCATGGGCTAGGCTTCTTTAGACAGTTGAAATATAAGCATATTTATTTATTAGAATAATAAAATTCTTGAAATAATTAATGTTGATTTTGAAAGCTGTTAATTTGGTGTACAAAAATTAAGAACTTTCAAATAGTTAAACTATATTAGCAGTTATTATGAATAAGAGAGAGTGCATTAGATAGATAACATTAACAAGAACATAATATCCGTTTTGAGCCAGCAAATGTTTATAAAAATTTAAATGCTAATAAAAAGGCAGGATAATAGAAATTAGATTATATCACAATGCTAATCTTTAGAAGCATTAAGAGCTATATTTAATTTTTAGTTATTTAATTCAGCTTAGGCCAAGAGCCTTTCAAGAAAAAAGTCCTGTTTGAGAAGACTTTATATCTTGTAAGGATGAATTAAAAGCAGATTTTCTACTCTGCCACCTCTAAATGTCATGAGGAGGAAAAACTACAAAATCGTGTGCAACAATATCCATGATAAATCATTTTTGATCTCGACATAGTGAAGAATATAAAGAGTAGAGGAAAGAGTGGAAGGGGAATAAAAAAGCTCAAACAAATTTCTTCTCACTCATCCAACTTCAAAATAGCATTCTTTAAAAGTGCACATTAACAAGACAATTCCTTAACCACCTTTGAGTCTATGGAGGCCGAAATTTTAAGCATTACTGAAATAATTTTTAGAGACAATTTTCAATTTCTGAAATTGAGAGATTTTTGAGATGTGACCAAGCTTGCAAGAAAAAGTCCTTCCAGAGATGCGACTGATTTTTGGCCCCTGTTTTACATTCCGGTGTGTGTAAGTACATTAGTGATTTTGTCACGTGTCCACTGCAAGTAAACTTCACTTTCAGTGCATCACTGTGCCCAAGAAGCTGTTAGTAGCCAGCAGTCCAGAGAAATGATTGTGTCTGCACCATGATGTCAAACTTCTAAAGCTGACCATTCAAATTCTCAGTGAGTAAATTGCCACACTCATTTATTTTTGCCAAGAACTCAGATCTACCTAATCATCTACTTTAATCATCTACGTAAGAAATTGATTCTAGGATATTTGCACTCAAAGTGGGCCAAATATTTGTTTTTCAGCCACAGTGTGTATTTAGTAAACTTCTACCCAATAGATATTACTCTATTGTTTATTTGGTTTTCAAATACCTTTTCCCAGTCTGTTAGCTTACTTTAGGATTTGTCTATAGCATCTTTGGGGTGAACTTTAGCACTTTAATGATGCAATTACATTATCTTCTGTCCTTGTTTTAGCTACAGAGACCTTAGCTATGGCTGTAATTTTAATTGTTCATTGTAGATACTCCAGAATCAGTTTAAAATCAGGTCTTACATTGGTAGCTTCAGGTTCCTACACTCTGGGGGTTTTGTGGTAGAACCAAAGGTTGGTCATCTTGTTTCTTATCTGTTCCTTAGTATTCATACAGGGGGCTAACATCCCCTTACTATTTCTGGGATTCCCTGTGATTCTCTTCTGTTACTTTGTAATTCCATTTTGCTGACCCTTGTGCACCCTAGGAACCCCGCCACAGTCTACAATACTCTAGGTACCAAGGCAGTCCATTGCAAAAATGAATAAGAAAGGAGTATGGCCTTTCATACCATGTAGCACATAAAGGGAGGAATGTAAGAAATAGTCACAAATCAACAACCTGTTTTCATTCAAGTAAATGTAGATATATGTAATTGTGATATTTTTTCTATGTATGTGAATACAGAATCTGATTCCTAACAGATTGGAAAAATTAGCTATTTTTGGTACTTGGTCTGATTCATAAATGTCTGCATTTGAAAGATTTTAAAAAGACCTTTGAGAATTTGAGATTTTGCAGGAGCTGGAATCTAATCTCAGACTGTCCCTTCTGTCAGTACCTCCTAGGCCACTCTCCCTGGGAAATCGCCAAGCCTGAAGCAAAGGTTGGCTTAAGGCAGTGGACTCTTCGACACACACTCTCAAGTAGCAAACTCTGGGGTTGTTTTGCAGCATTCCATTGCCCTTGGGGGGCAGATTTACCCTCACAGAGTTTCTACACCAGCCAGGGAGTAGGGGATAGAGTTAAAACATGTTCTATGAAAGTGACAGAACTTCTTATCTCTGATCGATTTCTCAATTACTATAGTAGTGGTAGCATCAGCAGCTCATTGTCTTGATGGGGAACATTAGGGTTCCTAAGAAGCCTATACATCCTCTGGGAGGGTGTGCCTCCTTTCAGTTGCCTTCCCCATATCTTTTAACTTGGCCTGTTGTTATCTTTCCATCAGTTATGCCAGTGTCCCATTTCAACAATCACATAATACCCTAGATAAATATAAGTTACCTAATATGGTGCCCAGAAGATAGTACATTCTCAGTAAGTACTATGGAAATAAATATTTAATCAAAATCTTCATCATTATTAGAAATGGAAAGAAGCTTAAACATGATGCAATGAATTTTCAGTGGGACAGTGGGTCATTTACTTGAGGATTTTCTTTCCCAAGGCAGGATGTTGTCATTTTGGACAGCTTTTACTGTTAGGCCATTCTGCTTACTATTTAGCCAAAATCTACCTCCTTACCATTCCGCCACCACATCCCATTTTGCCCTAATATGTTTTCAGAGCAAGTTCGGCCCTTTTTCTCCATGGAACAAGTCCAGCCCTTTTCCCTATTTCCCTAGATATTCCCTAGGGATATCTAGGAAATATTCCTAGATACTTCCTTCAAGTGTCTAAGTATAATCATCTTTATCTCTTCTTTCTTTCTTTTGTTCTTTTGTCATTTGTCATTTGTCACCATAATCCCCTAATCCTTTTCAGAATATGTGTTATTGAGAAGTTAACAGCATCCCTCTTCTGGTCTGCCTGCATAAAGATTGGGGGATCACCTTCTCCCTTGTTCTTTCCAAATGTGCATCCTAGAATCAGTCTCAGTTTTCACAGACCCCTTATCCACTATAATTTGCCTGTTGATCACTAACATTGAGCTTTTGCTTTCACCTGGCATTCTGAACATGCCTGTATTTTCTGCTCCCCATACTATACACCAATCCTCAGTTTGCATAGCAATGTGTGAGATCCTTGAGGAGAGAGGCAGCTTTTTTTTTCCAGCTTAATGTGAGGCACCTCTGAGGTCATCATAAATGCTTAATGAATGCATAAAAATAAATGAATAAATGAAAGAGCTAGTTTCTTGTTATACAGAGACAGTTTTTAGTCTGTTACTACTATTCTATACATGCAACTCCATTTTCACTCTTACGTACAGGATTTTTATCATTTTATTATTTTTTTAATGGACCAAAAATGCACAGAATTGAGTTAATCATGCTTGGCCGTTCAGGGCATACTATTGTCATTGGCCAAGGTCAAACTTCATTTTTTTCTATCAAGTTTTAGCATGGTGTCTTGCACCCATTACTCCTGCCTGTTGTAATTTGTATTTTCTGTGATTAGCTATCTCAAACAGCTTTGTATCATTTGTAATTTTGTTAAGCAGAGTAAGAGGATTAAGATACAAGAAACAACAACAAAGAATAGATGATATATTAAGTACTGAATTGTAAGCTACAGACTTAAATGCTCTAAGAATTTGGCAGAGAGGTAGAGCTCAAGCGTGTGAACTAGATAAGAAGAGTAGAATGGCTGGGGTGTGAGCTGAGTCAAGAAGGCTGGGTGGGATTTGGATAAGTGGGAAAGACAGGAACCTGTGAGCAAAGGGAAAATAACAGCTCCGTATGGTTGCCAGATGAAGTGAGGTAGGCTATATAAAGGGAAGCGGTGGGATATTCATTTAAAGATCTTGAATCAGGAATCCTCTTCCTTCTTACCGTGTCTCTATGAAGGCAAATAAGTAAGGGATGTTGCCCAGATAGATTTTGCATTTTATTGAGGTATTCCTATAGACATTGCATTAGAAATTTTGGATTTGTATTACAAAGAATACAAAGAGAAAAAAGAGAGGTCAGGTAGCACGTGGAGGAGTAGTTATGATCCGTGTCTCTTGTTGCTGTTTGCCCTCCCTCTTCTTCCATTCCAGGCAGATCCAGCCTTTAGGAAGGACCCCGTTTCCACTTTTTATCTTAATTCATATCCACTCTCCCAAAGGCCTGAGGACTTTTCTACTTGCTGCCAATGGAAAAGTCACACAGATGGCTACAATATCTGGAAACTTGGAAATCCCATATTTGGCTGATGGTGTGGGAACCTCATCATTTCATATTAGATCTTTCCTGATCAACCACTGTGGTGCTGATGAGCCTCTGTGATGCTGGATTCCATCAGCTCTACTGTATCTAACATTATGAATTATCTAAGTAACATGGTTTGGTTTTTCACTTCACACTGATTGATGAAACATAGAAAGCCACATTTGTTCCTGTTTACTACCAATATTGTTATTAGCATATCATCCACATTTTAGCTTCACTACCTACATCTCCTTGACCTCACCCTTGTTTTACTTTTATCCCGTTGTTATTATTATGTCATGGCACAATCACCCAACGTGCCTCTACATCCTGGACATCCTATCTGAGAGCCATTGATCTAAACAATTTTGTATACAATATGGGCATCCATCCAAACATAGTATTTGACATGTGACTACAATAAATAAGAATTGACTAATCAAGCGACAGATGTTAAATTTTTATTAACATCAAGTTTTAAAGCTCTGATTTTTTTTTTTATTGCATTGTATTTGTGTTGTGTTACATTGTATGGATAATTTGCAAATGATAGATTAATAAAATTACTAAAGAGCTTCCGCATGGCTTTGTGTACTATTTTAGTACTTTTTCCAAGTACTAAAATAATAAAAATAAGAAAGGACTTGGCATATATATGTTCTTTTCAGCTTACCATACTTCCTTGACTATAATCAAAAGCAAGATTCGGGAGTTAAGTTTGTGAATTATGTAATGGTGACATAATCAGAATCCACATGGTTTCAGAAATGGATGAGTCTCATCTAGATTCCTGATTCTTTCAGGGCACTGTTGGAGACATTCAGTAACAAAAGAAGACTGTGATAGCTGGTTTTCTTTCATCAAAAATTTCCATGCAGATTTTAGATATACACAGTCTATCTAGTCCAATGCATGATAAAAACAGAAATGGACTTTTAAAGGATGTTCTGTTGAGCATAAAATAAAACATAATGATAAAACATTCCTAATGTCTATATATTCCCTTGACATCTGAAGTAGCTGTTCAACATCCGAGACTATTCAGAATACCACTCAATAGTTTGATTGTTTCCAAGTAGTGCAAATTCTGAATTTCCAGTATAGAATTATAGTAAAAACAAAACAAAACAAAACAAAAAACCTAAGGCTGTATTTTCTGGCTTCCAGGAAGCTGGAGTGAAAATATTTTTAGGTTCTGTACCAATCAGATGCTTTTTTTACAAAACTGATTTGTAATTAAATTATGTAAGGTAGGTACGTGTACAGAGAACCCAGTTTGCTAAGGTGCATCAAAGCGGACTCGAGGGGGAAGAAGTGGCATTGACTCTGGCTGCCTGATTCAGTAACTACCTGCCCTTGACAAAGGTTAAAGTGCTGCCAGTGTGATTCTGAGAGGTCAATAGAGAGTCTGTTTCTTACTACCTAAACTAAAGAAAGATGACAGCAAGAACCCTGCCCATTACAAGCATCTACAATGAATCTATCACACATTAATTTATCTGAAGCAATCTCAAATATGTGCCTGTTTTACCTACTTTGGGACTTAATTTATTATGTTTCCCCACTAGAAAGGTAAATATATGACATTTTTTCTCCATAATGCCAACAGAATTCAATGAGACATACAGAACAATTTATATATTTAGACCCATAAAATATGGACTAAATTAAAAAATTTAAAGAAAAGTATTGGAGAGCATTTTCATTATAAATATACTTTGCTTCTATTACCCTACAACTACAACCCAATCTTTACATTTAAAAATTTTAAATATCACCATTCTTTTCAAGCAATAATTATTGCATGCACAAGTGGACACAGTTATATGAGGTAATTAGACTATACTAAAGTAATCTATACATTAATCAATAATCACTGATGGAGCACTATTGTGCAGCAATTTTGGCTAGGTAAAAGTAGTCCGATACATCATCTGCTTTACATCCAACTGGAATATTCAATATACATAAAACTGTAGTTGCGGCAACAGCACTGCTAAAAGGAGAAGCAATTGACAGTCCTGAAAGAGAAGAGGAAGTTTTTATGCATGGCTCCATCACTTGTAAATTTCATGCTTTGGGGATAGTATTCTGAATCTCAACCTTGACATTTTTAACTGAGAAAGATATGACAATGTTTGAAATACCCTTCCTTGTATGTTCTGAAATGGCTTTTCCCCAAATCATTCACCTGCAGATACTTTAAACTGCCGTTCTAGCCCAATCCATTTTTGTGAGCCAATCTTACCCCCCTCCCCAAATTGAGATCGTTATATTATCACCATGAAGACACAGTGGGGAGTGTGATTGTCCCAAACTGCCAATGGCCCAGTACTCGGTGTATGGGGAGTGAACCTCAGACATCTGTTTGTTTACCAAGCCACAGGCTTCACCTAAATACCATTGTATTCACTTTGGATTCCTATCCAGAATTTCATTACCATCCCCTGGGGGTTGGACCCCATCACCTCCATTTCTAGCCATGGATGTGACCCTTTGCCAAAGGACCATCTGGAACCACAGCGCTGCCATCCACCTGATTGTCATTATGGCCTCTGCCTGGAACCTCCTGCTACGTGCCCCAGCAGGCAGGGCTGGACACCCTCAGATATGGATATTGGCCTAAATCAAACTGGAGATAATGATACATCTTGGAGCATCGCAATGGATACTGCTAGCTCCTCAGGAGCTAATCCAGTGGAAATGTTAATATTTATTAAATATGGCCTCTGTGCCAGGCAGTGCTCTAAATACTTTGTGCACATTATTCCCCTTAAATTTATAATAAGCCATGAGTTAGATACTATAATCATTACTATTTTTTTATACATAAGTAAATCTGACAAAGCATGCTTGGATAATTTACCCAAAACAGTAGTGAGCCAGGTTTGGGGCCTAGATACAAGCTCTCAATGTCTAGGCCATGCCAACTAGTGCATCTCCTGACCTTTGTGGTTTTGGCTTCAGCCTCACTCTTCCCCATGAGCTGGTGGCTGAGATTTCAGCATTCCACACATGCTATGAAAGATATTTATTACCATTATAATAGAATTAAATAAAGCAACAATGTGTATACAATACAAACATTATTTTAAAAGTTTAAACCACTGTTAAAAAAACACATCTGCATGTTGTTCAGATAACTAAGATTTACTCTTTTAAGTATTTAAATATTTTGAACTATTGGTTTGAAGTTTTCTGTAATAATTCACAGCCTTCCCAAGGGGAAAAAAAAAATGGAATGACGGACAAAGGCAGTATTTTCTGACTTCCGAGTAAATGATTTAAATAGGTCTTGAGTGAAGGGACATTTTGAGGGTAGGAGATCTTAGGTATTTGTTAATGTGTTGGTTATTAGAGGTTGTCCTAATTCTCGGTTTTATTCTAGAAACTGAGGTGTCACATTAAGCAAGAGAAACGTCAGTAGCTATGCCAGTACAAAGTGAGTAGCTTGAGGGGAATGTTCTATGTTTTGGATGGGCCACAGTGTGTCTTTACTCTCTCTTCCTTTCCCCCCATCTACCGATCCCTCCCTCTTAATCTACTTATACACACAGCCTTCTTGTGCAGGACAAAGAATTTGGTATGTATTAACAAATTAATCTTTAAGGATTCCAAATAACCATATTCAAGTAAACATTTTAATGGCAAGATATGAACAGAATCAGAGAGGAGTGTGCTCTCCTTTCATGTGATTCTTTGTGCATTGTGGATTTTTTTTCCGATGGTTTTCTTCCCCTTTTCTTTTTATCTCATGATCTCGGTGAGCTACAGTGAATCCTGTGGTATCTCTTACATTAGGCTACTCTCTTTTGGTATCAAATGGAACAAAGAAATGGGGGTTTCTTTGGACTGGGGGACTCAGTAACCCCCTAGGCCTACATTTAGTATAGTTAAGAACCAAATGATGTCCTCAAGGGCCTACCTGGTGCAAGAGGATAAAAGTTTAACTTGAGTTTGGAGGCTAATATCCTAGTTAGTAATAATATATGATTGCCTTAAGTGTTCTTTTGTAAACATCTTTTCTAATATATAAAGATGGATTGCAAAAGGAGATAAGCAGTGTAGGATTCAAATTCTGGTCATCTTTCCACTTTGTAAAATAATAGATATCAAAAAATATTGTATTTAATACATGCCAGTGCCAAAGGCATACTACAGGCTCATGTGGCAACAGGATGATCCCTGGAATCTTGATGGATTTAAAAAAATTAAAAGACCCAGCAGGCATGTGCCATGAAATTGACAGGCACATTGGAACATGAGGGTGAGCCACAGGATCATTCTACTCGGGAAAATTTAAACTGAGTACAGGAAACATTAGCTAATAGAAAACCAAGTTTATGATCCAAACTGAGAAAACAAGAAGAAGCAAAAAAGAGGACTAGGAGACAGAGAGTTGGTATGGAACTTGACTGTCAGGGAGTCTCAGTGGTGTCTGACAGCATGAAGACACAGCTATGTTAGGGCTCAGAAGCAAAAAAATTAATACATTCTGAGCAGACTCAATTTCTGATTCTCATACTGCCATGGAGATTGCAGACTACCCTTTTGCTACCCCACCACCTCCCACATTATCTTAAGTCATGCCTTCACTTCTCCGTCTGCCTATTTAGACATCCCTAGATGAGAAATGTTTCTATGTGTCTTCACTTTCTGTATTTCCAGCTCTATCCTTCTGTCTGGAACAGGGTAGATACTCAATGAGTCATTGAGTGGAAAGAATCCTGAGGGCCGAACAGTGTCGATTCCTTGTAGGCCAATAAGAATTTTCCCCTTTTTCATTTCTCCCAGAGCACAAGTGGCTCTGGGATCTGGGGCAGGATTAAAACTATAGACAGGGATTATGATCCTCCCCATAAAGTTTCAGAGTTCCTGGTAAACACACCATCTCTGCAGGGAGAATGTATACCATGGAGACACACAAGGAACAATGAGAAAATACCTGTACTCTAGAATGGAAGGCAGTCTGGATTTCTAAAAGACAGAATTTAAGACTAAACCCTCAACAATATTTGCTATATGAATAAATGACCCTGTCCAAAGGGCTTAGTCACTGAAATGCTCAGAGGAGACATCAGCAGGCCACTGAAGGACAGGCAAGATTTGAGGAGATGCAGAGAAGGGTGTGAGGGAATGCTAGACAAGATCAGAGCCAAACTTGGTGACTCAGAATGGCACAGCGTTTACCGTCAATGTCCTCCATGCCAAGAGCCATATTACCATATGGGCAAATTCAGTTCTGGTAACTTTTTCCGAGACTTCTCTATTCCCCTGTCTTGATGTTTTATGCTAACCGTGTCCTCTAGGTACTGTGGAATGCCTTAAAACTAAGGCTGTCTTATTAAAAAGGCTGCTGCAGACTTTGGGGCTTTTATATCCTTGGATGGGGATCTAAATAAGACATAAACTAATCATAAAGAAATATGACTTCTTTTCTCCCATTTTTTTAACCAAGAAAATATTATTGTTATTGTTGCTTTTTGACAAACAGGGAGATTAAACTTGCTCCTGATAAGGAATCTGGAAGTAAATCTTCTGTGGCAGGCAATAAAGAAGAGTCTTTCCGGACACACCTCACTCAAACCTTTTCTCTCAGCATTCCATCCAACCAGAACATTCTCCACTGCGGCCATAAGTTGTCACGAATTCAGCAGAGCCGAGTAAGACCACTCTCTCTGCTCCGGGTACTGTGGTACTTGGTAAGGTAGATGCTACCTTCTTACAACGGGAAAGAAGCAGAATCTGACCAGCTCCAAACAACCTGGTCCTAAGAGAACACCTAGAGATAACTTGCATAAGGTTTTGGATAACAAAAATCTTTTAATTCGTTAATGTTGCTTTTCACAATGCCTTGGTATGACACGTGGAATGAAGAATCTGTTTTTAAAAAGAGAGACCGGTCTGATCTCCCGATCTAGGCACCCTCTCCTACAAACTTCCTTAACACATTTGCCTCTGAGAAGTTTGCAAACAAAGGCAAAGACAGACAAAGAACATATGCTAAATTGATCGTTTTTGTGTCTGAATATTCACTATTTGAGAGACAGGAAACTGTTCAATCTGATCTGGGGTATGATTATACTGTAGTCCAAATTGAAGTGTCTGTGGAAATGGATTGGGCGAGCTTCTCGGTTGTCAGTCATATCACTTACGCGGAGCACAGTGAGATGAGGGCACTCATGGGAAACAGTAGAAGTGGTTCTGCGCTACACCTAGACAGATGGGTGTTCCTCTCCTGTGCGGGGGCGGCCCTCACTGCCTCAGCAGCCGCTGCAGACAGACAGGAGGAAGAGCAGGGCCAGCCCTCTCCAGCGCCCCTGGCGCCACCCCGCGTCCCCCTTGGGGAGAGAGCTCCAGGTGCGGTCTGGGAGCTCACATTCAGGACCCAATGTTCTCCAAGCCAATGGGCAAAGGCAGGTCTTCAAGAACTGGGTTGGGGGAGGGGGAGGCTTTGTAAGTAAACACGGAAATAGTGAAAGATTCCAGGAGCGCTTTAAGACAACGAAAGAAAAGCAAAGTAAATATTTGCTGCCTCAGAGTGCTGTGCAGAAGAGAAGGGATTCTGGTGAGAAATGATGTTTCTGGAATTGATCACTCACCAAAAACAATTTAAGTCGTATCTGTCAGTTTTAGCAAAGGATGTGAGGACATAACTGGGTTCGCTCTCAGGGCAGTGGCTTCAAGATTCCCTCTTTGCTTCTCTCGTCCCACCTGTTTCAGTCAAGGCTCTCCAGAAAAAAACAAAAACAAAAGCAGAACCCATGAGGGTGAAGGAGGAGAGAGAGGGAAAGAGAGAGAGAGAGAGAGATCAAGGAATGAATTCATGCTATTATGGGGACCTGCAAAGTTGAAGTCTGTAGGGCCGGCCAATAGGCTGGAAACTCAGCACCATTTCTAGTTTATAATCTTGAGGCAGAATTCCTTCCTCTCTGGGAAACCTCAGTGTTTTCAGTGTTTTACTATTAAGGCATCCAGCTGATTGGATGAGGCCCACACACTTTATCAAGGGTCATTACCTTTACTTAAAGTCAACTGGTGTAAATGCTAATCACATCTACAAAATACCTTCACAGCAATAGCTAGACAACTGTTTGATGAACTGGTGGGGCAGCATAGCCTAGCCATGTTGACATGGAAAAGTAACCATCATAGCACCTTAGGGGATTATACACACAAACACACACGAGCCAGTGTGTAATGCCTGTAAGTGCCTTAAAATATATTTCTGCTCTAAATGACCCCAGTTTTCCCACCTTCACTCCATTCTTAACATTTTTATTATTTTCTTTTGTTAAATATTTACGTTAGTGGTTCCCCATCTTTTATCATGGTGTTTCCTTTATAAGACTCGTGGGGGTCCCCAATCCATTTCTGATAATATTCTCAGGTTCCCCACACTCTGAGCCCACCCAGCCTCTCAGTCTTACTGTCTGGATCCCTCTAAAGCAGGTCTTGGTCCATTTCTTGGTGGCCTCTGATGGGTACTCTTTCTTGGTTGGCTTTTGGGGTCTCCCCACCTTGTTTTCAAATATTGGCATTTTCACCATGGGTTCTTTCCTGATTGGCTGAGTGCAGATTTGTTACTCTCATAAGCCCTGATGAATGGTATGCACGTCCTCTGCACTGTTTCGGGGTAAGCACTGAGATTGGTCATGTGCATATCCAGTTCCTCTTTTTTTTTCTTTTTTTGAGCAGTAAGCATCATGAAACTTGAGCAGCTTTCAATCTTTCAGTGTGTCTCACTCAGAGGCCAATGTATGGTTGGATTCAGGATGTGTTTTTAAAATAAAGACAAGTGGGGAAGGAAGGGAAGGAAGGAAGGAAAAGAAAAGCTGAATTTATAACTAAACAGTAAGAAAATACAAAACCATGAAATCTCAGAATTTTAAAAAATGACAAGCTCTTTAGTCATCATCTAGTTTGTTCTGTCTTTAATAAGGAAGGAAGATGAGGCCCAGAGATTCTAAATGACTTATCTAGAAAGTAGATAAGTGACTTGGGTAAAGTTAGCAGAAGTCGAATATACCTGACTCAGTGCTTTCGAAGACACCACACTGCCAACATGCAGAAGACTAACGTCCATGGACCATCAGTTACTTTCTCTAGTAGCCCTGCAGTAACCCTGCAGACATTTCATCCTTGCCCTCTCCATCACAGGGTATGGCAGTGTAGTCCTAGAGCTGTTCTCAAATGCTCTACTCCTCCTTCCAAAAAGAGAAGGCCTGCCTTCCCTGCCCTCTGTGAATCTGGGCCAAGTCAGGTGCTTTGCTTCGGCCAGTACAACACAGGAGAAAGTGACACGCCAGAAACCACTTTGGTGCTTCTCTTCCTTCCACAAGAACACCCCTCAGTGTTTCACACAGCGGAGGCTTTGTAAGTCGGCTTTTGAGTAAGTGAGGTTTCAATTTGATTCATGTTTTCATTTGATTTATAGGATTTGTTTTAGTGTTTCTTCCCACACAGCTCTGTGTTAGCAGGGACTAGAGCTCAAGAGTGAGGAATGGGTAGTTACTTCTTACCAAGTATTTGTGAATTCTCTGACACTCCTTGTCTCCTTATGATTAGATGCAGCCAGGTGACTGGTTCTAGTTAAGGGACTATGAGTGAAAAGTGATAAGTCTCCCTTCCAGGCAAAAGAATTTAATTGTTGGTAGGCAACCCGGCAGCCCCTCTCCCCTTTGGTGTGACTGCGGAGCCTGTGTGTTGGGTTGGCAGAAAAAAAAGATGGATGCAGCCTGGGTTGCTAAGTTACCACTTGGAAGATAGCTGCCTTGTGGAACTGTTGGGCTTATGTCAGATTTGCATGAACAAGAAATAAATTGCTATGTGTTAAGTCACAGAGATCTGGAGTCATTTGTTACTGCAGCATATGCCTATCCCATCCTTCCCCCAAAATGAGGCATGGGGTTCATGTGTAATAGTTGGGGTGCGTATAGGGTCTATAGGAACAATGCACAACAGAAGTAAAATGAGGCCCCTGACCCCTTAGCAAAGTGAATTTTCTTTATTTTTTGTTCTTTTCTTTTTAATTTAGGATGGAAAGATAGCAAGAAAAATCTTCATCTGCTTTGCTATTTTTCCTAGGTCTGGTCTTGAATACCAACCTAACCGAACCATCTTTTCTCCCTGGACAATTTGCACTTCAGAAAAGCATTTGGAACTAAGTTTTCATAAGGTAGAAAGTAATTTAATGTTGAAAAGGTAGAGCCAACCATACATGAATAAATGCATATCCATTGCATATTAATAATGCAATATAATAATCTACCCTTCTCACTTTTAGAAGACTCCTCTGAGCCTTTCCCAATGTTAAGGCAGCTCTGAGCTCCAGGCCAATTCTGACTTTTTTCTCCTTGTTTCTACAAAGTGTTCAGGAGAGTTGCAAGCAGACCCCAGGAAATCCATTTGAAATGGAACACTGACAAAGTTCACCTAGACCAGAGAGTGAGGAACCAAAATGTGTGTAGCCATGCCATATCGGAAATAACTTAATGAAAAACGGCCATTTATTCTAGATGAGGAAGAACTTAGAAAGAGCATGATCACTGTTTTTATTTTAGAGGGTGTCATGGATGTGATTGTAATGGAGAAACTACAAAACAATGTGGGCTTATTGTTTGCTTTGGAGAAAGAGCAACTTGTATATTGGCAGAGATTAAAGTAAAGAAGAAATCATTGTCTTTCAGAGCCAATGTAAAAGGAATATCTATATTTGAAACTATGTGTTTGGTTTAATGAAAGAATTGCCCTCTACTACTGACAGGATCTATTCATTATTTGTTCAATATACATATATGACCAGCATTGGGTTCAGTGATGTGTTTATAAAGATCAAGGAAGTTTTAGTTCCTGACTTCAAATAGCTCAGATAGCTCGTATTCTAGGAGAGGAAACAAATAGATGACCAAAAATTCTATGTTGGAGGGAGAGACAATGTAGAGTGGCACATAAAGAGAGAAACATTAATTCTCCTGGAGTCACTGGAAGTTATCTTTGAGAAGGTCACGCTCAGGCTGGAACTTCTAAGAAAGACAAGGTCAAGAAGGGACCATCATAGGAAAAGGAAACAGAGTATGCAATGATACTGAATATGAAAAATATGTGTTCTATGTGTTCTATTTAGGGAAATGTAAGAAATTTGTGCAGCTAGAGCCTTCTCATAGTGTGAGAAGAATTGGGGACAGTAGAGAAGACAGCAGGTGGAAGCCTTGAGTTTAGGGGATTCTATAATATAGGCAGTGGGGAACCATAGGAAGATCTGAAATTCTTAAGGAACTTAATCAATGTTGTACAATCTCATCCATTCCTAAAGTTCCGTGACTCCAAAAAATAATGGATTGCTACTTCCTTTTAGCTTCCACAGTCCGTATTATACACTTTTCAGTAGGATTTATCTTTTTCCTGCTGTAATTGCCCTTATTTTTAATTTTGAGGATCTTTCTTTTTGCTCCATTTTTAGTCTTCCACCAACACGTAAGTGTCCTTAGTACAAGAATTGTGTCGTTTTTGTCTTGATATTTCTTATGGTGCCTAACATGTACATTTGCCTGTAATAGATGCTCAACAAAAGGATATTGCTACAGTTCCATGATTTAAGCCTTATGGAGATCTCTTTATGCCATAGAGAGGATGCCAGAAAAGAAGTATAAGACTCTCATAGCAAAGTCTGAAGCCACAGCCGGTGAGCATGCAATTTAGGTTAGGATATCTGAGATCAATACCAAACCATGTCACTTATCTGCTGAAGTTAACAAATCTGAGACTGGAGTTCTTCACGTGTAAAATGGGTACTATAACTGCAATATTTATCACACAGGGCTTTTGTGAACATGATATAAGTGAAAGTGTGCCTGGAATTATGAAATAGCATAAAATTGCCAGCAAAGTTGATGATGACAGTGATGTCAATGGTGAAAACAGTGACAATTTTTATGGTAGCCAGTCATACAGAAATATTCTATACTCATGTAATTCAGATATGAGCACTTGAGAAAAAAAGCACATCCTGCTTTATCATGTTAAGCCAAGAGATATTTACTATCTAAATAATTTAGCCAGGGGTGTTCCCTCCCAATATAGCTTCCATTTGGAAAGTTGCATTGCATATTGAAGAAAACAGAATGGAAAGTCAGAATTGTGAGATGCTTGTTCTGACTCCATCACTAACCACCTTTTTGGCTTTTGCAGCCATGAAATGGCTAGTCATACAATTTTGGCCTCCTCCTCTGGAGGATTAAATTGCTGGTCAAATGAAAGGATGTCAAAATGCACCACCATATTTATACAAAGAATATGCTATTCCTGGAAATGGAGTACTGCGTGGTGCAATATGAAACTCATTCGGTGATTTCTGGGGGCGTACATAGCCAAGAATGGTGAGGCTGTGGGCCTCACAGTGATGGCCATCAACTACATTGCCCCCAGACAACTACTCTATCCCACACTTGTTCATGCAGGAACTTTATGCATAGAAATGGTTTTCCCAATCACCGGGATTGTAAGAGCAAGGTTATTGCAGCTGCATGGGCACATAAAAAAAGACAGGAAATGAAATGTCAACAGCAAGCATAATACCTTTCTAATATATGTCCTTCACTTATTGAGACAGTTACCGGGATGTTCTTGAAAGAAGAATGATTTGTTTATAAACCAGGTACATTATTTCAGCTCTTTAGAGGAGGGAAAAAAAAATGTCTTCATCATATTTTCCTCTCTCCAAATCATCCAACACGATATTTTCTACATTTCGTTGAATATGCATTCATTTATTAATTCACTCACAACTAATTCCTGGGCACCTACTATGTGCTGGTTACACTAAGAATATTGAGGCTCAATGAGTTGTCCTTGTTCTCAAGCACCTTTCCGTTTAGTAGGGAAAGTCAGTCACGCAAACAAATCAGAGCAATAAAACATGATAGTTGTTATGATAGAAGTATATGCAGCATACACAGGGAGACACAAAAGGGAATGTTTAATTCTGCCTGGGGAGAAAGAAAAGACTTTATGAAGGAGGTGGTGTTTGATGTGGTTCTTAAAATATGAGTGATTTTACGGGCAGACAACAGGGAGAATAGCTTCCTTAGCCAAAGACAATGGGGAACTAAAAGTAGCTCGGTGCAGAACGGGTCAGAGGAGGGGATGTTCAGCTTCCTGACAGAGTGTGCAAGGGCGGATCATGGAGGCTGTATGGAGTCAGATGGAGGAGGTTAGACTTTATCGTGTGAGAAATGAGAACACTGGTGGAGACGGTAAGCCAGGGAGTGACACGAGCAGTTTTCATTTTAGAAATTTTCATTTTAGAAAAAACCCAGCACATTTCTCTGTGCTGGTTGGTGAAATAAGAAGTGAGAGTAGGCAGTAGGACACCAGGGAGGAGACTCTTACCATGGCCCATGCAAGTGAGGATAGCCTCCTAGGCCAAGGCAGGGTGAGCCAGGTGAGAGACCATACTCTGCTGAGTTATTCCCACTCTCTTTCCTACACCCGCAGCCTCTGCCCTGCTCCTGACTTATCAGCACTGAAAGATGCTTCAGGACTGCTCATCTTAAAAACAAAACAAACTTTCAGCTACCCGCTCCATTCTGTCTTCTTCACTGCTAGACTTCTTCAAAGTGGTATCTTTTCCCAGTGTTCTTGCCTCCAGTTAACCTCCCCGTTCCATTGCAGAAGTCGTTTGGCTTCTGGGAGGTAATATAACAGTAATTAAGGGCTCAGGGTCTATTAAAAAGCTCCAGTATGTGGGCACATGGGTGGATCACTCGGTTTAGCATCTGCCTTCAGCTCAGGTCATGATCTCAGGGTCCTGGGATTGAGCCCTGCGTCGGACTCCCTGCTCAGTGGAGAGCCTGCTTCTCCCTCTGCCTCTGTCTGCTCCTCCCCTGCTTGTGCTTTCTATCTTTCTGTCAAATAAATAAATAAAATCTTTAAAAAAAAAAAGCTCAGGTACTGTTTCTGGCTGTGCCATGTCTAACTTTACAACTTGGGCTAACTTATTTTATTTCTCTGTGCCTCAATTAACCCATCTGTAAAAAGGGTATAATAATAATACCTCTTTAGAGGATAGTGGTGATTACCAGATGTGCGGATACATTCAAAGTATTTAGAACAGTGTGGGGCATCTAGTAATTGCTTAATAAGTGTTTGCCAGTTTGGGGACCCATCCTCGAGAAGGGCAACCGACAGTATAAATTTGTGTGTTTCCAAAAAAAGGGGGCTAAGATGAGCTACTGTTGTCTTTGAAAGTTTCAGAGAAGAAATAGCACTACAATAAGACTTTTAATAATAAGGAAGCTATTCAGAGAGATGGCAAAACCAAGGCCTATGTACCAAATCAGTCTCTAATATTGCTTGTATAAATATATAGAGAGAATATTATCAATATTTATATCATTGTGCTAGGCCCTCTGGGAAATGGAAAGGTACCTAGGATACAGAGTTTGCTGTTTACAGAACATAGCTCATCCAGGAGGATAAATCACATTAAAAATAATTTTGAAATAGGGGCACCTGGGTGGCTTAGTCAGGTAGGAGGCCGACTCTTGGTTTCAGCTCAGGTCATGATCTCAGGGAGTCTGCTTGAGCATTCTCTCTCTTCTTCTGCCTCTGCCCCTCCCCCCATATAAATAAATAAATCTTTTAAAAAATGATTTTAAAATAATTTCAAAAGGCCTAGCTAGAAGCACAGTCATAGTCAAATATCTAGATATGGGACACGGCAATCAGTAGTATACACTGCAGTGATCTACCTCTGACCTTGTTGTTGAGTGTTGAGGACAAACCTCTGTCTCCTAGACTACAGACATATTTCCTGGTGTGTAGTTGGAAAAGACTGTCTTAGTTAACTCAGTCATTAGATTCGGTCCTTGTCCCACTTGATTCCATCATCAGATTTTGCAGGCTTGGAGACTCATTCCCTATTGACAAAGGGTCTACCCTCCTTTAGGGAGTGTATGTCTATCTAGCTGGTGTTACAAAATTTGCATAGTCCTCATTATCAGAACAGAAATAAGGTCACACGTGACAGTCTTTTCTAACGGTTAGGAGGCAACATTGCCTAATGCTTAAGAGCATGGAGGGTCAGCAACTGGAAGCTCATATTCCAACCCTAAGTGTGGGATCAAAGGAAAGACCCTTCACCTTCCTGTGCCCTAATTTCATTATGTATAAAGTAGAGATAACAATAGTATCTGCCTCATAGAGTTGCTGTGAGATATCTAGTATGGGGCAAAAATTAACTTCTGTCATCATTATGATTCTTATCAGGTAAATATGGTGAGATCTTCATCCGCAGTGCATGGATAACTGGGTCAAAGTTGTTTGTGAAAACCTCATGCATACCACTCTGCCCAACCACTTCAAGCCAAGTATCACCAAGACTGCATATGAGAATTTGACTTGGACTTTCCTAAACGGTTAGGTTAGGTTTTTATCTAAACATTTTGATTTTCATGCACTCAGATGTAAAAGGAAGTGGCCTATATTAAATGCTGGTCAAAGCATATTTTATGATTCTTTAAAAAACAAAACAAAACAACCACACTCTCCATGACATTAAATTACTTAAAATCCACATACAAAAGTAGTGACCTTTCTCCCATAAATAAATAAAAAAATCCCAGCATGGAAATGCATTAGCTAAAATAAGTGTTTGATCCTTTCAACCAAAGCCCATTTCCTTCTTCCATCCAGAAAGCCTTGAAGTGTATTACACTACTTGCAGATTTCTCTGTAAGCAGGGGATAAATAGTCCGCTTCTGTAATTAATAACTATTAAAGCTGTTTGACTGATCATATCTTTGGGCTCCTGAAATCTCTTCTGTGCAGGTGTGCATTAATGGAATCCATTAAATTCATATATTTCAACAGATAGTAATTTACGATCTTTTATAAGATCTGTCAGGAGCCGCAGCAAGAGATACAGGACTGTCTCAGGGCATTACAGAACAAACCGGACTCCATCTCTCAGAAACGACTTGCCGTTCCCTACTAAATATGAATGTCAATGCACTGGGCAGTCACGTTAGGCGCGTTCTGTGCCATTCCCTGTCTGGAAATATGCAGAATAAGCTTTTCATCACTGGTGAAGCCCTAAACAGGGCTGAACAATTTTCAGAGAGGCTGAAGAAAGAGTGTGTGGGAGTTCTAACCACTTTATATTTTCCATAAAAAGGGAGGAATTGAGAATACAGCAGAGCTCCAAGAAAGTAATGGGTTTTCCTGGGGGTGAGTCACCCTTGAAAAGCCAAATGGTTTGCAAGCTCCCTTAATGGGGCACCCTCCCCATTCTAACTAACATTTCCAAGGGAAATCAAAGTCAGCCTTGACTTCTGCAGGGTCCCACCCTCTGGTTCGGCCCAAAGAGAAGCTCTGTCCTCTCAGAGATGGGGTAGTCTTTCAGCAGGGCTGGGTTTCTGAATAAGCGTAGTAATCAGCTACATTCCTGGAGCGGGATTTGAGAGTGGCAGAGCTATGTTTACAATGCAAAATTCTACTTGAGGAGTTTTCATAGTTAACTGAAAGCTGAAAACAAGCCTGTGAAAACCAGCAAAGGAAGTAGCATCTGAGGGTATGGTTCGTGGACAGCCATCTTAGAGCTGAGGGTGGGGGAAGTTGCTCTGAGGAAGACTGAGGAAGTTGCTTGGAGTCACAAAGGGCAGAATGAGGGGATCAAGTTAGGAAAGTGAGAAGGGCAACAACCTTAAAAGGTTCCTTTCATACTTTTTATGAATGAAGTGAAACTGTGTTCTGGTGATTTGGAAAGGGAGGAGAGGCTTGAGTTGAGGTCAAAACCCATAAGATTGCAATGAATCTTTCTTATTTATGGAGTGCTTTTATTGCTCAAAGAATCCTGTGAGCCAATTAAATGAGACTTGTGGTCCCTATTTTAAAACATGTAACTCAACCCTATCCCTGTTCAAAAGTTAGCTTGTGTCTTCCAGGATGCAATGGTGGTAACTAGAATTTGCCCTTTTCTGAAGACTCCCGAGAAGATACACACAGAGGCATATGCTCTCGGGACTCATCTAACAAATCAGCAGCCTCACAGCCACCGCCATGGAACTAAATCCAGTGTGAGGGTGTGAGTGCCGATGACTGTTACCATGGGGGTAGAGGTGTAAAATTTTGTTTGCTTCTTTGTTCAAGATATTTTTTAAGTTGGCTCCACACCCATAATGGAGCCCAATGTGGGGCTTGAACTCACGACCCTGAGATCAAGACCTGAGTTGAGATCAAGAGTTGGACACTTAACTGAATGAGTCATCCAGGCACCCCTGAAATTTTTTGTTTTTATACACCAACCTACCATAAAATTCTGTAGATAATCCACACTGAACATTTTTCCACCCCATCTTTTTTTAAAAATATTTAATTAATTTATTTATTTGACAGAATGCAAGCAGGGGCAGCGGCAGAGGAAGAGGGAGTAGCAGGCTCCTCGCTGAGCAGGGATCCCAATGCAGGGCTTGATCCCAAGACCCTGGGATCATGAGCTGAGCTGAAAGCAGATGCATAACCAACTGAGTCACCCAGGTGCCTCTCCACCCCCATCTTTAAATGTGGGATTGTAAAATATAACTCTGGTATAAATATGAAATAAAGCTGTGATATAAATCTAAATAAACTAATATATGCTGGCTATGTTATAATTGGAATTTCTTTAACCTCCTTATTGCATTCAAATACTTTGAGAGATATTACGGACAAGATTAATCAGTGTTAACTACTTATATTAATGATTCAGGTTAAATCTTTCAAACAATAATTTGTCAAATAAATATTCCAAGACACATGTTAAGTGCTAAGCATACAAGGAAAAGTAAAACATGGTCCCTGGTCTTGAAAAACTTACCATGTAGCAAGAAAGCCCAAGAGCCAATAAATACAAGACAAAATGCTAACACGAATGAAGGTGCATAAACCAGTGCTATGGGGATTTAAGGCAGTCACTGATCTTAACGAGGATAGGGTTGGGGCTTCCAAGTCCTGAGGACATTTGATCTGAGCATGGAAGAGATCTTTCATTCACTCAACAGATATTCATTAAGTGTCAATTATGTTCAGAGGCTAAGTGAATGGAATTGCATTTTGTAAAAAGAGAGAGGGAAGGTCAAAGCAGGAAGATTGTATCCAATCTGCAGCTAATAAGTTGACAGTGAAAGAGAAGGAAATTAATATTTGCTGCACACGTATTGTTTGCCAGGTATTTGATCCTCCCAGCGGGTCAATTTTAAGCACTTGTATTCCCGCACTACAGATGAGAAACCCGAGTTTCAGAGAGGCTAGTCTGCTTGTGCAGGTTCACAGAGCTAGGGTGAAGAGGAGCTGGAGCATCAGTGAAGCTAGGATCCTTCCGGAGCCCAGGTCTTTCCATCCCCCTGACAGCTGCCTTCTTGTACAGGCTTAGAAACGATAAAATGAGATGAAGAGAAAGTGAGAAAAGGCACCAGAATCAATGTGATTTTGGTAACTGAGATATTTTGTGCTTTAGCTGAAGATGGAAGCCTTGGAAGCAGTAGAACATAATGAAAAAAACATCAACTGGGTTCATATCCTGACCCTACACTGACTAGCTCTGTTGTCATTGATTCCAAGTCTAATCAGACACGGAATGGGATAATAATATTCATTGCTTCAATGTGTAGTGAAGTCCAGAGTTTATTTTAAGTAAATATAATACATAGTAGTTGTATGGCTAATATTATTTCAACTTCCCCCTCTGCTCACCCTAGGGAAAGCAATTTCTTAATGTTTTGAAGCAGAGAATTTCACTAGAAGAAAGACTTTATATGCAGCAAACGAAAAGGAATTCTTCTTATTTATTTAGGCAATGAATGATTATTGCCTATGTATATCGCTGACCAAATTCCATATGCAAAGGATTAACAGCACTGGCTTTGGTTCCCATGTGGACTTTCTTACTTCTTCTCCTGTATCTTTATATCACTTTGTTCCGGACATCGTGACTGCATTCTAAGTCCAAAAGGTCCATCCATATCCACCCATCACCGCCTTTTAGAATGCTTCCTGGTCTCGGCTTTGAGATGTCTTCATAGTCTATACTCATATTACTTTCATGATGTTAATGTTAACTACCTCCCATTTCATTGAGGAAATGTTTCCTCAATGTTTCCACTGTTTCTCATTATTTTGGTGAATGTTTAGCTGACTTGAGCCTGCTTTAGAAACTTTCATTTACTCCCAATTCACTGGTCTCACAGTGCTTAAGATGAATCAATCCAATGACCTTGGCCACAGTTGAGAGCACCTGCCAGTTCCACAGGAGCAATAATCAGAAGTGGTTTCTGACATCGAGCATGTCATAGTATGACTGTATTGGAGCGTTGAGACAATTATCTTAGGACTAGGCTGGTGAAATAAAGGAAGAAAAAGAGGGTCTTTAAATTGTTGGGTGGTTGTGTATCATCAGTTGAGGTATCCACTTTTTCATAACCCATGGATAGACTAAATGTTGAGCCTTAAGGACAATGGACACATAAATGCTCCTGAGACATAATAAAAAATACAGCTTTATGGGGAACTTCTTTAAGGTAAGGCTAGAAAGTAGAGTAAAAATGAACTGAGCAGGATTTCTATGCGATTGGCTCAAGTTGAAAAGCTGGTAGAATCGAAACCAAAAGAGCAGAACCATCCAGTCGGAGAATTTTTTGAGTGAGATATAATCTCTTAGGTGATGGTTAAGCCCAGACTGGACATGGCAGGAGCAAATGCACTCTAAGGAACAATCTTGGCGGTAGGAACAAGTTGGCCTTATTGCCTTAATGGATCATCCCTTTCTCTATCTACTGTGATATGAGAGCTGATGAGATCCTGCCCGAGGCAGCGGGACTGTCTCAACACAGATTGTCTCTCCATCCACAGGGGTAAACACTTTACTGGGAGATTTAAAGTGAAATTTAGAATTACAAGGAAGTACCTAGGAAACGAATATTTTTTTCTTCAGTGAACTCTTAAGAGGGCTTGTCAGTAAAGTTCAAGCAAGCAGGTGTGCTGAAAATTGCTTTAAAACCAAAGAGACAGTAGGAGGCATGCATATGCCAGAAATCATAGCCCCCGTGAGAGAGACAAGCCCATTTTTCAGCAGGAGCAGCTGTTGGTGCATCTGCAGACAGGTTGTTGTCAGGAGTGTTGAGCAGAGAAATTTCAGGAGAAAGGCGCTCATGAGGGGGGAAGAGGCGCGAGGTCTCTAGTGAGACTTTAGAGTGGAGTTTGTTAAATCCCGAGCAATAAAAATTGCAGTTCACTCTAATGAAACTTCCTGGGAAGACTATTAGTATTAAACAGGGTGACTCTCCCCCCAGAAATAATGCTAAATCACAGTCACAAATAATTCCAAGTCCAGTTCTGCACAAGGCAGAACATGATTGCACTTTTTAAATTAAATTCACTCTTATTGCTTTGGTGGCGGCCGTTTTCTGAAATTAATAGGAATTGCACGCATAAGCCAAAGGGCCAAGGGTGGTCCTACTGCATAGAGGGCATGAAGGTAGAGATGATGGAGATGGGTGGGCAGGCAGGGCAGTGGCCATGATACTTTATTAGGCATTTACTTCAAGGGAGTAGATAGATTAAAATGTCTTTAAAGTTCTGGAATCACAATTTCACAAAACCGTTGCTGATTTTAAGGCTCAAAATAATACTTTGTCTTATACTATATGAAAATAAACTGTTTCTTTTAATATCTCTGTGAGCATCATGTGGACCAGAATTATCTTCTTTATATGGCCCTTGGGAGCATATTGCTGTCCATCAGGTAAGCACTCATTCCTTACTTTTTAACACTTCTCTTTTCTGAGAGAGAGAGAGAGAGAGAGTGCGCATGCATGTGAGTGGAGGATGGGGAGGGGAGGGGAGGGATAGAGGTAGAAGGAGAGAATCTTTTTTTTCTTTTTTTAAAGATTTTTATTCATTTATTTGAGAGAGAGAGCACAAGTGAAGGGCAGAGGCAGAGGGAGAAGCAGAATCCTTCTGAGAAGGGGGCCTGATACACGGCTCGATTCCAGGACCCCAGGATCATGATCTGAGTCCAAGGCAGACACTTAACCAACTGAGCCATCCAGGTGTCCCTGGAGAAAGAATCTTTTTTTTTTTTTTTAAGATTTTATTTATTTATTTGAGAGACAGAGAAAGTGAGAGAGAGCATGAGAGGAGAGAAGATTAGAGGAAGAAGCAGACTCCCCAGGGAGCTGGGAGCCTGATGTGGGACTCAATCCCAGAATCTGGAGAGAGAATCTTAAGCAGACTCCACGGTCAGCACAGAGCCCAAGGCAGGGCTTGATCTCATGAACCTGAGATCATGACCTGAGCTGAAATCAAGAGTTTGACACCTAATCGACTAGGCCACCCAGGTGCCCTTCACTCTTTACTTTTTAAATTACATGGTAATATTAAAAATAAGACTTTGACATGAACAGACATTTTTCCAAAGAACATACTCAAATGACCAACAGACACCTGAAAATTTGTTCAACGTCACTCGGCATCAGGGAAATACAAATCAAAACCACAATGAGATACTGCCTCACAGCAATCAGAATGGCTAAAATTAACAAGCCAGGAAAGGACAGATGTTGGCAAAGATTTGAAGCAAGGGGAACCCTCTTACACTGTTGGTGGGAATGCAAGCTTTCTAGTCACTCTGGAAAACAGTATGGAGGTTCCTCAAAAAGTTGAAAATAGAGCTACCCTATGACCCAGCAATTGCACTACTAGGTAACCCTAAAGAAACAAATGTAGTGATCCAAAGGGGCACCTGAACTCCAATATTTATAGCAGCAATGTCCACAACACCCAAACTGTGGAAAGAGCCAACATGTCCATCGACAGATGAATGGATAAAGAAGATGTGTGTGTATACACACACACACACACACACACACACACACACACACACATTGGAATACTACTCAGACACCAAAACAAAACAAAAAAAAAACCACATGATATCTTGCCATTTGCAAAAATGTGGATGAAACTGAAGGATATTATGCTAAGTGAAGTAAGTCAATCAGAGAAAGACCATTATCATATGATCTCACTCATATGTGGAATTTAAGAGACAAAACAGAGGATCATAAGGGAAGAGAGGAAAAAATAAGATGAAACCAGAGAGGGAGATAAACCATAAAAAGACTCATAATCTTAGGAAACAAACTGAGGGTTGCTAGAGGGGAGGTTGCTACCCTGCCAGAGGGTAACTGGGTGATGGACATTGGGAAGGGCATGTGATGTAATGAGCACTGACTATTATATAAGACTGATGAATCACTGAACTCTACCTCTGAAACTAATAATATACTATATGTTATTTAATTGAATTTAAATTAAAAAATTAATAAAAAAAGAAAAAAGAAGTCTTTGAGACTCCAATTCATTAATAGTAATCATCTTTATTCCACAAAACTCAGAATAAATCATTTATTAAAATTCAATAAGCAAATTATTCATGAGTTTAGAAAATATTTGTTGGGCCTTCTAACTCAAAAATAACAGGTGGTTATTTTTCTGATACAGAGATGAAAAGCACATGGCTCCTACCCTCAAGGAGCTCACTTTAGAATGAGTGAAAGAGGTAACAAAATAATCACAATACAGAGGAGTAAGTGCTAAAAGAGTCTGGATTTACCAACATAGACAAGGAGTCTAGACCTCAGCCTGGGGACTAGGATTAAGAAACATTGTTAGGAGGAGGAGATGCCGGTTTGGGGAAATGAGTGAAGACCAGCCAAGTGGTCAGGGATGGGCAGGGTTGTAAATAGCAGCAACGTGGGCACAAGAACAGAGGGAGGAAAAAAAACATGACAATTAGGGAACAGATACAGATCAGGAGGACCAAAAGGAGAAGTGAGTGGAAAATCATGGGCTGAGAGAAGCCTGAAGAAACAACTTGGGGCCAGAGGCTGAAGTAGGTCGTGTTAAGGTGCATGAAAGTAATTAAAGCCACTAGAATTTGAAGAGCAGTGATGTGAATAGATTCGTGCTTTAGAAAGACATTTTGGTGGCACTGTGGAAGATGGATTAGAGTAAAATGAAGCTGGAGGCATTCAGGTTATTCAGGAAATTATTACGATAGTCCTGATGATCTAAGGCAGAAGCAGGGTAGAGAGCAGAGTTGGTGATCTGGGGTATTTGGGAAATAATGTTCATAAGACTTGGAAAGTGATAGGAGGGAGTTGAGTGGGGAGGGGGAGGCTAGATCCAGTAAACATTCCTTTAAACACCCTGAAAATATCAACTTATTTAATATCACCAAGAGTCTGATTTGTTAGGTACTAATGTTAAATCTACATTACAGATGAGGAAACAGAGACAAACCCAGGCAGGCTAATTCCTTCTACTCTGCTCATCAGAGCACCCTTGTTGCAGATCACAGTGTTCCACTGCATCAGGTAAAAGAATCCGAATCAGACCCAGCATGTGTGTTCTTTCAAGTACACATTTGGTTGGAGACAGCAATTGGAAACATATGAAATAAAGGACGAAGGTCACATTTTGTATAAACCTTGTTGCACTAACTAGGGGATGAGGGAAACAATACCATACAGAAAAACAGACTCCAGTCCAGATGGCAAGTGAGTCGGTGCCTACATTACCTCTATTCCTTTGATACTATACAAATCACTGCCCAGGGTTTCTGCAGGGGATGGCCTTGGAACACCGTTACTTAGAAGGGCTCTCAAAGATAAGCCTAAAGAGATTGAGAACAAGCAATATTCAAAGCACAGGGGCTAATTTTTTTTAAAATTGAAAACTTTCATGTTCAAGTTTAAAAAATTGAAAGTTTTTAAAAAAACTTTTTTGGGGAGTGTCTTGTCTCCATTTTCTCGTCATAATATGGTCATAACATTACTACCTAACTTACAGGATTAATTTTAAGTATACAGATTGATATTTTTGATGTGCTTCAAAGAATGTTTTCTGGACTCATCTTTCCCCTTTCCACAAACCGATCTTATCACTCTCCAAGTTTTATATATGGGATATACAAAAAAGAATCCACCCTGGACAGATAATACTAAATATGACAAATATTAAAGTTTAGAAAAACTGGGGGGATAAATATGTATTACAAAGAGTTGGCAACTGGACTAAAAGAAGAACTTGTTATCGCCTTTGGGGGATGTCACTAAAGAATGCAGGTCATGATGTCAAATTGATTGATGAATAACTCATCAGTCTAGAATTTTATGCCCAGCATAATGGAAGAGTGAACAAAATAGCTATATTTTCTCTCACATAAATGTTGAGTTAACTACCTTCATATTTTCATGGAAAGCTCAAGTAAAGAACGAACTTTAGCAAGGGTTGAAGTAGGATCCAAGGAAAATGCAAATATTGAAGTGGATGAGATATATTAGTAAATAATTTAATTATGATGTAAAAAATAAGTAATGACTACTTTGTGTCCTTTAAAAACAACATTAAAATTCTAAATAATAAATAATAAGAATGTTTGGAAGGTAACTTTCAGTCGATAATTAAAATAAAAATTTTCCTTGTCGTATTCTGAAAGAGAAACTAATGAATAATTTATATATATATATATTTTTAAAGATTTTATTTATTTATTTTAACAGAGAGAGAACACAAGCAGGCAGAGAGGCAGGCAGAGGCAGAGAGAGGAGCAGGCTCCCTGCCGAGCAAGGAGCCCGATGCGGGACTCCATCCCAGGATGCTGGGATCATGACCTGAGCCGAAGGCAGCTGCTTAACCAACTGAGCCACCCAGGCATCCCAATAATTTATATTTTAAAAAAGGATTATGATATATATGCAGAAATATATGATTACACAATTGAAAAAGCAGAAATAAAATGTGGCATTTCTGAACAGAAGAGGAAAGAAAAACAACATAAATAAAGAAAATTCTGATAAACAAAAACTGGGAGGAGAATAAAAAGGCGACAAAGAAACATAAACAGAAAACACTAAGTACGGTAGAATTAAGATCAACAAATGTAAGGATTTTAAACAGATTAAGCTTTCTTATCAATATGGAAAATGTAATATATATTTTTAAAATCCATTATGCTACTTGTAAAAAGTACATTCAAAGTGACACAGAATGTTTAAAAAATGAGACAAAGAGAAAGAAAGATAATATGGAACGCAAAAATAAACAAAAGAATGCTTTATGATATAGTGATATTAAACTCATACAACATTACATCATACAACAGAGTATCTAATGAAGAGACGTAATATAGAGATAAAAGGAACAACCCTAACGATATAGAACAATAAGCGTGTATATTCCAAAAATAATTATGTTAAAAAATATGTCAAAATCTAACATAATTAGGAAAATCAAAAGATAAGTCATACTGAAGATTTTAATACATATCAAACCAAGCAGACAGAAAATGTCGAGATTGAAATGATTTGAGTAAATATATCAAGAAGTTTGAATATATCTACCTACGTGTATGGCTATTTCTACTTCTTTTATAACTATGTATAAAATTCTATTTTATTTGCTTGTTTTTAAATATACATGGGACAGCTACTTTTTAGAAACATATGTTCTAGTGAAAAAAAAGTAGTCTCCATATATTTTAAAGAATCAATGTCATATCAGCCATATTTTCTAACATTTCAATAAATGCATCAACAATGTAAAATTAAATAATAAAGAGTTTCGATTTTTTTGAAGTATATGTACTTATATTAGTCCTTGAGTAAAAGTAAAATAGAAATAAAATAATACATAGAAGTGATTAGCAAATAAACTATAAAACATCAAACTTTATGAGGTAAATGGTATTTAAATTAAAATTTAAATAGAAATATATGGCTCTAAATTTTCTGTTAAGAAAATAATTATCGGTATAAAAATAAAAAATAATCTGTTAGAAAAATAGACTGATAAATTACAAGTAAACTTTCAGCTGATAACACCAGGAAAGTATCATAATTAACAGAAACACATGGTAAGAGGAAGAAATAATAACAATTAAAGCAAGTCCTAATGAAATAGAAAACACCAACACAACAGTTTAATAATAAAATAATTTTCTAAAACAGATTAACAATAAAAAGTTTGAAAAACTCTGGTGAGACTGTGAAGAATTAATAGTAACTCAGCTAAACAATAATATTAATGTTTAAAATACCTTAGGTTAACACTGCAAACAATTTGATGCCAATACATTTGGAGATAAAAAGTAAATGAACACTCTGACAGAAATATGTAAACTGCAAAAATAAGTCAAAGAGAAAAAGTAAACAGGAACTATGTATTGCAGAAACTGAAATAATAGTCAATAATTCACTCTTCTTCATTATTCCTAGATAGATTAGAGGAATATGTAATCCCTGTCTCTGAGAAAGTAGGAAAAATACCAAATTTATTTTGTAAGGCTAGGATAGCTTTTATTAAACTGAGTGAAAACAATGCAAGAAAATAGAATGATTGGCCAATATCACTCATGAACACAAATGTAAAGTTTTAAAAAATCTTTGAAACCATATTTGGCACCACAAAAAAAATGAACTGGGACTTAATATAGTATTGCAAGGATGCTTTAATGTCAGAAAATCTACTATTCTTTTCAACAGATTGAAGGACAATGATATGATGAACTGTAAAGTAGGTGTAGAAAAAGAATTGAATATAATAAAGTACTTATGGATGATAAACAAAAAATTATAGCAAAATAAGAATGGAAGAACATGTCTTTAACCTGATGAAAGATATCTGGTGATATGGCACAGCAGATGACTTAAAATTTAATGGTAAAGTTTTAATATCTGTGTAGTGCAAGAGATCTATAAACAACCTGCTAGAATCAATGAGAGTTCAGCAACATTGCTATACACCAGTTCTACCTTCTAAAATCTAACATTTCTTTGCCATCTTCCACATCAGCAGTAAAAAATCTAAAATTAATGACAAAGATACTGTTAAAAGTGACAACGAGACTGAAAAGGCACTTATGTATAAATCTGACAAAAGATGTGACAAAAGACCCAAGAAGTTAGAGGAAAAGTTACAAACAATTGTGAAGAACATGAAATAAGTCATACAACTAGAGGTGTATGAAAATTGCATAAACATGATGATTTTTAGCTAAAATTTCATATACATTCAAATACCGTTACAGACAACATGGTAACAGCGTTTCAAAGAACTTGACCCATGAACCATCTGGAAAGTTAAAGAGCAAAGAATACTCTAAAAGAAAGGTAGAGAAGAGATAGAATTACCCACTCATTTTATTATTCAGCAAGATTCATTAAAACAAAAAAAAATAGTGGAGCAGTGCGGACATATTACTCCACTGAAACAAAATGGAAAACCCAAATTAGACCTACTTATATATGAAAGCTTGACGACTGACAAAAGAGGTATTAAAAACAGTAGGAGCCACTGTATTTTTCAATATTTTTCAAACATTGCTTGAAAAATAGCTGTTCACAGGGAAAATAAGATAGATAACATAGATCCCTAAGTTATAAAGAAGACAGAGATTAGTTTCAGGTGAAAAAGAGCCTAGATGCAAAAAACTGAACTCAGGAACTTTTAGAAGAAAATATAGGAAAATATCTTTATTATACTAGAAATGTCAAGAACTGCTTAAACAAGATACACAATACAACCGTAAGTGTATAAAATTAAATCTTCTTATAGTAAAAGAAATTTCAAGGAAATAAAAAGAAAAGCCACATCATTAGGAAAAATATTGACAGTGAATATATACATGACAATAGATTACTATACATAATGTATAATTTATACCTGCAAATCAATCAGAGAAAAAGAAAGAAAAATTGTGCCATAAAAAAATGAGATAGGAAAAAAAAATGAGAAAGGAAAACACCAATAGTTCCACAAAAAGCAAAAGCAAATGTCTAACATGGAAACCAGCTGGACCTCACTACTTCTCAGGAAAATGTCTATTAAAGTGGTGTTTGACAGCCATCATATTGATAATATTTAAAAACCTGGTAATTGCAAATGTTTGGATGGATGTGGATAAATGGGAACTCTTACATTGGCATATAGGAATATAAATTAGTAAGGCGATCTTGGAGAGCCATTTGGCAGTGTGTACAAAATTGTAATCCACCCAATTCCCAATCATTTACAGAAAATGGACAAACTATTATTAATCTTCCAATGGAGTACCTTCCAACAGTTAAAAAGAATCAACTAAGCACAATCTTGAGTGAATATGCAATTACAAAGAACATGTAAAGGATTTCTGTGATTTATTTTGAAATGAATTTAAAAATTAATATGGATTAATGGGTGGATAGAAAGACAAATACATGGAGAGATGTATGATATAGCAAATGTAGTAAAATATTAATGATGAAATCTAGGTGATAGTTGCATAGGTATTTGACTGAAAAATTCTTCCACTCTGCTGTACGTTTGAAATTTTTCATAACAAATTGTTGAAAAAAAAAACATGTTCAACATTACAACATTTTGTAAATATGAAAAAATGATATCATTATCTGTGGAGAAACACATAAATAATAAAATTATAAAAACATCCATGGAAATGACACATACCAGCCTCAGGATAATCATTTTATTGAGGGAGGGAGGAGAGGAAAGGACTAGAAGATCATGAATCCTTGTGTTAAAGAAAGAGAGAGAAATCTGAAACAAATGGAACAAAATATCCCCACCATCAAAATTATCTTAAAAGGATTATAATGACTAAAAAGCCAGCTAAAAAAAATCATTTCTATGGTATAATGCCGGTTTCATAAATTTTTAAATATAACACAATCCTATATTTTGCATGTGGATATAAGCATATGTAATAAAGTATAATGATGCAAATATGAAGGTGTTCATAAGATTTAAAAATATTGATTACCCCAGGGAAAGGAAAAAGCAAAATGGGTTAGGGGATCCTAAAGGTCATTTCAATTGGATTTGCAGCATTATATTCCTCAAAACAATTTCACTTTTGACAAATCTGGGTAAGAGAACAGTTTTCCATGTTTTAAAATTTTCATGATACATGATAAAAAAAGAATCATAAATCTGTGGAGTACAAAAGAATGACCCTACTTCTCAAGTCAGAAACAGCAACACAACAGAAAAGACTCTCCCATGATGCGTGGGAACTTGCTAGCTCATCTCAAGAATTTCTCTTCCAATTAGTCTATGATATTAGCTTAGATCATTGTTTATTAATGATTTTTATTATATTTAATGGTTACTATACATATACTATACATTTGCTTTGTGGCCATTATTTTATATATATTCCATTGCATCCCCAAAACATAAAATTTAAAGAGTTGTTGCTTATTATTAGATACAACTATCTAACCACACTGAAGCTTCTTCACCCACATCATTCTGAACAGTTCTCCTTCACTTTTATTAAGGAGCTGAGTTCACAAGAACTAAGAAACTCCCTGGGGAAGATCATGTCCAAAAGGACTCTTTAACTCAACATCTAGCAATGCACAATTGTTTAAGACAAGGGTATCTTTATTAGATTGAAAGCAGAAGGCCTACAATAGTTACAATTGAACTCTTCCAGGTCTGTATTTGACTTTACCAGCTAAGAAAGTCAACCCTGGAGCATGGGCATCCAGAGGGACTGGAACAATGCAGAAGATTCTGGAACTGCAATAGGGTTCTTGCAAACAGAAACTAGAGAAATACATAGGGACACTGGATTTGGCATGGGACAAGAGTGCCTAAAAGTCAGATTTCTATTTCTTTAAGATGGAACACTGGACTGAAACTCCCCTCAATGGGACTAAGTGGTCTGTGGCTAAACTCAGAGCAACTGGATATAGAGATGAAAAAAAAGAGCCTTCAAAGGATCATTAAGGCAGATGCCTAGTCATTTCCTTTCCCTTTCTTTCTTTTCCATAGTACTACATAATTTTTTTTCTGTTGAAAGAGCACATTCACAGCCATGACAAAGGCCCTCCTCTAAATCCATCCATCAATTTGAAGTAGTTTCTACTTTACAATCTCAATCCACCCCACTTCTATCTCCTTAGAGGGAAAGTACAATGGAAGTGCAAAGTGCTAATAACATATACATCCTCAACTTTTTCACAGGGGTATTGTAAAGCCTAATGAGTTACTGTTTGAAAAGACCTTTGCGGCTTTCCGATGAAAGGTGGAATATACATAATACAGTTTTGAATGTTTTATTTTGTTGTCATTGTTGGTGTTATAATTACAATAGTTGTATAGTCTGTGAGGCATACCGCCAACCAAGCATCGCCTTCTCTCTCCTTCCTTGTTTATGCTTGAAAAGTAAGCCTGTCGCGCTCAATAGGTCTTGGTTGTGTTAATCACTTTTTACTCTGCTAACAGACACTGTGGACCAAACTTTGGATTATTCAGTTTGCTGAAAGGCCAAATTCAACATTTTGGAAAATCTCTGACCTTCTTCTAACATTCTTCTTTCTCCTTACCCGTCCCTAAACAGTGTCCCCTCAAGTGTGCTACACTTTCTATTTGGAGAGTTTGTGTAATCTGCCACGTTTGGTTGGGGAGATCTGGAAAGCCCTGGTAAGCAGCAGAGGAAGGTATATTCTGCCCCCTTTCAAAATGGGAGCTGGTCTTCTTTACAGAACTGTAACAAGGGATACATGAGCTCAGAAGCATCACTCAGGGATAATTGTGCATAGGTCTTTGTTTATGTTCAAGCCAATTCCCCTAGGTCCTCTTTGACCCTGGGTTCTGGGGGCCTCTTCTGCATTTACTGAAAGGTACACCTTTTCCCTGATGCCCGCCTCTCTCTTGTTATGTATGGGCTGTCTCTGTCTAGAATCCCTTATGCTGATTTTCCAGACACGTTTATTTATGTTCACTCACTAATTGAAAATCTCATATTTGAAGTTATTATTCTGATTGATGTCTGTCATTTTGATCAAGCAGTAGCTCACAGATGCTTTGTTAGAACAATTTTACAAGTGAGTTTATCATCTTGCCTTTCTCTCCTGACCTTCTCTATGGCTGGTAGCAAAAAAACCAAAACCAAAACCAAACAAAACAAAACCCCAAAAACACAAGTCAGTGGAGGCTCAGAAAGAGGAGTTGTGGGCCCCTGGGTGGCGCAGTTGGTTGAGCGACTGCCTTTGGCTCAGGTCATGATCCCGGAGTCCTGGGATCGAGTCCCACATCGGGCTCCCGGCTCCATGGGGAGTCCGCTTCTCACTCTGACCTGCTCTCTCTCACTCTCTCTCTTTCCTAATAAATAAATAAATAAATAAAATCTTTAAAAAAAAAAAAAAAAGAAAGAGGAGTTATTTGGCAAACCTCCCGAATTCAAGTTTCATTGTGTCTTTACTACCGAAAACAGTTCTTCTATTTCAGACATTGTTGATAGTAATGGAGGAGAGGGATAGTAGTCAGTGCAAGGGAACAAAAGCCAGTGGAACGGTGATCTTTCCCATCAGTCGGAACTACCTCTCTCTTCCCATCAGTCAGAAGCTGAGCCCACCTTCTCACTGTCTTATACCAATAATCTTCTGGGGTTGAGGCAGAGGTCAAGTTTAGTTGTATCTGCTATTAAAAGATGCATTGTGATGCACTCTTATTTAAAGTGTCCCGAGACAGTGCGAGCATCTTCAATCAGCACATGCTACCCCATACTTGAACACCACAGTGTTTGATGGTGTGGCATTAGGAGGTCATGGTGTTGCACAGGATGGTAAGGACATTTATGTCTAGGTTTGGTTCCGTCTTTCGTAGTTCTGGGACAAAAACAAGCCATTTTTTTCTCTCTGAGTCTTAATTTTCTCCTTGGCAAAGAAAAGATTATCATGTGTGCTGTTTATTTCTACGTTAAAGATAATATCGCTCAGAACTCTATTTTTTAAAAGTTACAGGAAAATGAGTTTTTTTGGTTACTGCTTAAACCCCTCATACGGAATAATCTCCAAAATGTATTTCTGATTATTTTAAAAAATGAAAACACTGAAAAATGTTTGATTGTTCTCCGTGACAGGTGAAGTTCAGAGAAGTTTGGAATTCTGAGTTCCTTTAGATGGGAGGGCCCTGTGGGGCGGAAACGGACTCAGAAGAAAGAGGTGTGTGAAACTTTCAAGTACTTTGCACGTTTGCTAAGTCCTATCAACTTAATTGTTTTGTCAGAAAAAATGTTTCCCAAAGTATGGAAGTTGCTCTACAACCAAATACATTCATATTCAAGTAAATATGGTTAATGCTGCAAATGGTATTCCTGCTTTGAAGATTAACAAGACCCATTCTCATAGTTAAGTTCATTCCATCAAGAAGCTTATTTCAATTTATTTCATTCAAATTTCTCAAATGTATTTTAATCACAACTTTTTGTTTATCACTAAGATTCAGATCCCAAGAAACTATTACTTTCTGAAACAGTTTTAAAAACCTTGCATTAGACCGTAGGCTTCTTGTGATTAGGCACTTTTGTCTACAGAATCATGAACCATTAGTGTTGGAAGGACTTTGAGCTCATTTAATCCAACCCTGCATCTAATTGCATGGATTTTTTTCTGTAGTAGGAATTCCTCTTAACACATGAGCACTCAGATTTTGCTTAAATATCTTCAAAAATCCTACCTCATGAGGCCAGAAAGACCAATGGAGGAAAGCTTTAATTTTTGGAAAGTGATCATATTGAGTGAGAATTTTGGTTTCTGATGACTTTAAATCAATGACTAAAATTTCTCTTAGGACTCTCCTTTCTATTCTTTTACTTATTTATTTAAAAAAATTATCTAAAGTCTTTTTTTTTGACACTCTTCTAGATACCGTGATATTTCATTGAATAAGACTGACAAAGACTCTGCCCTCACTGAGCTTCCATTCTTTGTGTGAAAACAAAAAAAGCAAGGACATTAATACATAAAATAATATCTTGAGGTGATACATGATATGGAGAAAAGCAATGTTATAGATAGAAAAAGGGAGAGAGAGAGAGTACGGTCATGGAAGTCCTCTCTGAGCAGGAGGTATTTAAACAGACACCTACAGAAAGGGAGAGGAGAGTGAGTGTTGCGTAGGAATGGGGAGCAAGGTCTCAAGGGCAAGGATAAGCAGGGTGAATTGGAGGAGTAGCAGGAAGGCCCCTAGGGAAAAGGGACAAGAAGGATATCAGGTTGGACAGTTGTCAGAGACCAGATGGCGGGGGTATGGATACCAGGGTAAGGCCTGTGGGTTGTGTTCAAATCGGGTGGAAGCCACTGTGGGATCCAGAGCAGATGGATGCTATTGTTAGCATTACATTTTCAAAAGGAACACTTTGACTGCCACGTGGAGACTAGACTGTGTGGTCAAGTGCAGAAGCAGGGAGTTGAGAGACCATTGTGCTGGATGAATATGCCACCTCCTTAGGGATCCATTGCCCATCCTCTGGACACAGGTTCCTCTGACATCCTCCTACTGCAGCCCAGTAATTTCCAGGGAACTCGGTTGCTTACAAACCCATTTCCACCACTCCTGATAGACTATCGTCTCTGTAGAGGCCAAGACCATGATTCCCTTTTCTTCCTATTGCTAGAACCAGCTGCTGTGTTGGGCACATGCATACCTAAAGTCAGGCAGAATTTCTCTACCCTTTCTTGCTAGAGTCAGCCCTAATTAAAAGTCTGCATTTGAAGGCAGCTATGTTAATTTCTTTATCTAAAAGTCACTTCAGGTTTGTGTCCCCTTTCCACATCTGTCTCCCCATTTTCACATACCAGGTGAAGTGTACCCTCTCTTACGAGGCCATTCCTAACTTTGCCGGTGTTACCTGTGTTGCCAAAGCATTTCCCTACTTTGTTCATAGTTTGTCTTATCAGTAATTACAGTTTTAACTGTTCTTCTCCAGAGTCTGTGGTATAGAAGAGACATACATGTATCCCTTATCCTCAGACCATAGTGACCAACCCAAATAAGTAATTAAGAAATGTTTACAGGGAAAGGAATTTGAGAAATTTGAGCAGTATGCACAATTTCAAATTAGGGTTCTTTAATAAATACTTCTTGGCTAATTTTGGAAGGTCAAATAATACTGTAGTGTTTCACAATGGCTGAAAGAACTTGTATTCTCAAAAAAAATGGGGGCACCCGGTCAATCTACCTAGATGAGGAGGTGAAACTATAACAAAGACTTTTTAATATAACGAATGTTTTGTGGGGTATGAGGAGAGGAAACACACTGTGTGGTATTTCATAAATTTGATATAGCTTGGAAAAAAGTCCTTCCAAATATAGACATATTGGACTTAACGCAGTCCCCCTTACTTGTGGTTTCACTTTCCACGTTTTTAGTTATCCGTAGTCAACTGTGGTCTGGAAGCAGATGATCCTCCTTCCAACATATCATCAGAAAATCAATAGCAGCTTAAGGCTGGGTCACAATGATGACGTCACTCACCTCCTTTCATCCCGTCACTAGGCATTTTATCATCACACATCATCACAGGAAGGGTGAGTATGGTATAATAAGGTATTTTGAGATAGAGACCACGTTCATGTAATTTTTATTATAGTATATTGTTATAATTGTTCTATTTTATGATTGTTGTTAATCTCTTACTGTGAATAATGTATAAGTTAAACTTTATCATAAGTATGTACATATAGAAAAAAACAGTATGGGTAGGGTTCAGTACTATCCATGGTTTCAGGCATCCACTGGGGATCTTGGAACATATCCCTCTTGGATGAAGAAGAAATATTACACTTACTGGAGAATAGATAGTTTTAGTTCCAGACTCAGAATTACTTGATTCAGATAAGTGGAAGTGTGATGAGTGAGGTCCAAAAGTAAGGTCAGAGGCTACAATAGTGTTTCACATTTTGAGAACTCTGAATCAGAATTACTAAAATTTGGTAAAAAAAAAAAAAAAAAAGAATGAAAGGAAGAAAGAAAGAAAGAAAAAGAAAAAGAAAAAGAAAAAGAAAAAACCTCTTAAAACATGGGTTGAAATCTCATGAAGGATTTTCATTCAGTAACTTAGCTTTATGAAATTTTGGAGATTGTTCAAGAACTAGAAGTTGTGAACAGGAAAGGTATTGTCTAAGACAAAATTAATATGAAACATTATCAAAATATATATCAATAATATTTGTAGTTGCATTTAACGAGATTCTCAATCCACTGGCTGATTAACCCCAAGCATTTCTTGGGGTTTTATTTATTTATTTATTTATTTATTTATTTATTTATTTCTCTGGGTAAAACCAAGCAGAGCTTTTAAGCCAGTCAAGGGAAAGTATATTATTTCCATCCTCTTTTTAAGCACTCTATAAAGAACTCTCTCTTTCAGAATAGCTTTGTTTACTGCGTAGTACAGCATGTTCTAATTATCACCCCTGCCTCACTAACCACACGGCTTATGTTCCCACACTCATCAGTTATTTTTATGCCTCCTGCAGAAATGAAGAGAACATTAATAAGAATAATACTTGGGGAATAACATTTTTGATAAAACCAGGAAAAAAAAAGTGTCGAACAGTACAGAAAACCAGAGCATTTCAGTTAAATTGAAGTGACCCGTTGCCAACAGCGTACTTTCTTTTCTGTTTTCATTTGTGATTTGCCATCAGTCCCTATTCTGATTCTTTCCCTCTTTTCTTTAATAATTTATTTATTATTATTCGATTCTGCTATTTATTTTTCCTTGTCAATGACTGCTTCATTCTTTTCCCATCTCTCTTATTCTTTCTATATTTGGAAATTAATTCTTTCTTCCATTTTCTTTTGCTTTATATTCTTATCATTTCCTCCTTTGCTCTTTTTATCTCCCTCCTTTACCTCTCTCCTTCTATCTTCTACTTATAATAACTTCTCTAATAATGCGCAGAAAATATCTTTTTATACCCTTGACTGGCAAGAATGTATATACATATATATTGATATGGGAATTAATACATTTGCAGCCCAAGAAATGGGACCGGTGGGAATGTCAAATAGAACATTAAAATGTTTTAAAATCACCACTTAAGCTGAGTAAGGCTTAAATAATATTTGCATGGCAAAGAGTCTAAATAGAGGAGCAAGAACAACTAAGTAATAGAAAGAGATAATAGCTATAAAAGTGATTCTTGCAAAAAAACAATCTTGGCAGAGAATTGCAAGAGTCTTTCCAATCTGTAAAAGGTGGAGTCAATCTGCTTTTTTCACACCATCTTTCTTAACATTTAAAAATAGGTATGTGAGTGAATATTTCTCATGAGACTGAGGAGGCAACAGGTCTCACCTCATTAAAGATCACGTTTGCTGTGCTGTTGATTTCACTATTCAAATAGTGGTTACTGTTTGTAGGAATCTTTTCTTGGCTAGAAACCTTAAATGGATAGGAAAGAAAAAAATCACACACACACACAAGAGGGGAAGATTGCTAATTAAAAGGGAAAGAAGCGGCAAAGCGAGATACAGCAGACCGTGGATACAAACATTTTCAGCGATGACTCAGGAGCACGTTTAGATAGATTACGTCAACCCTTCCCTCAATAGTTGAATATAATCATCCCTGTGAACTGATTGAAGTTTGAAAAAATAGCAACGAAGACTTCTTTCACATGCTTATAATCAGCTCTTGGAAATATTCCACTTCAGATAAAATGGTTACCAAGAGAACGTTGATATGATGAAGAAATATTTCAGATGAGTACATATGGATTAATTGCATTTAGGGCTGAACTTCCCCAGAAGCTACTTATCCCAGCCCCTAAAGGGGCAGCTGCTTTGCTGGAGTGGATGTCTAGTCCAGTCATGCCTTTGTCCTCTTCACCACGGCCGAGTCAGGCTCCAGATCCAGCCCTGCTTCCCAAGGCTCATGGCATCTTTAGCCTCTTCGTTCCTTCCTCCCAAGGGAGCATTCCTTGAACAAAGTTATTGTGATACAAATGAAGAAAAAAGAGTGAGCAGCCTCTTCCTACTTCCTAGGCTATCCCTGGCCCAAACAGCCACCATTTTTCTTTGCTTCCTAGTAGCACCTGCCTCAGAAGAGACCTACTGCGGACTCCTAGGAGGTGCAGTATAGACAGAGAGACCACAAACTGCAGCCTCCCACTTCAGTGCAAACAGTGGGTGTTTCATAGTTGAGGCACAAAACTAAACAAAAGCAACGTTGAGCTTTGATTTACTTTCTGAGTTCTCTGAGGAAAAAGGTATTATGGTGCCTCAGCCCCGATGGTCTGAGGAGACAGGAGGGAACCGAGGGAACTGAGATCTTCAGAAAGCCCATTCACCAGGTCACGGGCCTGACCTGTCTTCCAGGAGAGAGCAGCTTTATTCCCAACTGTACCCGTGGCAGACCTTGTTTCTCAGACTTGTTTCTCAAACTCTCAGACCTTATTTCCAGAGTTCAGCACAGCAAAACCCAGCAACAGCCAACATTCAGGAGACAGGAGGAGAGTCACCATCTAGCTACACTCATGCCTTGCCAGGTATTTCTCTGTGGGTGCTGGAGAAGGATATGCTCAATTCCTAGTTAGGAGGGAAGCTTAAGAAGCGGGTAAGGCGGGGCGCCTGGGTGGCTCAGTTGGTTGGGCGACTGCCTTCGGCTCAGGTCATGATCCCGGAGTCCCAGGATCAAGTCCCATATCAGACTCCCGGCTCTGCGGGAAGTCTGCGTCTCCCTCTGATGTTCTCCCCTCTCATTCTCAATCTCTCTCTCTCTAATAAATAAATAAAATCTTTAAAAAAAAAAAGAAGGGGGTAAGGCTAAGTGGGTGTGGAATAGAGCTAAAACCAGTCCTATAGCTGAGGACAAAATAGAGTGAGCTATTAATGGCATGGTATTTACAAGTTCTTGGGGTTCTCAGGGAATCAGAACCTAAGTCTGGTTCTCACAAAGGAGATCTGGGACATGTTTACTTGGGGGGAGAGGGACATTGGGGAGATGGGAAGTGTAAAGGAGTGAGACATGGGCCTAACAGCTTCATCCGGGACCTTGGCTTTTGTGCCTGGGCCTGGGTGCGTAATACCAAGTTCCAACAGAGTTAAGTCAGTGTAGAAGCACAGGAGGCCATTGAAATGACTTAGAATTCTTTTCAAGCATTACTTAGAACTGAATCTGTTGTTCTGAGTGCCAATGGATGACAAAGACTGCAGAAAAATGCAGAAGCTGCCCAGGGTCCTCCTTTGTAACGTGTGGTATGAAAAGGGTAAATTCCATACCACACCCACAGCTTCCTCTTCCCGTCCTAGCTTGAAGCAAGAGTCCGCATCAGGTCTCATGCTAGATTTCCTGCCCTTTCCCAAATTAAGACACTAGAGAAGAAGCTTGTTGTTGCCATGGTTACACAAAAGCTAGTGCATCAACACAGTTGCATTCCTTTGAAAACATCCTCAACTGTGACCCTTCGGACTGGTTTGCAGACAAATCTATAGCACCTTAAAGACATTTATGGAGTCGAAAATGTTTGTGTGTTCAGGCTGGTGATGAAGTGTTCCTTTGCTCTGCTTTGTGTTGGCAAAGGAAACCATTTCCTTGTTGTATACACAGAAATGGAAGGTTTCTTTTGCCATGGAATCCAAGTGTTGGTCCGGCAGAGCTTAGCACATGGACCTTTGGCCAGTGGCTGGGGTGTTGAGAGAAGAGCATGCGCTTAGCCCAAATCTGCTTATTCCTGCCCACCCTCGATGGCTAGGACCATTAATGACATCATTGCCCTCTTTCCTCTATCTTCTACCCGATAGAAATCATTTTTTGACCTATGAGAATTTCTCACTCCTTGCGAATGCTGGGAGAAGCAATTCTCATGCTAAAAAGTCAAAGGATAATCCATTCTGGTATCTTAAATTAAAGGGCTTATCAGGAAACATTTTCAGGGTTTATTTTCAAAAGGGAATAAATGCATCCTCTGTAATTTCATATACTTCATATAAATATACAGAATAACCTTCAGTTCACTCCATCCATATGCAAAAACAGTCATTTGTAAAAAGAAAAAATTTTTTTCTCCTCTGTTAAATAGAATTCAGTTGCTTTAGGTTTTTCCCCTTTCTCTCCTCAGGTCTTGCTGTCAGCTGTTACTATCAGCAATGATTAAACATAAGCAAGCGTTGTGATTCATTGAGAACTGATAGACTCATCACTGATATAAACATTCTTTAGTCCCAAGGTCAGATCAGGTAGAGAGCCAGGACAATTTCATACACAGATGTATGAACCTGAGTTTATGTAAATCCATCTATTGTCATGTCATTACCGAACCATACACACAGACACACATGGACACACGCATATGCATCTAAACCGCCATTTTATGAAATATAGAGGCTCGGAAAGAAATCATTATTCAGTTTGGTAAAAATTTTTGCATTTCTAACTTCTTAGAACTTCAAAAAAAGGGACTCCGAAAGTAGTAGTTTGCCCAAGTAATTCAACCTGCTAGCTCACCGGCTTCCAGGAGCTCGTATGGGAATCTCCCAGCGAGAGCACCACTGTATTCTGTGCTGCCTCCAAATATTCATACGAAAAGCTTACAGCCCGATGAGAGACATAAAAAAAATATTCTCTCTTCAACATTAGAGAACAGAAGAGAGCTGGCCTTGGGACCTTACATTGCAAAGCTCAAACCTGTGTGCATCTACATCAGGAAACCAAGACAGTTTAAAATCCTTCCTGTGACTTCCTTCACCCTTCCACCTCTCAAACTTCCAACCTGAGAGATGCAGAATTTCTGTGTACTTTTCAATATTGAGCATCCTTTTGGAACTCTTTCCTTCCTTAATTTCCGAGACTCATTGAGCACTCTGAATTCACCTCTTACTCGTTCTTCTTCTCTGGTATATGTTATATATGCTCTGAGTAGTAGGTTCCTATTGCTGCTCTGGACGTTTACCACATTCCTGGTTTAAAACAAGAGGAATTTACTCTCTTACAGTCCTGAAGGCCAAAGCCCAAAATTGGTTTTCACTGGGCTGAATTCGAGGTATGGGCAGAGCTGGTTCTTTCTGGAGGCTTTGGGCATGAATCTGTTCTTCGATTCTTCTGAGTTCTAGAGGCTGCCAGCATTCCTGGCTGCACTCACTCCATTCTTTGCTTCCCTTGTCATGGAGCTTCCCTTCTTCTGTAGGCGAATCTCCTTCTGCTACTCTCTTACATGGGCACTTGTGCCTACATTTATAGCCCAACAGCATAATCTTCCCTTCACAACTGCCTGAACTTAATCCAATCTACAGATCCCTTAGCCAGAGAAGGTGACCTTTGTGGATTCCAAGGACTAGGGCATGGTTATCTTTGAGGACATTAATCACCCTACCACACCCTGCTCTCTCAGCTCTTTTGTTGTTATCCTTTTGTGGTAATACTGTAACAGCACTCCAACTGGTCTTAAGGGTTAACTTGCTTCCAGCTTGCTGACCAGCTCCGTCCTTGATGACCTAACTCGCTTGGTCTATAGCAGAACTAACTTACTTTCCTTAAGATTTGCAGACCACTGGCCTTGAGGAGCGAAGGACCAAAGTTTCCCAGAAGATAAGGCCTAACCTTGTTCAAAAACAACCATTCCCTGATGCAGCAAGTCTGGTCAGGTTCCTGTGGACGTACAACTAACCGCCTGTGCACCAGCCTCTCCTGCACATAGCCCCTGTCTTTCCTCTCTCTTTTCTCTCTCAAACCCTCCAGCTTCACCTGGACAGGGAAGAAGGTCTTTGAAACGTTAATCCACCATTTTCCCAGGTTGCTGGCTTCCTGAATAAAGCAACTTTCCTTTCCCACCCTCACTTGTCTCCCAAGTATTGATTTCTGAGTGGCAAACTACCGAACCTGAATTCAGAACTGACTCTCTGTCTAGTAACAACATCTTCTGGACCCAATTGCCTTCTTTATTGAAGAGAATGTATACCAAATCTCCAGTGGAAATCTTAGATTTAACATCCAGACTTGACTTTCCAAGTAGCTGTTGCACACTTCCACTCAGATGGTGTGCTCAAAGCAAACTGAAAATGCCTGAAATTTAATTCAAAGACTCCTGCCTCTCTTCAGACAGGTAAGTATCCCTCATTCTCATGATTACCCATATTTGAACTTTAACACTGACCAAGACCTTTCCCTTCTGCCCATAACGTCCCTCACATGTCTAGGAAATCTTCCTTTGATGTTTTTTTATGCTTTCCTTTTTGTCTTTCTAAAACCTGCCACAGTGGACATTACATTATTTTACTGAACTCCCCTGCTCCCTTTCTCTCCCTATTCCAGTTTATCATGTATTTTGCTTCCTGTACGGTTGTTCTTCCAAACTATTTTGGTTGGTGTCATTCTCTTCTTCAAAACATTCAATGGGCTTCCCAATGACCTGAGTCTGTGTTGTTACATCTTCATCAAGCTAAAGTAGCCCCAGCTTTTTTCAGATGCACACCATTTTCTCCTAGATGATAATCTCCATGTATTAGAATCAAACCTCCTAGTCTCCCCTTTTGTGGATTTACTGATGTGATTCTTTCACCTTGAAATGCCTCCTCATCCATGATGTCATCCCTGGTCACTCAAGTCAGCTACCTCTTTTCTTATAGTCAAGATTATTTTATGACAGACTCCCCTGTGTCCGTATGTAAGACTGTCAGGTATTCAGAACATACTTGTTAAATAGATTAACCAACTTTTGCAGACAGGAAGGAAACAAGTAAGGTATGATTCACAAAACCTTTTACTCTTTCAAAATTTTGCAGTGTGCGTCTTTTTTTTTTTTTGGAAGAAGCCAGGTGTCTTTTTCTCACAGGAATATTGAAAAATTCTCTCACGTGACTTTTTAAAATTATATTTCAATTTTCTTGGGCATCAGTTTCTCAACTTGCCTTGGTCCTGCATTTCACAAGCAGGACAGAAACTTTTAAAAATATGAAAGTTCTGCCTTTCTTTTCTTTTGCACATCATTTGAGCTTGATGGATACCAAGAGACATATATCAGATCCTGAACAGGATCCCATTGAGAGTTCCCACGGCACTTCAGTCACTTAGTCATGATCTATGCTCTCAACAGTTGAAGATAATGACTTCAGGAACAATCTTTCACAGGTTTCATATTAAATGAGACGAAAGTGCAGGCACGGCATTAAAGCACCTTGTTATTTGCAGAGTACTTAGAGTAACCTTAAATATGGAGATGATCAAATTTCATGACCTTTAGTTTTAATTCTTCCATCAAATCTTCTTGTGCAATTCCTCTTTTTAATAAAGATGTGTGTGTGTGTGTGTGTGTGTTTCTGCCTAAATCAACCGAGGCACTTAAAACAACGTTAACACTTAAGAGTTAAATACGGAAGCCAGGAAATGACAATATAAATATGCTTATTTTTATCGTAAGCTTATCTAGATTGCCTTCGTGACTGTATACTTTTAAGAGATTGTTATTTTTAAAGTGTGCTAGGGGCACATTATAATGTTAAGAGCCTCCACCTTTGATTTCCTTTCTACTGATTTGCATATTTCAATTCATAATAAAATGCAGAGCTCATTAAGTTCTATTTTTGACAAGATGTTTTCCTTTTAACATGAGTCACTAATAGAAAACTCTCTTGTGACAACAATGGAAAAACTTTCTCCAGAGTACAAAAGAGTCCCCAAAAGATGGTGGAAGCACTGGAAAAGAATAGCAACTAAGGGAGTGAATATGTGCCTCTTGGCCAGAAAGAGCCACATATCCCTGTTAAAATCTGCCAACACAAAGCAAATGGGTGCATGTATTACATCAGCTAAACTAGTATCTGTAGGTCTGCTTAGAATCAACAAGAGAAAGTATCATGCCAGGAGCCCGAGGAAAGTAGTATTACTCAATCCCTATTCCCAGTGAAAAGCAAATACGACCTCCCTAGGGAAACACTGGAATGAGTAACATCTTGTGTTTGATGACCTTTCTGACTAAATCTACTTATTTTATAGAATTCACATACTGCTTGCTATAAGTGGACTCTACGACAGCACTCTAGTTTGTACAAAATGTGAATTCAAAGAGAGATAGAGACAGAGAGTGAAATAGAGAGAGGGAGAGAGAGAACAGTAAACCTGAAATGACCTAAATAATAAACATATTTTTTAATCCTTCTCAAGTGGACACTAGTTTGGCTGCCTTCTTGACTTTTAAATAAGATCCAGGCAAAGCTCTCAAAGGTCAAATGTCTCGTGTTTTTTGGTGTAATGTGGCTCCTTGTTTCCCCTCTTCATTTTGTACTGCTATCAGAGATAACCTGATATATGTGTTTTATTTCCAGGCTTTCTCTAAGTAAATTAATGGTGGGAGAGCATAGGCTGTGTGTACTAGCTCATGAAGGCCCTGGTCGTTCAGAGAGCTGTTCCAGTATGCATTCTGTTATATATGGACCCTAACAAGCGCCATTATTAATTCCCCTCAGAAGTGTGCTTGTGATTTTTTTCATACTTATTTGTATATTTTTCTCAGTGTTCTTATGTCCTTTTGGTATTTGTTTTCTTGTTTTGCTATTAAAAATGTAAGTTCCTTGAGGGAAATCACTGTATCCTGCGTGCCTTTTGCTATTTTGGGCTTTATCAATAAAGGGTAGAACAAATATATCGTTTGCATGCAATGAATGTTATTGACTAACTGGCAAGCATTTATTTCATGAATAAAAATGTCACATTCAGAAACAGATTTGAAAAGACTCTGAAGATTACTCCTGAAATTTGGCAACTCCTCCAAGCGAGTACAGTCATGTCTGTAGGACTATAGGTACACAGCTAATAAACTGCCCAACTCCTGTGCGATTTAAAGATCTTCCGAAGACTGGTTCTCTTTGGGTCACCACACTTGCCAGTTTGGACTTTTGAAACCTACTAATATGGGCTGACATAACAAATTAGCAACAAGAAAAGTTCACGGAAGGACAAGTGTGAGAAAGTGTGCCAAATATATTAGCATTCGGTTTGCAACCTTGTCTCCAGTTTGTGTGAAGTTGATGGTTTGAGGTTACGCTTTCATTAAAAATTGACAACATTTTAAATGCTAATCAAAACTGCTTGTCCTTTCTACTTCTATTTATCTTGGAAGGAGAAAAAAAGAGAGAGAGAGAAAGGAAAAAAAAAAAAAACACGGCTTGCTTTGAACTGCAACAAATATTCTCTCTTCATTGCCCCCAGACCCTTTGCCTCCTCCTGTGTAGGACAGATAAGAGCTATGCAGACTGAGTGTCAGGACCTCTGCCTGAAGTGTGAAGGCGCCACAACATTGAGTTAGAGATGTGTGTTCCGGAGAAGAGAGACTGCACGCACCCTTGTGCGTGCGCGTGCGCTTGTGTGTGTGTGTGTGTGTGTATGCATGCACACATGCATAGTGGCGGCTTCTCATATGAGTCTTTTTGATGAACGTTAGGAAAGAATGGTAGCATTTAGAGTTGGTTTTGTAGTGGGTCAAAGGGAAAAGAAACATTTTCAGAAGAGAAGGGCTATGTGCTAGATGAGAAAAAAAAATAAGAACTTATAAAATTAAAAAGAAAAAAAAATCTGTGGATGGCAAAACATGATCAGCGAGGAGTGTTCAGAGATAGTATATACTTCATTTCAGACCATTCTTGGGAAGGGCTGAAGGGAGTGAAGGAAAGTGTTTGGCTCAAATTCCATTTTTCCTCCCTAGCTTTACTGAGATAGAATCGACATGTAATGTTATGTTAGTTTATAGTGTACAATGTGTTGATTTCATGCATTTATATATTTGCAAAATGATTACCACTATAGTCTTAACTAACACCTCCATCTCATCACATAATTAGCATTTCCTTTTTTATAATGAGAACATTTAAGACCCATTATCTTAGCAACATTCAAATATATGAATCAGTGTTATTAGTAATCATCATGCTGTACTTATTAATCTTGTAACTAGCCGTGTACACCCTTTGACCAATATCTCTCCATTTCCCCCACTCCCCAGCTCCTGGTAACCATCATTCTACTCCCTGTTTCTCCAGGTTCAGTGTTTTTTGGATTCCACATATAACTGATACCATACAGCATTTGTCTTTCTCTAGCTGACTTATTTCACTAAGCATAATGCCCTTAACGCTCATCCAAGTTGTTGCAAGAGGCAAGATTTTATCTTCCCCATGGCTAAATAATATTGCACATATCACATTTTCTTTATCCATTCTCCTATTGACTGATGCTTAGGTTGCTTTATCTTTACTAATGAGATTAATGCTATAGAGAACATGGGGGTGCAGCTATAAGTTGGGTGTAAACAGAGATGTATTTTCCAGTGTTCAATATGGACTTACTTTCTTCCCACTCACTGTTTTCTGGATTTTCAGGAGGAGGGTAAAAACACAATTCAAAGAGAAAAACATTTGTGGGCCTAGTATATACCGAAAGATAGTCTATATTTACAAACAAAAATTACTCAACCAGTTTTTTTGCCAAATCAACTTAGAAAACTATATATTTCTTACTAAATTAAAGACTCATTAGATCAGAGCTCAGTTGGGTTTATGTGTCCACATGTGTCTGTGTATACATGTGTGCATTTGTTTGTGTTTATATGTCAATAGAGCTTAGTAACTTATAACTAGGAGGATTAAGTCTGGAATAGTTCTCCTCAATGCTGATCTATGGTCTAAATTTGTGTTTCACTTAAGAAATGGGGCCCTATTTGCATTCTGAACAATTTAACTTGGTGTTGGGTAGGACTGTCCTGCAAATGTCAGAAATAACCTAAGATATTTAGCTGAGATTGGCAATACATCAACCTGGAAAGATTTTATCATAGTTCTTCTTCCCCTTTTTCTCCCTCTCCCTTTCTCCTTCCTCCTTCTTCTTCCTCTTCTGTTTTGTCTTCTTCTTTGTCTTCAACTTCATCTTCTTCATTTCCTTGGTCTTCATCATCATCACGTGCCACCTTGAGGATAGCATGCTTCACCTCATTTCTTCATTCCAACAACCCTAAAACATGAGTGCCATTATTATCTCTATGGCACCATGCAAACTGGGACTTTGAAGGTTAAGTCATCTCTCCAGTAAGGGCTGTGCTATAACTTAAAACCAGGTATGTATGACAAAAATGGAGAAGTTCCCAACCATTGAACTAAACCTGAACTTTCCTTAGTAACCCATTACTGATCTTTATTCAGAAACGAATCTTTGTCTCTGTATCTATTTATATTTTTAATGAATAGCAGTAGTTGGGATAATGAGTTCCGTAAGTTTATCCCCCACTGTGTTAAAAAATAGTTTTTTCCATTTATCCTAAATCCTCCTTTTTCAAGCTTCAAAGGGGGCCCTTTGTTCTGGAATTTGATGAATAAGTCTATCTCAATCCTCTCTCTATTCTTTTCAATTTTATAGACTTGTAGACTTTGAGTCTATTCAGCTTTGATTTTTACAGACTGAAAAACCCGATTATACGATGCCCTCAAAGAAAATATTTTCCTTCATTTGTTCGCTTTCATTGCTGAATTCTCCAAACTTTCTCTATCTTTGAAACAAAAGGCATTAAATATAACGCAACCAAGCAAAACATGGCTAATTCCTGAAGTGGAGCCTGGCCAAGTGGAATGGGCTGAGCTTCTATCTCCCTTTTCCAGTGACACAATATTGTAGCTGACCTCAATTCATGACTACGTAGGTAGAATGATTTTAAGTGACAGGGAATTATCCAGTACACCACTCTTCCCCACACCACTCCCACCCCCGATTCTGAAATCTTGTTCATAAGTTGTTGATCTATTTCAAATAGATCTGTCGCAAATGAGCCATGAGACCGGCCACGTATCACTGTTTTGTTTTGTTTTTAATCAATAAAGCCTCGACATGATTTTGAATTCCTGGAGCTGGAGCCCTGAGTTGTATTGTAGCACAGAGAGGGGGACAATACATTAGGAGATCTTGGGCCTGCCTGGGAAACTGGATGGGAGAAAAAACTCCCCTGGCTCTTCTGGAAATAAGACAGTGGCATCAAGCTATTAAATTTGACAGGCAGTGGAAGGTTTGCTAGGAGCAGGGTAAAAGTCAGTAAAAGTAGAAGTAGAGGCAAGGGTAAAGTCAGAGTCTACACGAGACTTACATTGTCTTTCCCTCCAAGGCAGCTGAAGGTGCAAATATTCTTTCTAGTTTTGCTTCCATGTTTGTATGCTGCTCTCCTCTGTGCTAGGCTGAAAATTGTCCATGCTTGAGTTTTCTTAGCTCAAAGACCATCTGATACCTGGATTTGTATGAGGAAAACAGCTTGGAAAAATTACTGGGAGGTGCTTTGCATCAATAAATGCAATTTATATGCTAAATAATCACATCAAATAGATAAAGCCTCCTTCCACTTTCTCAATTCTATTATAATGTTTAAATTTCAGAACCCCAAATACAGTGAAATATACTTTTTAGTGTTTGTAAGAAGGAGGGCTTAGAAACATTACATGGATTCTTTTCCTGACATTATAATTGCAACAACAAGCTTGTGCTGTTATAATCACCTTTTACCCTTCTCAATGACATGGTATGTGCTATCATTTCATTAATATAATTTTATAGATAGAGAAACTTGGGATACTGAGAGGTGAAGCCATTTTCCCAAGGTCACATTGTCAGCGCTGGGAGTAGAGCTAAGCAAAGACAACTAATTCTTAATTCAAAGAATACTATTTAAGCTGATGAGATATTCCTGTGATCGATAAAATGGGGGCCCAGGCTAAATGTGGACAACCAGAGTGTCATGCCAAGATAGAAGTAAGAGACACAGCGGCGGAAATATCCTGCTGCTTATGAAAATAATGGAGGGCAACATCAGCATATTCTGTAACTGGAAACTGTTCAATTAAGTATTCATTTCATTTCACAGTCATTTTTGAAAAATAAATCTGTGTTTCTTTATACTTTTAAGCTCAGTAGTTTTATGCATTAGGTTGACGTGCATAACAAAATGTGGACTATTTTTTAAATTGCCAGATAAGAGCTAGTATGTCCTTACTATTTATATATTGAAGTTGTAACAATCATGTGCTTTTAATTCATTTCACCTTCAAAGATCTGAATGTTTCCAGTTTGTAATATATTGCAGGATATATTAGGTACACTGAGTCTGTCTGATTCACAGCTTTCTAATCGGCTATTTAGAGTTTAGACCAAGCAGAAAATCAATGTATTCAAAATGTAGTAGCTCTCTTGTTAACTCTAGTCATTTGCTTAAAGAGTAGTGTCAAGCTGATAATTGAAATATGGCTTAAACCGTGCATTTTAATTCAAAAGAAAAAATGTTTGAAATATTACTCATTTGATCTTTTCCTACTCCAACCCCAAAGGGCATATTTTGCTTGCCTAGCTGCATAGTTGCACTCAGGGATAGCTAGTGCTTACACAAATGCCTGCTAATGTTCAGGGTCGGACATTAGCCCAGCTCCGGGAGGATTTGGCTGAACATCTTTGGGGTTTCTAGAAAGACCAGTGATTTGACTCTCTGGAAACTCTGGTTTATATTCTGCTGGTGGGTGGCCAAGTTGCCACACTGACTTTATGGAGGTAGGTCCCACCCTCTGCAAGGATGCTTTAGTTTTTGTGCCGTATTAAAGGGCACGGTGTCATTTGCTGTTGGGTGGTCACTGCGGTCTTGTGTTCAAATTTGAACACTCCACATTTAGAGACTTGACATGATCTTTGGAGTGCAATCTATGTGCAGAAATAGAGATAATGTAACGTGTGTTAGCTAAACAGCCAATCCTGTATCAGATAGTTTAACTCTGCCAGCACCAATCATAATTCTTCCAAAACAACTTACCTAAATAACCTCGTAGAAGCTTGCACTGTCTGCTTGTAATTTCAAGTATGCCTTTGATTTTGGTTGACAATAAGTGTTTATTGCCCTGAGGATTGGAATAGAGGGGGTGGAAAAGCAGATGTACTGATCACTAGACAATGAGTAAAGTGCAGGAGAGACTGTGAGCTACATCACAATTTATTTTTAGATAAGCTACTGCTTCTGGTCTAGTAGACATGCAAGCAAAATTGCTTATTGCTAGACTCTGTTCAGATTTGTGAAAATTCTTTCAAACGTTGAATGTCAGCTATCTCTATAATCAAACAGGAAAGCACTTAATGTGTTGATCTTTCAACAATATACACTGGGGCTAAGAAGTAAAGGGGAAAAAATGCATCCTGTTGAATTTGCAGGAAGCCAAAGATGACAGAACATAAGTTTCACATATGGATATGATTAAAATTTGTTGAAGTGAAAATTTCCATTCCTGTTCAGTGGGTCATTAGATCTGTACTCTGTAAAAAGTGTAAAATGAAAACTAAACCACCCTCCTGGTCCTCTCTCAGCTTTAAGTATATCCCTTCCAAAACTTTTAAGAGAGAGAAAGGACATACCAAAGCAGGAATGAGAACCAATCAAGAAAAGCGCTTTCTTAACAGGCCTAATTTATGATAGTTCTCAACAAGAGGTGGTTTTGCCTCCTGGAGATATTTGGCAATATCTAGACATATCATCGATTGTTAGGCGTGGCGGTGGGCACGCTGCTGGCGTCTAGTGCACAGAGGACAGGGATGCTCTTCAACATCTAAGAAGGTACAGAACAGCCCCATTCAGCACAAAATCATCCAGCACAAAATGTCAGTTGTGCTGAGTTAGAAAATCCTGGGTTCTGACTATGAATGTATTTTATGTAATGAGGAAGGAGTAAAAACCTATCTAGATAATTCAAGTCACTAAATTACTTTCTCCAGAAAAAAAAATACAAGTAAGTTAATTAGGGGACTGTTGGCTTATAGTACCCAGGTGCATGACCTATTTTGATGTTCACTTCTTTTTGACTCTAAAAATGAAGACACTAAAGTGAAATAGAAGAGAAAGAGGGATAAAAGATCACAGGAAAGAAGTGGATAAAGAGAAAAGGAGTGGGGGGGAATATACAAAGGAGGAACGGTGAAGCAAAAGGAGAAAAGGAGAAGAAAGACTGCAGGAAAGAAATGGAGGAAGTGAACTGACAATAGAAATCAGAGTTTTATTTTTATTATACTGAACATTATGGATAATCTTTAATTATTAGAAGAGTATCTAATTCTCTTTTTCCCTCACTTCTATGGATCCTTCAGAGGAGCCACTTGCTGTACCTATCTACAGGAATGAGAAGAGATCATCCTGTATTGTATTTATGAGTACAGTGACAATGTATATTAAAAATAGGGCTTCATTCATTGGCAGCTGGGAAGAGCAAGTCATCCCTGTGCCCCATATCTACAATGGCACCCATCTCCATCACCAAATCTTTTTAAAACTCAACCCCACCTGCTATGTTCTTTATTAATGTGTTGCTTTTAAAAATCAGAAGAATTTCATTGAGATATTTTATATACCATTCAATTTATCCATTTAAAGTGTACAATTCAATAGATTTTAGTATATTCATGGATATGTACATCCATCACCACAGTCAATTATAGAACATTTTCATCACGTCAAAAGTAACACTGTACCTTTAGCTATCTTCATCCCATTCCCCCCATTCTCCCCTCTCCAGCCCCAAACATCACTAATCTACTTTTCTAGATAGAATTGCCTATTTTGGTATGTTATCTTCTGAGAGTTTTATAGTTTGGATATTGCATTTAGGTCTTCAGTACTTTTTCCTTGACAATCTGGATGATTTTTACTTATATTTCTTGTGCAATTGCCATAGTGAGGCTCTCTAACATGATGTTGAATAGAAGTGGCAAGAGCAAATATCCTTGTTATGTTTCCAATCTTAAGAAGAAAGCAGGGACGCCTGGGTGGCTCAGTTGGTTGAGCAACTGCCTTTGGCTCAGGTCATGATCCCGGCGTCTTGGGATCGAGTCCCGCATCGGGCTCCTTGCTCCGCAGGGAGCCTGCTCCTCTCTCTGCCTCTGCCTGCCTCTCTGCCTGCTTGTGTTCTCTCTCTGTTAAATGAATAAATAAAATCTTAAAAAAAAAAAAAAAGAAGAAGAAGAAAGCATTCAGGGGTCCCTGGGTGGCGCAATCAAGTAAGCATCTGACTCCTGATTTTGACTCAGGTCATAATATCAGGGTTGTGAGATTGAGCCCCATGTCAGGTTCTACACCAGACATGGAGCCTTCTTAAGATTTTCTCTCTCCCTTTCCCTTTGCCCCTTCTGCCTCTCTCCATCTCTCTCTCTCTCTCTTTCATTGAGTATGATGTTAGCTGGATTTTTTTTTAAAGATCTCTTTATCAGTTTGAGGATGTTCCTGTTTTTCCCTAGTTTATGGCATATTTTTATCATAAAAAGTCATTGAATTTTGTCAATGATAGTTTCCACTTCTGGGGAGAAAATAATGGTTTTTAAATTATTTTGTTGATTTGATGTATTACATTAAGGCATTTTCTGATGTTAAACTGACCTTGCGTTCCTGGGATAAATCCCATTTGGACATGGTGTAAACTTGTTTTGATGTGTACTGGTATCAGTTTGCTAGTATTTTGTTAAAAAATTTTTGCAGTCCACATTCTAAGAGATATGGGACTGTTTTGTTTTGTTTTGTTTTAATTTTTTTGTTATGTCTTTGTCTGGTTTTGTATCAGGTTTAAACCCTGTTCATAGAAAGAATTGGGAAATGTTTCTCTTATTTTTTGGAAAAATTTTTGAGGAACTGTTATTTATTTTTTTTAAGATTTTTTTTTTTAATTTATTAGAGAGAGAGAGAGACTGAGAATGAGAGGGGAGAAGATCAGAGGGAGAAGCAGACCTCCCGCAGAGCCGGGAGTCCGATATGGGACTCGATCCCAGGACTCCGGGATCATGACCCGAGCCGAAGGCAGTTGCTCAACCAACTGAGCCACCCAGGCGCCCTTTGAGGAACTGTTATTAATTCTTCTTAAATGTTAGGAAGAATTTGTCTGTGAAATCATCTGGACCTGAGCTTTTCTTTGTGGATTGTATAATTCATCTCTTTATTTGTTATTGGTCTATCCAAATTGTCTATTTCTCTTTGAGTCAGTTTCAGTAGTTTGTGTCTTTCTGGGAATGTGTCCATATCAACCATGTTACCTAACTTATTGGCATATGATTGTTTACATTCCATTATATCACTTTCTATTTCTGTAAGGCCAGTAATAATGTGTCCCTTTTCATTTCTGATTTTAATAACGTGAGTCTCATTTTTTTTGATCAATCAGTTAAGGGTTTGCCAATTTTGTTAATTGTTTCAAAGAACCAGCTTTTGGTTTGGTTGACTTTTTTTTGTTGTTTTCTGTTCTCTATTTCATTAATACCCACTCTAATTATTACTATTTCCTTCCGTTGCTTATTTTAGGTTTATTTCACTCTAATTTCTTCAGTGTCTTAAAGTAGAAAGATACATTATTTATTCGAGGTCTTCCTTCTTTTTTAACATAGGCACCTACAGCTACAAATTTTCTTGTGTGAGCTGCTTTAGCTGTATTCCATAAGTCTTGGTATTTTGTGTCTTCCTTTACATTCATTTAAAAATATTTTCAAATGTATTTGGTTTTCTCTTTGACTATTAGTCTTTTAGGAATGTGTTGTTGAATTCCTAAATATTTGCGAGCTCCCTAATTTCTTTCTGTTATTAATTTTTAATTTTATTCCATTGTGGTCAGAGGACCAATTTTGTATTAGTTCTAGCCTTTTAAATATATTGAGGTTTGCTGTCAGGTTTGGCATATGGCCTATCTTGGCGAGTGTGTTACATGTGCATTGAGAAGTATATATTCTGCTATTGTTGGGTGAGGTTATTCTGTGGAAATCTGTTAGGTCTGGTTGACTCTAGTGTTGTTCATGTTTTCTAAGTGTCTGTCTTTCTTTTGTCCTGTAATTGTCTGTCTTCTCTCGAAGGCAAACAATTTGTTTATTTATTTTTATCCACTGCTAAATTCTTGGCACCTAGAACAATGTGTGCCACATAGTGGGCCATCATTAACCGATTAATACATTCATATTTTAGTAATTGTATTGGAGACCTTATGAATGAGGGAAGGATTAAAGGCAAATTTGAGTTCAGTTTTGAAACTTATACCAACTCTAATCAGCAGCTTACACATCAAATTTTGACCATCCATCTCCTTAATGAATGTTATTGACCATAAAGAGGACAAGCATAAGAGAGAGGAAAGCACCACGCCGCTATTCACTGGAGTGACAGAAGCATGAAGCCCTTGGGGGGGTGTGTTGGGATGTCTGTGGTAGCCAGCATGGATTTCAGTGTAAACCTTGAGTGTTTCAGGTCACTGGAAATGCTGAAAAGAAGACGATCAAGGACCAGGAGTTTGTTTTTGAGGCTAGATGATAACGGATGTTCTAAAATACAGCACAAAACCCCCAAATTTGCTTAATTCTACAATATTATACCAGGAGGGGAGATTTCTTTCTGACCTCAGCTGGTGATCAGTTTATGCCCTAATGTATGCGATTTAATGGTCTGTGTCATTTTTATCATGTCACTGCAGATGTTATTCTTACTCATATGAATGCCTAATCCTCTTGTTGGATACTTATCCTTGCTAATTATCTCTACTGTGTCTGAAGCAAGCCACTCACAGCCACAGATTATGAGTGGAAGTGCCTCCTCCCTGAAGCCAAACCAGAAAAAAATGGAGGGAGAGGAATCTCAAAGTTTGTGGTAAAATATACCTTCATTTGTGGTATAGAAACTCAAAATAGCATTTTGGCAAGGGTGAGGTAGCTTTTATAAAATAAGACACTCTCTTTGTTTTTATGTTGCCTTGCTTATTATATCATGCTCGGAGAGAGAGAAACCATATTTTAATTTCTCCACAAACTGAAACCAAGTGTGAAAATTTTGACCAAAAAAAAAAAAAGTAAGAAAGATGTCACTTCCCAGGAAAGTCAAAAAACCTATCAAATGTCCACGTGCACACTCATACTCTGTGACTCCTCACATGTGAGATGATGCAAAGAATGAAGCACTGAGGTCTGGGTAAGACCAGGTTTAAAAAATAGCAATTAAATATTCAAAAGTGCCTCTAGGACCAGTAGATAATCCAACCTCATGCTTGCCCCCAAAAATAAGCATGCAACAATGATCAATTCCAAGTTCTGCCGGTAAGTTTGCAGGAACCTGGGAGAGTCATCTCTGCAGGTCTTTAAGGTCCCTCAGTTCTACTATGAGGAGATTTTGTTTAATTTTAAGGCCTGTATATCTGGCATGTGTATAGACACAGAAACTATGAAGCGAAGAAGGCATTCTTCTGGGTAAGTTAGTCGGTCAGACCAAATTTTATCAAATGTTCCCTCCTAACTCTAGATGCCAAAGAAGTGTTACCATAGAATCTCAATTATGGAGGGATGTTAGAAATCATCTAAGTTCAAAGTTTTCACTTATTTATGAACCTCTATTCTAAATATTCTCTGATATGGCTTCAGGTCATGCTGAGAACCTCCTGATAGGTGGGGGATTCTCCATCTCCCCAGGCAGCTCTTCCCAATATCCCAAAACACTGCCCACAGGACTTGCTCTTAAGACTATTGCGCAGGAACAAATAAGAAATCTAGAACACAATCTCAGTGAGAACAAGAAGAAGCAGCTGAGAGCCAGTGGAAAGCAGAAGGGATCACAAGGAGAAAAATGCAGTTTCTGGGGGCAAAGGAGGCAATTAACCCATTTTCGGGTTTCCCGGCTGCCAGTGAATCCTTTGCTGACACCAGGCCAGCGAGGCAGATAGGACTTGTCTATCTTATGTGTAAGAAAACCGGATCTCGAGGTGGAATCCTCTGACCATAGGCGCAGGATTGTAGATTGCAGAGATAAGTTTAATTGTTTAGCTCTCAATCTCCTCAGCACAGTACACACTGCTGCCTCTCCCTGCTTCTTTTGTCCTCATTTGCTTGCCTAATTTTGCTGTGTAATTGAGAGCCACTCTTTTAACATTGTGAGGGCTCATCTTCTTCTAGCTCAACACGGGTCCCCTTCCCCCAGCATGAAACTGTAATGTCTAAGTAAACCTCATGTGTATCAGGTGTACACTACTTACCACTTTAGGAGTCCATTTCTCAGAATATTAGAGAAGCACCCAGGCACCCCAGTGTAATTTCCTGGGTGGGGGTGACTTACCGCTCCTTAATGATGTTTGGCCAAGATAAAACCACAGATAACCACGGATGATGTGTTGGCACGAGAGATCCAAAACGCATGACGCCCATCGTGTATTCAATACCGGTGGCCAGTTCATCACGCTCTAAGACTAACGCGAGATATAGTAAAATAAAAGTGGTAATTGTAAATTTGAGATCAGTTGTCGCCTACTAATATAGTAATCTCCACTCTGACATGTTTAAACAATCTTCATGCGCTGTGAGGTCTGCTTCTGTGGGTTTTAAACCATACGACATACCTAATAAAACGGCTTTACAAAAATAAGCTTTACTACTGAACTTCTGTAATTAAGTACGTTTATTATAATAGGAATGCAATTTACTGGAGCTCTGAATGCTAGTCTGTATAATTAATAATGAAACATGTTTTAATGAACATTTATTAGCAGTATGAAATACAAATATCTTGTAGATCAGCTACCATCTAGGAAAACTTCATTTATTCTCTGAGATTAAAAAGCCCTGCATTACCACTGTCAGTGTTGCAGACTTGACAGCTCAACAATCTGCTCTGTAAAAACTCATTAATTTGGACCCCCACAAATATGGACACTGTGATAATTCCGAAGGTGGTGGGACTGAAGTTTGCCCTTGTGCTTTCTATGAAAAAGAGTTTGCTAAATAAATTAGTCGTGTAAACAAGCTTATATAAAGGCCTGTTTAACCACTTAAAAGAATTTTCTTTCAAAGATCCTAGCATCATGCATTTGGAAACACAACTAATATGCCAATTACGAAGGAGTCTTACTTACTCCTTCAAAGGGACTGAGTCCCTTGTCTGCCCTCAAATGACTGAATAATGTTGAGAATCTACTAAGTCTAAAGTGATGTGTTAAGAACTTGAACAGAGACGAAGAAATTTAGGACATGGATTCTCCCGAGAAGGTTGTATTCTAATATAGTGGTTTCTAATGCTGGCTCTACAGCAGAAACATCGGTGGATGTTTTTAAAAAAATTAATGCACAGGCTCTACCCCTAAAAATTCTGATTTAATGAATCTGGGTTGGAGCCCAGGCAAACATTAGAAAGTGATTATTTGAAGTTCTTCCTATAGAGTCTTACGGTTCTTCCTATAGAGTCTTTTAAAATGCAAAAGTTCCTATGAGCATTAGTGTCCTAAGTTGTTGTATTTCTTGTTTTCCTGAACAGTGCTGCCAAGGATGCTTTCTTCTAGTGTCTAGCTTCTGCTGCTGGCAAGGACGGACAGGTGTGACTCTGGGTAAGCATATGTCCCTGGTGACCCACAACAGTCCTGGTTGTTGGCTATCATACTGGCATAATTATTGGGGTACCTCCTCCATGCATTATCAAAAGTGTCTTGGTTTGGACATTAAATTAGGTCACCTAAACTCTCCTATCAATCTTTAAGTCCCTGTTAATCATGTCAAAACCACTTCTTCCTGTCCGTCCCACAAATTCTTCTAACACAGGACCATACTACCATTTGCACCCAGGCTCATCATTTCTCAGTACCTCCCCATGAGAGCTTCTCTTTGCAATGGGTCAACATATCCCTGTTCTACTAAAATAAACCTTACACCACTTAGCATGGTCAGCCAGGTCCCCCAATGACTTGTTCTTTGCTTATTTTCAGATCTCATTTCTAGCTGCTCTACCCTTCCACAGTCCTATAGATCCCTTTTTCCTTTTTTCCTCTGTGTCTCCAGGTATGCTCTCTACTAAGCCCAGATTCACTTCCCGTCTCTCCTCTCTTATCAGCCCCAACCCTGGGGGAGCACTAAACACAAGGATCACATTCTTAATGAAACATTCTTTGACTTTTCAGGAAGCAGTCACTGCAGGTTTCAATTGCATTCCCCTCTATTTGTTCATTTGGTTGTTTTTGTTTACTTTTATATGCCAGTATCAACAATCTTTATTGAGGAATAAGATATCTATTTTTGTTTCCCCAGCTTCTGTCTCAGGGTTTCTACTTAGTGAATATATCCCTAATATATCTGGAGATAAATGTAAAATGCTACACTAGCATGATGGACTGTGCTGCAGGAACCCCTCTTTACTCTCGCCTCTTCTGCATCTGATAGTGTGTGGAGTCCCTCACATTTTACAGTGATCTTGAGTAAATAACCTGTCCTGTATCCAGGTTTACTTAACTGTAAAATAGACACTTTAGTATGCCTTATATTCCTCCACAGTGCAATAGGGGCATAGACATTATCAACTATCCTGACGATGATTAGTTCTAGAGAGACGACAACTATTATACATATCATAAGTAATATAACTGTTATTTCTAGTTCCCATATGATCCTAAACAAAATAGGAATAGTAAGATGAAAGGTACGCCTGTTCACACACATACATGAGTCATAAATCTCATCCTAAAATACATAGTGATTGCCAATAATGAGGGATATCGTTCTGGCTGATAGCCTATTGTAAAAGTTTTTAGAAATATCTTTATTAAAATAGTGATAAGGAGACCAATTCTGTTAAAACCAGAACGAAACTTGGCTTCATGTCAAGAAATTCCAAGCTCCAATGTTGAGGTCTGTTACAGAAGTTGAAATTTAATTGACTTCATTTGACCGGTCTTGTCAGAAGCCTTCTTCATTTAAGTTTATTATGCCTATGTAAAGCCAAGGTTTTTTTTTTTTTTTTTTTTTAAGATTTTTTATTTATTTATTTGACAGGGAGGAGAGAGATCCTGCAGACAGGCAGGCAGAGAGAGTGGGGGAAGCAGGCTCCCCGCTGAGCAGAGAGCCCGATTTTGGGCTCGATCCCAGGACCCTGAGATCATGACCTGAGCCGAAGGCAGAGGCTTTAACCCACTGAACTACCCAGGCACCCCTTTCAAGTACTAACCAGGCCCGACCCTGCTTAGCTCCCTAGATCAGACGAATTGGGCATGTTCAGGGTGGTATGGCCGTAGACAAAGCCAAGTTTTAATGAAAAGCTATTTCCAGAAAATAAAAAATAAGAGTAGGTTTATGGTAATTATTTAAATTTAGTTAAATTTTGTTTGTTACTTTTACAAATGAGAGAGACTGATTCAGAAATAAGGAAAATCTGGTTTCCAAATACAATATCTTATGTTATATTGCAGACTGCAAAATATACAAAGACAAATTAGTTTTGCAATGCCCATTATAGTTATGCAAACGTTTATTTAACTATTATAGAGATATTAACTAAAACCTATGATACTTACTAATGTTTGAAGCACAGATTTTGCTATAAGACTATGCAGACTTATAATAAGAAGTCTGAAATTTGGTAAGAGGCAGAGGATTCAGTGAGTTGGTAATTATTATACTTGGGGAAAACAAAAGCTGATGGTTGAGTTAGCCAGGCATGTCTAAGAGGAGACAAGTAGGTGACTTCACTGTGAATACAGACTGTAGCCACATAAAGTCTCCAGCTTCTGTCTATAGTTTGGACCCAAAATATGCAGATCATCACAAAACTTCAAATTAAAATATTTGATGGAAGTCTTGAGGATTTTGGCAGGAGGTTGCTAATTCTCAAAACAATCATCTCGAGGGCTCATATTTCCCCATCGTCATACTGTGAAGCAAATTTACTTTCTTGGCTGAGCATTGTCAGAATGTATTGATAATGAGACAGGACATAAAAGCTATGAACCCAAAGCAGATAAACTTGCCCTGAACGGAAAAAGCACATTCTATGCAAAGTTTACTAACCACTCTTGAATGTGATTCAGGAACACTGAGAATATCTCTCCTAAGTTACTCTCCTGATTCCTAAGCCTAAACATCCCTTCCTTTACAACGTGAACTCTTTAGGACAGATTCGCTGCTTGATCTTTTGTCAGCTTCAGAAAACTGAATGAGAATTCCCAAACCGTGACCTCTCTCCCCTCAAACCCAACCCAAGGACTTTCAAACCAACTACCCTTTTATTTTCACCCATGGATAGTTCCATTCTAGAAATCTAGTGAAGGGGCATAGTGGAAGCCCAAAATGTAGGACTTGGAGAATTTCTAGGATTCTATTCCATCAACAGGTTATCACAGTTGAGGACCCAGCCCTCATCTCTTTTCAATTAACAACAATAGAGGATTAACTGCAAACCTTCCTAGATATTCATTACTTTGAAGTACAGCCCCCAATTAGTTTCTTGAGTTGAACAATGTCAGCTGTGGGCCACACAGCCATAGACCGTGTCCACTCAGTGCTCATAATGGAATTGCCTCTGTCTCTATGCCTTTGACCATAGAGACCCCATTTGCTTTGTGGGTTTGAAAAAAGCTTGTGAAGATTTGGGTATGTATTTTAAAGCTAGTAAACTGCCATTTCACTTATGCAGAAATTATCTATAGCATAGCCATACTTGCAATTATCCAAAGCAACATTGCAGGAAGCAATTTAAGTTAACAGAAGGAAAATCAACCCACATTACATTTTCAGATTACAGATGGCAGCAGAAAGCATCAGGAAACCATGGTCTTAGGCCAAACACCAACTCTCAGTGAGAGAGCCTTTCTCTCCCTCAGTCCATGACACTTCAGCCATGGTCTTGGCCACATGTCCTGCTCCCCAAGTGGCTCTATCAATTTTATCTCCTGACAATTCTTTTATTAATGCCCTTTTGAAAGGTGAAGTAAAACCCTCTTGAAAATACAAATACTCCTGGCGTTTAATCCCCTCTCCTGAGCTTCTCTAGTAGGTTCCCCTCTAGCTCTCTGGAACATGTTTCTCTGTTCCTTTGCCCAGAAAAATGGAGTTGGATGCTGCCCAATCATACTGCACACCAAGTAATGACAAGTAAATGTTATTATTGCACAAAAGCCTATAGAAGAGTGCGAGGGTTAAAATCCTCAGGGAGCAGCTCACTTCACACATTTTTTATAATTTTTTCTGTTAAAGTATTGACTAATTGAGAAGGTTTACACCTTTTATTTGTCAGGTAGTTTTGCACTGCTATCATTCAGAAGACATGAACAGGACCCAATTTAAGGTACAACTTAAGGCAATTGGTCTAAATTCAGGCCCTGTTTCCAAGTTATTTCTGACCTAGGAGTTGCCTTTATTCTTCGATATTTTTCACTGTGGTTCTGGAAATTGGTCTTGCTACCACAAGGGTAGATCTATCAGAGGCTTATTGTTAACATTCATAAAATCCTCTCCAGAATCGCAGCAACTGATGCCCACACGTATCTCCTGTGTCTAGAATTTCATTTCATGTCAGGCCCAAATCAATGAGGTCATCTTGACTAGTCCAGCCTCCCGTACAGAAGGATGACTGTTCCCCCTAAGGAAGAAAGGAGGAAGCTGGCTGCTGGCTGGCAGGCACTGTGACTGACATAGACATTCAGGCATACAATGAGGTATATACTCTGATTTTTACACTTCAAGGATGCAATGTAGACCCTCATTTTATCCGGTAAATGATAAAATGGTTTATCAGTGCTGAATTTATTGTCCTGGGAAGGCAATAGCTATCTACCCCAACTCTACACATCCCTACCCCAGCTTGAGAAGGGGATTTTCTCAAAAGACTTTCAGTGAGCCTAAACCAAGAAAGAGGTATTCTTCACAAAATGGGAACTTAAAAGTCATTTCCTCTCTCCACAACTGGTATCATTTCTGTCAACTTAATTATATTTTAGATCCAAGGAATTTCAGGTGTGTAAGAAAATAGTTATGGATCCTGTCAGTAACTTACCCACAGACCATGTACTGCACTCAGGTACTTAGCAGGTTTCTGGTCCCTGCTTTCCCTGAGAGCCTTTGCAGGAGACCCAGCTGTCTGTTTCTTTGCTGTAAACTAGTTAGTTTAAAAGCAGTCCTAGGAATGGGACCTGTTCGAGAAAGAATGGATTTTATGCCCTGCTTATTGCCTTCCAAATGCCAGGAGCTTTTCAGAGTAATAGCAACTGGTGTAAAAAGAGAATTTGAAATAAAAGAAGCTTTTATTGCCCCAGAAAGAGGCTGCCCATAAACTTTCCACCTGCCTTAACCACTGGGGAATGTGTATGTGTGTATATATATCAACAATTTCTGGCCAATGAGAATTTACCTTTCCTATTAGCCTCGTATCCTCGGGAATAATGTACATGATAAAAACAGGGGAGGAAAACAGGATCAAACCTCTCTAATTGCAGTTGTCAAATGTATTCCAGTTTAACACTTCATGGATCCTGTCATCAAGAGGACATTTTACTGCTGGTGCCGCTGCTTTACCCTTATGCAAAACCTTTCATCTTGGAATATCAAAGATTTCTGCAAATACTAATTCATTAATTAAGCCTCTCGATGACTGTTCAGAGAAAGAGAGAAGAAAAATGTATTTCAAAAAGAAAGAGATTTAAAATTCAGGTTGTTTGGGTAGCAGCTTCGGTGAACAAAGGATGCCATCTCACTCTGTCACTGTGACCCCCACAGATCAGTCACTGAATGCAGAACGGACCCTTTTCTATAAAGAGGCAAACATTTTTCAGGTGAATGTTTCACAGGTTTGTCTTCAGTTTTTAACGAACCTTCTTCGTGACACTTGGTCACATCATTTGTCTCTAATTCTGTTGTTCCTTTGTTCTCTTTCTCTAATAGAATGTGAAACCTTGTGAACTTGCTGAGATTTATCGGTTTGCATCAGAGTTGTAGTAGAAAACCATGGTGCTAAAACCCCGCCCCAGGGAGAGGGAGAGTTGCCTTGGATCCAAGCCAGGTTTTCAAGAAACTGTTCTCAAATGCAGAGCCAATAACAGTGTTTGACTATTTTGGTCTTAATTAGTTGAAATGTTGAAGCTCAAAATAAATCAAAATACGACGTTATTACGCCAAACCAATATATAAATAAAAGAGACCAGAGAATGTTTTCTACTGTTTCTGTCACCCAAAAGGTGTAATATAAATAAAGTCACAACCAATCCAGAACCAATACGTGGCTCCCTCTTAGGATTTTTGGACGTGTAACTTATTTAATATGGGTCCTTACCTACTTTGAAAGAACGAATGATGATGTAGTTTAGAGAAAAGTTAGTGGAATTATGTGCCCAGAAATAGACTGCCACCCTTCTAATTGAAATTACACATGCAAGTGTGGTCCTTACAATATCTGAGTCCATCCAAATACAGCTACAGGTTACCAGTATTATCACTGGTAATGTCAGGAAGAATTTAATGAATTGGCCATGAATACTGTAGGGAGTAGTTTGTAAACCCACACTTAACAGCCATCATGACTAAGCCATTCAATTAATACCTAGCGAGTAAGACACTACACACAATTCAGATACTGTGTTGGTGTCACCTTTGAGTCTTTCATGGTTTAGACATTAAAACCTGTGTCTACAAAACACATACTAAGATTTAATTATTTATTTGTGCTTTTTAAAATAGATCATATCGCATTATGCGGAGATTTGGAACCTTCTTGAAAGAGAGGACAATACCTAGAATCAAGACAGGAATATATTATGCAAACATCTTACATCAAAACCTGTTAAAATGGTATAAGATAACAAGGGGAAAAATCTAAATAGTGCCTAATAAGCAACATTATATTTTTGAAAATGAGCAGAGTAGATAATCCAGAAATAATGATTAGAACCACTCTCTCCCTATGTAATGCCTTCTGCAGTTCAGCACTGAAGGCAAAGATCAAATCAAACTGAAAAGAGAAGCTTCCCAAATCTATGATCCTTTCAAGGAGAAGATCCAAGTCTAGTTTTTTCTAGCCACAGTGATAAACAAATCTTTTTTTTTCTTACTATTTATCAAGCATTCATCAAGTGGCTTTTGTTTACTTGATTCTTCATTAAAGCATGTTAAGGAAAATTCAAAGTAGAAGATCCCTTCCTTCGAACAGTGTATGTTCTAGTTGGGCTGCCAAGGTACATATTTGTGAAAAGCTCCATTGTAGTGTAGAATTATGTGTGATTAGCCTTGAAGAAAATTGACTGTTTTTGCTATGAAAATGCAGAGGAAAGAATAAGGACACTGTGGAATGGCCTTACTAGAAAATATGACATTATTAAAACACATGATATGAGCTTTGAAAGTTTGGTAAGACTGGGAGAGGTAGAGGAAAGATTTTAGGTACATAAAAGAGAATAAATCACACAAACACAATCAGGGAGGAACACCCAGTGAATGTAAAGTCTGGAAAGTAAGGAGAGACATTACCAGGCAACATAGATAAGCAAAACACATTTTGGTTCATTTGGACTTTACATCAAGTAAAATCACCACATTCTGGGGGCACCTGGGTGGCTCAGTGGATTGAGCCTCTGCCTTCGGCTCGGGTCATGATCTCGGGGTCCTGGGATCGAGCCCCACATCGGGCTCTCTGCTCGGTGGGGAGCCTGCTTCCGCCTCTCTCTGCCTGCCACTCTGCCTACTTGTGTTCTCTCTCTCTCTGTCAAATAAATAATTAAAAAGAAAAATCACCACATTCTGGTGAAGCAATTTGCAAGATTTAGATGAGATAGTTAGAAAAATAATAAGAGACATTTTGACTGCAAGGTAATATGAGCCAATGATGAGGTATGTGGCTATTTAAAGATTAACAAAATTTGAGTTACATTAATAGACTTATGGCACCTTGAAATCAAAGAGTAATAGACCATGGTTAAAGAACTGCACTTAATTCTAGATATCACATTTTAGTTATAAACCAAATCCATCAAAAATGAATCCAGGCAAGGCATTGAACTAGAAACTGGTTTTATAATTAAGCAACTAGAAACTCCATCTTCTGAGGAATGGTTGAGGTGTTTACTAGAAAACAGGTACCTCAAAATATTTTGAGGGTTGTATGTAGAAGAGGAAGATATATGGTGAATACATTCAAAGTAAAGGAACGTGCTGCAGGAATCTATTGGGCGTCTATTCTCAATGCAAAGAACTTTTATTACTCAGAGCTATATAACGTAAGAGAAAATGGTGATATCATAACTAGAAATAGGATAGCTGAGCTAAATATGGCACATATTTATCTGTGCCATACAAGGACTCCATGTTAGTTGGGAAATTTCACTGTATGGATCCTGAGGTCTTTCTTACAACATACACTTTTTTTTTTTCAACATACACTTTTATTCGTATTTTAATTTCATCTATCAAACTATGCTGTGACAAATGATACTCCTTTGCACAATTTTAATCAAGGGTTAAATTGTGTGGCTGACTTCCACAACAGGAATATTAGGAAATCTCTCCACTAGAAATCTTCTAATTGTGTTGGAGAACATTGTCCATGTTTTCTCCACTTGGAAAAGAAGATAGTTTCTGAATTTGAACCCAAATCAACAAAGAGTTAGGTTTTTAATCATGCTATCTAGTACTTATTTCCAAAGAAGTTAGAAATATGCAACTATCTTCCAGTCTTTGCTTTTTTATGAAAAGGAGATTACACAATGGAGTTATCTGTCAACTATTTATAAATAAATTTTTCGTTTTGTCCCATTTATAAGACTTCCTAATAGTTGTTGAACTTGTTAGCTTAACTCCAACATCTTCAAATTCAAATGGTTTTATTATCATTATTAAAAACAGAACACCTATTTGTGAATTGGATAATCAAATAATGACTATATGCAGTAATGAAGCTATTGCATTAATTTAAAGTCATTAATGCAAATGCAAATGACCCAGGGCTGTGAGTCTGAGTTTAAGAAAGCAGCAGAATAAATCCATCCAGTGAGAGGACTTTTGAATTTTCAGCCATTCACGGATTGGAATCTCCATCCATCCATCACACATGGCTTCTGGTATCCAATTTTGCATCTTTTACATGCTACTCTCTAGGTAAGATTGTCTTGTTTCTATTTCCTTCACTTTTATCTTCCTTATGAAGGTGTTGGTTTATGTTCCTGTGGATTAAGTTGTGCTGGTTTTCTTCCTGCTCATATGGTGACTTATAGAAAGAAAACAGTTGAGTTATTTGCATGACCTTTTATATTCATTTTGCATGAAATAAAATCATGTGCTTTTCTTGTAAAAGATACTAACGCCACTCAGCAGTGTATAGGGTTAATTGTTATTTTAATGAGAGTGACATGCAGCACTGGGTAAGAATATGATTTTAAAAGCTACAAGCTATAAAGGTCACATATCAGTGGAGTGGCAAGTTTTTATGGCATATTGCTAAGAACCCGCTCCATTCTATGCTCACAATCATGTTATTCTTTGCCTAGTGCAGGCCATATGCTTTGACAGCGTACTAGAATTTTTTACTGGAAAACATTGTATCTTAAAATCTTTCCAAATAACTCAATGTTCAACCATGGAATTATGTGATTGGAACAACTTTAGATGTAGACAGCATATCGAAGATTAATAGTTATACTAATAAAGTTATAATTCCATGATAGAGTTTCAGACCAGATTTCTCTAAATATTTATAGAGACAATACCATTGGGTAACCATCATTGTCTGTGTGCTCATAATTCCAAGCAGCACTGAGTGCTATAAAGACAGTGCATAGGTTTATGTCACAGGTAGCGACACTTAAATGGTGCATCAGAGGTGGCTTCCCTGAAGAGAGAGTGTTTGAACTAATACTGAGGTACTGAGGAACCAAAAAGGTTAAGTTCAGGCAGACAGAATAGTAAGTGCAAGGCCCAAAAATAGAACTAAAGTGTTCTTTTGGAAAAAAAAAATGCAAGCAAAGCCAGGGAGAGTAGAATATAATAGAAAAGGTAGGGAGTTGTTCATCTTGAGGCCTAAGAGGTCACTAGTACCATGGGCATGGAGCTGGATTTCATTCTAAGGGAAATAAGAAATCATTGGTGAGGCCCAGGCATGAACGTGACATAATTCAGAGTAACTGCTGCTATGGAGAAAGCACTGAAGTTGGCAAGAGTAACAGCAGGGAGACCAGTTGGGAGTGTCTTGATGTTGTCCAGCCGGGAGGTGATGGCACCTAAATTGAGCATCAGCAGAGGTGAAGAGCAGTAGACACATGAGGAATAAATTCTGTAGCTAAAGCAGAAAGGGCAGTGGCTGCATTGCCCAAACTAGGTCAGAGTTGCACCCCCTTACAAAATGAAATTCTGTGTGTCAATCTTTCAGCTCCTTTGACCTCTTGGACAAAGTCTTAGGAGAGGAGGAGACGTGATTAAGAATCAACATTTTCCCCTCTGCCTTCAAACAGAATACAAGCAGAAGCATACCAGAAAGATAGATATTTTACTCCAAGAATAAGTTTGCTATGGGACCCTGTGTCCACAGAAACCAGTTTTAAATGTCTCGCTTCCATAAATTTTAAATTAATGATTGGTGAGCTTAATAATCAACTCTAATGATTTGTACTTCAAGATCTTTGGGGAGATGAATTTTGCAGAAAGTAACCTAGGAACGGCCATACACTCTGCAGTAACAGAATATAAAGAATTAGAATATAAAGTAATAGAATATAAATTAATATAATATAAAGTATATATATATACTTTATAAAAATAAGAGATATATAATAAGATAGATAAATATAATATAAAAATAAATATAAAAATAAACATAAAATATAAAATATTTTTATATAATATAAAAATATTTAAAATATAAAAAATATTTTTATATAAATATAAAATTTTAAAAAGTATATAAAAATAAGAGTTACTGGGGCACCTGGGTGGCTCAGTCAGTTGAGATTCTGACTCTTGATTTCTGCTCAGGTCATGGTCTCAGGGTTGTGAGATTGAGCCACACATCTGGCTCCATGCTCACCAGTGAGTCTGCTGAAGATTCTCTTTCCTTGTCCCTCCGTCCCCTCCCTGTTCACTCTCTCTCTAAAATAAATGAATAAATCTTAAAAAAAAAAAAAAGAATAAGAGATACTTTAGCCACTGCTGATAGGATGGAAAGGGCATCTTCCCTCGCTTGCTACAAGCAGGGTGCTGAGGAGTCACCTAGCTTTGCTCAGTAACCAAAAGAGATTTAGATTTGAAATCAGATGAAAAGATAACCATAACCATGAGGAGAGACTGATTGAGGCTCAGGCAATTGGTACAGAATTACTGGCTGCTTGTTATGTAAGGGTAATTTCATCTGCTTTTAGGCAATAAAGGAGAAAATCAGTCTCTGCTTTCGTGATTTGCCAATCTTCCTTCTGCACAGCCTGCTTAGCCATTGTCTGGCTACAGGAGTCTGAAGCATGTGTGAAAAATCAGCCCATTTTCTGCTGGTCCTTTCTGGATAGTGACGTTATCTTCTCCACACAGGGGCTGTCACAGGTTACTAATAGAGCCCTGTGGATGGGGGAGACAGGAGGCGACTGGACCAAAAACCTTGTTTCTTTTAATACTTTCCTTTTACAAATGATTAAAGATAAGTTTCCTTTTTCTTTAACTGACTGACTAGGGAATTTCTAATATGTACATCCGACATTTTTTTCTTGGCTTTGTTCCCCCCCTCAGTGATGTTTTCCCTGAATCTTTAGCATCTTGTATTACGTTTCTCCTGTCCTCCTTCTACCAATAGTACTACTAGTAATGTCATGTTCAAATCATGGATTACCAAACCTTTCTGAGAGAATACAGATATGAATGAAATGATTAGACTGGCTAGGTGTCCATGGGAATCTCCTTCTCAAGGACTACACTAGTCTTCACCTCATTAGTAGAGTATTTGGCGATCCTGCCCTCATCCACAGGGTTAAAGAGTCCATGGGCTAAATCCATGTATAGGTTTAAGCCAAAAACTAAAGAAATGGCAGAAGACCAGAAAAGATTGATCAATTGCTAAAAGTGTGGGACAGAATGGTTGTTTTCACAATAATAGGGATGGGTTGCCTGCTCAAAACTAGAATGCAGGGCCTCACTCTCTTTGGATGTGGATGTACTCCACTTCATACAGACATCTCCTGTTGCTGTTTCCAGAGATCATCTTTTCCACAGAGAAGCCATGGCACAAGCGACTTTATTTGACCTTTGCAAGTGCCAGTGTTTGAGCCTGACACTCAAATAGGCTCAATTTTTGACTCAAAAACTCATTTGATCATTTGGGATCAAATGCAAGGACTTCTGGAATGATCCCTTGTCAGACAATCAGTGGTGCATACCAGAGCCATTTGATCACGGACGAAGAGCTGGAGGATATGCCTACACACATACATATGTGTATATATACTCACATGCACCTACATACAAACATACGTGTACATATGCAGAGGCATATGCAGACACGAATCCACATAGACACGTGAAAAGCTTTCAGCATCGGGAACCCTTAAAAGCCACGAGGTCTAAGGTAGGGACACAAGTAGGAAAAAGAAATAGGGGAGCATTATTCATCTAAACATAGTCAACTTGGCTTTTCAGAATTCAACCAGAAGATTGCGATAATATCCAACTGAGATCAGAAAAAGTCTTCATCAGCAGTTTGTATTTCCTGTGGAAATTCGCAGCTACGTGTGTGTTTACAATGTTCTACGGGCGTTGTGACATCACCGATAGTGCATATTTCTCATTACTTGCCCTCCATGTGATTGTCTTTATCTCAGTTCATAGGCCTTCAAGAGCCTGTTTCTAGAAATAACATTGTGTTCAAGGAGTGAGGAGGGATCCGAGGCAGGTTCCTCTTGTTCTCCTTGTTTTCCCTTGTTTTCTAGTACTTCCCTGTGCTGAGTTCTCTCCTAGCACTGACCTCAAATTATTGGAACTTGTGTCTCTCACTTTAGTCTGGGGGCTCCTGGAAAGCAAGGATTTTCTCATTTTGCTACCTAATAAGATCTTGTGCAGTGCCTGGCCTGCAGTAGGATCTCACTAGTTGCTAAATGAATCATATATTATACATACAATTCAATGCTTTAATTCACTCTGAATTCTTATTCTTAAAGACAGATTCATTTATTCACCAAAAATTATTAGCACATGCTATTTATGCTTGGTAGTTCAGAAGGGAAAGAAAAAGGGAAAAAAAAAAACCTCCCTTGCCTTGGAAGATTTATTTACAAAGACCGTGTGTGAATGTGTGTGTGTGTGTGTGTGTGTGTGTGTGCATAAAACACTGGGAGAATAGGTTGATGGGGCTTAACTATGGCTAAAATTTCATGCATTCTTTTGCTGTAATAAAATTTATAAAATAATTTAATTTATATTAATTTGGATAATATGGCATTTTTCTGGACTCCGATTTTGATCATCACCCCCCAAGGAGAAGTTCTTATATTTTTGTTTCTAATAACATAACTTCGTGATTTCATTATGGGGTAGAAATCAGGTAGACTACACTTAAAACTGACTTGGGCCTTTTTAAAAGAAAGTTACACGGTTAGAGATGTTGTTTTGTTTGTGTTTTCCCATTTTATGCATCTTGCTCATCCGTGGTCCCTGTGGGCAGCTGGAAGGAAAGGTCAGGTTACTGTCAACTGTGAGAAAGGGCTGTTTCAGAAATGTTTCCAACTGAGATATCCCAGGAGATGTCACACCTTGACATGCGAAATAAGGTCTTAAAGAGATGCCTTTAAAATTCATATATAAATATGCCATATGGTTATATGCATGTGGGTCTTACTTTTGCATGAATATGTGGAAGTATGCATGTTTTGTATGTGAGACCATCAAATCTGTGCATTGTGTGTGTGTGTGTTCATATGTGTCATGGGTAGTGTGCATCTTTGTGTGTGGTGTATTGTGTTTATTATATGTATGTCTATGTATTGTGTTTAGTTGTGCATTCCTTGTATATGGAGGTAAGTGTGCCTGTGTGCGTGTGTGTATGGCAATTTGGCTTCTTTTTTTTCATATATACTCATGAAGTGAAAGAGAAAATGTGTCATTATCTGTGGAGAATGCAGCCTCAAATTAAATAGATTAAAAACAACCTTTCCGAGGCTGTCAGAGAATATGTTGAAGGGTTTTCAAAAAGGGAAGGAAATCTCTCGGGCAACCGTATCTATATTTGCATTGCTTGTTTCAGAATAAAGACAAAAAAAAAAAAACAAAAAACGAAAACAAAAAGCAAACACATCCACGCCACATGCTCCTGACACAGAGTCACATTTTGAAAAGTGCTGGCTGGTAGCACCTCCGTGATGTGCCTGCCTGTGACATTTGAAGATCACAAATTGCTGCTAGGAAACACTCCCTCTTCTCATATTTACACTTAAAAAACCTTTTCTTCTTAATGGTTAATTAGGTCACTAATCAAAAGAAGCTCTTAAGAGGAAAATGAAATGTTGACATTTTGCAATTATTTGCTACTGTGAATAATACATAAACATCCTACTTATGGAGAAAGTGGCTTTCAACCTCTTTTTCTGCCACGAGAGCTCCGGCTGACGGCAGAATCCCTATGCGCTGGGTCACAGACTGACACGCTACGTCTCCCCTGCTTGCATTCACTTTGGGTCATTTATGTGTCATTATACTGTGCTTTTCCAAAATACAGAATCATTTGTGTGTGTGTGTGTGTGTGTGCGTGTGCGTGTGTGTGTGTGTGTACACGTGCACACACATGCGTGTGAGTGTGGGTATATTGTTCTTGTCTACTTCCAGTTACATCATGAGTTAACACACTGGCATAGCACTAATTACTTGAAGTAGAAACTCCTTTAGAAATCAGTTTAATCAGAAATAGAAAATAGATAATCTAAGAATTCCAATAACTCAGTCCTGCAGCAAGGTTTTCCTGAGTTCTTCAGTACCAGGATTCTGACAAGCACTAGTAATATGAAGGTGGCTGGGACACAGTGTCTATCTCCAGGATGAGTGGGAGAGGACGCACCCAAGCACATTCAGGGACTGTTTTAGAAACATACATAAAGTGTTTGGCTTCTCATTTTGTTTTTCCTCTGTACTTCAAATGACCTTTTCTTCCACTTCACCTCAATCATATAATCCCTTGTCAAAACCGTCACCGGTAAGTTCACCCCTCTGAAATCTCAACTTCAAGCATGCCTCTCTCTAAATCCAGCCCTCTCTCATTGCATACTTATCCTTAGGACTTGCCACCAGTATGCTGGAAAGCCAGCACCTGCCACTCCCACTTTTTAATGCCATCTCTACCACTACCCAGCCGTGTCTGCGTCTTTTTCCCTCTTCATATAAGGGAGTAGTGATTACATTTAAGGGCCCACCCTTACCCAGTGGAATCTCTTCTTAACTAAACTGATTATACAGCTATAAAGACTATTTCTGAGTAAGGTCACATTTTGAACTTGAAAGTGGATATAAATTTGGTGGGGACACTATTTAACCCACTACAGTAGTGACTGAGTTCTAAGAAAAACATACACACATTCACAAACATGAGCTCATTCAAACCCTTGAAGACTAAATATTCTCATTTTCAAAGGGGGTATTGAATTTGCTCATTTTCCTCACTGAATGATCAAGAATATTCACATGCAACATTTCCATGGAGAACAGTTGCTTGCTATAAAGGTCTGTACACACATATCAGGCATTTTTATTAGATGGAAAGCATCTTGAGATATAGCATATTTTGGAATATGTTCTTATACACATAAATAAAAAGTGAAACAAAATATTCCTGCATGTAAAATTTTGAGTACAATCCATGTTCCTAACGTGCACCTTCAATTTCTAGTGTATTTTCAGATATATATTATCAATGTTTTATATAATAAGAAAGGTTTTTAAGATTATCTCTTATACTCCCACATTTTAGAGATTAGACAACTGAAAAATCAAATTACATGTCCAAGTTTTCCCAGTCCATTGGCTGCAGAATGAGAACCCAGTTCATACTTCCAAGTCTTCGAGAGTTTGAAATTAGCAGCTGATATGAGTCAAATGATGTGATTGGCTCATAATCCTTAGTCTCTCTTCCTTATAGACATTCTGCTGCAAACGGTGCCTTAAATTAGAAGGCAGCAGGTAAACACCAGAGTGAAATAGGCTGGTTAGAATTCAGCTTTGGTATTGTCTAGTCACTTGACAGTACTCATGTTTCTTAATTTTGCTCAGATTTGGTTTCCTCAGCTGTAAAATGAGAACAATATTTATTTAGAGAGTTAAAGTAAATATTATTCATTTAAAGTTAATGAATCACTTCTAACTTTATATATTTATATGCTACATTTATTAACTTGACATACATCCTTAACCTACAGGAGACTAACTATATATAAATACACACACACAGACACATGCACATGGGATTGTATGGCAAAAACTCACACTCAGTAAAGGAAATATGAGGATGAGGATGATGACGTGATCAAAATAATAGACAAATGATCCCGTTTGGGGGAAGCAAGTACAGCATGCTTTTTTTCTTAAAGGGTTAATGGAAAGCAGTGTAATTTGACCTTGCTAGGTCCTTTGCTTATGTCATGTTCTAAAACCTGCTCAACAAATCTTAACAGATACTGATATCAACAGATCTGTTATCAACAGATCTTGATAACAAAGATCACAGTTTTATGATGAAAAAATTAAGGATCAGACATTTAAATAAGTTGCCCAAAGCCACAGGCTTAATATGTGCTAAAGATGGATTTCAAATAGATATGTAAGGGGCTAGGTTAGGATATGTCTTGGAGCCGGTATACACAGACTATAAAATATTTAGAGATGCAGAAACTAGAACTGAAGTATTAGAGAAGTGGTTTAGGAAGCCCGACTGACATCCAGCTACTGATGGACGAGTCAGTAAATGCATGCTTCTGTACCTGGCACTTTCCAGACAACTTCCAAGCTCAGATCCTGCCTCCAGTCTGCCTCTCAGGATGACTGCTTGATTAATGAGCTTCTGTTCATAGAGCTTTCTGATGAGGAATGTGCACCATGGCTGGAAGTGGTAAGTCATATCATTGTTTGGATTGGCATTGAGACATGCCAGTGAAATCTCTACCCCTGTGGCTAAGGAAATGGAGGGATAATATAATCAAATCTGTGGAGTCATACACGGCAAGCCTGTAGGCTTATCGTAGGGGGCCACTTTGAGTAGCAGTCAGTTGGATTCCTGGCTAGATGTTATGTGTTCCAGTTCCCTATGTTTATGAAGTATTTTCAAGATTATATCTTAACCTAATCCTTTCCGAGTCTTTGGAATTCATTCTACTTTAGCTCACAGATGAATGAAACACAGCAGAAGTTAAAGAAAATGCTGGTGCATTGGTTTTCTCTGAATATTCTTGATTTGGGGCAGAATCTGAAAAGGAAGAATAAATTTAAAATATCTGCGAGATATGGGGAAAAGATATAAAAATTTAGGCATAACTTCTTGTGTGTGAGCCTCAGTAAAGAACTTACAAAGGAATATTGTATATTTACTAGACTTTCCGTGTCTCAAGGTATATAGCTGAGGGTACACCTATTTTTATTCACCTTCCTACCTGTCTGAAATCTCTGAGTGCTTCTGCCCAACTCTAAGATAATGAATTGATTCTTTAAAAAAGTTTTAGTCAGTGTTTTTTTGGTTTGTGTGGGTGTTTTGTTTTTTTTTTTTTTGGTTTTTTGGTAGGGTATTAAATAACTTGTTTGATCTGATTTGAAACACTGAAGACAGTCCAAATGAGAGTTGGGCTATTGGTTTATATTTCTAGAAGTCAATATTTTTTTTTGAAGATTTTGTTTATTTATTTATTTGACAGAGAGACACAGGGAGAGAGGGAATACAAGCCAGGGGAGAGGGAGAGGTAGAAGCAAGCTTCCTGCTGAGCAGAGAGCCCGATGCGGGGCTCAATTCCAGGACCCTGGGGTCATGACCTGAGCCGAAGGCAGACCCTTAATGACTGAGCCACCCAGGCACCCCAGGAGTCAATATTTTTAATTATTCAGGGATTTTTCAATAACCTTCAGATTTGTGTACAACATATATTTTCCAAAGAAATAGTCAGAAGTACTTTTGTAAAAAATAGTATGTTCGCTGATAAGGCCAGTCTTGAAATTTGCCCATTTATTCATTGGACAAATGTTTCTGGAGCAATTATTATAGATGAGAGATGGTGGTAGGACTAGGGGGTCTGCTACCGATAACAATGCACAGAAAACTCTAGGAGTTTCTTAAGAGACTTCTGGTGATAGGTAAACATGTTGTCATAACATTGTCTCATACACTGAATCTCCCAGGTGCCACATGAATAGGATTCACAGAACATACACTTAAAGAAATGTAAAGGATTCACTAAATGAGGTTGTGGTTTGATATTTTAGTCCTTAAGTTTCTGTGTGCCATCTGTCTCAGGGTCTAAAATGCCACCATGCGTGAACTGTAACTTCCTTGATCTTAAAGGGGATCGAGGGAAAAAAAAAAACTTAAAAGTGGATCTGGCCTACAAGATCATTTTCACTTAGAGTACAAATACCTTTTGATGGAGTAGAATAAGCAAGGACTGAGCCCTTTTCACTACATCAGACCCTGGATACACACACATTGACACATACACACACTCCCTGCGAATATATATATAAACTTGTCAAAAGGACACAATATTTAGTAAATACAAAAGAGAAAAATAATACTGCGGTGGAATGGCCTATTGGACATAACGGTAATCAAGAGATCAAAGGGAACAAATCCCCACCCTGTGTATGTGCAAGGATGCACTGAGAAGTACTAGGCAGGTTTGTTTAGCAGTGAGAGACCTGCCAAAAGGTTGCATAATCTGAATCTAGTCACAAGGAAGCATCAGAAAAGTCCAAATCGATGGCCATTCTACACAATAACTGGCCTGTAATCTTGAAAAGTGCCAAGGTCATGAAAGTCAAGGGCGAACTTTCATGGAGCCATCTCAGATTGAAGCTGACTAAAGGGGTGTGGCAGCTAAATAGGACACAACATAATGAATGAATCATTATAGGACATTTCTGGGGCAATTCTAGACACTTGATTGTGTTCTGAGGCTTACATGGTAGTCATATAGCCATGTTAATTGCCTGGTTTTGATGGGTGTGTTATTATTTAGGATAAGGGCTGACAAACTTTTCCCATAAAAATCAGGGAAGCACATGTTTTGGGCCTTATGGTCCACATGATGTCTATCATAACTACTCAACTCTATCATTGTATAAGGGAAGCAAGCATACACAATATGTAAACAAATAAGTGTGCCCCGTCCCAATAAAACTTCACAGAACAGGCACCAGATAGGATTTGGCCAGTGAGCCAGTTTGCTGACTCCTGATTTTTCATAGAAAATATATAAGAAAATTTCTGGGTAGTATTGATGCATTAAATCAACAACATACTATCAAATGACTCGAGAAAAGAAAAGGTTATTGTACTATGCTTGCAATAATTTGAGATTGTTTCAAAATCAAAATACATAGATACAGAAAAGTGCTCTATCTCAAACATATTAGAGGTCTGTAAAGATGGTTAAGTCTTGGAAACTTTAAGTAGCCAACGATTAATGTGTAGCTCTAATGAAGGTGATAAAGTTAGTGTCAAAGTTGACCAGGAGCGATTTAAATAAAAATGTTTATATAATTTGATAATAGGAAACTGCAATATTTCCAAAGAAAGACATTTAAAAATATGTAACATCAAATATACATGTAATACCAAGCTTTAATCAATTAGATAGTTTTAAGTAGACATATAAATATTTCAGCAACAATCCTAAATGTTTATTTTTGATTATTCAAGCTGAGCAAAATGTTTTTTTTTATTGAGAAAACAAGGAATTATAACCACATTCAGGTTTGCCTGATAATACTGCACATGAATGGTATCTCCCACTCTGTGCTCTGTTGAGGCAGTCAAGAGCAGCAGAAAAGTCAAGCTTTGTGACTCTTTGCAACTTATCTAATAATTCTCTCTCTTTTTTTTTTTAAAGATTTCATTTATTTTTTGACAGAGAGAGAGAGAGAAAGCGAGAGAGGGAACACAAGCAGGAGGAGTGGGAGAGGGAGAAGCAGGCTCCCCACTGAGCAGGGAGCCTGATGTGGGGCTTGATCCCAGGAGCCCGGGATCATGACCTGAGCTGAAGGCAGATGCTTAACGACGGAGCCACCCAGGCTCAGACCTTGTCTATTAATTCTAAGTTTCAGTTTCCTCAGCTATAAAATGAAGTTATCATGTATATGTAAACAAATGGTCATTTTTGCTTAGTACATACATATGCTCAGTTAATATTAGCTTCCTCCTACCTCTTTCTCTTACATTATTTAAATTTAACTTAATGCTTTTTTTTTTAATTTGAGAGAGAGAGAGAGAGAGAGCGAGAGATAGCATGAGAGGGGAGAAGGTCAGAGGGAGAACCAGACTCCCCATGGAGCTGGGAGCCCGATGAGGGACTCGATCCCAGGACTCTGGGACCACGACCCAAGCTGAAGGCAGTCACTCAACCAACTGAGCCACCCAGGCGCCCCTAGCTGAATGCTTTCTAACAGCATCAATATGCTAAAAATGCTACAGATTGTGGAAGGTAGAAACTTTTTACATTCCTTTCTAGAAACCCACATGTTACAAAGTATAAAGATTGGAGCCAGCAATTGGTAAATATTTGGTGACAGACTGATCCAGTGAATTTCTCTTAATTTTTCTCTTGTTAGCCCTTTCAATATATATTCCTTTTTCATGTTGTCATTATCCCAATCCTGCATATTTGACCATTTCAGGAAGGCACTAGGTAAGCAGAATAGATTTATGTTATTTTAATAAGTTAATTTTACTTTATTTCCATTATGTCCTAGGTCTTGGGGTATAACATGATAAAAAAAAATCATAACCTTTTCTTAGGAATATATCTTTGCCAAAAGCCATATCAAAATCCTCACAGCACCATACATATGATACCTCTTAATATATAGCTATTTCAAATTAAAATAAAACACAGTTCAGTGTTATAAACATAGAGACACAGACATGAATACACACACACACACACACACACAGAGGAAAAAGCCATGCCCACTGAAACATATCCATTTTACAAATTATGTAACCTACTGTCTCATAGTTAAACCATAATCGGGCTCTTAATTCTGTTCCTCATACCAGAACAGTGTCTATTACTGCTATTGAAATAATTGGGTCTCTTTCATTGGGAAGATTTTCTTAAAGGAGAACATCTGATCATTCACATTCATTAAGATACAGTAGCAATGGCCTCCAGTAGCCATAAAGATTAATTGATTGACATTTTCATTAAAACTATTAGCTTTTAAAGGAGCTATATGAAGTACTGATGGCGTTTCCCAGTATGAGTACCCAAAAACCAAAGCACCATCTAAAAAATTAATTTAGCAAATCCTTTAGTTAATTGTACATCTATTATGTGACCCAATATGGAGGTCCAATGAGTTCTGTATAGAAATTATAGAGGAACATGCAGGCCACCGGGAAAGGTAGGCATATACAAGTAACAAACACAAGAGCAGCTACAAAACAAAGTAATCCATGATCAAGGTTTTATGAATGGTGTGGAGTATTCAAGGACTTCAGAGAAGAGAGATATCTTGTTCAATGGAGGTGATCAGAAAACCCTGAGGGCAGAGGTGGCTGCTGAGTAGGAAAGATGAGCTCTGGGGTTTCCCGCCAGTGACTTATTTGATTTCCTTTGAATTCCTTATTTGGATTACACAAGGGACTTTGCCCATATTCTTGAAAGTATCGACTCGTGTTTTGGGCAATGTTTCTTATCAAAGCAAGCATGCTATAACTTTCTACCCTCTGCTACAATGTTAGAAATAATTCTATGTGAGTGACTCCAGGTGTCTGCATTCAAGTCCATACCATTCCGGGCAACAACAGTCTGGATAGAATCCTAAAAAGAAATTCTAGGTGGCAACACACACACGCTCAATTTCTTTTTGCCTTTTCTTGGGATACTTGGAAGTAATCCAAATAACACCGATCCTTGCATGATCATGATCCTGTGCTCTCCTTCTCTCTCTCTCTCTCTCTCTCTCTCGTGGCTTCTGAAATGGTCAGCTTTTGCCTGCTACTGTTTTCCCATGCCTATGGAGAGAAACAGTCATCTCTCCTTTACCCGAGTCAGAATCATAAACCACACCCCAGTTTCCTGCTTTGACAACAACCCTGCCACCCAATTAGCCAAAAACTCTTCTCAATTCTGCCTTCTCAATATTGAAAGTCCATTCACTTGTCTCCTTTCTCAGGCTACCACTTTTGTCCAGATCATCCCCACATCTTTTTCAGGTTATGAACTACTTCTTCCAACTGGCCTGTTCTCTTCCAGCTTCACCTACTTCTAAGTTGACCTCTCTGCTTTGGTGAGGACAATATTGATATGCCGGTACAATATTTCTGAAGTTTGCCATGGACTGTAGACTTCAGCATAACTTTCAAATTTCTGCCTATGGTATAGACAATCTAGTTCTGCTTAATTTATGCCATTTGTACTCTGGTCTCTATGAAATACCTTTTGTTTTCTCAGGGTCTGTCTCTTTCCTTTGGTCTTTGTCCAGGATGGTGCCTCAGCTGGAATGACCAGCAGTCCTCCAAACCTTTGACCGTGGCTTTTCCTTTCCACAGATCCTCCTCTGACTTCTTTCTTATTGGATGCTATGCTCCTTCTTTGGGTTCCTTTGAAATTCTCTCTATATTTCTATCAGATCACTAACCACAATGCACTGTAATTGCTTGTGGGTATCTTTTTTTCTTAAAATAGCCTGAATTTCTTAAAAGAAGCTGTTAGACCTTTTTATTATTATTTTTTTTAACCTGAATACATGGGCCTGTGCAGAAACTCCTGTGAGACTCCCCAGGGCCACTTATAGAGACTGATACATATGAAGCACTCAAGAAATATTTAGAGGAGATGCTAGTATTTTAGTCAATGTTCTCAAGCCAGAGGGACTCCAGTGGTACACTTTCTGATGACCTGAATTCTGACTTTAAAAAGGAAAGTTAGGAATGTTCGGTACCAAATTTCAGTTGATCACATTTTATTATAATTATGTATGCATGACTACTTAATGATCTCCCAATATGTTATGAGTGTCTTCTCCCAGGGTAAGAGTTCTATCACACTAAAACAGTTGATGTTCATTAAATGTATTAAATGAGTAGCCACTCAGTGTAGAATGCTGAAACAGAATTCTATTAATTTTTAATCTCATTTTTCTGTTGGTTTGCATTATTTTTTTGGCTTTGATCAGAAAAGAAAGTAGCTAGTTATGTGTACAAATTTAAATTACAGTGTTAAATTCACAGACCAATTTAGGATAAGGTAAATGTGGAATTAAGGCAAGCTGTAGTTTGGATTGAAGACAAGGGCTGTTGCCACCTTATTCATTTAAATAATTCTAGATGCACAGTCTAGCTACAGAGCCTAAAGAGAAAGCAACTCAATCTCCTTAGGGGAAAGTATACATTCATAGACTTTCCAGAGATATGAATAAAAGTAAACAAGTCAGTGTCCACCAGAGGCAACTAGGACTCTGGGCATCTTTCCTAGAAAAAGACATAAAAATGCTAAAACTAAAAAGCATTAATTTTGAGTCTCAGATTCACCCCTCACTAACCTTTTCACCTTCCTGAGCCTCAGTCTGAGAACAACGAAAAGACAAATGTCATGGTGTTGTCATGAGACATAAGAGATGGGATATATGAAAAAAAATTTTTTTAAAGTCATTAAAATGTCTAACTACATTAACGTTGTATTCTATAACACAAAAGTTCTTAGAGCTGCCTTATGTTTTTCTAATATATACAACATGTATATATGTCCTATTTATTTGAGGGCAGGAACTAGCAAGTATCACTGACCAGAAAATACAGTGGACTGCAATTTAAGGATTTTTTTTAAAGATTTTATTTATTTATTTGTCAGAGAGAGAGAGAGAGCACAAGCAGGCAGAGTGGCAGGCAGAGGCAGAGGGAGAAGCAGGCTCCCTGCTGAGCAAGGAGCCCGATGTGGGACTCGATCCCAGGACTCTGGGATCGTGACCTGAGCCTAAGGCAGCTGCTTAACCATCTGAGGCACCCAGGCGTCCCTAAGGATTTTTTTTTTTTAAGGATTTTGAGTTCTGTGATAACCAGTGGTAGACATTACATGACTTTGGACAAGTCACTAAAACGCACTAAGATTATGTCCTCAAGGGTGAAACAAAGATTCCCCCAGCAGTCATGCTCCAGGAACCTGTGTGTTTATTTCTAAGTGAGTCCACTACCTTTTTGTCTTCTGTTGTCAGATGAGGTTTAAGGCAAATCTAATCCAGGAAATCATTTAGTCAGAGTAAAGGATGGAGACACAAAAGACAGGAAGTAAGAACATGGGTTGTGTTTCCTAAATGCAAATTATAAAATGATAGGTCACGAAAAATCAGTTTTTACTCCACTGCTCTCAAGCCCATGAAAGCATCACCACCAGAGCAGTTGCAACAGCTTGGCAGCAGCGGCTGCCTTGGAAAAGGAAAACTAGAGAAATGAGTCATTCTCAATGATTTTTGCCAATGAAGTATTAACTCAAATATAGCTAGACAGGGCAGGGGGAGGAAATTTTCCTTTGGTTAGAATGTTGTCAGTGACCTAGGAAAAAGGACGTTTGGAACTCCACCAGTTTTGTGGAGTTCTTAACTTAAGAACAAAACAAAACCAAAGTTCTCATCCAACGTTAAAAGCTAGTCAGTGAACAGCAACAAACACACTAAAAAAATAGTCATAAACAAAAATTCATATATTAGATGCCTCAGGAACACAGTGTGCTGGGGATAGTCTAAAGAAGTCTGAGATCACCTTTTCTCTCAACAAATTTATCATCTAGGAGAGAAGGGAGAGATACACGTAGATAGTTCTGAGTCACAGAGGAGGGTCAAGATCTCTCTAGTCCCCACTTGGCTTGATGTGGCAAGCTGCCAGATCTTTGACCCGGATAGATATGGTAGATGTACATCTGGAAGGTCTTGATTATCCCAGAGTTGCCTCCCTCCTTCACCCCCTGCCACGCATGTGTTCAGCCACACCGAACTCGCCCAGCCATCAAAAGCCCCCGTGGAATCCTCTGCCCATTTCAACTTGGGTCTGCACTTGCCTTATTTTCATACACTCTTAGGATTCCTGCTCTAGGACATGAGGCTGGGCTGGGGAAAGAAGAGAGAGCTGGGGGAAAGAAGAGAAATGGGTCCTGATTATCTACTTATTGCCCTTTTCTCTGACATTGTCTTGTTTCCCTGACCACAGCCTTGTTCTGCCAGCTCTGTTTCATTTTCTGCATGATTTCGTCTGGATGGGCATTTCAAGCTGTGATTTCCAAGTTTGATCTCCCATCGTAGACCCTGCTATTGCTAAAAAAAAGGGGCTTTAAAGTTCAAAGTGAGTTGGAATGAGCAATGTCTTAAAAGTTTGTATCTTTCTGATCCTTCTCTGCTGTTGGCTGCTTCAAAGAATGTCAAATTATTATACATTGTATAGCAAATATCTCCAATGGGCATTCTTTAAAAATGCACTCAGGAAATCAGTCTTCCAGCTCAGAGGTTTGATGGTGAAACCTCTTGTTGTTGATGTGAAAAACTCATTCTGTGAGCAGAACTTCGGCGGCACGCATTTCTCCCAAAAGGCTCCCAGCTCATTATTCTTGTCCTCAAATAGTGACTGGGGTGATCTGATTGTTTCCAGATTATTTGAGGTAACAATTGGACTATTTTATCCACATGCGCTGTATTCCCCACCCCCCTCAGACACCAAAAAGCCCCGAAGATGCTTTTGTGTGCCCTCCCTATTTAATCCTGGGCATGTCTTTAAAGCAAATGAAACAATTAAATCTTCTTTAACAAAGCATACATATTCACCAGCTCTTACTCTTCCAGAATTCTAACCACAAACCATTCTTGAGGGAGTACTAAGTTCCTCTGGATCTGAGCTAACTAGATAAGTACTAAATTACTAGATAAATATTTTTATATAATTTGGTGAACAATGATTTTCCACCTTTTTAGGGCTCTAAAATCCACACTTAGGAGAGTTTTGGAAATACGTGCAGAAAGGAGAGTAATTAACTCTATACATCAATGGTTTTCTTTTGTAACTTGCATCACATTAAATATTTAAATTTAAGTGTGCCTCATTGGATATAGTTTATAAGTGACTTAAACATTCAACATCATATTATGATTTGCATGTAAAGTTAAGTTTCCTAATTGGAAAAAGAAGATATTTCACAAATGCTGAGATTGCAAGCTGATACAAGCAAAAGAAAACAAATAAAAAAGCAAAAATAAAAATATGCTTGAAGTAGATATCCAGAGAAACCTCATTACTGTGGACCTAACATATTTTAAACATGACTACACAGACGCCGATGAGGCTGAAATAGGTCAGGGCAATATCTAACGATAAGGCCATGTATTTTTGAATGCAGTTAACATAAACGAGGACGCTAAAGAGGAAGAAAAATAGGTACCTCCTCAAAAGTAAATTATTTCAATCATTTGGAAAATTTTCAGCACATGTATTTTTGAATGTTGGTACAAGTAAAGTGCTAGTTAGAGTATTTCTTCTCTACCTTTAAGGAAGCTCTTTGAGGACCTGTTGGCAAACATGAAAGCAAATGGACTCAAAAAAAAACTAGCACAGTGTTTTATGGTGATCTGAGCAAAGTAAATTATTTAGTGATTTTGATTTAGTACCACGATATAAACACTTAACACAATAGTTGAGATCACCAAATGTTTCTCTACTGTTTCAGAGAAATTAATTTGGCCTTCTTTGTGTTTGTTTGGTTTTTGAAGATGGTTTATGGTTACACCAATAGTCCATTGTTCAAAGTTGCACCAGGTTTTTTTTCCCCCAGACTAAACTGCACCCAGGCAATAAATTTTGTAAATCCCAGGTAAACTTTACAACCCCATCTCAGTGTTTGTGCTGAGGAAATCTATTCTCATTTTAATATTTTCTTTAATAAAACATTGTTCATTTCTTTTTCTTGCTGTGGACTTATTTGCAAATGAACGGAAAAAGTTCCCGTTCCTCCTAGGATGTATAAAAAAGTACAAGTTTCCCCTTCCATCTCCCATGTCTAATTATGTTTAGAGTTCCTTCATCCCTGGGGAAAATTCACACCTTTTTGTAATTCTGAATCATAGGAATAAAAAAAGTGCAAACACAAGTATAAAAATCCTCTAACGTTGATTTATAGATATGATTGAAATAATCCTGTTGGATTATCTGTAGGGTTGTGGGGACTAGTGCTTCTAGGGGAAGATGCTGGTATCAGCCTGGGAGAAAGCTGGCTTCCCAGAAGCTGGAAAGGGAGAGGGGTGGTGGGTTCTGTGATTGGCCTTCATGCTCCTGCTGGATGGAACAAGCACCCAGTCACAGCAGGGCACGGGCAGAGATGCCTGGGCCCCAAGCATTAAGCATCACAGCCTTAGGAACTATAGTGAAAAAGGTGGGTTCCTCCACTTTCTATCAGACCATGGGGGCTAGGAGAAAAGAAAAAAAAGAAAAACTTACATTCCTAAGAGAGAAATCTCAGAGCCGGATATGATTTTGTTCAAAAAGATAAAGAAACGTGACATTTTGTTCATGATGTGCATAATGATGGAAAACATACCTGTTACTGAAGTGCTATAAAATAAGAATCTGAAATATAAAAGTCCTCTTCCTCAGAAAATATACAAGAGTAGTTTGGCCAAGCCTTTTGAGTTATTATAACATGTTTCTATTGATTTATTAAAGATGGGATTAGTGCCTAGAAAGTATTACAGTTTTGCAATATGGTTTTTTTAAATGCTGTCTTGACCCAGTTTTAAGACTGTGGTTAGAAGCTGGTTAGTTCCCCTTCTTGAGTAACCCATTTAATTCACACCCTAACCACCTCCCATGCCAGGGTGTCACATGCTAGGCCACTAGAACTCCACTCTCAGCACCTCAGGGCCCCGTATGAGAACCAGGGACAACCCTTATGCCTCAGAGCCCACTCCAATCACTCCAGCTGTCATTCCTAACCCTACTTAGTCTGCCTCATCCACTCATTACCACAGAAACCGCAACGAAGGCTCTTGCCCACAGTCCCCTCTCTTTCTCTGCCTCATGACTGACCCCTGTGCTTCCCCTGGATGACCCTGGTGGCTGTTGTCTCCTCAGAGAACTCTGAGTAACAAAACTGTAAAACTTTCCTTCTCCCTCCACGTGCATCTGGCTTCACTGCACCTCACCCAAGGTAGTATGGCTAAAACAAGGTCCTCATGCACTTTCCCACTCACCACCAAGCCCATTTCTCTGTGCATCTGAGGCTAGGAAATGGGGTCAGGGACCTTTTTGTTCGGTCTCCATGAAGCTTCCAAAGAATTGCTTGGTCTTCTAAAAATTCCTTCTCTTTAGGGTGCCTGGGTGGCTCAGTGGGTTAAAGCCTCTGCCTTCGGCTCAGGTCATGATCTCAGGGTCCTGGGATAGAGCCCTGCATCAGGCTGTCTGCTCAGTGGGGAACCTGCATCCTCCTCTCTACCTGCCTCTCTGCCTACTTGTGATCTCTCTTTCCCTGTCAAATAAATAAATAAAATCTTTAAGAAAAAAATTGGGGGGTTCCAGTTCTAGGGAAACTGGAGTAAATAGATCCCTTGCTATCTCTCCTGTTGAATACCACTACCCATCCTAGATAAACTTTATGGAATAGCATTCTGAGGTCTTGCAAGGTAAATAACAGGTTAGTTGATGAAGGAAACAGGAATTCAAAATTCCACTGAGCTGGTGGTGAGAATCTAACATCACTCCACATGATCTCAGAAGCATCCTGAAACCAAGAAGTGTACAGTAGATGTGGACAGAAAAAATTTCAACATTAGCACTCACTTTTGGCCAGAGGAACCAAAAAAAACACAGCTCTTAAGGGTAAAGTAGGTGAGAAGAAAGCTGTGCAGAGCGGAGACCATCTATTTAACATTATTTTTTTGTTATTTCTGTTTTTCTTTATAAGGAAATGTCAGCCAGTCAGGTATCTAAAACTCAGAGGAAAGACATATGTTCTCTCTGATGAGAGGAACTGTGGTCCCAGAGCATAGATCAACCATCACCAGCCCCCTTTTCTCCCTGTCTGTCAGCTTCCCACTTGGACCTGGATGCAGATAGAGACTCTGGGAATACCTGACAGAGCAAGGAAATTAAGCCCCTGGTGTCTGGCAGGAGAACAGGAAAGGAAATAACCTAGGAAGTGAGAAAGTATCAGGGAGAATGCAGTGAAAATGATACAGAAAATGCAGAAAAGATGCAGAAAATGACCTCATATTCTTGCATTTGAGCACTCAAGTTCCTCTCTGAGTTGTTCATGCAGGAATTCAACTGTAAACAGCCCATCACAGACTTTGGAACTGAGGTACAGAGTAATTCTCTACCCATGTCTCAGGTTGGCTACCGGTCGTGTACATCAGGGTCTGACGAGAATGACAATGCAAGGACTTTTAAAAAACTGAACTGACATTGGAACCAAGCCTATAAAAGTCAGCTCAGAACTTACATCTTGAGTGTAACGTGGCCAAATGTGTGCTACAGCAAAACAAATCAAATCAAAAGCACAATGTTCATTATAAGATTAAAATAAGACCCAGACTACTGTAATTGTCAAAATGTTTAGTAAGCAGTTATATTGTTTGGCATACAAAGAATAAAGAAAATATCAACTCACAAAGGAAAGGACAACTAACAGATACCAATCCAGCAATGACACAAGATGTGTAAGTTATTAAAAAGAGGCTTTAAAGCATCTATTATAAGTCTGCTTCAGGAAGTAAAAACAGACATTCTTAAATTAACAAAAAGACTGTCTCCACAAAGAAATAGATGAGATAAAGCAGAACCAAGTGGAAATTCTAGAACTGAAAAATACAATAAAGAAAAGAAAATTCCCTAGATGGGCTCAGCAAAAAAGCTGACAGAGGACTCAATAAACCCAAAGACAGAGCAATAAAAATGATCCAATCTAAAAACAGAGAGAAAAATTAATAACAGTGAAGAAAGTCTTGGTCACCTGTTGGACAATATCAAAAGTTCTGGTATTCATGTCATTGAAGTCCCAGCAAGAGAGGTGAAAGCACAAACAGGCTTAAGAAATAATGTGTGACAACTTCCCAAATTTGATGAAAGACATAAATGTATTTAAAATGCTTATCAAAATAATCTATGTTTAAAAGAAGTCTCGAGGAAAATTAGAAAAGATATAAATCATCAATATCAAACACTAAGGTGGAAGATCACTGGAGAGCATACAGGCATTAAATGATAATAAGAAAATACTGCAAATAATTCTATGCAAATAAATATGACAACTTAGATGCGCTACACCAATTCTTTAAAAATAGTAGATTACTAAAATTCACCCAGAAGAAATAGATAACATGAATAGTTCTATTCTATTAAATACAGTTTATTATTAAAAGCCTTTGGAAAAAAGAAATCTCTAGACCTAGATAATTTCACTGGTGAATTCTATCAAACATTTAAAGAGAAAATAACAACAAGCCCACACAATTTCTTTCAAGATAAAGAGGAGGGGACACTCCCCAAATCATTTTATGAGACGAGAATTATGCTAACACCAGGACCAGATACAAATGGTACAAAAACGAACAAAAAAACTTACAGATAAATTTACTTCGTGAATATAGATATACAGATCCTTAATAAAATACTAGTAAGTCAAATGAGCAATATATAAAAAGGATGACATAACCATGGCTAAGTGGATTTATTCTGGGAATGCAAGGCTAGTTCAAATCTTGGAAACCGAGCAGTGTAATCTACTGCATTACAGAGTAAATGAGAAAAGCCACATGATCAGATCAACCAATGCTCACTAAGCATTTGACAAAATTCAATCCACATATATGATAAAAACACTCAGCAAATTAAGAATTGAAGGGAACTTCCTCCACATGACAGAGATCATCCATAAGAAATCTGTAGTTGATAATATTTCAAATGATAAAAACTGGGTTATTTCTCCCCAAAATAAAAAAAAAGAATCTATAAGATAGAAAGGTTGCAAAGGAAAAAATAGACTCTCTATTCACAGATTATGCTACTCTCTATACAGAAAATTTAATGAGAGCTCTAAAAAGCAAACAGGAAACCCAAATTACAAAAAAAAAAAAACAAACAAAACCCCATTTATAATAACTTTGAAGGAATAAAATGTTTAGGTATCAATCTAAAGCACCAGGTGCAGGATTTGTATGTTGGAAATTATAAAGCTTGATTAACGATATTGGTGAAGCCATAAGTAAATGGAGATATATATCACATTAATGGATTCAAAGACTTGATATCATTATGTTAACTCTCTCCAAATTTAATCCACAGATCTAAGACAATTCTGCATAAAATCCCAGAAAAATTTTTTTTACTCTACAAACTGATTCTAAATTGTATAGGGAAAGGTAAAAGACCTGGGACATTAAAAATATTTAAAAAAATAAATAAAAGAACAAAGATGGAATCCTCACACTATTTGATTTTTACAATGATGATAGTGTGATACTGGTAAAGTTATAGTCACATAAGTCAGTGGAGCCCAAGAACTAACCCCCTTGCTCTCTAAATATGGCCAATTGATTTTTGACAAATATGAAAGGCAATTAAATTGCCAAAGGATTGTCTTCTTAAATATAAAATTGGGTTAATTGGACCTCTGTATGTAAGTAAATAAACAGACAAACAAGTCAATACAAAAGTCATCCATTGTACTTTATCAATTATTAGTTGATAATTGATATAATAATCGATTATCAATTATCAACTATATCAAAAAAAATTCTCCTCTGTGAAAAACACTGTTAGAAGAATGAAAAGACAATATGTAGACAGGGAGAAAACATTTGCAAATACATAATGGACAAACATCACACGTCCAGCATATATTACAATTGCTCCCATATACCTGAACTTTGTGTTTAGGGGGGAAACACAAAAAACTGGCGGGAAATATATAAAATTATTAACAACAACAATGAGAAAATGATCAAATCTCAATGGTAATGAAACAAACAACACCATTAAAAATAGGCAAAAGAGAGGGCACCTGGGTGGCTCAGTGGGTTAAAACCTCTGCCTTTGGCTCAGGTCATGATCCCAGGGTCCTGGGATCAAGCCCCGCATTGGGCTCTCTGCTCAGCAGGGAGCCTGCTTCCCCCTCTCTCTCTGCCTGCCTCTCTGCCTACTTGTGATCTCTTCCTCTATCAAATAAATAATAAAAATAAAATCTTAAAAAAAAATAGGCAAAAGATTTGAAAAGACATTTGCAAAGAGGACATACAGAAGTCAAACAAAGATGCACAATATCAGGGCACCTGGATGGCTCAGTCAGTTAAGCGTCTGCCTTTGGCTCAGGCCATGATAGGGGGGATCCCAGGATTGAGCCCCATATCGGGCTACCTACTCAGCCGGAAGCCTGCTTGTCCCTCTCCCACTCGCCCTGCTTCTGTTCCCTCTCTCTGTCTGTCAAATGAATAAATAAAATCTTTAAAAAAAAATGCACAATATCATTCATCATTAGGGAAATGCAAATTGAAACCACAGTAAGGTACTGTCACACATCTATCAGGACAGTTATAGACAAAAGCAAAAAAACTGGCAATTATACCAGTGCTGGCTTGGATGTGAAATAACTAGAACTCATATATTCCTGATAGGATGCAAATGTTACAACCATTCAGGAAAAACAGTTTGGCAATTTCTCAGAAAGTTAAACATATACTTATTATCTGCCACAGTGATTTCAATTCTAGGTGTTTACTAGGTCAAAACTTATATTCATGCAAGAACTTGTCTATGAATGTGTATAAGCAGACCTATTTGTCACTGACCCTAAGTGGAAACAACCCAAATATTCTTCAACAAATAAGTGGGTAAACAAACTGTGGTGAATCTATACAGTGGAATACTAATAATCCTATATAGGTACTAATAAAAAGAAACAAACTACTGATACATGTAGCAGTATCAGTGTATCTCAAAGGAAGGATGCTGAGCAGAAAAGCCAGCCTCTCAAGGTTGCACATTGTACAAGTCTATCTATGTGACACTCTGGAAAAGGTATAACTAGAGCAATGAAGAGTGGATGAATAACTTCTTTTTTTTTTTAAAGATTTTATTTATTTATTTGACAGAGAGAGATCACAAGTAGGCAGAGAGGCAGGCAGAGAGAGAGGGGGAAGCAGGCTCTCCACTGAGCAGGGAGCCCAATACAGGGCTCCATCCTAGGAGCCTGAGATCATGACCCGAGTCGAAGGCAGAGGTTTTAACCCACTGAGCCACCCAGGCGCCCTGAGTGCACAAGCGGTTTTAGGAGGTTTTGAAGATGCTGAAATCATTCTCTATCCTAATAGTGGTGGTGTTTATCTTAGTCGGCCTCTGTGTGAAAACTCAGGGTTGTACACCATAAAAAAGCCAATGTTATAGCTTTTGTATATACAATATACACTGGAATATTACTCAGCCACAAAAAAGAATGAGATCTTGCCACTTGTGACCACATAAATAGACCAATAGCATGTTACGTTAAGTGAAGTAAGTCAGACAAGACAAATAACGTGTGATTTCACTTATACGTGGAATCTAAAAAACAAAACAAATGAACAAAGAAACAAACAAACAAAAAGACTCTTAAACACTGAGAACAAACTGGTCGTTGCCAGAAGGGAGGTGGGTGAGGGGATGGGTGAAATAGATAAAAGGGATTAAGAGATGGAAACTTCCGGGGCACCTGGATGGCTCAGTGGGTTAAAGTGCTGCCTTTGGCTCAGGTCATGACCTCAGGGTCCTGGGATCGAGCCCCGTGTTGGGCTCTCTGCTTGGCCGGGAGCCTGCTCCCCCCTCCCTTCTGCCTGCCTCTCCGCCTACTTGTGATCTCTCTCTCTCTCTGTCAAATAAATAAGTAAAATCTTAAAAAAAAAAAAAAGAGAAACTTCCAGTTATGAAATAAATAAGTCACAGAGATGAGAGTACAGCATAGGGAATATAGTCCATAATATTGTAATGACATTGTTCGGTGACGGAGGGTGACTATGTTTATTGTGGTGAGCACTGAGTAATGTATAGAATTATTGAGTCAGTATGTGGTACAACGGAAACGAATATAAATTATATGTTAATTATACTTCCAAAAACCCCAATTATAGTGTGTATTACTTTAACAAGTAAAATTTTTGAAAATACCTGGGGCTACAGAGGAGTAAAAAATATCATTTCATTTGCTCCCAACATTTCACTCACATACCAGGCACATCTGAGATAGTTTCAATATTATTTTGCTCATATTCCATATTGTGGGAGGAGTAGAAGTGTGACAACAGTTGTCTTAGGATCAAGGCTCAAGGGCTGAGTCAACACTTGGACATCATGAACAGAACTGCCATGTTGCACACCTCCAGGGGTTCACATGAAAACCACGGTGATGTTGTCCCTTGGAGTGCCCCTGACTATGATTGCCTTGCCATTACAAAACAAGAGCCCCCACTTTTATCTTCCTCACACAAATTGCTTGTATTAATTTAAGTGTCAAAAGTAGTGTAACTTCATTTATTTCAGACTTTAATGTTTATTTGAAATGCCAATTTTGGAAGAGGTCATACTCATTCCAATTCATTATACTGATGTGCATATCAAGTAATGTTTGTCTCTTTAGAAGTCTTTTTTTCCACTTTATTTTTTAATGTAAGAGAGAAGACACTACAGGCAGGGAGAGAGTCAAGTGGACTGTTTTGACCATAACAGTGTCTTACAGAAGTTAGAAGCTTATGGTAGCTTAGAAGTCTAAGATATCTGTCATTTTCTTATCTCCAAAATGGTGTTAACTACGTACCTTATGGGGATGTGGAGGGTTAAGTTAGGAGGAAAAAGCGCTTTGTATGCTATGAGCTTCCAACATAGAAACTGTGTTAGTGGGAAGTTAGAGGCACGGGAACACTGGAGGAATTCACAGTTTTTACTACTTTATTTTGCCTAAGGCTGGAACAGTAAGTCTAAACTAATCCAATTGTAAAGAGAACTCTATATTCCATGCCCTCAGGTAATGATTATCAGACCTGCCCCCTGATCTCTTAAGTGGGCTGGTGGCTATTTGCAAAGCTAGCTAAGTGTTATTTGATACTAAATAATAATAATAATAATAATAATAATAATAAATCTTATGAACAAATAAGAAAATATCTCTTCCTGATTTGCAACCCTTCCAAGTTGTGAAATCCCGTGCAGTCTAACCCTGAAAGTGATTCCCATGGTGTGGTACACACTAGAGCAATTAACTGATTACTGCTGTTCGGAAAATGTAGACTTTGGCACAATAACAGCCACCTCCTCTCAGCAAGACACAGTCTTGAGTATCATTATTGGTTTCGACTCTTCTGAGAGTCTTTGGTGTCCATGACAAGGCTCACATCCCAGCCAATTTGAATTAATGTCTTCCATAAGATTCCATGAAACACTGGTAAGTGCTTTTCAAAAATCAGAATCCCTTACATCTTCCTCTATGTCCTCACTTCCACTCCCATGGACATTACCTAGAATTAAATATCCATAATGACCAGAAGACAGCTCCTTTTATACAGTTGTAGACGGTTTACCTACTGAAACATTATTGGGTGGAATAACAGAGTCTTAATTTTAAAGCTAGAAGTGATGGAGCAAATCATAATTGGAAAAAAAAAACATTTCTTAAATTTATTTTCCAGTGAAGAGCACACATAGCTTCTTCCACCTTTTAGCCAATATTCCTTGCTTAACTCACCTAACCTCCTTCTTCTCAAAATTCGAGCTTTGAGCAATCTTACCTAAATCCCTAGTCCACACAGTGTTTCCTTACGCAATTACCTCTTAACCTTTGGGAAAAAAAAGTAAAACCATTTTACTCACCCAAATTTAGAGTAGTAGCTTGTCCACCTCTGGTCTTCTGTTAACATCACTCAACTAGACCACCGTTTCATGGATATACTTCACTCGTCAGTGAGATCAGATCTTCAAAGGAGGCAGCTGGTGGAGTAAAATGACACTTATATTGGAAGAATATAAATTTTGTGATTGACTCCTTGCTTTGCCCATTCTAAGAGTGTAAATGTAGATCGGCTATGTAACATATTCAAGCCTCTTTTACCCACTTATGAAAAGAAACAAGATTGCTACGGTGGCTGATAATGGTAGATATACATAATGATGCTTGTTTCTTCCTGCTATCTTTATATCATCTCAAGAAGGAATTTTATAAAGGTGGCTCAAATCTGCCTTCATACTGGCAGACATAGTGGTGAACATTATGTGCTGAATGCTTTTAGACCAGGGATACCTCCCTAGTTTTCCTGTGTCTCTGCCATTCCCCATTGCACGGACATGGTCACCATATACTTATTACATCACTTGCCCACACTTTGTAGGCATTTGCATTTGGTACAATCCTTAGATCAAGTGTTTCATATCTAAATACTGAATTCAATACATAAATGAATAATTGGTAAAGAAGAACCACTTTCTCCAATGATGCATGTGTCTATTGGTGTGTAGGACCACATTCTCTAACCACCGAAGAAATAGGTATTCTAGGACAGTCACTGATTTCATTTGTCACTTTATTGTCAGAGTCAGAGGAGTGAATTAAAGCTGGAGCTGTCATTGTCATTTTTTGAGAACATTCCTTTTCCAAGCCCAGTTTATTGTTTGCTGTTTCACCGGATAAAAAAGCATTTCTTAAGATAAAATATGGTCTTTGCCTTTCCTCATGACCTTCCCTTTTCCTGATACATCAGAATACCTTTTCTACAAATGGAGACCTCCAAAAGTTACATCCAGGACCAGTATGCAAGGGATAAAATCACCTTCTTTTATACATGACACCTATGTTCAGTTAGAGGAGATAATGGATTGCAAACCAAAGGAGTCTGCTGTGTGTTGACAGGGCTGTCAGGAATGGAAAGTTCCTCTCAACTTTCAGGAATCCTAATCATATGGATGTATGCTTAGCAAGGCCACCGCTAGTTTACAGGGTATCTTGTATGAATTTGAAAATGATGCCCCTTCTTGGTGGATGCAGAATGGCTTGGCAAGCTAAGGGCTGGCTAGATCTGAGTTCACACACACTCTCTTGGCCAGTGGCTAGTTTACAGTTAACAACCTGCAGCAATATACATGGGGGCTCTGGTGGTGAAATTATATATACTTTTTATTTTCATATCTTCTTTACACCTTTCTGTATTTTCACTTTTCCTTTTTTCTCATTCAGGGAGTTGGCTATCTCCGTGTTCAGGGAAGAACACCAAAGAACTGTTAAAATAAAGGAAGATGTATTCCCATACCAGCACCTCCAATCTTAAGGCTTGAGAAAGGATCTCCCTGTCTGAAGGAGTCATGAGGAGAATGAGGTATAGTAGAGCAAGGCAGGGGGAAGAGACCTGAGCAATGGTATGGGTGGGTTCCACTGAGAAGGGCTCTGAACTTTCTGGGCAGATTTGTAGGAGGACAAAGAAATATCAAAGAAATAATAGCTGTGACTGGAGCAGAAAGGCTATTTATAGCCTCTCAAGTACCCCAAATCCTTGTTGGGATAGTAACAGCAGAGATTCCTAGGTCCCCAGATGAGACCTAGAGACTACAGAGAGTGGCCATGCTGGCAAGAACAAGGAACATCTCAGTGGTGACCTCTGTGCTGACCTCTGTGCATTAAATGTCTAAAAACCAGACCCCCACTCAACCAAAAAATATTCTTCAATACTAAGACCCACTGAAGTGTGTTTCAACTCCAGGAAATGAGGGTCCTGGGAGGTGGATCCCAAAAGACTGTAACTAAAGTCTCTACCAGTGCATCGGGGTGATATCCAAAATATAATGAAATGTGGGTTATTTGAAAACAAAGTGATATTCAGGTACATCTTTGTCTCTGGAGGGCAATTGTAATCATCTAGACAATCTAGAAGTTGATTGCCAATGAGTGCCTACCATACTTCCCACTCATATCACAGCGGGGTCCCTCTCAGAGTGTAGGCACCTAACTCTCAGACAGGATAAGTTCCAAAAATAAGTAATGCTTGCTTGAGTTTTCCTCTCCTTCATAGTGATACAGTCTTGGTCCTATAAATCAAAAGGAAGACTTAGCCAATACAAGCAGTGTGTCCACAGCCAGCTTGTGGAAGAGATGTGGCCGGGACAGAGGATATTGCAGATGCTACCGACATGCCACCACCTTTATTTTCTTTTTCATTGTGGTTATAACACTTAACACGAGATCTACCTTCAACAAATTTTTAAGTGTCCAAAATAATGTTGTTAACTAGAGGTACGGTGTTGTACAGCAGATCTCTAGAATTTATTCTGGTTGCATAATTGAGATTTTATTTTTTCTGCCCTCGGGCTGTGGTTACAACCACCTCTTCTGTTTAGAGGAAAGGTCTGGCTCTAGCTCAAAAGAGAAACCCCATTTCAGTTGTCTTCGGTCCTGTCCTCTGCCACCATGTCCTGGCACTGGAACAGCTTCCTGACAGGAAAGGTCTAAAATGTCTTCCCATGAGTGCCTGCCACAATGGGCGTATTGCAGAATTTGGAATTTTGGGAGAGCAAACCACAGCATATATATATATATATATATATAATCTGCAAACTTCTCTTGCAGGCAGAGAAAGGATTTTGTTGCCTCTCAAAGTGAGAGTCATTTCCTGATCTCGTCATGAAAGGCTGTGGGTCTGGTGGCCAGAGAGAATTTGTTAAGTGGTGTATTCTCTGCACAAAGCTGGAGGTGGCCCCTAGGTGACGATCATAAGTACTGGGTTAGATACACACCTGGAAAATACATGAAAACAAAGTGAAAATCTTTACCTCTTTTTTGACTTCTCCCTTCTATGCCTCTGCACTCCCTAGCAAGATGGGAGGGGAATACAAAGGATAGAGGTGAATACCAGTAGAATTTCACTATCTCAGTCTGTATGTTACCAAGCAAGTTTGAAGGACTGCATCCGCTCACAGCATGAAAACATATTGTCTGGACCGAAGTAATTTAATTCCATCCAAATTCGAGTGAAGGCCCCGTCTGATGAGGTTTCAGCCTCTGTCAAAAGAGGAAGTGACAGCTGGGGGAAGTGACCAGGTACTCAGTTGAATCACCACATTTCCATACGAATAGATGTGGCTTTGTGATTTACAGAGCACCAGAACCTTGCCTTGAAGATGAGGGGGGAATAAATATGCAACAAAAACCGTGTAAACAGATAGAGAGAGAAAGGAATAACCCCTGCTCCTCATGCTCCTGCCTGGGTGTGGGGAGATTCTGTTCTTGCAGGTGGTGTGAAAGGGCCGGTTTGCAGGCTGAGCTCTCTGTTGCTCTCTGTTGCCCTGAGGCAGGCGAGGCCAAGTTGTGGAGGACAATAGCACATTTTACTAAGTCTGTGAAACCTATCATTGTTCATAATGTCATACCATGGAAAATTGGAAAAGCAGAACAAATGCAGACTTTCCTAGAGAAATGTCGACTGTCCCCGAGGAGCAATTGCATAGCATAGGGTATCCCATTCCAAAGAAATATTAAAAAATCACAGAAAAACATAGACTACCCTTAGAAAATATCAAGCAGTTCTCTGCATTTGCAGGCAAATGAATATATTATTTTTGATTAATTTAGCACCCTCTTCTGTCTCTCTCTCTCTCTCTCCCTCTGTCTTCCTCTCCCTGCATCTTAGTTCTTTTTAAAATTACATCTTATGATTTGATGAGAAAAGTGAAGTTTATGTTCTTCAGAAGCCTTTATTTGTTGTCATGAAAGTGATGCATTTGAATAAGCCATTTTCAAGTCATAATGTCAAACTTAATATATACTTTTTCCCACCGGACCCAAAGTCCACTCGCTATTTCCGGTATGTTACGTAGCAAAAGTGTGTTTCCCTTATGGTCTGAAAGTTGCAAATTCCATAAAGTTCTGTATTAGAGGAAATGAGTAGAAAGAATAAGGTCCTTTTGAGATCAAATCCTTGTGTTGTGCTCCGTTATAAACAGATTTTGTTTGTTAAAGCAGTGATTCCTGGCTAATAGCACCAGAAGCCTGTCTCTATGAGGATACAGAGTAAAATATGGACAGCACCAACTGAAAAATATTTAATAAAAACTTACATATTCTTGGGATCCTGCTGAAGTATTTTTCATCTGTGCAAACTTCAGACTTGACTCCATGGGAGTCACATGTGAATTTGGAAGAAAAATTTAAAAAGTATGGACAGGAGACGGTGGGAGGTGGGATTATCACAGGATGTAACACCTTCCTGGGGAGAGAAACAAGGAAAGAATATCTTACAGAGGAGGATAGCTGCCCTTCCTAGAAAGAAAAAGACATCTGTCTTTGTGTTTAGATCATAAATAATTTCCCTCCAGTTACTTATTTATTCCTTAGTCTTGACAATTTTGATGAAGACAGTCATTGAATATCTGTTTTCTAGTTTTGGGATTCAGATGGTAAATAATTATATCTTTTCCCTATCATCCTTTTTTTTTTTTTAAGTTATATGTTTCCTATTAAAAGTAAACTTTCTTTTGTTCCCAAATATTGTGCCATTTATAATAAGCATATTTAATTAATTAAAAAGAAAAAAAGTGATAGCTTTTGGTAATGAATAACCAAGGACTCAAAATTCCTAAAAGAAGTAAGGGAGAGAGCCTGCATGGCCTCGGCATCTGGCTCATGGATTGTATAATCCCCAACAGCACTAGTTACTCTGCTCATAGCAGGAATGGAACCTCCTGGAATTGTGCAGTGTGGTAGCCCTGATCATTCTTAGTCAAGGGTCAGCAATTATTGTAGGTATCATGACCATGGCTTTAAAGAGCACAGGGTCAGTAAGGATGGAGAACTAGCCCACTACTTGCTATCTCTTCCTTAATATTGGTTTCTCTTTTAGAGCCAGTGTCTTGAATCATCCAGGAGGAGTGAAGGAACCTCTCTGTGGTCTAGGTTGTGCCTCTGCGTCACCGGGGCCTCTTAGGTGGAAACTCTCAGAACTGAAAAAACCCTACTCAGAAGAAGAAAGAGATTTCGTGAGTGGCTCAGTGTCAGTTTCTCAAACCACATTTGGTTTTCCAGGGATGGTGCATGCCCAAATCCTGTTTCTCTTGGAGAATGGATACATGAACATTCAGCATAGGGGTTCTACCTGTTTGCCAAGTTCTGATTTAGAGAAAGAAGGTACTGTTTATAGATGTTTCAGATTATTTAAATCAAAGTCATTAATCTCTGGCCCAGTCAGACATAAGAGCCTTATTTGAATGTTGCATTCTCTCATTGCTCAGATATTTTGGTTTCTAGGCAACACTGAGAACATGGAAGGCACTGACTGGATGCCTCCAGCCCAGCTGGTTAAGCTCTTCAAGAACTAGTCACCTTGACAGAACATGAGTATAGGCCCTTTCATTCAGTGTCTTAAATTTTATGGCTTAACGAAGAGAAGTACTTTTTAGACCTTTATCTCACAGCATTCAAGATGTCAAAGTCAGTTCGGAGATGATCACGCATAGCACAGAAATAAGTTTATGCATAACTTACTTAGTATCTTGTGTGAAAAACAAATACACATAAATATAGCTTGCTAATTGGGCTTTTTTTTAATGGAAGAATTTAGTGTGGTAGAATAATAAGAGAGCAGGTAGTTTTAGATATTCGCTATTTTCTTTAGTTTTGTAATCTTTTAGAATTATCTTTAAGAAAAAGAAGTAATAATATGAGAGAAACAAGGAGTAATCAAGATCTCTTAGAAATGAAGCAGCTTTGAAAAGGCAACTCTTTATTGGGGAATTATAAATGCTTACAATCACAGTGTTATTTTTCATGATGCATCTACATAATTTTAAAATGTGACTTGGAAGGTGTGAGCCCAAGAGATTAGTTGCTTCTGAGGAGCCTCTGGAGATATTACAGTGATTATTTCACTGACTATATTTTTTTGCAGGACAGTTAGCCTTTTCATTCTCAATATAATCTGGAGGATCAAAGGGTAACTGCCTATGCTTTTCTATAAGATTATAAGACATTCAATAAATTAAATTCTGTGTGTCACTGGGGATCACGTTTTTCAGTTTGAAAATTTAGAGTTGAAAATCTTACTCTGATGTGTGAGTTTATTTCCGTGTTTCAATTTGGACAGTCTTGTAAACGCCCTTGATTTTATGCTCTCTTTTCTTTCTCCCTCCCCCCTTTCCCTCCTTCCCTACCATTCTTTCCTTCCTTCTTTCTTTTTGTATTATTTGGCCCACATAAGACTTTGTAGGACCTCTGTACATAATCCTGAATCTGACTTTATAAGAAGATTGAAAAAAAGATGTAAAGGTAACTCAGTAGGGTCCTATCCCACAATGAAGCCTAGATATGATTTTCCTTTTAATGTCTAAATTCAGCAACCACCACACCTCACTTTGCCTCCTTATCCTTCTTATATTTCTTTTTTCTTTTCTTTATTCATTAAAGCTCAAATCCAAAATAGAAATAAATCTAGTAAGTTGGCAGTTTTAATTAAGTGTTAGAGTTTTTATTACAAAATAGACTGTTATGAAACAGGGTTATACCTTTTTGTATACATGATTTTAAACATAAACTTTAAATCAAGATCTAAGCCAAATTCTCCAGTCCTGGCCTGTCATCAGGGTGGTGGCGCGTGGGGAGAGGAGAGAGAAACCTTAATATCACAGATTATCTCAGTGTTGCCTCCAAGCGGGTCTAGCATGGCACTGCTTGGAGCACAACTGGAGTAACCTGGCATGGTGGGAGTGATTGGAGGCACAGGGAAGATTATTATCACTTTCAAAGCCCCTCTTTCAATAATTTTATATGGTTAGAAACATGTTCCTTTATCTTAGATTCTGTTGGTTACAAATGTGCCCAGAAAGGAACCCTGGTTTAGCTGTAAGTAGTTCACTTTCAAACATGAACTACTCTTCTAAGGTTCTTGCTTGACAGAAGAAGACTCTTAAAGGCTGGAAGGAAATATGCATACACATTTTCAAAGTCTGAACAAGATTGGGTAAAAGGATGGATTATTGATAAGGAGAAAGAGACTTATCTCATATGTGCATTTATGGCAATGCATGGCACTGGCAACCCCAAGCATAGTCAGGAGAAGAAGTACTTGTTTTCAGTACACTTGTACTTCTTCCAGCACCTTCTTCTACCATCAAATCCAAACAAACGAGGCCTCGGGCAATCATACAGCACCCCTGGTGTCCTCTCTCTCCCCAACCATCACAGACCTACATAATACACCCCCCACAAAACTCCCATCCACTTAACATGCTTAGCTATTTGATAGGCTACATGGATCTAAGAGCAAAATTCTCATTAAATAGAAAATAAAACAAAATAAAAATTTCTTCCCCTTGGTATTTCCATTTGCCTCAACACATGAAATCATCTCTCTGGTGACAGGACGGAGTTGTGCTATGTTTAGCCCAGGTGGTGCCTCTTTTTCATCCCTCAGAGCAACTCGGTCCTTCAGCAATGCTCCAAGTCCACTGGTGCTGAAACCCCCTGAATAGAAAAACAGGGTGACACATGCAGTCACCACAGGTGGTAGCTCCAGTGTAAGCAAGCGTGGTCATCTTCTCATATTCATCAGTGATTTACTTGGCTCAGCCCTGGCCCAGATAAATACCTCAAACTTTGCTTGCTGTAAGTTTGGTCTAGTTTTATTAAAATAGGCTCCCAGTTTTTAAAAATTTGTAAATATTCAATTAAAAAAGACTGCTGTGAATTTGGGATCCTTTTGCATGTGTGTTTTTGTTTGTTTGTTTTCTTTTCTTTACATTAACAATGGCCTTGAGCATATCAACCAAATCTTCAGTCAGCAAACTCAATAAGGGGCTTTAAAAATCTGTTTTCCCCATTGTAGCTTCCTTGAAAGCTAAAAATGCCTCTGCTTATTGTCATTCCAGGTTCTTCTCCTATTCTCTCATGTGGGTCCAAATGCAGGGTGCATTTTCAGGGAAGATTCTGTTTTCTGTGACGATAAGAGCAGTGGTTCATAAGATGGTGCTCTCCCGCAACCAAATCTGGACCCTGGTCCATTGCAAGGAGTCAATCTCTTAAAAGTGATTCCTGCCCTTTGCATGGGCTTCTACTGTGGACCTGGTCCTCTTCTCTCTTGAACACAATGTTCCATCTCAGGAGATGACCTAATAGGATGGCTTAGTTCTCATCCAATATGGTAGCCCTACTTGAGTCGTCACTGGTCTCTTCAGGGTGACCAGGAGATAAGTGTCTTTGGTGGGAGCCTTGTTGCTGGTTGTAGCCAGAGCACCTGGAGCATTGAAGAAAAGGCATAGCAACTTGAAAGGAGATGACATTTTCCAGACCTTTGCCTTCAAATGGGCCTGCAGGAGTGACAACTGAAGATTCTCACCAGAATATTCCTTTTCTTAACTTATTATGGTGCTCATTTAAATTGTTGGAACTACTTGCCTTATCTTCTTTACTAACCTCTTTGGATAATATTGTGCTATCCCAGTGCCTAGTCCAGTACCTTTCTGACAGAACAGGCTTGATAAACACTGAGGGAACTCAATTTAATAAATTGAGAGAGCCACTCATTTGGGTTTCTAATACAAAATGGCCTTGGCTATTCTGTTTTAAAATATTTAGCAGTTCAGTTAAAAACGCCCCTGTGAATCTTTTATGACATCATTTATCTTTCTATTTCTTTTCAGCTTTAAATTGTCCTGCCAGATTTATTTGCTGTGGTATTAGGTTTCTGTGTCTGCTCAGTCCTAGTCCGGCTCTTCTAATGCAATTCAGCCTTTTTACTGCAAGACTCAGACTCGAATATTAAATCAACATTTGCCATTAAGACTCCACATTTGTCCATGGGATGATGATTGGATTCATCTTTTGGAAAGGAATCTATATAAATACATCTAATTTCCAAAGATAATCCACCCCACTTCACGATTCTTAAAAGTGTGGACTCCGGCACTGAGAGCTGCTTTCCTCTGGGCTACCCTAACATCTCCTGTCATTTCATTACCTCCACCTTGTGAGTTTCTGATGTTTGTTGTCAAAAAAAAAATGTTCGGAGCCATGCAGCATGGTTTGCCATTTTTATTAAAAGCAGGATCTGATCAACGATGTTCCAATTATGAAGGTAAAAGAGGAAAAGATAATCAGACTTTGAATTAAATCACATCTGGACAGGCCTGTAGTTGAGGGCACTAATAATACATTACATATGGATTTGTGCAGAGCATGCCAGAAGTGAATTCCACATCATTAACAAAGTTCTCTATCGATCCCTCACAATCTGGCAGCTGTAACCAGCAAGGTGCAGAATCAAGTCTTGCTCGCTGCTGAATATGTATCATCATGGCCCATGCAAGTCCCTTCTCTGCCTACGGGGTCTGCCAGCCTCACAGCTGCTGGGAGAGCAGGACGGGGGTTTGCACGAAGGCTCTTCAAGTCATTTCTCTCCCAGATGGGGAGCTTGCATTTTAAACACTCCTGCACACAGAGCTTGAAACTCCTTCCCAGAGTCAGTTCTCTTGGCTCACTACAGAGAACAGAGAGAAATATGTCACCCCTGAAAACAGCCACAACCAGGCTTCAGGAAGTCATGGGCTGAATGAGGCATGTGCGGTTGCTACTAGCTCTCCCTGCTAATGGTGAGGGGCCGAGTCTAGACTTGTCAGCTAGTGGCCGAGTAGGGTCAGGGGGAGTGGGAATGTCACACAGTCCACTTTGGTGAACGAGCTTTTTCATTTTTTAAATACTCTCAAAATCCTTCGTGCTGTTTTTTAAAATAAAATGTACGATAGCAGTTCTTCATATAGTTCTGACTGGGTTTGATCCTTGCAACACACAGTCGACAAGAGGCTGTGTATAGGTTCCAAACCCGGGTGCTGGAGCCAGCCACACTCTCTTTAAATTCCAGCTTGACTGGCTATCAGCTATGTGACTGGGGACAAGCTTTTTAACTTCCCAAGCTTCATTTTTCTTATCTGTAAAATGGAAGAACAACAGGACTAACCACATAGGGTTCTTGCGAGAAATGCATATATAAATACACGCAAAACACTTGGGCACAGAGTAACCCTCCACGGTAAACATCATTAGAATTCAGGAGAGCTAGGGTTACTCTCATCTGATGTCAGTGATGATGGCAGTTGGACCTTCATGTCCTCCATGACCTCATGGCTAAGCGTCAGCGATAGTCATTGATGTATGTAGACAAAACGTTGTCCCATCTTTCTCTGAAGTGGCGGATGGTAAGCACTTGGTGCAGCAGATGCAAAAAAACCTTTAACAGATCCTTTTGGAGGGTTGAGAGGAGTTGAGGTTTATTAGCAAACATATTGTTCAGGCTTTGTTAGATTATCTAACCTAAAACCCATTTTTGATTATCAAAATTATTACCAAAGACTTATTGAGTATCTGCTCTGTGCAAAGCTTTGATAAAGACTCTGAAACTAGAAACTGAAGTGTTACAACATGGTTCCCGTCCACCTGTCAACAGCTCGCATATGAGCAGATGTCCCTGACAACAGGTGCTGGATGGAGAACACAGGGGCCCATCCGGAAGGGGGCAGCCCGCCTGGAACCCGCGCATCAGAAACACTGTACTTAATCTAATTGAGGACCGGACACCATAAGGCCAGATCAGTGCTGAAGACATGGACTTTGATCTGTGATGGAAATGAGCATCCATAGGGCTTCCTAGAAAAAAACTATTCAAAATAATTTACTCCTTTCTGTATGTGATACGTATCTGCCAGGTTGGTCAAAAATGGCAAATATTGCTGGCATGTCATGGGATACACATCAATGTATGACTCAGTTCCCTATACTTGACAAACCTGTTGTCTAATTGGAGAGTTATATCACTTATGGATTTAATGACTCCAAGTATAATACAGAAAAATGCACCTAACGAGTATTAATTTCAAAGAAGCTCCACGTTAGCTAAGAAGTAATAGAAACACATACATCCCAAATCAATAGAAATCCCCCCCCATCTCAGACCTGCTTTCTCAGAGAGGAGGGGGACGTGGGTATAAAGAAATCTTTTTTCAGGCTGCAAGAGGTTCCTTCAGTGAATGTGAAACAAAACAAAAAGCCAAACGAGCATAAGGATTCACTCTGCTTCTCAATAGCCTCTTCTCTGCCCCATTTTCTGCAGTGACGGGTCACTCCTTGTCACTTTAAGCCCAGCCTTCCACCATTAATTACCCCTCTAGGTTTTTATTTACTTTTCATCTTAGAGAGAAAGGAGTCGGGAAATAAGGGATTTCTTGTTGGGCAGCCCCCGCTGTGTAGTGATGCAGCAGACTTCCGGCCCTGCACCACCTGCCCTGGAGATGGAAGAGAGGGGAGGAGGGTGGCAAGGAAAATAAAGGGGAGGAGAAAAGTGGTTAAAAACTTAATTTAATATACTACACTAAAGACGCTGAAAAATGCATTTAGTTCAGAACCTCCACCACTGAGTACTGTGAAGTAGCATTTAGCTCTAATAGGGTTTCTGCTTCATCAGCTACAATAATTATTTTCCTTAATTTGCCTTGGACATTCTGTATAATGATCTCCATGTTTGGGGGTAGGGGCTCTTTTTGTAAGCGAAAACAAAAAGCAAGTGTGTGATTTGCTTCAGCTCCTATGCCTGGCTTGCCTTCCTTTTCACAGGCCTTAAAACGTGTCTTCACCCTCTCTCTGTCATCAGCGTGAATTTCTTGACGTTGGAACCATCCATCTCCACCCTCCCGTCCCTGTCCCCACCTGCAATCTAATTGGCAATTTGCCACCTCTACCCTTTTCTTTAAAACTAGATCAGCTTCCCTGCAACTTGCAAGAATATTCTGTCCCCTGCAAGAAACCCCAGAGAGGCTGATCTTGAAAATGTGCAAATGTATTATTTAAAAAATGATATTGAGATCAAACTGCGATGTGTGTTTATATCTTTTTGATCTCTATTTTTGTCCTTTATTAACTATCCCCTTACCCTGTTTCTCCAAGTGTTAGCTACAGATTTTCAATCACACCCACAGGCAAAGCCAACCCGCAGGGAAGCTCTCAGCAGTGCCCTTCCAGAACCAGCCCAGCAGACGAAAGGCAGATGGAAAATTCCAGGGGTTCCGATCTGAACATTTAAATGATCATCTAGCGTAACACAAATCTACGAGATATGTATTTTTAGTTTCCTATGCAGAGCAATAGAATTGAGACAATGCAAAGGACCCTGGTGAGTATGTTGCACAGAAAATGCTTTGCAGGAACTACAGTGAGAAGAGGGTGAATTTGGAGAAACCCTGAGAGGGACTTAGGGCAGTAGAAATGCTATTTATAATCATTCCTTCTGCTGTCTGACACCGTATCATTGCAAATTATACTCACCACCACTATTTTATTTTGTTTTGTATTTTAACTTGCAACTGGGTACGGGAGTGCTGGTAAGGCCACCTGGTTTTTCATCCATTTAATAGATCCTAACTGACTCAGGGTCAAAAGAACAAATCGGGGGCGATGCCCGAGCTGGTGCCCTCACCTCCAAGGAGACTTCTGTTTGCACTGCTTTGTGTTCCAAAATAGGCTTACTTATTACCTAGCAAATAAGACCACACTTGGGAATACATTCATTACTTCAATATTTAGGTGCTATTCAAGGACAAAACTTCAAAAATATTTTCATATAGCCGTGAGTAATCTCAGTGCTACACAACAGATGATTACATATACCACAATATATGATTTATGCTATTTAACATTCTTCAAGGTGTACCTTCTGCATCCTAAAATGAAGAATAAGAGAGAATAAGATAACCAAAAGTCATTTAAATGCCTGTAGGCTAACCAGCAAGTTCAGTCCTGAGTGACTGTTCTCTGCCACACTAACCAACCAATGACGAGTTAAAACAGCTTTTCCCAGAGCCAGGACTCCCAACTGGGGGTAAGAACAGTTTTACACATGCAGAATACCAGATGGACATTTAAAACAGAGAAGATATTACAAATTAAGTCCTGTTTCCATTTTCACAATAAGAATACTGTGGTTTCCAAAATAAAGCCAGATCCTACTAATGGGGACTAATGGGAGGAATTTGAATAGGGGCCAGTTATGGAATATTTGAAGATGTACTTGTCAACAGCTTGTTTGCTCAAAGTTTAGAATGTGTAACTTCTCCTTGCTGCATGCATGTATTTATTTTTTATTATTTCACTGGTTGGGTTTTTGGATCCTGTATTCTGAGAGAGACTCCTAAAAAAGAGGCCATCGCTCTATGGAGGTATCACTGAGTAAAAGGGATTTGCTTAAAGAGAAGGACAAGTCCCACCTCTTTATCCCTTCTTGTATTTCAAATCTTTCTATCCACCCATTCAGCTAATCCTTTAGACCTTTCAGATATACTTTTACTACTATGAAGTTCTTTGAATTACAACTACACTTACCCTTGGCTATGCATTTCAGAAATAACAAATTAGTAGCATAAATCGATCATCTCCATGTGGCAAGTGTGGGACATAACTCTTTATGTGTGAGCTCATTGCTATTATCCCTGTTTTTTGGTAATAATACTCACCTTCCCTTTTAACTTCCCTATGCTGATGAGCAAAAACACATAGTATCACCCAGCTTCTCTATCCTAATAAATGACATCATCACCAACAATTGAGGCGCTCTCCTTGGTACCTGCCTTTCTCTCATCCCCCACATCCAATCTATCAACAACCCTATCAACTCTGCCTCCAAAATATATCCCAAATACTGCCACTTCCCTCTAGCCACTTGGGTACCATCCTGGTTCCATCCACCATCATTGCCCATCTGGACTTGTAGGTAGTCTTCTTCCCGATATGCCTGCTCCATTTCTGTCTCACTATAATGGAAAAACATAATCTTTTAAATATAAATCAAATTTAATGTCCTCACTATAAATCCTATAATGGCTTCTTATCACATTTGGAATAAAATGCAAACCCCATATCCTGGCCTTAATGATCTGGGCCAAGCTAATCTTTAGACTTAATCATTGTCTTCCTTGCTCTTTCTTTTCCAAGAACTTTCTTTTACAGTGTTTTGTAAACCCTCCAAGTCTTTCCTGCATTAACATCTTAGCATGTGTTGTCTTCTCCTCCTGGAATTATTGTTAGCATTTTCCATGGTAAATTTTATCATTCCAATCTCAGCTTCACATGTAAACTTAAGGAACTTTCCCTAGTCACCGAATTTAAAGTTGCCAGCTAGGAATTCATAGCCCTTGTCACTGATGTCCTCCTTTTTCACTTCTTAAATTTGCTTATTCTGTCTCACCAGAAGAGCAGGGACCATGTTTATTTCACTCACCATCAGAACTGGCTACATAATTTCCAGAGCCAAGGGGAAAATGAAAATACTGGCCTCTTGTTAAAAAATTATTAAGAATTTCAAGATGATGGTGAGAAGCCATTAAGTCAAGTGCAGGGCCCTTCTCAGCTCAGGGCCTATGTGGATGCATAGGTCGCAGGCCCCTAAAGTCTGTTCACCACTGGACTCCGACCACATAATAGTGGCCTTAATTGCTTTTTTGGAATATTTTGAATAAATTATTTATCCATGGATTTGTTGAATACATGAATAAATAAATTAACGAACAGAATTAAGGAAACTGAGCTGGATATAGCAGACTTATTCAACACAGAGAATAAAATGAGCGTTGGAATGGAAACTCAGGCAGTCTGATCCCTCATTTCCTATTAGCCACGGCGCCACAGTGCATCCCAAGGCAAATAAAATGGTCTCTGGAACCAAAAAAAAAAAAAATCCATCCTGGGCCTTTAGTGAAATTTAATATGTAGAAATGAAGAAGGGCACCCAAGAGCTACAATTCAAAAGAAGTGGGTGCTAAGTATTCTAAGAAGAGTGTGAAAAAAGCTATAGAACTGGAAATGTGAGTGAGGGGAGTGGTTAGAAGCTGTAGTTGAGGTGGGCTTTGAAGGCTGATAGGACTTTGGTGCATGGGCTGTGAGCAAAGACCCGCTAGAGGAAGCACACAGAATATCTGGACACATGGTGGGAAGCCCAGTGTGGCTGAAGAAAGGCCTTGTGAAGGGAAGGAAGAAGGAATAAAATAGACATCTCTGATGGCTCCCTATTATAGTAGACAATTAACCTTAAGGGCTTTTACTTTTTTTAAGTAAGAAATGGAAGCCAGGGGTGTGCCATTTAGAAAACAGGGCTTGAAGAAGATGATTCCGGCTCTAGTGGACAGAGCGGGCATGGAGAGAAAAACCACAGACCACTGGCATGAGCCTAATTAAGCTACTGGCCACAGGGGTTCCGAGGAAGAAAAAGATAATGGGAGCCAAAGAGAAAGTAAAAACCTAAGTGATTAACTGGGGTGCATAAAGGAGTGGGGATCCAAGCAATGATTCCAAAGTCTGAAATCTCCAGCATATCTACTATGTGCTTGCCGATTTGTGTGCATTATTTCTAATCTTTATAACAGATCCGGGAGAGGAACTTTCTTAATTATTTAGAAATAAAAACAAAAGAAAGGCAAGGCTCAAAGAAGGGAAGGAGCTTGCTGAAGGCCACACAGTACGTGCAGGAGGTAGGACAGGAACTCACATACATGTGATTCAAGGTCAGAAGCAAGGAAGTCAGGACTTGGAGCTGGTTGGAAAAGGTGAGTATTTATGTATGGCCTTATAAAGCTCATACTTGTTTCATATGTATACATGATGACCCTTTTTGGTGTTTTTTTTTTTTTCTTTGTTTTTTGGTCTAGAAAGTAACTTTATTTTTACCTTGCACTTTTATAGTAAATAACCCAGGTCTAGTCACTTAATAAACATTCTATAAATTCTTTATGAGTACTATCCAAAGTTGCAATACAAGGTTGGAAATGAAAAATACCTGAATGTCAACAGAACAAGATCTAATTTGATACAGCCAGGCTGGGTCCAAGGACCCAGAGAGGGTCCCCAGGACCCACCAAGAGGGTCCTTGGCTTCCCGCAGGATGGAAATCAAATGTGATCTGAGAGAGAGTTAAAAGTAGAGTTTACAGAAGACACAGAGAGCAGATACAGACAGAATATCTGGGAGGCTCGAAATGGAAAAAGAGCATGAGTCTCACCCTTGCTTAGGGGGCTGATGTTTTTATTGAGGATGGAAGTCTGGTACATGTCCTCTCAGGCATCTAGAACAACTGCTCAGGTCCTCCTTCAGTGACATATGCCCTGGAGCCAAGGTTCTTGAGGTCAAGTTGTTTGCAATCAGTGGTCTTAGAGAACACTCATGATGACCTTAACTGGTCACTGCTTAGATGTTACCTACTCTGCTGGAAGACTCCAAAGAAATCATTAACTCTTTGACCTTTACATGAGGACAAACCTGAAGGCAAGAATAATGTGGGGGTGCAGATCCTAGCAAAAATAGAAGCAGGAAAACGCACAATGAAAAAAAAAAAAACCCAAAAACAAACGCAACAGCTTTTTATCCTGGGGTCTCTTCAGTTTCCCTCTCTTAATTGACTAGCTAAATTAAAAACCAGTGTTGACTAAGAAATGGGGAAAACGTCATTTTAGTAGATTTATGATTAAAAATAAAGAGTTCTTCTCCCAAACCTATTATTTACTCCCCAGAGGGTGTAGGCAAATGATGAAGAAAGGCAAACAAACATCAGCAACATTTACCTGCAGTTAACACTCTTCTCGGCTGAACATTATACTCAACTACCTGCCATGAACACACCATGATCTTTGGAATGGGTTTTTAATAATATTGCTCATTAGACCAGCACATCAATACATCTTTTCCCCCATCTCTCATCAGAGGCAGTTCCAATTTATTCAAAAATTACTTGCTTTGGAGTAAGCCATCATCCCATCAGAATGTGAAGTGTGTCTCCTCTTGGGGATCGTATATATGACCATTCCGTTTAATTTAATTTAGGAAAAAAAACTGAATCAAATCTTGTTTTACTCTCCTGGGGGAAAACATGCTTCACAAATGAAGAATTCCCAGGCAAAGAAACTCTAGTCCTACCTCTTGTCAAAAAGTTCATTTACAAAAAAAAAAAAAAAAGTTTATTTACATACATTCTCCTTCATTCTATTGACACATGAAACTGAGTTTATATTTATCCCCCACCTAAACACTCTTCATTAAATATCAATAGCACAGACAATGAGGTGAGAGTCATTTCCTGTTCTTACTCTTAATGAGGCCACCTTGGAAATTGAGAAGGAAAGCAATCTGGCACAAGAGTCAAGTGATTAGCATGCCAAATCAATGCTTGGGATAAGATCAATGAATCAGTGGAACTGTTTTGGGGATTTTGCCTGTATGGGGCGTTATGCTAGGTGCTGGGGAGTGAAAGGACAGAGGGGAGTATTCTGGCATTCAAGCTCACCACTGTTTGTTTGAGAGGGTGACATAGCCATTAGAAAAGGTAATTATTGAAAACAAGAGAAATAAAATTTTGTATGCAAAGAAATAACATTTTAATTATCTGTATACTCCGACTACAAAGTTGATTCCATAGTGTGTCATTTTGGATGGGAGGAAACAGGGCAGAAGGAGTGAAGATTTGTGCGGCACCTGCGGAAGGCAATTGGCAGTACCTGTCATAAATACAAATGCACTTACTCTTTGGCTTGGAAATTCCTTCACAAGATATTTATCCTACAGATATACAGGCAAACACTCAAGAACTATGTGTGAACAAGAAAATTCCAGGCACTGTTTTTTATGTTTGAAAGATCAGAAACAACCTGTGTGACCATCAATTGGGGACGGCTTAAATATATTATGGCACATAATCTGATGAATTTTTGCAGCTATTAAAAATAATGGGGCAGCTTTTTATATATGGATCTGAAAGGATCTTTAATGCATCCTGGTTAGTAAATTAAAAGAGCAAAGTACACAACAGAAAGTAAAGTTTGATATATAGTGTTTCCTCACAAAATGTATCACAGGCAGCATATATAAATATAGGAATAATAACTATATATAACATATATATGATGTACATACATAGCATTTCTCTCTCTGTCTGTCTCACATACACACACACTTCACCTAAATGCTTAAAACACTTAATACAATCCATTTGACAACCATATTTGCCTCTTCGAAGTGGAATAGGGAAGTAGTCAGGAACATCTTAAAGAAAAGGAAGGGGACGTGGGTTCTCATAAAGGCACGTACATATGGGAGTGATCTACGAGTTTTTGGGGAGTCACGTGGAACAATGGTGATAGGTCATATCTTAAAATGTGAGTAGGCAAAGTTGTCCTTTGTGATTAGCCAATAACCAAATGGTAGAGAGCTTTCTTTTTTAAAGATTTTATTTATTTATTTGAGAGAGAGAGAGAGAGCAAGTGGGAGCAAGTAAGAGAACATGAGTGAGAGAGAGAGAAAGAGCGCATAAGCAAAGGGAGGAGGAGGGGGAGAAGCAGACTCCCCAGTGACTAGAGAGCCCCATGGGCCGGGGGTGAGGGGGGCTCAATCTCAGGATCCTGGGATCATGACCTGAGCCAAAGGCAGACACTAAACCGACTGAGCCACCCAGGTACCCAGTGTAGAGAGCTTTGTTAAGTGTCACTGTTTACCAGTCAGCACAGAGCTCAGACATTTGACATCATCATTTGCTTCCACCTTCAAGCACAGTCCTGCATAACTTTCCCAGCTCCTCCAGCCCCATCTGTACCCTTTTGCCTTTATATCCTCCGTTCCTAGCCCCAATTCTCCTTTGATTTTTCTCAGTATGGCTTGCTTATACAGGTCAAGTATTCCTGATCTAACTCTTCTTCCTTCCTGTCTATCTCATCATTGATTCTTAGTTCTGATTGGTTGTTATCTTCTCTTAGTATCCTTAATGATCTTCCTTGTTGCTGAGGAATCATTTTCAGTATTCAACTAACTCGATAATCTTTCACCTAAATGTTCTTTAATAACATAGTCCACCAAGCCTCACTTCTCCTTTCTCACAGGGAAAGAGTATTTCCCCAACTCTGGACAAAGGTTGGCTGGACCTCTTGCCACACGGTTTGTCCTGAGTCAGGAAAAAGAATCGTCACACACACAAAAATGATTCCTAATAAAGCGAAACAGAGAGTTTAACTGTCCTCCAGTTTCACCAAAGACGGATCAGAAGGAAATGAACCAGGAGGAAAAAAGGGAGGATTTAAGTGATGGCGACTGAGCAATAACTGTTGACAGGAGAAAGGTTATTATTAAGTATTAGGACAGGTTATCAAAAATGGTTATGAAAAGTGAAGAAATTTCCAAACTGCAAGAATCCATCACCTTAAGCAAGCATAATATGTACTGATATTTCTTTAATAAAATATATACAGAGAGGAACATATTTGTTATACAGAACTTCAACCGTAATATAGTAGTTTTTCACTTCTCATATCCCAGTGACATAATCTTACTTTCCAATTGCATCAACGTGTTTCTAGATTCCATTCCTAGACTGCTTAGAAGCTGAAGACATAGAATTACAAGCAGAACTTTAGCCACAGAGTAAAGATTTTAGTTTGCTTTCTCTTCTTTTTTTCTTTTAAAAAGATTTTCGAATGCATTTAAATATTGTTATCTTGCTACAGAAGGGGTTCTTTGATTGGATAAATGTTCGCTTTTGGTGTTATTGAGTGGGGCAGCTTTTCACCTCTATTTTATGATTTCAGTGCTAACACAGGGTATTTGCAGAATTCTGTGCTAACCTCTAACTGTGACTTTGTGGCCAAAAGGTCTGAATGCTCTGAACCTGTGTGTTCCGAACTTTTTTATTCCAATGCAAATAAAATGCAGCTACAAGAATGCACACGTCTACATCCACAGCTAATTACACTCCTAAGGACTCTTCATTGTCTTCCATTTACGCATAATTAAATCCCCTTGCTCTTTATCTGCTCCTGTAAGCTTTAACATAGAAATACAGAGGAGAGCAAAACGATGAATGCCACCTTACCTCCACCACACACAACCCCCAAACCTGCCGGGTTTAAAGGAAAATCCCTCATTTGTTCTAGTTGTCTAGGCCAAGCACTTTGCAGTGAAACATCCCTACAGTGTTTTCCAACAGGTTCTCATCTGGGGAAAGAGAATGTTACAGAGGGGCAATGGCACTTCCCATGCCTGTTCCGGAGCCATTTTAAAGAGGGTAAAACATGCAGAAAATGTTCAATGGATTTTATAGCAAAGCATCATGGTGCTGTTATCAGCTTCCTTGTGGGAAATGGTAATGTGTATTCATATAAACACAATGGGGTTGAACATCACCTCATCCATTCAGATGCCTCCCAGTACCCAGGCAACTCACACGCAAATGCCTGTTTGTTAGTCCCATAGCTCTCGGCAACCAAGGTTCCCCAGCCCTCACAGTCCCCTCTGCTGCCCAGCAGCTCAAGGAGCAACTGAACCTTTCTTTTGGAAACACAGTCTCACGCTTACAACTGGCCGGAAATTTGTTCAATTTTCATTCTTATCTAGAATATTGGCAGAAGATGATGGTAAAGATGGCCTTTTTCAATTTTTTTCACTCCATAAACACGTAAGAACAACAGCTATTTTCTCATTTCCCCCCAAAATTTCCGAAAAGCAAGACAAATGGAACACAAAAACAAAACCAAAGCAAACCGCAGGGTGACAACAAAGAAACAAGCACTATGGCATGAGTACGATGGACAAGGAGAGAAGACAGATTCAGATGCCCACTTAGAATCCTCATGTGGTAATGTAGTGGTTTAAACCTCCGTAAGGAAGTTTAAAAAAAAAGAAAGACAGTTTAACTAATCGGTTAAATTTAGCTTGTTCAGATAATTGGGCTGAATATCAGCTGTGGGTATATGACCTTCATATGGCTATGGTGGGCTGATTTTCCAACCATGTAGGCTAGTCCTGCTTATTCCACTACCAAGTTAATCTGAACAACAAACAGTAATTGACTGTAGAGGCTAATCTTGACACACTGACTTCCTGAACAAAATGCCATGGCCTGTAAAATGAGTATAGCTACATCTGACCTAATATCCACCAGGAATTTGGGGGAGAAAATCCTACGAAGTCAATTAAATGCAGAATCTATCCTTCTATACATATGTTAAGCCACCACACTGTAACCAGAACCTTGCAAATAGAAAGGATTTGAGATACTGAGATTCCAATCCTCATAGCAACCAGGCTGGTGTCGGGATTATCAAAAGAGAAAGCATATAGTAAGATGGTCTGGAGCCTGGAGTAAAAACCCATGTTTCTGTAACAGCTGGTTTCTGAATCATACCTTGACTGCCTTGGTTGATCAGTTTTTAATGTGTTAATTTTTGGTCATCATATATACCTAAACTCCTGAAAGCAGGTACTGATAGTGTCTGGTGTGTTAATTAATTAATACACTAATCAATCATTTATTGAGTAATTACAATTTTCTCTAGCATTGACTATATAAAGATGAAAAAGTTGCTGCTTTCACCTTTAAGGAGCTCTGATGTCATTAAGGGAGAGAAGAATATACATAAATTGTTTGATTATGGCTGATAGCTGTTTTAATAGACTTGCATAATAGGTACAGTGATAGCCTAAAGGAAGAGATGAACACTTCTCAGGGCAGAGGATAGAGAGAGGATTCAAAAAGGATCCATAACCAGATGAGCAATTAAGATAGGTATTAGAGCAGAAAAGTTGGACATATTTAAGAGGAGGAGAATAGCATGTGCAGAGAAAAAGAGTCAAGAAATATCTTAGCATGTTCAGATAACTATAAATAATTTTTTAAAAAGCAAACACAGAGGGGAAAAAAGGTAGGAAATACAATTATATAAGTTGAGGAAATTGAATAACATGTAAAAGTTTAGTTCGTACCTCCGATGAGAAGAAAGCACTAAATGAATATATTTGACTCCTTTTTTCCAAGAAGAATTTCCTAGGGTATATCCTTACCCAGGTCAATCCCAGGAAGATATGGAATTCTCAGAGAAAAATCATGGCCTCAACATCCCTGATATTCTCATCTTCTTTATAAATGTGACATCAAGTTAATTTTTACATCAAAGAAAGTCATGCAGGCAAAAACCACAACCAAAGCAATTGGAAAATTATACAAGAAGAAGAGAAGAATAATTTCCCCTTGTGCTGGAGTAATGAGGCTGGTGATAAGGGACAGTTTGTATGAATACAATTTTCAGATGAGTACAAGCACTAGTTAACCAGATGATGGCCTCTATCATTGGCACCCAGGGACCTCTTTCTAACTGTCCAACTGAGGGAGCAACTTTACACATTGTTTGTTTCTACTTAGGTACTCAGAAATAGATTGTTAGGTTGATTGTCGAGCATAATCCCATTTCCTTAACATATAAGCCAATGATCCTTTTAACTAAAGAAAAGAAGAACAAAAAGAACCCTACATATATATAAAATTTTAAACAATTTTTTTCCCCAAAAGAGAAGTGAAAATTAGAAACCAGGGAAGAAATGCATGCAAAAGCCTGTTTTAATTCTGAATATTTTGCCCAAGTCACAGGAGGAAGAGATGAGGCATGGGCTAATTTAAGGTGGAGAGTCTTTTAGAAGACCACTCCATAAAGTTAGGAACCCAAGAGGCTCCACCCACACCCACTGCACAAAAGGAGAACTTCAGAAAACTTGCCTGTCTTGACCTTGGCCTTGTAGATGGGAAAGTGTCCCTTGAGAATTTATAATCATAAGCTAGTTTTCTTATAGGTTGGTTATAAACTCCCCTTCAATGACTATAAGTAATTGTAATTCACCTGTGGAAGAATGCTACTTTTACCAAGGACTCGAGAATTCCCACAGATAATATTCCAAGGAAAATGAGAAGCCTATGGTGGAAAAAAAAAAAATTCTAACTCTCTATCATCTATCTCAAAGCACTTCATCAGTTAAAAATAGAAGAAACAACAAATAGTAGAATCAGACTCATCAAGACATCAGATATAATTATCAAACAAAATATAAACTAAATGAACTATGTCTAATATATTTAAACAAAGAAAAGATGTTTAAAAATAAGAACAAGACATAAGAGATTGCATATTATTAACTAGGTTTGGAGTAAATGGAATTTGGAGAAATGAAATAAAATATTTGAAAATAAAAACTCAATAGGTGGGGTGCCTGAGTGGCTCAGTTGTTAAGCATCTGCTTTTGGCTCAGGTCATGATCCCAGGACCTGGGATTGAGCCCCACATACGGCTCTACAGGAAGCCTGCTTCTCCCTTTCCCACTCCCCCTGCTTGTGTTCCCTCTCTAGCTATGTATTTCTCTGTCAAATAAATAAGTGCAATCTTAAAAAAAACTCAAAAACCTCAATAGGTTCATTAATAGAAGATTAGACACTACTAAAGGGAAAATTAGAAACATGGAAAATAGAAAACCTTCTTTTTTTGAAACTGTAATACAGCTCAGAGAGAGACAAATAATAAATATGAGAGTCAAGAGTCATGGAGGATAGAGAAAAAAGTTTAACATGAATGACATCTCAGGAAGATATAGTAGAAGGAGAAAGATACTAACTTGGAAGATAGTGGGTGAAAAGAAAAAAGCACCACACATTTGTTGAAAGACAAAAATCCTGAGGTCAAGGAATCCCAATAAATTCCAAGCAATATAAATGTTCAGATGCCTTCTGGGTTTCAGAACGACATCTTCACATTCAGACGTCTTAAATAGCATTCACAAGCACTGAGAAATCCAAAATACCCAGCTTTGTTACAGCTACAATATATCTTTTGCATTTAATTTGTTCTTATAGTAATAGAGTGATTCTTAAAATTATTAATAAAGAGTACTTAAATTTTGAGGCAAGGAAGCCAGAAGTTAGATAACAGAGGCCAGAGTTCTAGAAGACCCTTACAAAATCTCAAAAGAGGAAAATGGACTATTTGAACAAATTTCTTTCCATCCTTGAGAAGAGCACATTTTCCGTTGCCAATGGCCTGCTAGTTCTTTCCTTCCTGCTTTGTTTTGCTGGCCAAAATGGAAATGACAATATGTTGTCCTAAGCAGTTTTACAAGATTGATCAGGCAAGACTAATATAGACTTTCATCCTTGATCATTCACCCTTACAGAAAATTGAAGCTAGAAAAAGCAAAACTTGATATACGTGTCCTTTTGGGTTCCAAGTGAACAAGGATTTGAGCATGGGAGGCAGAGGGATCTTTCATTTGTGGAACAGATTTAATCACTCCTTAAAAGAAAAACCTAATATGGGTGTCTCCAGACAATGTTAATTTCCTTAAGGGAACTAGATATTTGCTGTAGAGAAAAAATTAACTAACCAATAATTTTTTTTATTGTTCAAGTTAGGAGGAATGGAGGAATAGAATAATTAGTTGGAATTGTTGATGGATGATTTTTTGGTAAAATGATATATATTTTGGTATTTCCAAGTCTGAAATAAAGTAAATTCCATATTCTAATTATTTGGTTTCACTCACCACCTTTCATTCTAAAGCGTGCCTGGTTCTTAGCAGAGTATAAGTCAAACAAGGCTTGCTGTGTATTTCTCTTCCTTTATACTCATCCTTAAACTTTCCATCACTCATCCCATCACATTCCTCTTGACTTTTCCAGCCCACACTGATATAATGTTCTAAATTTCTGTAGCACGCATCATCTATTCTTTTCTTGCCTACATTCTATCTTATTTTTACGCCCTATTCATTTTGAGTACATTTCATATGTGAAATCTTTCACATTATTTGAGGTCAGAGACCTTGAATACTGCTTCAGACATTCTATGGTGCCTAGGAAGGGGCTGTACTTTAAGAAGTACTCTGTGCATTCCTGTCTCAGATTGTGCCACAATGATTTATTGATTAAGTTTTTTACTTTGTTTCCAGAATGAATGCATGATATAAATAATAGATCCAGTTTTATGAATATTCATATTCCTTAAGCTGAAAGTAACTACTGCTAAATGATCATAGATCCAAATGTTTTCTTAGGAGAATTGTGACTTTCTGTATAAAAAGTCATTTAAAATAAACAATCTCTGCTATCAACAAATGGACAATTTAATTAAGCAATATCATCAATAACATACATGTAGAGCATAAGGGCAGTCTACTTTAGAGCCAATAGATAATCCAAAAGGAGTACTTTAAAACTAAAGTGGGCTTAAAAAGTTTTTTTTCTAGTTTCACATTTGACAAATATGAACTAGTGTTACCCAATGTTGCCCATAATTAAAGTAAATGAGAGAGCAAAAGCAATTATTTGGTTCATCAAATGATTGATTACACCAGTTTGAAGTCACCAAGTACAGGATTAAATTTCCTCCGAAATTTTCAGAGTTGTATAATGAAGGAGTAGGGAAGTTATGGATGGATGAACCAAATCCTCTTTCAATTTTAATAAACATGTATTAAAACACAAGTTACATCAATTCCTCGTTACCTATTTGGGAGAAATTGCTTAATGTTTTTGAGTTTTTGTTTCCTCATCTCTAAAATGTTAATAATAATAATAATTTTGCAGAATTGTTTTGGAGATTAAGCAACTTTTGAAAATAAAGGTCTCATGACTACCTGTACATAGTAGACACTTAATACACTCATCACCACACAAATGAGGCATCTCTCTTGAAACAGATTATAAAGTAACTGTGGTCCCTTCCTTTTCCATTATATTTGTCAATCGTGGTAAATTCCATTGCCATAGCCTCTTCTGAGAAAGCTAATCTACCCACAGATCTCTTTGAGGGAGGAGACCCAGCCAACCATGTTTTGTACCACTCCCTGAATATAGCTTTTTAGATGGGAAATGCCCCAGACTCAAAGGCAGCTAATCTTCAGGCTATTTGACAATGCATGAGTAGACCAATATGAATTCTCTCTCCAATGGGAATGAGCTGGGCAACTAGGTTCTTAGATTCAGAATGTAGAACAAAAAAACACAGAGGAAAAAAAGTCAAACTGTTGTAAAAGTGGTACAGCATGTGGTTCATTAGTTAGAGTAGGGAGTGAGGAACTGTGAAAGAACTTGTAGTAAGAGTAAACCAAAGACAAGGGAAGTAGAATCTATAATCAAAGAGAGACAGAAAAAGAGAGAATAGAAATTAAGAGGTCAAGCTAAAGAAGCAAGAAACAGAAGGAAAATTAAGAAGACAAGACATACAGAAAGAAGCAAAGATCGATAGAACAGCCAAATGGAAAACTAGATGAAGATCCACCACAAATTCTTGCCCTTGTGATTCCTAGAAATGCTATGACAGGGATTCCTCCATCTGAGAGTCCCAGCCTCAGGCACTTCTTTCTTCTGGAGTTCCAGGATAGTAAGTTACATACACTTCTTCCCATCTTCCCCACCCTATTATTCCTTGAGCTAGAGTAAATGAGTTTCTTGTAACTAACACTTTCAACGTTAACTGAAATGTAACTAAATACCTTTGAAACTTTTGAGGCGATAGAGGAAGATCTATGTAGCAAATAAATGATTTAAACTAACAAAGGAATGTCATCATTAGATTGATTTCTTCCCCTGGCCCGCACGGTGCATGCATGACCAACTTCCTGAGATGGCTGATGTTGTCCTTCCATACGGAAAAATGTCTTTTTCACTCCTCTCAAACTATTTAAATACTACCTATTTTTAAAATGTCCAGTTAAAGCTTCCTATTTTCCTGCACATTCTGCCTATACAAATATCTCTTAACTAAATTCGTAGGCCATATTTTCATGCTTAATGCTACCATATGTTATTTCTATGCCTAAATACTGTATTGTTAGTTAATGCATTGTCATTTTGCCTATTCTAGGTGTATATCTAATCCATCCTCTAAAAAAATAGAAGTTTTTTGAATGCAGGAAGTGGGGTTGATGCATTTTTAAAATTCACTTTACCTTTAGCACACGATATCCCAAAGTAGCAGTAAAAAAAAAAAAAAATCAATGAATGAATAAACAAAAATCAAGTGAACAAAAGAATGAATAAATTTAGTGTGGTCAAAGGCTTATATAAAATTTTTCAGAGGATCCATATAGGAAAGTTTTCTATTTTTTAATGAGAAAAGCAGTAGCATTTGTACATTAATTCATTTGAGATTGGGTTCTTCAATTTATCCTACGGAGGTTGTTACAATTATGTTTATCACCGTTTAAAAAAGCGTTAGGTGCAAAAATTCTATTTTAGGTGCTAGATCATAATAATTGCAGCCTATTAGACCAATGCAAGAGACTTTTCAATTTCCCGTGTATCTGACTATGTTAAAAGGAGGTCACAAGGAACTGATGTACTATAGCAGGTCAGCGGACAAGATGGGGGAGAAGAGGTCTTGGCACAAACTGACATATTCAGTTGGAATTGTTTGTTTTCCGTTCTTTTTAATTTCAGGGGAAAAGAATCTTTCATCTCTTCTCTACACTTGAACAGCAGGTGGGCAGACACTGAATTTTTTCAGGAGAGTGAGTATGTGGGTAAGTCACTTGGAAGAAGTTCAAACATCATGTATATTACTGAAGTTGACAAGTCTAACTGCAGGACACGGGGGAAGCAATTCTAGCTGGGGGAGAGCTGGCATTTGCAGGGTATTTTTTTAAAAATATAAATGCTCTGACACTGATCTAAAACCTTAGCTCCTGAGGGCTTTCTTGTGTAACTGCGATGTGTGAGGCCAGGCATATACAAAAGCTGGGATAGAAGATTTTGCTCGAATAAAATTGGAAGCAGCTTATATGTTTTGCCACTTTTCAAATCAACTGCAGCTTCTTGAGTTGGAAAACACCAGATTTGCTATTCATTGTTTTTTTCGCCCCTTTTTGTTCCCATTGCTGCCTTTGCCTTTCCAGGGTCTATACAAAGTGAAACGTGTTTCAGGACCATAATGAGTAGTTTTGAAAAGCTTTCAGTTGAGTTTAATGTTGTTCTACTAAGTTTCTTACAGACTGGGTCCATGGTGCCTGTGTGTGAGCACGTGTGTGTATGTGTGAATCCAACTCACCGCCAGATGCTGCATTCATCTGTTTCAAATAGATATATCAGCCCAGTCCAAAAATAATTGTTAAGGTCATTCAGTATGAACACAGGAGTTAAAGTTCTAGCAAAAAAATCAGTGAAGATGTGAAGCTAACTAAATTTGTAGTAAGAAAAAAAAATTGTTGTAAGGACTTTGAGGGATACAGGAAAGACTGTGGACCATAGTTTTGTAAAAAAAAAAAAAAAATGGCTGTCTGGTTTGTGTTCAGTTTTTTTATCCATATTTATTTTAATATCTTAGTTTCCTTAAAAATGACTTTAACTCATAGAAAGGGATTTTATATATTTTTATAATACTAACATAAAGAGATAAAATAAATTATGAAGACGTGGACATATTCAAATTGTCTTTCTAAACAAAAGGACATAAGTTTTTCACTCTGGAAGGTTTTGATGGCCATGATCAAATTTCTCAATAACTCTAATTGAAGTTGGAGCCTGATGGCCTCTGCAAATCTGAAACAAAGTTACTGGCTAGAATAGAATGATAGAAATTCTCATGGTGAGTCAGAAACATGGACTCAAAAGACAAACTTCACTTTCTTCTTCGGCTGTCATAGTTCACTTTTTTCCTTCCTTCCTTCCTTCCTTCCTTCCTTCCTTCCTTCGTACCTTCCTTCCATCCTTCCACTCGCCCGTCCTCCCTCTTTCCCTTCCTCCCTCCCTTCCTTCTCTCCTTCCTTTCTTTTCCCCCAAATTATGACAATCTGTTTTATCTTTTTCATTTTAGAACTCCTCTTTCATATTTATTGTACTGTGCTTACTTATACTTCAGATTAACTTTGTTTATTTTATTAAAATAAACATATCTGAATTAGATTTCAAAATTCTGACTTTAACTCTGTGGATAGTGCTATTTAGTTTTTTCCTACTGTAGAGATATATGTTGTCTGGAAATGAAGAGTTCTGTGTGAAAAACTAGGGGAGATTATGGTGCAAGAGAAAACAAAACATGGAGAAAGTGAAAATATGTACATGTTAGCACTGGTTGCAGAGTTAAAGTCACTGTTTGGGAAAATAAAAATATATTATGTGTTCAGCAGTTAACTTTAGATGATCTTACTGTCATGAATGGGTCGATAAGCTACATGTAATATGATGGTATAGAGACAAAATAATTACAGGGAAAGAAAGGTATGCTTGTGCCTCCTCTCTCCCCCATAAAGCTACATATCTCTTTGGGGAATTGGCTTTTCCTACTATTCAGTGTCTTAGACATTCTCCTCCATCTTATCTTCTCCTCTTTCCTGGATCCCTCACAACCTGAAGCCTTCATTCCAGCTTGCTGTAGTTCACACTTTGCATGTAGTCAGATCAATGAAGTGAATTCAACTTCAGCTGTGGCCCCTGATAGGCCAGAATCACTCAAGTGGAACTCTGGGAGCAGTACTCAGAAACCCTGATGCTGCAGTTGTTCTAAAATAGGGAGGTTGAAAGGGACCTGACATTCCATTCAGTCTAAATTTAGTTTGAGGGCAGATTACCTCTGGAACTGTGAACCCCCCTCAACCTCCCCAAAGAGACACAGATATTCATAATTGACTTCCTGAACTGGGAGTTGTGAAGTGATGGAAGAGTTTGGATCTCAATTCTTCCCCTCCTTAAGAGTATGTCCTCAGGCAAATGTGGATACTTTGTTTATTCATTCAGCAAGCCATATGAGTATGGAGCACTGCTCTTGTTTTGGGACATGTTAGAGGTGAGCAGTGCTGATAAGGCCCATGTTCTCATGGAGCTCGTATTTAGTAGTAGAGGAGCATAGCTCAACAAATATACATTCATGCACAAGAGAAAATCAGGAAATGTGAGTGTTACAAAAAATTAAAAGAGTGATGTGCTAGGTTAGTGGATCTCAAATATTAATGTGCACATGAATCAATCAGGGATCTCGTTACAATGCAGATTTTGACTTAGTAGTCTTGGGTGAGGTTCAAGACTCTGCATTTCTAACAAACTTCTAGGTCCATGCCCCATGCTGTGAATAGAAAGTCAATAACTACTAGCAAGAATTTTAGATTGTGCAGTAATGGTGGGCTTTTCTGATGAGGCTGTGGGCAGGTGGAGAAACCACTCATTGAAAATCTGTTGAAAGAACCCTTTAGTAGGAGGATGGGGTTATTTCAAAGGCCTTAAAAGAGAAGAGAGATTAGTAAGTCAAAGGAATAGGAAGAAAGCCTTTGTGTCTTAAACATAGTGAGTTGAGGGGAGTGAGAGTCAGTCATGTCATGAAATCCAGGATAAAAAATTAGATTTTAGGGCACCTGGGTGACTCAGTTGGTTAAGCAACTGCCTTTGGCTCAGGTCATGATCCTGGGATTCCAGGATCGAGTTCTGCATTAGGCTCCCAGCTCTGTGGGGAGTCTGCTTCTCCCTCTTACCTTCTCTCCTCTCATGCTCTCTCTCACTTTCTCTCTCTCTCAAATAAATAAATAAAAGCTTTAAAAAAAAAGAATTAGATTTTATTCTCAGCATTAAGTGAAGTCATTGTAGAGTATAAGCATAGATCTATTTTACATTCTCTGAGACTATTCTGGATATGAGGTGGAGAAAGAAATATAAAGTAGAAACAAAGAGGCCAGTTGAAGTCTACTGGAGTTGTCCAGATGAGAAATGATGTTAGATAAGATCGGGATGATAGCAATGGGGAAAGAAGAAATAGGTAGATTAAGAAAATGTTTTGCTTTTGTTTCTACTTGTTGATTGATCGGTTGTAAGAGGTAAGGGAAAGAAAGGAAGTAAAAATTTCCTTCAGTTTGTTAGCTAGAGTTGGTGAGTAGATGGTAGCCCCCCAAGGAGACTCTTAGAAGCAGAATTTGGAGAGTGAGTCAAAAGTTCCACTTAACTCATGATTAAAAGGCATGTCCAGGAGGCATAGTGAGTACTCAGTAAAGGTGAAAAATAGAGATATACATTTGGAAATTATCAGCACTTAAATGGTGCTGGTTACAAATACTTAGGGAAAAAAGTATAGACAACAAAATAGAGACCTCAGGCCTTAAGCTATATACCCTCTACCATTTAATGTTTACAACCAGAGCAGGAAAAGCTATCCAAGTACATTGAAATGATGTGGTCATTGAGTCAAAAAGAAAACTATGAGAGTGCCATGTAGAAACCAAGATAAAAACTAGGTTTCAAAATGGTAAGTTGTGAATGCAGCTGAATAAGTCTATGTAAGCATGGGACTTGGAAATGTGAAGTTGGACTGTGATGCTCATGCACACATATGTACATGTGCTGTGAAGGATTTACATGAGGATTAGAGATAATGAGTATAAAAGGATGAGAAATAGAAAGGCAGAGAACTATTGAGAGTCCTGTATAAAGTCACAACAAAACAGTAGTGGGGGCAGCACTTCTAGCCAGGTCTCTCTGACCCCAGAAAGTCTATTCTTTTCACTCTGCCTCTCTGCTTCGGGATCATACCACCTAGCCTTTCATACTGGGTGGAAGAGTGTGTTTCAGCCACAGGCGCTGGGTGCATATAGACAATTTCCCCATAACTATGTCAAAACATAGCCTTAAAAATAGGGGGGTAGGGAAAAAGGAAGGAAGGGAGAGAAAGGATAATGACTAGAATCCTGGGTCTAAGTTGTACATAATGTCTTAATTCTACAAGCTCAGTGAATTAAGCCTTTCTAAGTGCCTTTAAATCCATCCCTCTCCAAGTAAAATCCAGGTGCTCATCTCCTCTGTCAATTTTGCAGCAATCTCATTTATGTCTGATGGACCTGGCTTACCTGAAGAGTAATCCTAAATCACCCCCTTTCCTTTCATTGTGTATTTCATTATATAGGCTCAAAAACCTTGAAAAACTACTCTCTGTATTTTGGAGAAAATCAAAAGATATTAGTCTGGAGCTCAGTTACCTTTGGATACTATCCCATTTGTCTTCTTATCACCAACATTGAGACAAGTCAAGACACTCTGTAATTCTCCTCACTTCCTTGCATTTTCTTATGTCAGGAATTAGTTTTTTTTTCTGAATAGTTTCTTTCCAAGAGGTCTCTCCCTATTCCTATCTGGATAGTCAACTTCCACCTTATTCAAGTCCCCACTTGAATGCCCCTTTTGCAGTAAGCCTTACCTGGCCCAAACAAGTCAAAGTATTGTTTTATTTCCTGGAATTGACATAACACGTGGTACCTCTGTCATTTAGCATGCTAATAATTCTATTTTTCTGTTGATTCCACTGAAATACGTACTCGATAAGCTCTTTTTTGACTCCCAGTTAATACTCACTGCCATGTTAGGGCCAGATAGATCACGAAGACTCACTCACCAGCATCCTCTGAAATGCTATGGAATTTCTGCCACTGATATGATTTACAGAACCAGTGAAAACATCATATTTATTTTAAATATATAAGGACTGATGTGCTAAATGACATATCACCACCCATCCTAATTTACAGGATAGAGAGAGAACATGCACAGGTCAGCTAGGGAGGGTGGAATCAGAGACCTTTTTCCCCCTGGCTTTCCGGGGCTTCCCTTGGTGTCTGACATTGTTTGCCTGCTGATTAGTGAGGTGTCTCTAGGTACATTAATGTGGAAGGTTGGATGTGTTTGACAATAAGTCAATGATTCTTTTTGACACGACTTTAATGGTACTGAAGAAGTGATTGTAAGATGATGCCTTTTAATGGGATATAGATATAGGTGACCTGCTTTTTATGACAAAGGTCAATGGTATTGATGGGTAGTGCAGAGAAGATAATTTCCTTGGCATGGTAGGAGACAACTTGCATGATTCATGATTCATGATTCATGAAGGTATCTCACTCTCTCTCTCTCTCTTTCCTCCCTTTCTTTTTTTTCTTTTGCATCTCTCCCACAAGGAGGAAACATGAGCACCCTTGCCAATTCCTTCCAGCTGCCACTTTATTTGAAATAAGGAAAAGGTAATATCCCACAATGAAATGAGTTACTGCTCAACAATTGATGGTAACCTCTAGCTGGCCGAAGCCTTCAGAATTTGACAATCATATATGGAATGAGTTTTCTTTTATTATGAAGGAAGTGGATATGTACCATTCCAATGGGACATACAAGCAGTCAAGGAGCAAAGGCTGAGTGGCAGAGACTGGAGGAGGGCAGATGGCACAGATGAGGGCGAGAACACATCCATATGTGTCTCCATGTTAGTTGCAGGTCAAGCAATAAAGTACAAGAATCAGCTTTGCAGAATTACACTTTGTTGAAAGGTCGTGGGCAAGCAGAATGAAGGGTATCCTGTGCACAAAAGGGCTGCTTCTGGAAGCAGAGGAAGCTGGCCGTGGGCTGATTTGGAACCTCTGGTTAATTGTGGGTCAGGCAGAGAACATTGCAGATCCTTCTAGACAGTGCCAATAGGAAGGCAAAGAAAGTCTCAGCATAGATTCCTCAGCCACAGCTTTATATTCCTCCACCTTACTGAATCTTGGTTTTACATGGTGGGTGAAGAGATGGGAAATAGGGAAGAGTGTGAAGAAGACAGAACAAAGAGAGGGGAAGGGCAAGGTGAGAGGGAAAGAGAGTAGGGGTGACAAAGGGGAAGAAATGAGATAAAAGGGTGAGAGAACAGAATGAACATGATGAGTATTCTGGAAACTAAATAGTCCTGCTGTCTTGCCTTTCCTATCAGAGTAGGATTCTCTCTTAAGCCCCATTAAGGTAGTTTCACCAGTGACATTTTCCAGAAAGGATGCATGTCCCACTCTGCCTCCTATACTTGACCCTCTCTCCATTCATCTGTACATTGCGGGGTGGCTTATTTTGGAAATATGTGGCTAGTTAATCTCACCGACAATGCTTCCCACTCCCAAATATAAGTCTGTCCAGTCATCTGTCCTCTCTTGGATTTTTATTCCAAATTGAGCTGTATTTTCTCAGCTGCTTCGTGCTCCTTTCCTCCATCCCAGTGCATGCCTGCCTTTCCAAACTTTTCTCCATAGGCTGTGGATGTCTTATCCCATAGCAAACAGGCCAGAGGCATGACTAAAATTGGTGGTTGTGCTCGGTGTGAAGAGCAATGTTGTGTAGGAAGATAAGATGTTATGAGCCTTAACACTCAGGGTTTGTCTTTTTTTTTCCCCCAGCCTCTAAGTTCATTATTAGAACTTGGGAAAGGATAGAGCTTTGCCACCGCTCAAATGGCATCAGTGTCACCCATTCAACTCACTCATTCTTCAGTTCCTTAACATTTTCATCTCAGTGAATAACTGCATTCATTTCAACTACCCATTCCCAAGGCCAGAATATAAACTTTGCCAATAAAACCAAAACCAAACCAAACTAACTAACATGTTGCATGCACTTCTGAAACATGGAATTCTATCCCAACTAGTTTATTGTTTTTCAGCCCTCCTCCTCTGTTATTGTCATGAATATGTCTAAATCCCAATCTCATTTATACTCTGGCATGTTCACCCGGTTAGATTTTTGCTATCTGTCATCCCTATCCTGTCTCCTTGTTTCTTATCATTCAGTCTGGCCTCTGTTGTCCAACACAGAAACATTGCTGTCCATCTAAGACTTTTCCTTCTCCTCTAGCCTGTTTCTAAATAGTGTTGAAAAAAATCACTCAGTATCATATGAATATAAATTCATATTAAGGCACAACTAAAATTTTTGTGCTGCTAGAAAATGGTGCTATTTCTAGCATTGTTTCAAAATATCTCTTCTGACACACTGGTTCCCTCCATTCCATCCTTGGCTCCATAGGCTACATCACAGAGAAAACAGAAGATATTCATTAGGAACACCATCTGCTTCAAATGCTTATCTACAAGATAGCCTTCTATTACTTCATCTCTTCTATTTGAAAGAGTCCCCCTCCCCCATCTAAAGCTAATTCCTCACTATATACATTGGACCCTGTACTCTCAACCTTTTTTGAGTCTAATATGCCTTCTCTTAAATTGCTTTCTACTTGACACCTGACCTCAAGTACTTCTCATTGGTATTTAAAAATGATTAAAAACAAACAAAAGACTCCTAGAGACCCTTCCCTCTCTCCACCATACTGTAACTTTCATCTATATAACCTTACTTTAAAAAAGATTTATCAGCTTTATTTACTTCCAAGTCCCTCTTCAACCCATTCTCTTTTGAACTCTAGTCCTATCATTTCATGAACTAATCCTTGCCAGGGACTCTAACCGCACTGATGTTAAATCCATCATCTGCTCTCTGATCATGTTCTTCACTAACCTCTTGGCAGGTATCAACTTTAACAACCATTGTGCTCTAGAAATCCTCTATGCTCTTGGCTTCCATAAAAATCAGGCTTCCTACATCTTCCATCACCACTCTTGATGGTTTTGCTCAGGCTTCTTTGTACTTCCCTTCCTCCACGTAACCTATAAATGCTGATACTTCTCAGAATGCCAACATTTTCTAACTTCACCTTCTTCCATAGATCTCAATTTGGAAATCACTCCAAAGCCTCCACATATTGGGTTGTAAACCCTCTGAGGTACCCTTCCAAAGTACCTCAAGCTTATTTCCTGTTTGCATTTATTACAATGCTTGTACTGCTGATTGACGGGGTGACATTCTCATGGCACTACGAACTCTTCCGGAACAAAGATTGGTTTACTTTTGCTCTTGTAACTTCAACCTGAATCCCATCCCTGGCAAACCTTAGTCACACTACAAATATATGTTGAATAATTAAAATTGTTTATTTTGGCTGTAAATGAAGATTTAGTTTTCTGAAAATCTTGATATCTGGCATAATATTAGAATGATTGAAAATAATAAAATAAAATACTAATACTTGCATATTGGTGGATTCTGTAGGACTGGTAAGTCTATATGGCAGTGTAATGTGGCCTCTAAACTACCAAATATGGTTCTCATCTCATCACTGTACTTGCTGTGAGATTCTGAATAAATAATTCAGATCTCCTGTGTTTCTTCTTTTTTTTTTCCATTTAAATATTTAACTAATTAAACTACTTGACTCAATTTTTCTTAAGAAAAGGACTTGGGAGAAGGGCTTTGTGATAAAATTACATGTGCAGTCATTTTAGATTTTTACGGTAGTTGTAGATTTCTGGCAACACAAAACAAAGCATGTATCTACATGTATGTGTCTTTATCTATATATAACCTGGTGTAAGTCAATTGGCATTTTGGTTGATGAAAAGATAGAAATTACTAATAATGATGAGGTGAAAAACAGCACATGTGAAGTTCTATTGCAGAGCAGAGAAATCAGAGAACTAATCAATTACTTTTTGTCTTTTTATATAAATGAAAAACTTAAATCTTATTGACCTAGTTTTTACTTGCTCAAAAACGATAATGATAAATACGCGCTTGAACTTTCACCATTATATGTCTACTAAAATATCTTGCCTTTCATTTTGGGAAACTAATTATTCAACAAACATTTTTTTAAAGATTGTATTTATTTGAAAGGGAGAGAGACAAAGATAGTGACAGAGATAGCATGAATGGGGAACAGAGGGAGAAACAGGCTCCCTGTTGAGTGGGGAGCCCCACACTGGGCTTGATCCCAGGACCCTGGTATCATGACCTGAGCTGAAGACAAATGCTTAACCGTCTGAGCCACTCAGGCACCCCTCAAACATTTTAATTTGCTAAGAAATTTTAAGCCCATATTGAGAGAGGTCACACTTTCTTTAAGAATGGAAATGTAAACAACAATAAATATTTGTAATTATTGTTTCTCCTCATGCTAACAATAGATACCATTTTAATAGTTAAATGATGTGATTGCATGTGAAACATGTCTAACACCATAGCAGTTTTCCAAATATAAATCTTGGGTAATGGAATTGTTTTCGCCGACAGAAGAGAATGTTGATTCATGTGTTCATGAATACTTTCATGTTTTCTTGCAAGGTACCAAAAATTCATAGAATCATAGACTCTTAAAGCTGGAAAAGGCCTTGTGATTGTAGAGCCCGAATATGTCATTTTACACATAAGAAAACTGAAAACTGATTTCCCTGTCTCCACAAACGGAACTAGAAAGGGCTTTTTAGTTTCTTCTGCCACAGAAAAGTCTATTCCATACACCAAAGCCAGCACCTTCCACCTTTCCTAATATTCTATTTTCCGTCTATCCCTCCCCTGGCCCCTCCCTGCCCCTCTCTTCCACACAAACGTTGAGCTCCAGGAAGGCTCAACAAAGTGCAATGCCTTGGCATGATGTCTTTCTGTTCTGTGACTTAAAGCACACTCATCCTTCTGTTTGAATTCTCCCTCTTTACTTAACATATATCCTTCTTTAGGATTCAGCTAAAGGGTTGCCCCCTCCAGGAAGATCTCCTGATCTGAAAGGCTGTGACAAGTGTTTTTCTTATTGTTTCTAATACCTTTTTATTTCTACCACAGCATGCATAGTATTGAATCGTAATCACGGGCTTACTTTTCTGCTTGCCAGGTTACCAGGGCCCAGAGCCTTCCTGGCTCATTGTCGGAGCACAAGGAATATTCACTGCACGAGTGAACAAATTCATGAACAGGAGCCAAGGACTCTCACATGCTGGAACAAAAGTACAAACAGAAACAGGGCAAGAAAGGAAAAAATGGATTCTACTGCTAATTTCTCCAGACAGCATAAGAAATTTATTTATTGTTAAATTTTATTTCACTTAACTACACACATAAACACATGGCTGCATACGTACATACATACATGAGAGGGCTTGAAAGAGAAGAAACACATTAGACTAAAATTCTACCTAGGTGGCTAATCCTCAATCCCTGAGGAACGATTATTACTGGGCTTCTTAGCACACACAATAAAAGAGGGCCTTGATAGACCACATACCCTTTTGAGGATGCTGCAGATAAGCTGACCAAACACCAAATATCACCATCAAAGCTTGTGCACTGAGGATGGGCTGCCTCTCTGGACCACCTTTTCTGATGGATGTTCAGCCTTGTCTGGGTCTTTGAAAAGCACTTACTGTTCTTCGCTGGTGATCAAACCAAAACCTCTATCAATTTCTTTGAGAAAAAAGCTACATGATCCAGCTGACAAAATGATGTATTTTATGAATAATAAATTTCTCAAGGGCTTCAGTCCACGTTATTTACTAGACAACCATAATTTGTAATGTTTACTTAAACACTGGCTCTCAACAAAACACTTAGAAGCACTTAGCATCTTGTCCCTGAGCAGTGTGCATCTGAAATCTGGACTTTTTAATTGTATCGTGTGGAAAGAATTTTAGAACGCTGCCACCCCGTTCACCGCCGAGACTGCCAACATTAGCCATTTCTACAGTCAGAACCACACTGTGATGTCTGAAAAAACAAGCCAGTGGAAGCAGCAACTTTGGAGCAAAGTAAAGTCTGCCAGAAACCACCTGCTTGGTCAGAATCCTCACCATGACTCCAAGAGAGAACATGACACGTTTTATATATAAGCAAGAAAGTCCTAGCTGGACTACTTTCTTTAACCTCGAGAGTCTTATTTTTTTCATCATCTGATATGCTTTACTGGTTGCTTTAGTATTTAAAATGAATTAAGTGCTATTAAACCCCATTTTTAGGTAGTTTCATCAGTACAGCCTAAGGGGAGATAAAGCAAGGAGCTTTCTCTGGCAGAAATCCAGATGTTAATGGTGTTAAAACGCCTTCTTATTGCGTTTAAGTCAGTAGTTAGGTCAAGTAGACTAACATATTTTAGAATATGTTTAAATAAGCACTCCATTTAGTGTTGCTTTTCAAGTCACACATTTTCTCTTCCTTATTCTCTTTTCTGGCTAATACGAAAGGTGACACGGTCACAGGCATGGTGGCTTTGTGCCTGGACAAACTGAATTTTTCAGTTCGGCTCAGAATATTCGCGTCTCATGGCAACGATGATGATCACGATGAGGACATCGGGGGAGCCAATAGAATGGAGCCAATGGAAAGGACCATTATTACGGTTATCATTCTGGTCCATTATTATTATTATCAAAGGGTGATAAGGGCAGCAAACCCTCACTGTGTAGACAGGCATCAAGGAGGCATGTGTCCCTGGATACTTGACTACATCTCATTTGCAGAAGTAAGAGAACCGGCCACCAAGTGTGCACATAAATTTAAGTTGTGTTTGGTCTATGAAGAAAAGGAGTCTCGAATCTCATTTACAGCTACCATAGTTTTGGCAGAGAATGATATCACTAAAGCAACTTTACAAGGACAGTAGCATTTTAATTGTAAGCATCTAACTATAAATGAAATTGGGATCTATATTTTTGCAGAGACTGGAGAGACTCAAAAAACGGCAGGAAGTGAAGGCTGTAAGGAGAGATTTTTGTTGCTAAAATTATACGTGCAAAGTGGCACTTCTGGACAAAAATGAGAGATTAGGCAATCGTAAGTCATGATGTAAAGTAAGCAAGGTGGCAAGTGGATGGAATAAAAACAAAGGAGCTCTTGGACCAGGCCGAGTACGCCCAGAACAATTAATCATAATCATGTGGTAGAAAATAGAATAAGAAATAATGAAAATGAGCAGTTGATGTGATTTTTATAAAATGGTGATGAGTTCCATGAGCTGAAGGGCAATTTTGAATTGTTTTTTGATATGTTTCTATGCACCTAGCACCCTGCTGGACGAGGAATAAATGCTCAATACACGACTGATCGGTAGAAACAATGTGTGTCCATGTGGGTGGTGGGTGCATGGATGGATGGGATGGGCACTGTCTAAGCAACAGTTAATAGGATTTGGGAAGCAACAGGGGTGGGTATCCTAAGATAGAAAGTTTTTAGGCCCACACTGTGTCTCACACAAATGCTTGAATTAAGTTGACGCAGTCTGCACCAGCAAGGGGAGATTGCTATAAGGATGTTGCCCACCAACAGGTCTTGGTCAGCATCTGCCAGATTGTCTTTTGAACATGTCCTAACGATTCAGCCTTTTACCATGAAAATGGTTTGAGGGCCAAATGCAGAATGAAATTCAGAAGTAGTTGCTTCGTTTAGAAACAGATGTGTTTGGGTGAACTTCTTTTACTGGGTTACACAATTATTTGATATGCCAGTTTAGAATCTGGAATTTCTCCTCTTCTCTTTGCTGAAACTACACAAAATAATCATGTGACCCTGCATGTACTAACAATATTTGGTCTTATATTAAGTATTATTTTTTGTCTTTGAAATGTGCTCTATATCCTTGTTCATATTCATCGGATCTTTCCTTGAATTTTTCAGTTTTATTATTCATTTATTTATTTATATTTATTATATTACATCATTTATTATTTACTATTTCAAGTCCTATCCTCCCTCCACCCCTACTTCCTAACTCTTGCTTCTCCGTACCACATGGGTATGAAATTTTCCTTTTTATTCGCTTTCTCTGGCCTGCATCTTCTCGATCCATAGTGGCAGTGGTCCTATTTTAAGTTTTCTCCTATTCTATGTGTTACCTGCAGCTTCTTCCTTGGTAGCTCAGGGAATAATAAATAGTATGTATATATTTACTTGACCATAAAATAAGCATTCAATATTTTTTCTTCCACATCATCATATGTTTGGAAACAAGATATTTTCATAAAATTATAAAACTCAGTATTCATGACATAGAAAGAAAGTTGAAAAATATTTAAAATAGGTTCTCAGTGGCTTATCAAGTTAGCTTATGTGTGACCTGAATTGTACATTGTTATAAAATTCCATAGGATTTTTGGAACCACAACGTGTAGACAATAATTTCATGTCGTCCAACATAATCTATTTGTGAAATTAAACTAGTTCTTCAAAACTATACAGATAACACTTGAGCATCAAGAACAAGGGGAAATGGATGGGTCTAGTTTAAAGATCTATTCTGGAAAGCTAGGTCAACAGACTTGACCTTCACATTCACACAGCAGGCTAAGGTGTATTTGAGATACTTTCAGTGGGGTACGTGGGCATTCAGCAGTTTAATTCTCCTGGAGAAGCAGAAACTTCAGTGTGCACAGAATTCATTTCCCCCCATTACGGTAATATTCAATTGGACTAAATTATCCTGTAACAGCATTTGATCGTGCAGCTACTGGATCTGGCTTCATTTACTTTAAGGTTAGTAAAGTCACAGCTTAAATTGCTTAAGAGTTGGCAGCATCAAAGTTCTCTCTTTTCTTTATTAACTTCTTTACTTGTAAAGAGTTGAAAACTGGCACAGGAAGTAGGAGGTCAGTCTGGAAGAAATATTACAGGTCATCACCTCTACTTTGGAAAGGTCAATGAGACAAAGATGTAAAAAGGAAAAAAAAATGAGTTGTTCAAGACTTTTCTTGTTTTAAGCCAGTTAATCCTCAAAGGAAAACCTAAATCATATTAAAAAGGAAAATGGTAAGAAGAGTAAAATGAAAAACATCCATTTAGATAATTATTTTACTAAGTGTAATAGAAAATCAGGAATGACATTTGTGTTTGTGCTTTAGAGAAATATTATCACAGACCTCATTTTCATTCAAAGCAAATTGAGATGAGTATTCCAAAGGACATGAAGGGAATTATTCTCTTCTTGGTGGCACTCTGACTTTCTGGAGCCAAACATAAAACTATGAAGGTTCAGGAGATAGGAGAACCATGAAACCCAGTTAAATGAGAAAGTCCAGGGATAATGAGGAACCTAAAAATGAAGGGAGTGGATGTCACAGAGGAAGGGCCTCAGGGGAATTCTGAGACCAGAGAAGCGAGGCTGTGGTGACAATGTCCTCAGATAATAAATGTCAGACCTGAAAGCAGGTTGGGAGTGCAGGCAGGGACGATCATGAGAGGAGGCCATGCCAGTTTTAGAAGCCAGGATAGGAAGCAGATCTGGAAGGCAGCTCTGAGAGGGCAGGAAAGTTTACTCCTTTCACCGGTAACCAGATTTAGAATCCTGTGAGGTGATTTTAGTAATTCCCGTTGGAGTCAGAATGAGGTACTGGGTATAAATGGCCAGAGAAGCAAAAGTGAGTCAAGTGTGCATGTGTGTGTGTGTGTGTGTGTGTGAAAACACTCAAAAAAGGGTGCAGGGTGGGAGTGGGAAGTTGAGGACTGTCCTTCGGGACCCAAATCTGGCTAGATATCCACACAGTTCAATTTTCTACCCTCTTCCCCGTGCAATCGTGGGAATGCTATATTTTATGCAGCGTTTTTAGATGTTTTAAAATTAGCAACCAGTCCCATTACCACCAGTCATAAACCACATCCGCAATTCAACCACTCAATATAGCCAGGCACATAAAATAGACACACACCTTCATAAAAGACTAGTCCCTTCTCCAGGCAAAGGTGATAAGCAATCATGGATCATGATGAATACAGACAAGGAGAAACTCAAAAGATTTTGTTCAAGAGCCTCAGGCCAAAAGCCTGCTAGTGGAAAGTTGTCCTGGACTTTTATTTTCCCCGCACAGAACACTGAGGATGGTAATTTTGAAGGCGCCATCAGAAAGACCCCTTACTGAGCCTCATCGCACTGGTCTATTTTAGGACAATAAAGGGTTGAACTCCCTTTCCTGGGATTTAAAAGTTGGGTTTCACTGAGTGCAGCTATTTCAAACCTGCAGCTGGCAGGCCTTGGAATTGATACAGTATAATAACACTGTGCTTCAGAACTGGGAGTTCCTTGGGATGGAAATGGCACCATCGTACTCTTCAATGAGCAGCTTAAAGAAGATTTTAGTAATACTGAGCTGCAATTGCTCAGTGACAAAGGTACTCCCTAGTTGTACTTTTGACAGGGTTTAAACTCATGGGGGTACAGTTCATAGAACATAATGCTTCTTTCTGAGTTTAGAAAGATATAATAACATGCACAATCACAATCTATTATTAGGAAAGGCTGAATGACAGGTGATGTCCAAAGACAGATAGAAATGCTATCGAGTACAAAGCAACAATCAAGAAGCCCCTCTTAAACAAATTGTATAATTGTGTGTTTCTTTGTATTTCCTTTATTAAATTCACTTATAACTTTATATATGGCCTTTGGGGCATGGGAATTAGAGAAGATTTCAAGGAAGAAATAATGGTTGTTTTGCTTTGGTTTAACTCCCCTTAAATAGAAAACTTCTGAAATTAAAACTACTAGTTAAATAGAAAGACATTTATTTAAGAAAAAAATATTGCTCTTAAAAATTTTAAATGCCCTAGGGCTCATGCTTGGGATCCTTTATCTCCTCTCCATAGGTAATCTCATCTAGTCCCATGGCCTCAAATTCATCTATATGATAATGATTCCCGAACTCTAGCGCTAGCCTTGACCTCTTCCCCATCTCCAGGAGAACATCTCTTAGGGATTTCTAATATGCATCTCAAATGTGCCACGTTCAAATCAACTCTTCAATACTTTCCCATCCCTCACCCTCAATCTCCTCTTTCCTCAGTTTTGTCTCATCTCTGCTAGCTGACTCCTCCACCTACCTACCAACCAACCACCCAACCAAGGAACTAACCAAACCTATTGCTCAATCCCAAACAAACAAAAACAAAACAAAACAGACAAACAAAAGACATCCTTGATTCTTCTTTCCTTCTTTTTTGACATAAATTCACAAGCAAGAACTGCTTGACTCTGCCGTGAATTCACCAATAAGATCTGTCCCCTTCTCTTTATCCCTTTTCCTGCCAACATCATCTATTGACTCACTGTAATCTGTCCTCTGGGTATTTCAGAGCCTCCCTGTTCACAATCCTGCTCCCTCTTGGTTCATTCCCTCCCACGGTAGCCCAAGCAGCCAGTAAATACTGTAAATAAGATCATGCCTTCCCTGCTTAAGACCTCAATTTCTTGATGCACTTAGAATAAGATATACATTTCGGATTCCTGCCTATGAAGACCCACATAATCTGGCTGTAGTCTACCTTAGATCCAATTTCATTGACCTTTCCCCTTGGTCAACATACTCAAGCTATAGTACATTCTTTCTGTTCCTGGGACATGCCGATATTGTTCCTACCTTGAGGCTCATTGTATTCGAGGTTTTATCTACTGGGAATGCTTTATCCTCTGATTTTTATGTGGTTGGTTCCTTCTTAAAATTTAGGACTTCTTCATTTTAATTCTCTGCATTTATCAGTAAATCATAATTTCCTGTTGAGCAGGGTGTATGCCTTTATTGTTCACTATTGTATGCCCAGTACATAGAAAAAGTCTGTCACATGGTTGGTTCTCAGTAAATATTTGGCACATAAATGCCCTTCAGAGTTCTTATGCTGATTCTATAACTACAGGTGTTACTTTGATTGAGGCAATTAGCTTCTTCGAGAGTCACCCTCCTAATTTGTAAATTGATAAATTGGGACTCCAACCTGGCCATTTAGGTTTAATGCTATAAGAATTTGGAGTCTATAGTAATTCCATAACCTGCCTGTAATAAAAATAACCAGATTGGGAGGGAGGTGAATGAAAATAAATCAAAGATAGGGGCATCTGGGTGGCTCATTGGGTTAAAGCCTTTGCCTTCAGCTCAGGACCTGGTCTCAGGGTCCTGGGATCGAACCCCGCATCGGGCTCTCTGCTAGGTGGGGAGCCTGCTTTCCCCTCCCTTTCTGCCTGCTTGTAATCTCTCTCTCTCTCTGTCAAATAAATAAATAAAATCTTAAAAAAAAAAAAAGAAAGAAAATAAACCAAAGATATAAATTTGCCAATATTTTTTCCTATCTTGTGATTTAATTGACAGTTAGATTACTCTGCTACTAGGCTATTAGTAATGCTTTGGAGATGGTTTTATAGTCCAAACCCTTAATTTTTTTTAAAAGTTTATGTTTAATTAAGAAATAAAGATCAGTTGACTTTTTTCTGTAGCAATTGAACTTTATATTAAAATAACTATGTATAGCTATTTGAAAGTATTAAAATAATATTATTATATTTGATAATATGCAGGAAGAGTAGGCAGGGGCAAGCCTTTGCTCCAATTCTCCCTCTGCTCCTCCATAGTGGCGTGACTTTGGGGGAAATTTTAAGCTCTTTGAAGTGCAGTTTCCTGTTATCATAAATGATAGGGTAATACTCAAGTCACAGGATTATTATGAAGATGAAGTTCCTGGGCAGCTCCTCACACAAAATAGAAACTCAGTTACAATCACTTCTCTTTCCTCTTTTTTCCCCTTGTTCATTGCACACACCTCTATTCAAATATCAAAGCATTTTATTTTTTCCTGACATCGATGACCTCTTATTCTAATGGTTTCTGCAACCAGGCTGGAAGAGAACTATTACAATGGGATCAGTTGTGGATTAAACCTTTTTGGCACTTTGCTAAAACTTCCCAGGAATCTTCTGGTACCAGAGTCTCCCCTCCAAGCCCCTGCCCTACCACAACATATGTTCTAGCAAGACAATTTGAAACTAGCTTAAAAGCTAAGGGAGGGAACGACTCCCATGCTTATATTTAGTTTCTACCAGGACAAGAGAATAGATAAAAATTACACATAACCACAGAACTCCTTATCTGTAAGAAACCTTATTGTCTTTCGCCCAATGAGGAAGAGAATTTTCTCAAAATTGATTGCTTCCCTTGTCTTATAATTTCTGCTCTTAAGGCACTCGACTCTCTTCAATCTAATCTATGTATTGCGTTTGCATAAATTTGTTCCCCTGCCAATCCCCCAGTCCTAGAATTCATTTGCCAGCTCTTTAGAGTCCCATTTTAAATGACTTTAAAATTTAAAATTTTTCAGTTCTATCGATCATCTTTTATAAGAAGAAAACAGAATATCACACCTGAAATAAATAATAGAAATAAAATAGACAAAAATAAATAACTCTCATTTCCCATATATACCAACAACTTGTGAGGTTAGGTGGCAGAACTTGTTAATGACAAATTGGTGACTTGAATTAAGTTCCACCAAGTCCTAGTTAATGTTTTTAATCACAATGCCATGGGCCACTTCTATTTGTGAAGGACAACATACAATTCCTGCGTGTGCAAAAAGTGTAACCCTGGTGTGTTTATAGTCCATTCTCAACGTTATCTCAGACTCAAGCATGCTGCTCTTGATGATGGAAAATGGCAGTTGATGGTCCCTCTATTGAGTGAGCACAGCAACTGGAAAAAGAGAAAATCAAAATAAATCTATCATGATCTAAAGGATATAATTGTCATTCAATTAAGAATAACCACTTATTTTATTAGGAAATATTAACAACAAAAACAGTACTTAATGCATTCAATTCAACAGATAACTATTTATGGAGCAAAATATGAGTAGTACAGTGCCTAATCTTAATAAGTGCTTAGTAATTGTTAGTTATTGTTTTTCTCTGTATCCCATATAATGTATAATCGGTTTTTATGAAATTCTTCCTCCTTCGGTCCTCTCGACAATTCATAGGACTGGTAGTAATAGTAATAGTAATAGTAATAGTAGTAGTGTTGTTATTACTACCATTTCTAGATTACAAGTGAGAAAATAGAGAAAGAAAATATCATCTCTGCCTCTCCGAACCATTAAGAGTTTGGTGAGCAGTTATAGATCACTTGTTTGCATCATGCACTCACTTCAATGTTCCCCTCTATGACCTCTAGCAGAGGCCACGCCCTCCCCACATGCATCCTTCAGGCTCAGAGACCCCAATACCTAACAGAACAACCTGTTTTTGTTTTACTCACTATAATCTTCAGAGGAGTCTTAACAGACTGGGCCCAAATTTGTCTCCCACTAATTTCTACCCAATGGTCTTGTATTCAACTCTCTCTAGAGCTTCAGAAAAAAATTGTAATCTTTCACCTATATGGATAAGATGATGGAAAACTTCCATCACATGTCTTCTCTGCTGCTGCACCTTAAGCATCTAATTTTTTCAACAATGTCAGGTCCGAAACAACTTGCATTCTACTATCTGGGTTGCTTTTCTCTCTGTTGCACTTTCATTTCTCAATGCCTATTTTTGAAAGGGGCAGTTAGAATATCATAAAATACTTGCGTCATTGGCTCGATGGTGCAGAACATAGTAGGACTATAAATTCCTTTGATCTTCACCCTATAAAATTCCCATATGATTTTCAAATTTCAGCCCAAATGTTACCACTCTGATACAAATATCTTCACTCAGCTGGGAGTAAACATCCTCATTTTTATATTCATTTGTATAACAAATATGTTATCTACCATATAGAGATCTGGTCCGGCTATTAGACACAATGTAAAAAAACAAAATGAACTTATTTTCTGTTTTCTTTGATCATATGGAAGCCAGACATTAAACAAATATATACAAATTCATGAATAATTACAAATTTTATGAAGGTGAAAAGCAGGGTGTTAGGATGATAAATAGTACTTGGGTAGTGGCATTTTATGTAAGCTCTGGAAAATATCTAGAGTATATCTAAGGCATGGAGAGTACATCTAAAGCATGTATTTGTGTGTGGGTTTTGGTAGGGCTGAAGTATGTGGCAGGCAATGGAGAGGTTAGATGGGTAAAATGAGTATTTTGGAGAAAGGAAATATCAGTTTCAAAATCCTTGTGAGTACTCAGCAGTGAGTAACATATAGTAATTCTCTTTCTTTGTCTGACTTATTCCACTTAGCATAATACCCTCTAGGTCCATCCATGTCTTCACAAGTGGCAAGATCTCATTCTTTTTTTACGGATGAGTAATAGTCCTATGTGTATTGCAGCATGATTTACAATAGACAAGCTATGGAAGCCACCTAAGTGTCCACTAACTACATTTTAAAATTGTTATGAGAATGAGATGAGATCATGGATGTGACAATGTGTATATACAGTGTGCTTCTACTTCTTGGCTCTGTGATTTCATTGATTTACTTAACCTCTGGGCCTAAACCACCTCAGGGATTATTAGGAAAGTGAAATACCTTAAACCTGGAAAGTTCTTTGAGGAATGCCTGGTGAGTTTATATGCTGCTGCTAATGCTGCAGCTGCTGGTGGTGGTGCTTGTAGTGGTAACGATGCAGTGACCGCCTTGCTTAGAACACACATCAACCGATTGTGATCATTAGTTTACAACCTCAGTGACTCTTTAACTTAAAAACCCACCTTTGGGCATTTATTGTTCATCAACTAATAAATCATTTGACACTTATCTTTGCAATACCATTAGATTATGTACAAGGAGAAGCAAAGCACATACATGGAATTAGAAGGAGCAACAGGCAAATATAAAGAGACTTCGTTCTAGCCCACACTCTGACAATTTCTACGAGAACTTAGGATGGATTATTACTTTAAATTTGATCAAATTCATTACTTCTGCTTTCAAAACTCAGCTCATTGAGGGACTATTAACGTTCTTCTCGTCTCTTACCCTCGAACTATCTCATGACCTTAAAGCTCCTACTTCTGCAGTTCCTTCTCTCTGTAGCATCCATTTCAAATTTGACATGACTCACTGACCACATCATGATTGTTTTGGAAGAACTTTCTCCGCCAGGTCATCTCATAGACCACTGACCATTTAGATTTGTCAGCCTTTGGACTAGCACTCAGCACAGTCCAAAGAGCTGACATGAGTAGAGGGCTTAGAAAATACAGAATAAAATTTAGAGCATTCTCTGTTCTGCAGGGGTGATGTGAGGAAACATTTTCCTTAGAAAGCAACAGGTGTAGGAGGCAATATGACTGATATATTTAAAACAGTTTAATGCTATGTGCCTGGGTCAGCATTTGGCACCGAAAAAAATTAAGATGAATAAGACCCTTTTCTCCCCCTTGAGGAACTCATATTCTAGTGTGTTAAACAGAAATTTCACACACAATGGGGGAAAAAATCAGTGTGTAACAGCTATGATAAAGGTATGTACTCTCTGCTAGGGCAAAATGAAGGAAGAGGACTTTGCTTGTTTTGGATGTTTAGGAAAATTTACCTCATAGGATATAGTCTCTGAGCCTGAACCTTAAAGGGTGAGCAAGAATCAGAAAAAAATAAAAAGGTAGGTAAGCCATCCTGCAGTGTGAGACATGTCTGAACAAAAGCAAGGACTTGCAGCAGAGCACTGGGAGGGAGCTTGTGTCACCAGCCCCGGAGTCTGGAGGGCCGGGGAAGGTGATGACGCATGCATGTAAAGGGAGGGTGAAGAGAACGAATGAAATAGTGGGAGTTAGGAGGGCGGTTAAAGATGAGAGAGAAAAAGTAGCTGACGGATGGGGAAGGAGCAAAGGTGTGAGTAAGAGAATTTCTAGACCGGGAGCCTTCCAGGGGACCGAGGGCTTCTCTCTGAGAGCAGAGGTTAGGAGAGGATCACAGGTAGACAAACATTTAGATGGGGAGCAGGGATATGGGTCCATTCTGCCTAACAGCTTTGATTCTTGTGTGAAGGGGCTGAGGGGTTTATCTGCTGTAAGGGAGGGTATTTGGGGGTGAGAACCATGGGAAGGGCAAATTTGTGCTGTATGGACTAAAGATCCTGAGAAAGGAAGTCATAATTAAGGACAAATAAAACCACCAGTGGTTAATAAATAATCAGATGTAAATAAAGTACCAGGCAATGTAAAGTTTCGTCTAAGATTGTATGCTATTATTTTAATGATGGTAATAAGAAAAATTGGGTGATTTTCATCGACATTAGCGAGTTCTCTGGCTCTAGGAGGAGAGAATGCAGGCTGCGCACAGCATTGATCTGCTCCCATCTCTTCAAAAGTTCTTGGTTATTGTTATGCTTTTTTTAGAAGAGAAAGTGACAAGTTTTCATATGAAAGATTCAGAGATCAACCTTGGGGTTCAGGCTGCCAAATTTATGGGAAAATCCAAGCGGGGGGCAGTGGGAAGTGAACTTCCAGGATAATGTAGGGGATCATTGAAGCGGAGGACTTGATGAAATCGGAGAACTGGCCCAATGAGAAAGACTATTATAGAGCTGTAAGACTGAGATTATGTGATGAGTCAATGCTGTAGCATGAGATCGCTGGGAATTATTGATATGGTAATATTGCCATCCCTAATGCTATGGGGGTCTAATAAAAACACTAAACAGGTCTAATATTCAAACACAACAGGAGAGAACTCAAATGACAGAAACATTTCTACTCTGCCTTCTCTGTGATCTAGCACGATCTTAAGGAAGAATAACTGTGAATGGTTAGTTAAAATTTTACACTTATTACATAATTCCTGGGGGCAGGGGCAGGACAGGATGTTTCTTGCCTTGGTACATTTGCTGAAACTGTGGATCAGGAGAGAGTAAAATAAGAACCACAAGATAGAGAGATAAGTATCAGAAATCTCTACCCTCTGGCCCCTTTTGTTACAAAGGTTGCCATGGTGCTAGAAAGGGACAGTACTCAGGGCAAACAAGAGAATGTACTGTATTATCAGGAATTAAGGTGGGTTTTTTTTTTTTTTTTTAATATTTTTTTCTCTCTGAGTCAGGCTTGGTGAGAAAATGTCCTGACTCACACAGTATGTTGTATGCCATGTAAACAGTAACGTTTCCAAAAATACCCTACACCGGGAGTAGCCGCTGCCTTTCCTGTTTAATCCTGGGACCCTTCAGGGACAAAGCTAGAGGGCTGCTGACTGCCGGTGTCTGGTGATAAAGATTTCTGACATACAGGATTTCTAGGTGATGACAAGGTCAAAGATGGGACCTGACTGTAGATAATCAAAGTCCTTTAGAGATAAAGGTCTCTGGCTTTTAAGTTGTGAGACAACCTCTGCCCTTTGTTTTCAAATGAGTAATTTCTGGCTGATCACAGTAAACACTGTAGCACCATTTGAATGTATCCTCTGAAGGAAAATTCCTGTTCTGGGCCAAATGCTGCAGCAGTGAGACTGTTCCTGCCAAAGTGAATTTTTCCCTTCTTTGTTCCTCTTGATAATCCTGACAATCTTTTGTATGTACACAGAGCTGAAAGCTATAATGGCCCCAATTTTATAGATGAGGTAACTGAGGCTCAGGGACAGAAAAAAGCTTCCCCCAAAGCATACAGGATTGCAGGATGCAGGGACTGAGGTCTTAGTCCCCAGGTCTTGCCGCCTGCCTACAGAGCAGGCCATGTCCCTGGGAAGGAAGACAGCGTTTCCTCCGTGAGTTTAGGCGCGTGTGGCGAAGTGTGGGGGTCCTATGTACAGGCCATGCCTCGAGGACTTTTGTCATCATCCAGAATCACTGGTCTCTGAGCAAGACACAGTCTCCAAGAGGCCACACTCCCCTCGCTTTTTTTTTTTTTTTTTTTTTTTTAACACACTGGCACATCTGTGTGCGATGCGGTGTCCGGAGCTGCAGCATCTGACCCCCGAGGCTCCGCCAGCTGCGTCTGTCCGGCTTGCTCTTCTGCTTGACCCGCACTCCAGGGAGGCGCCGGGCTGTTTAGCCGCGGTATCCCCTGGCAATCTGTTCGGAAAACAGACCGGAAGGGCTGCCGAGGGCTGAGCCAGCTTCAGAATCCTGCTGCCATCTAGGGATGAGATGGAGCGTCTTCCCGCGGGTGGCGCGGCGCGGGCCGCTGGGCCTCGCGCTGGGGGCGCCGCGGTCCCTGCTCTGCTGCGGGGCTGCCGAGCCTCGGGCAGCCGGGGTCCCGCCAGCGCTGCCCGGCTCAACGCCCCGCGCCAGCGGGAGGGACCCCAGCCCGCGCCTCCCAGCCCGGGCTGAAAGCCGGGCAGCAAGTGGAAACACACACAACTGTGCGAAGGAGGGAAGAGAGCGAGAACAAACAGCCAGGGAGCCAGGGGCACGCGCGCACACACACACACACACACACACACACACACACACACACACTACAAGGACAGGCGCGAGAGCGGGAAGGAGGCGCGGTGACAGGGTCCCTCGGGAAGCCAGACCGTGCCACCTTAACGAGCCGTGTGTGTGTGTGTGTGTGTGTGTGTGTGTGTGTGTGTGTGCGCGCGCGCGCTCGCGTGTGTGTTTACGAGGCCTGGCCACTGTCAGCACGCGGGGCTCCACGCGCAGCCTAACAGGGTCCACAGCGTCAAGCGACTTTATTTTCCATATGTAATTTTCAAGGTTTCCTCTTGCGAAGGGGGTGGGCTGGGGGGAGTGCGGATGCCTCCTTTAAGAAAGATAGTATAGAAAATCCACAAAAGGGAGACTTACGGAGTTAACTTTATGATCTTATTGTGGTGTAAGCATCGCTTTCTTCTACAAACAGAACAATGGGGCTTTCAAAGGAGTGAAGGGGAGACGGTTGACTAGAGGGGAAGAGAGGAGGGGGGCGGGGACGTGAATTGGGGAAGGGGCCCTGCTGTTGACTGGGAGGCCCTGCTGGGAAACTTCAAATCAAATGCTTTCTGAAAGGAAGTGTTATTAAAAGTAACTTTAATCCTTCCAGCCAGACGGCTCATAAAAGCATACAATTAAGTCAAACAAATGACAAGAGCATTTTCTCCCCTACCTGTTTCCCTCTTCGGAGAGTAATTACTACAGGCTAGTCTTGTCTCATTTTGTGCAAACAGAAGCCGAGTGCTTCGGTAGGTGCCAGGCTCTCTTTTTCTTTCCTGCCTCTTCCTTCCCCACTGCCCCACCCCAAACCCTTTCAGCTCTTGGTACCAACCAGCCTGTCTGCAGATCCAGCCAAGAACAAAGGGGCGAATTTCAATATTTCCTCTTTGTGCAAGGTTAATTGAAAATCAAAAAGTCACTTTTCAAATGTCATATTAAACCCGCCACTGCATCAATTTCCTTTTGGTTCCCATCTCTGTGGGCCAGAGAAAAGTATTTGGGGGGGATGGTGGGGAGGTGGGGAAAGTAGGGACACAGTCGAAGAAAGAGGAAGAAAGAAGTGAAAGGATAAAAAAAAATCGCAGATAGACACAGACTTTGATTGCAGATACGCTAACATGCAGTGGAAAATTGTTTCTCAGAGTGTCCTCAGTCAAAGGCAGCCTTTGCATTCGATACTGTTACTTGATATTCCAGAGACAGAATTGCATCCTAAACCTAGGGAGATTAGGCCTCCACGTTTTTATGTTTCAGTAGATGGTTCACAATATGATTGTCATAACTGTCGTGTTTTAAAATATTAAAAGGGTAATGTAATAACCTGACCATCTTCATCCTCCTTTCCCACTTTTTATTCCCCTCTGAAACAGGCGCACCACACACACACACACACACACACACACACACACACACACACACGTTGTGCACACAAACACATCCTCATAGCAGAGACACAGCCCCACAGGCTTTAGACCCATTAGTTTTTGTCACAGGTTATTTTGGAAACTTCTGGCTGGAGTTTAGGGGCCCAGCATTGTTAACTTTGCTGTTGCTCCAGTAACCGTTCAATCTCTCTCTCTCTCCTTTTATTCCTCCCTCCCTCTCTCTAGCTTTCCCGAGACCCCATTTCTTCATCTGTAGAATGGGCCATCTTATCTGCCTCCCAGTCCCTGTTGGGACTGCATGAAGCACCACACAAGCAGAACAAGTGCATATTAATTCTCAGGTTCCCGGGGCCCTGTCCCTGACTGAGTGATCACACTACACCAGTTCAATTTTCTGAGACCGGAACTGGTCTTTGTCCTACTACCGTTTCCAGGATCTACAGAATGGCTGGGGAAAGGACTCCATGCCACTGTCTTCAGCATGCCCCTTGTCTATGTGTCTCTCTCCACTCATTACTGGTCCTCCCTGAAGCCAGTTACTTAGCTGTCAGGTCACTCTAGTCCCTCTGGTACCAGTCACCTTATTTTCCAGATACTGGGTTGTAACCCCTCCTAGGATGCACCAGTGAATCTTTTCCCTGAGGATCATACTTATCGTCGTTGCCTTGTCTAGTGGGAATCATTTGACTTGCCACAGACTGAACTTTTTAATATATCTACAAATTACTTTTTATCAAGACAGTCGTGAGAAAGAGGCAAAATTGTGGAACAAATTCGTTCTGAAATAACCCACTTGCATAAAACAGGCCTGTAAACCTTCTTTCCTTTTCAATTATATTTTGTTGTTGTGGTGATATCAGATGTGTCCTCTTACCCAACATGAGGGATGGGTGAGAAGAAGTGGCCACTCTCTAAGCTCATTAGAATGTGCATATGGAGAGAAGCATAGTAGGATATCGATCATCCAGCTTATGTCAAAATTCTAGAACATTGTCTTCACTGCTAAGATTCAGTAGATAAACACAGGTTTACCCCTTAGAGTTCTACCAACTTAAACCGTATAAATGCATGCTGTGTCCTGTTGGACTCCTTAGTTAAAGCCTTTTGTTAAAATAGTCCATCTACTAGGCAAGTTTTCTTAGCGTACAGCTGACTAATTCTTCTTTGGGCAGAGCCTGTTCCCATATACACTTCTATTAGTATATCTGCAATGAGAGATTGCACATACTTGTTAAAATATATGTGTCCTTTCCCCACTCTCTAAACTTCTTGAAAATAAGGATCGAATCTTCCATCTTTCTAACCCAGGAACTTAGAGGTAGATGCTTAATAAGGCATTGGTGGAAGGTGAACAATTATGAAAAAGAACATGAATCTTGGGCTATACCAGCATAAAATCTGGACAATTTCTGCAGCAGTTTAGTGATAAAAACAAAGCTGATGTTTGCGTTGAGTCAGCAAAATGTGGTCAGATGACTGGGTGGATGAGCACCTTTCAACAATTGTCTTAGAATTGTAAATATCGTCTAAGTTGACAAATACACATGTGTATCCAAAAATGTTCTTTTATCTGATGAGGCTGTTTGCTTAACACAAGGTTACATTGAAAATGCGTTGACATGGCCTGCTATTTTGTTAGTTAATTTGGGTTTCTTGATCATTTCCCAAGCTCCCTTCCCCCAACACTACTTTCCAAAAAGAAAATGAGAGGGAGGGAGGGAAAGAAATCAACTGTATTTAACCAATAAATTTACTCTGAAGCTGGTGTAGAATTCTGGCAAACTGGCCGGACAGCTCTAAAGAGCATCTTTTAAATACCTACCCTTTGAAACAATGGCATGTTTACATTATTGTTAAACATGTTTATAGTATTGTTCCTTACTAGTATTGTGTAATATTTCCAGAAAGATTCTCTAGAATATTTATAAGGGTCTTATGTATGTGAATTGCAAAATTAACACATTCGTAGAATTTATCTTTAATGGTACGATGGCTATATGTAGTGGAAGAAAAGTCTGAGGATTTGATTTTAGTAAAACTAAAATCTTACATTGACACTTCCTTCAATCTTCTATATAAATGTAGGCAAGGTGCCTACATTTTTTTTTTCCAGGCAATGGTGCAATAATCTTAAACTTAACACGTGGATTATGGTAAGAATCAAATGAGTGAAACCTGTGAGATTGTTGTGAAAAAATTATATGTACAATAAAACTAGAAAATGGCATTTACTGTGTACTATATTTTAGTAGCCTATGTGAACATATGAATGGCTACTGTATGGTGACATTTTTCCTCTCTTTGGGGGCCAGGAGCTGGCCTGAAGAAGGAGTCTCCTTGATTTTCTTCAGCGGTAAGAGATGCTAGATTTGAGTTTGCCTTATGACAAATAATTTTTGTTGTGTTTCGGTGGCGCGTACAGAAGCTAAAATCTCAAGGAACCCTCCCCTTCAAAACATGGGTATAAATGCTGCACAGTTGGAATGGGAAGGAAGCTGAGGGAAGGTGGGAGAGCTAAGATTTGCCAGGCCAATGTGTCTTCTCATTTGCATTGCATGCTTTTTATTTCCTCTCTCACTCTTTCTTTTGGAAAATCTCTATATCCCCCTTACTGCTAGTATTTTGTGAGATATTCAAAATGTGTATTTAATCCATCCAAGTTTGTAGTCTCCAGTGTCAAAGCTTCTGCTTAATGCTGAGTTAATGCTCGGTCGTGCCAAAGCTGGAAGCTTTCAACGCAGCCCTGAAACCAGCTGCGACACATCACGAAAGCTGAGGCTTCAGCTCCAGAGACTGCTGCCTGCATGCAGTAAATGCATCATTTTTTAAAGCTTTGTCAGTGCAATCTAAGAGCTGTGTAGAGTGTAATTGGGATCTTTGAAAAAAAAATTTATATTTGAAACCATTTTACAGGACTCGTCAGGGGAGGCTTGCTTGAAACTTTGTCTTCTAACTATCTTACCAGCCCAGAAACAGGTCTATCACTCTGGGCAGTTTCTGCTTTGGAGCAGGTTGTGTTTCTTTCCTTTCCTCAGCCGTCTTTCCCCTTTCGGGACCATGCTGTGGTCAATACACTTGAGGAAGCGGACATATCCCTTTGTCTGTAGTCTTAGAATTACTGATCTTGGAAGAAGAAGAACCTGTCATAGTCTAACCTTAGTGCTGCTCCAAGGGTGGTCTGTGGACCGGTGGCATCAGTATGTCCTGGAGGCTTGTTTGAAATGGAAATTTTAGGCTGAATCAGAGTCTCTGGGGCTGTGGCCAGGAGTCTTTGTTTCCATGAGACTTCTGGGTGATTTTGCTTAACAGTAAACTTGGTGAAACACAGCTCTAGGCTCCCAGAACTCAGAATTTTCTGATCTCGCATCCTTCAGAGATGGTCAGACAGTCTTGCTCAGAACATCTGAAGGGTAGGAGACTTACTACATTAAAAACAAACTGTTCTATTAATAAAAACTGCTATGAAGTCCCTTTTAAAAATTATTGAGCACATATCTGCTTCTATGGCATTGGTTTGTTTCATTCCTCTTATCTTCAGTGCTTGGCATATACGGGGCCACAAATATACTTGTATTATAAGGAAGAAAATATTGATCTTAGTTTTGCTCTCTAGATATACCTATCCAATAAATCCACTTAATTCCTGTCCCCTGAGGCAGTCCATCACATATGTGAAAACTGCTAAGATGTCCAAGTCCTCTCTACTTCAGGTTAATGATAGTTGGAGTTCTTAC
>CM052808.1:50417352-50464756 GCA_028533885.1 Nasua narica
GGATTAAATTCTTGCTAGCTCTCCCAGGGCAGTCATGGCTTCCAGGACTATTCCCAGTGCCCTGTGGTGACTCACAGGGAGCAGTGATATGATGAACGTGCAGGGTCAGAGACGGACTCTCAGCATGATTTAGCCACGTGGTACCTGGCATCCAAAGGATGACAAAGATGTAAGTACAAACTTAAAAATATAGGGGCTCCTGGATGGCTCAGTCGGTTGAGCGGCTGCCTTCGGCTCGGGTCAAGGTTCCAGGGTCCTGGGATCGAGCCCCACATCGGGCTCCCTGCTTGGCGGGGAGCCTACTTCTCTCTCTCCCTCTGCCTGCTGCTCTGCTTACTTGTACTCTCTCTCTATCTCTCTGTCAAATAAATAAATAAAATCTTTAAAAAATAAAAAATAAAGAGAGCCAGAGCTAGCCTTCAAAAAGTCTCCCAAACCTTACCGCTCAAGTATAAAGAAATTTGAGTTTGATAATAATCTGAAAATTTTGCCCAAATTTACTAAAATAAATTGATATAACTAAAAGATGTTAAAAAAATATCAGCAGTAAAAATCAAATTTCAATCATGTTAGGAGAAAGCGTTTTCTATTATCTTAGAAAGAATATTATGAAATCTTTGTCTTATAAATAGTGTGCTGTCACAAAATGTAGAGAAAATGTTATGAAGGGATCAACTATAAATGCATTTACACGATGGAATACCACCCAATAACAAGGAATAAAAAACTGTAGATATGCAACCATTTGGATGAATCATAAAGGCATTTCGTTGAGAAAAAGTCAGTCTGAGAAGTTTACAATAGCATATGATTCCATTTGTATGACATTCTGGAAAAAGTAAAACCACATGGAAGGAAAAAAAGAATCAGTATTATCCAGGGATTGAGGTTTGGGGGAGTATGTTTAACTATTAAGGGAAAAAATGAGGATTGATAGGGTGTGATTAATTGTTCTGTATCTTCATTGTGTTAGTAGTTGCATTAATCCATATCTGTTAAAATTCATGAACTGTTCACTTAAAGTTAATTCTATAGTATGTTAATGAAAAGTTTTAAAGTACTTTAAATATTAAAAATATTCAAAAATTAACATTCTCTGTGTCTATCTATAGTAATACCTATGGGATTTTAAAACCTTTAAAATTGAAATTTTAAATCTTGATTTATTATACTACAAAAATATTAATTTGTATACATTTTTGTCCATAATATTGTGTTGTTTTGAGTTTTTTCTTTCTTTATTTTTGTTTATTTTGTATTATTTTTCTTAAAGAGACTATTTAATTAGATAGGTGTCAAGACCCGCCAAACTTAGATCTGCTCCTGAAGGTCTGGAAAAAACATTGGAGACCCTGTGTAGTAAAAGACTAGTTATTAGTCCATTTTCTCTGTTTGCCAGGGACTTCACTCTAAATTCCTAGCATTAGTTAGTGGTTATATGGAAATGCACTGGCAGCTACTATGGGTTCAGAAGGTAGGTGTAGGAGACACTCTTAGACACTATGACCCTACAGACAGAACTCCATAGGGAAATATGCAAAGATAGCCACAGGCAAGGAGACAGGGTTTGGTGATGACAGGATAGCAGTGTGTCTATTTCTAGGAGGAAACTTTGCTGGCCATGCCACAGAGGATGCCTTTCAAAGACTTTAACCACAAAGCTTGGTCTGGAGGACATTCAAGGGTGGGGTAGCTAACATGGTGGAAAACTGCTATGATGGAACTAGAATGGAGTAAGTTTCCATTTGCTAAGTAAGTTTCCATATTTGCTATAGAAAGTGTTTTTTACTTTGAGTGAAAATGAAATATTTTAGCAAAAACCCACTGGGAAAGTAGATAACCCAGACATCAGTGAAGCATAGCTATGCCACAGCATTTTGTTTTGATTTTTGGCTTGGCCACTGGATTGAGGGTGATGTGTAAAGGTCCAGGACCCCAAAGAGGGAACCCTGGGATTCAGAGACATTTTGAAGTCTGTGGACCTTGGTTAAGTTTGGCCAGAAGGCTTTGGAATCTGATGATTTCTCTCAGGTAGAAGTGTGCTGCTCTGGATAGGGAATCTGGGTCATCTTTATGAAAATGTAAAGGAGAGAGATGGCATGTGGACTCTGAGAGTCACAGCTATGATCACTATGCCCTAGAGTGGCTCAGAGCCATGAACAGGACAATCGCACCTTACAATGTATAGGAGCAGATAAGCCCACTATGGAATTATACCTAAGGATTTCCAGCACACTTTAGAAGTAGATAAATCTAGCCAGAGTCTGTGGCCCCACTCACAGAATGATGACATGATCACATTGTGTAATTGGAACACCTGGGTGCCACCCCACCCCACTAAACAGAGAAGAGACGTGTTACCTGTGGTGAGGTACAGAAAGAGAGGAAAGTACAGTGGTTAACATCTTTGTCTTTGAAGAAAGATGGCCTGGGTCTGAATCTTCACCTTGCAACTAATAACCTATATCACTCTGCAAATGATTTAATCTCTTTTAGCCTTGATTTCCTTATCTAAAACAAGAACATAATAATATGAACTATCTCATTGGTGTGTTGTATACAGAGTACTTCATACAACACCAGCCATATAGTAAGTACATAATTGCTGTTATTATTGTTCCTAAACATTGCATTTGCCATCTCCAATGGTATAAGACTTATTCATACTGGTGTCACTATAATTTCAATTTATGATAAGCTTATTCAATGAAAGTCAAATGAAAATTGTCTGAAATTTAGATATCTCGGATAGAAAGTCTGGTACTTCCACTGGGGGATTCTGGACAATGGCTCTGGAACATGCACTGTATTGGCAACAAGAAATCTTGGAGGTCAGAGTCCACAAAATCCACTGAGTGGAGTGGTAGTGATGCGGTCAGTAGGAGTTGAGCATGAATACTGCAGAATGTCAGAAAAGGAAATTACCATGGCTACCCAGCAGAATTTCTAGGGCTCAGATGTCTCCAGCCACCATGTCAGATATGATGGCTAGAGATAACCATTTCTGCAGGACAAAATAAAAAGGAGGTAGGGAGAGAAAGACAAAGAGAGACAGAGAGAAAGAGGGACTTACTTCTAGATTTGCAGTCCATCAGATAACCTTGAGGTTCTAACCCTCATTAGGTTTAGTAAATAATGGTGCTATCACCCGTTGGATGAGTTCTATCGAAACCCATTCTCAAAGGTGTTTTCCTCAGTGTCTCTTTCTTGGGCTTAGCTGATAGCTAAAGTGCAAAGAGCCAGTGTCCAGCTTCCTAAGATGTTGACAAATAAGAGTTCAGACAGCTCTTTTTCAGTAATAATCTTTGTATCTATTACGTTGATGCTAGATTTTTAAAAAAGAAGAAACAAGAACCTCTGAGATTAAATAATGATTTTCTCATTTTTATATCCCATACTTGTTATTTTATAGTATCAATATAGAAACTAGAGGAAATAACTCCTGAGCAGCTTTCTCTAGGGGAATAAAATTTTCCTAACCATCTCAGGAATATAATTAGCAGGAATAGTACTACTAATCAACAATTATACAGAATATTGATTGTGCTCTCTCATCTTGGCCAAGATATGTAACCAGTGGTATATAAATCACTCTTATCTCAGTCTCTTTGTTTGACACAAACATCTGCAGTCAAGATTCTCATTCTAGTCCTGCCAACGCAGATGATCATGTGTTACTCATAAACAGTTCAATAACAAAGCAGGAAATAATCAAAGACAAAAAGGCATTGGCCACAGAGTCAAGGCTGCCCCAGCAAAATGTGAGGCATCCAGATTTAGCCTCTTGCAAGCCCATTGCCTCCTTTGATTAGTCCTTCAAACAGACCATAGGAGAGAAAGTAGTGCCCTCATGTGACTGCAAATGGAAACTGAGGCCCAGTGAATTTTAAGATGTATCTGAGATAGTGGGAGCAGAACCCAGAAGAAAGTTGGAAATAAGTTATTTTTTATACCAGCCTGTATAATGTCAGAAATACCAGAGAACTAACGTGTTCATTCAGTTAGAACCACACAGGCCCTGGCAGTTTGGGCTTTGTGTTATAAGTTCCTGGGGACTTTACCAAAGACTTCGATTCTTTTCATCACTACCATCATTAGCGTGGTCATCATATCTCTCTCACAGAATTTACTGAACTTCAGCTATTTGTCCATCTGTTTGATTTCCACACTGGACTGCGACCCCTTCAATGGCAAACATCTATTCAACCAAAAAGCACAGTCATTTCACAATAAGTGGTTACTGAATAAATAAGTGGACCACATTTGGCCTAGAATATTTTATGCAAAATTTAAAATTCAGCAGAGATTTACAAATAATATAAACAAAAATTAAAGTCAAAATTTTGATCTAAACATATGAGGCATTCATTTTTATTAAGCAACATTTCAGTGTGGGATGAGGAAGTAACCAAGCACTGAATTCTGAGTAGAAATGAAGAGGGATGTTTTAGGAAACCTGATGTAACATACAAGGTCATGCAAGTTTGGGGATGTTGGCTCCACCTGGCTGCAGGTCTGGAAGCGAGTTAAACATATTGATGGTTACAGTCATTGTATGAAGCTGTCTGAGACATCTAACTTTTAACTAATCTTGAAAAAATCAACAGGAACTAAGAAGGTTATTGAATGGAGAAAATCTGTGGGATTGTAGGTCAGATTCTGTAGGATCCTTTGGAGGAAAAATGTACACAACATAATTTCTGGTACTCAATTAGACTGGGCATAGTTCTATTTGGAGCATTTGGGAAATAACTGGAGTCAGCAGAGTTAGGGGCTGGAGTCCTCTTGCAACAGAGCTACTTGCCTAAGGCCACAAGGGATTCTGCGTGAGCACCTTGTTACTTTCTCCTTGGTGTTCGTAATTTTTTTTTTTTTGGTGTTCATAATTCTTGTCCCAGCTGGTATCATCTGAACATTTTGGAGGCGTTTAGCAGCTTCATCCTCTGCACTAAAGACATCTGATTTGTCTGTCTTCTTCTTCTCCCATCTCTACACTCAGGTCACTTTGTTTGGTTTCCTTAGTAGATATATCCCTAAATATCCTTACCTACTTATTCTACTTGTATTTGAAAAACAACCACAAGGCTACTCTCTGTGGAGCCACATTTGTTTGATGAATTCCTGAAACGTTCTCTTTACCAGGAATTCCTATTTAAAAAAAATATTTAAATTCAATGTAGATAACATATACTGTATTATTTGTTGCAAGGTAGACTTTGGTGATTTATCAGTTGCATATAACACCCAATGCTCATTACATCGAGTGCCCTCTTTAATGTCCATCTCCCAGTTACCCCATCCACCCACTCACCTCCTCTTCAGCAACCCTTAGCTTGTTTCCTAGAGTCCAGCATCTCCCATGGTTTGCCTCCTCTGTTTTCATCTTATTTTATTTTTCCTTCCCTTCCCCATGTTCATCTGTTTTGTTTCTTCAGTTCCACATGCGAGTGAAATCAGATGGTATTTGTCTTTCTCTGACTGACTTATTTTGCTTAGCATAATACCCACAAGTTCCATCCACATCGTTGCAAATAGCTGAGTAACATTACCAGGAATTCCTCTTTTGATCCAATTTTTCTAGTCTGCTCTTCATGAACATGAGTCATCTGCACAACTAGCTCTTTCACAGACTTTGCAAATTCCTATAATTCACACACACACACACACACACACACACACACGGGAATGCACCCATGCGTGTGCACACTCACACACTCCACCAGATTTTCCTTCTCTAACTCAGTCATCCGAGTTTCCTGGTTAACACCTCAGGTGGCCCTCAGATCTGGGAGTCCTACCAGATGGCCTGGGGTGAAACATGTCCCCTCATTATAGCAGTTCAACTTCCTGGAGGGTCTGTTTCTGTTTACTGGTCCACTGCAGTAGGGTGTCACTCCAAATGGAGAGAGTTGCCAGAACCACAGTTCTCCCAGCGCTCCACAGTACTTGACTTCATATATTAGTTCTCAATAGAGTTCCAGATGCAATGCTCATACCTTATGCTTTGACACCACACTTCTCAAGCAAGATTGGCACCCACTCTGATTGCTCATACCAGGCCAGTTTTCCCAGCAGTGTATCGTCTTGCTGCTATCAGACTCCTTGGGACGAAACTCATTCACTTTGCAACCACTTCTCCACCTTAAACATTTGTTTGAAAATGGTAAATTTAAATTTCATTAATTTAGTCCTTAAAAATTCTCCTTGTGATGTATTCCCTCTTGACTACCAATTTAAGACCCATATTCCCTTTGTTCTATAATGTCTACCCTCCTTCTTTTCTTTTCCTCAGTGTTCTTATAATGCATGATCTACATTGCAAAATTTGGCAATTGCTCCCTGTCCTAGTCATTAGTGCAATGTTTTAAATGACCTTTGTTTTCCTTTTTCCAGGCTCATGGGAGGATTATACTTTCACACCCATTTCAGGTTGGGCATTGTCCACTTGACTTTTTTTTTGACCAATGAAACTTTAAGAGCCAGTGCACATTCATATTTCTCCTTTCTTCTACTTTGGGAATTGTGAAAACACAGAAATGTTGCCTCCCTCACGCTGATCCTTTGGCTGGATACATTAAGAGTGGAGCCACCCAGCTGACCCATGATGGTCAAATAACATGAACAAAAATTAATCTTTAATGTGTCTTATTGCTGAGAGTTTTGGGTAATTTTTTGCTCTTGATAACTAGGTCTAACCTGGCTGACATATCTTTAAAATTTTTGTGCCTAGGTTACATTGTCAATAGGATTGTAGAACTTAAGAGAAATGTTTTCCTTCTATTTGTTTTATCTCTTTTATGCATTTGAAAGAGAGCTAGAGATATGTAGGCAATAATTCATTTGTTCAATATAAATTGATTCAACACATATCCCCATTTTATCTCTTGTGACAGTAATTTTTTTTCTTTAAGAAAGAGAATTGGGTAATGAGAGTGCTTACTGAAAGTAGTTAAAGTCATTTGGCACCGAAAAACTGGCCAAAATGTCATTCTAAGGAGAAAGTGAGAAGTTGCTAGGATGTAGAAACTAACTTCAACAAATGGCTAGTGGGAACCTCAGGGCATCAATATGAGACAAGATCATCAAAATAACACTACATCTGTGTGTTTTTGTCTGTGTGTGTGTGTGTCTGTGTGTCTGTTTCTTAGTATCATACACTATTTGTTTTAGGACCACCTAAGAAAGTACTAAGGAAAGCTGAGGTAGAAAAAAAAAAGACATCATGACATCTCAGTGGAAAAAAATATCGCATAGCTATGATGCAGTTAAGTAACAATGCAAAATATATAATGCACACAACCTGAGAAGAGCAAAATCATTCTGGAAGGAAAGACCATATGAAACTTTATGGAATTGCTGAGACTGAAGATGAATCTTGACAATTGTGTAGACAGGAAACATAGAAAATAGATGAAGTGTCCTCCCAAGTTGATCTTCTGGTTGGGTACATTAAAAGTGAAGCCACCCAGCTGACCCTTGATAAAGACCATAAACAAAATATGTTAGAGAGAGCATGGGGAGATCATGAAACACCTAGTGTATTGGATGTTCATTCATTCAACAAATATTGATTGAAATTTTTCCACATATTGACCGTGGTGGTAATAAAGTGGCAAACAAGCTATCCAGACCTCTCTATCTTCATTGAACTTTAGTTAAGGAAAAATAGTAAACAGATGATTATTTAACTTAGAATTTTGCTGAGTGCTGTGGATAAGTACAATGTAATTTAAGAGTATAGGTCAAAATGGCCTAGACTTGCCTGGGATGGCAGGGTAGGGAAGACTTTTCAAAGGAGTAGCTTAGAAGGTATTAGTAAGAGTAGAACTAGAACACAGGACACCAAGTTGAATGGGCTTGAAATGAAGTTAATCAGGAAGACGAGGGCTCTATAAGAAGTTTTGTTCTTCATACCAAAGAGAGGGGGTTTTTGAGGAAAGCAAAGACACGACCAAATTTGTATTGCTTTGTTTCCCTTGTCAACACTCCTCTGAGTAAATTTCTCTATCTGATTGAACTTGGTTCATTTAGGGGATGATCCCACGGGAACATTTAAGGCCATGGCTTGAGAAATAAGAGTTAAAATGGCAGTCTCTGGTTTCCTCAATATGCCTGTTAATATGGTCTCAAAATCTCTAAACCATGGTAGTATTCATATTAAGTCTTTTATATATGCTGAATTTTCAAAAAGAGAGGGATGACTTCCTTGAAGATTAGTGGGTAGCAGCATATTTTTCTTTCTAAGATGATCTTATGTGTTACATATGTATGTGTGCATATATGCATGTATGATGTGAATTATATGCATGCAGGAAAATATCAACACTACCTCTTCTGAAACTTTCATACTACATAAAAGGGAATTATTGGTAGTCACTCATTTGGAAATAAATCTATAGAGAATGTATTTGGGTTGTTTTCCTTAATAATTGTTTTCAAAATGTCATTGGAGCTACTTTTTTTCATTTAGGCTCCAGAACAACATAGACCAGCTTTCTTTTCTGGGGATCAGCCAATCTCACCTTCTCCTTGGAGGCTGTCACTTGAAGCAAGTGGAGCGATGTATGGCTGGGACCTGGGGGACAGTTTTTGAAAGCCTGGCATCGTTTCTTCACCTCATTGGAACTTTTGTAAGGGAGGGAATTGATGTTATTGAAATCTTTCTGAAATGAAAAGATGACATCTCTGGGAAGCACCATAGCCTGAAAAGTGTTTCAAAGTCATCTTGAGGCAAGACTGGTATGATGGAAGTTGCATCTCTCCACACCAGTACAGTGGGGTCAGACTCATGATGCTTTCATACGACAGAAGAGGTGTTGTATGTTGCATCAGCTTTTGAGGAAAGTGATAGTAAGTGGAGGGACTGCACAATGGGAAGGAAGGAGAAATGCTCTGAGGAGATGCTGAAGCAAAGATTCAAACAGTGCAACTCAGGCAGATGGTTGGGCAAACCCACTGGCAGATGGGCCAGTAGTATACACAAGAATCAGGAATCATGTGGGGCATCAAAACATGGTTTAAAGCCAACTTTTCAGTGATGAAGCCTGAGAAAAAAATGAAGAAGTTCTGGCTCTTGATTACCTGTGGTGGATGGCATAAATATAAGGAGAGAAATACCCTAAGCTTGGTCGTTTATGTTGCAGTTTCCCTGTGAATGCATAGGAAAGTGTTGTGTGGGTGAAGAAGCTCTAAAATTAACCATGAGATGTAGTGGTTCCCCATTTAGATGAGACATTTTTATCAAGCACTTACTATATGTCAAATATGAGGCTAATAAAAAAGAATGAAATCTTGCCATTTGCAACAATATAGATGGAACTAGAGCGTATTATGCTAAGCAAAATCAGTAAGTCAGAGAAAGACAAATACCATATGATTTCACTCATACGTGGAATTTAAGAAACAAAACCGATGAACATAGGAGAAGGAAAAAAGAGAGGGAGACAAACCATAAGAGACTATATTAACTATTGGGAACAAACAGAAGGTTGCTGGAGGGGAGGTCTGTGGTGAATGGGCTAAATGGGTGATGGGCATTAAGGAGGACACTTGTTGTAATGAGCACTGGCTGTTACATGTAAGTGAAGAATCACTAAATTCTACTCCTGAAATCAACATTACACTATATGTTAACTAACTTGAATTTAAATAAAATCTTGGAACAAACAAATAAAATATTAGGCTAGACGTAGAGGTAAACAACATAGCCTATGGATTCTGACTTATAGAACTTATGGTTTGCTGTCAAAAACAAATACAACAAAACAATTTAATGTCATCAATGACACAAATGGAAAATTGTAGGGCACATTGGAAGCACAGATGAGAGAGATTTTGGTGAGTAGGAGGGGATCAAGGAAGTGTTTCAAAAGAATATAGGCAGTAAGTTGAACTTGATATCTGATATCAACTAGATGAAGACTGAGTAGTGGGTAGATGAGGGAAAGAAGGCAAGCTTCACGGAGTGGGTTCCAATCAGGAAGAAGAGCAATCGTGTTTGCAAAAGTCTGATGGTGAGAGAGTTTGTTGCAACTCAGAGATACATGGAGGTTTATTTATCATTATGCCTGGTGTAATAGTGCTTAGTTAATGGTTTGGAGATATAAATTGTAATCTAGTTCTTAAAATGGTTTCTCTTTTGCTTGTTGAATTCTAAGCCACTTTGAGGTGGGACATAATTACACTATCAAATATGAGTCTAAGGGAATCCTCTGGGTAGAATTCTTTCATGATTTTATTCTCTTTTCTCTAACAAAGTTTAACCTCTGTTACCAGAGTTTTGGGAGAGTGGAACCAGTTCTTATTATCTGGAAACACACATGCGCACACACACACACACACACACGCACGCACATGCACCAGAATAATCTATTTCTGTTCTTCATGATTCATTCTATGTCACTCCCTAATACTTTCTCCATATGAAAGAATACGTCCATCGAAATGAGATTTTTTTGGTAACAATTGAAACAATGTTTAGACTTTCTAAATATCCACTTTGTAGAGTATTTTAATCCAATTCACAATATTTTAAAATGCAATTAATAAAATAGTAAAACATAAAATGGATGGAAAAACATAAGTGTGGCTAAAAATGCATCCAAACATATCCATGGGGTCTTGCAATTGGCCTTATTATGCTTATGTATGAATACAGAATTAAACAATATAACAAGGTTCAGATACCCACACATTGTCAAGGATAAATGAATGCTCATTTATGGATATTTTGGAATGGATTCATTGCCCTAAACATTTTGTTCACTTGGATGGTATTTTTCCCCTATTTGTGCATTCTGAAACTGTTTTTTTTTCCCCCTTCTTGTTGGCAAGAGAGAATAAATAGAGTTCTGCCAAAGAGGATCTTGGATGGAAATCGCCTAAGAACTCCAAACTGAATGCCAGGGTGGACTGGGGTCCATTCTGGTGGGCTTCCAAGTTCTGAATATTGGTATTTGAATTCAGATGGAGGCCACTGTGGACGTAGGTCAACAGGACTTGGAGTAACTATGGCTGAGAGCTGATCTACACACAGGTCACACACAAATCTCTTTGTGGTGGTAGAGAAGCTGGGGTCAGCTCATAGGGGAGTCCTGTTGTAGAAGACCCAGGAGTGAAGTAGGTTTTACTTTTTAAGGAGTAACCCATTAAAAATGAAAACAAGAAGATGCCTTTGATCTGTGCTTGGAGCCCCAGAGAACCACAACCAAAAATGGAATTAGAATTCTATAGTTTGAAGATTTGTGACCAAACTCCTAATTCACAGCCAGTATTTTTCTTTTACTTATTCAGCCCAGCACTTTGAAGATCTGAAATCAGCTTCTCTTCTGTCATGAGAGGTTTTACAGGAAGCTACCTAAGTCTCCCCAGTTAAGGCATTAAATGAGATATCTAAAAACAAAAGTTAGTTCACTGATGTTAACTGTCTTTATAACTTATGGAAAGAAGAAAAACTCAAAGCTTAAGTCACCCTCAAATTTACCTAAGTTAAACTTAACTTTAAGTTAAAGAATGCTAAGCTGTTTTCTTCCTTCACTATTTTTCTATTTTGAGAATTAAAGTGGACTGTGCAAGATTTCCACATACATATGCTCCAGAAACTGCCCATAAAAGAAAAAGAGCTTTTCATCATTTGGGAAGGTATTTCCTTGATGAGTTTGTATTTATCAATAAACGATATCTTGCTTCAAAACATTCAGGCATGTAGGGCTGCTTCTAGCATCTCAGCAGGCTCTTAGAGTAGATTCTGTAGCAGCTGATAAGACATGGAGGAACCAGAGAGAAAATACTGCAATCTGCCTATAACTCACCTTGAGTGAGTTACTACCCCCACCTCTCTTTCTGTCTGTTGATTCAGAGTACAAAAAATAGGGATGAAAACAATATCTACTCTGTTAGGGCTTTCTTAGAACAGAATGAGACAGAGCTTGCCAAACATTTAAAACTCAGCCTGGCATTTAATAAGTGATCAATACATGTGTTGCTGCTGTTGTTTCTATCATTGTTGTTGATCTTACAAAGCAACTTCTCCCAGTGAAGTTGATAACTTTGCACTTTTAGAATAACTGGAGAAGTTTAACATCTCAACTAAACCCTAGACACTGCTTAGGCAAGAGCAGAAGAGAGATAAACATCATGGCAAAAAGGGTTAGTTGAATACATGAATGAAAAAAATGCCTACCAAGATGTGGAGAGGGAGCAAAAGAATGTCTGCCTAGATTTATGAAGATCAGCATGCATACAACTAGTAGGGCCTCCCTCCAATAGAATGTTGTGTCGTTATGGAAAGAGAAAGTTTTGTATCATTTACCCTGCCTAGGATTCAGACCAGTGGCCCTATCTTAAAAAAATAAATACAGACAACAAAAACAAACAAAAATTAAACCACGTGGCCAAAGTGACAACGTATTTGTAATTTAATCAAAAACCATCTCTGATTTTGTCCATCATCCTGGAGATAGCTCAGGTTCTGAAGAGGCAATGCCAAAATAAGGCTATGTCTGTTCCTGAGAATTTTCTGCGTTTCATTTTCTGATTAAAAATCACAACTGCTTCTTGGTGGTGAAACTGTATCTCAAAGCCACCAGTGAATAGGGTTTGCATTTGTGTTCATTTCTAAAAATAAAGGAAAAAAAAAAAAACCTGAGCAAACCTTTCCCTGTGCATTAAGCCTTCTGACCTTTATTGAAATAACAAAACAGTTATTCAAAGGACACGAGGATGAATCAAAGGTAACTTTCTATTTGCCAACATTCAAGGGTGGGGGGATACCTTGCCTCCCTTTCTCAGAGGGCTGTTCTGACAGAATATTTGCAAAGCACTCAGCTGTCTCAGGAGGGTGTTGAATTATGATTTTTTTAAATGTAAATGTCTGGATATAAATAAGTTTGATATGTTAACAGTGAAAAACTGCATTAGCAGACTTAGTACCTTGAGGAAACAACACCAAAAAGCATATGGGGAGAACAATTAAGAATCTTGAGTTTGAGGCCTGAGTGCTTCTGAGTAGCCATGTGGACTTAGGCAAAACACTTAAAGGAATCTACATATTTTGTTGTTGTTAGTGGTAGTGGTAGTCTGTTTTGTTCTGACTCCAGAATTGTATGCAAAATATACAAGTTTCTGAGAGAAAGGGGCTTGGCAAATCCTATGAAGTCTTTGAAATAGTTCTCACATCTATCCATCTGTTTTCTGTTCCCAATGCTATTACCTAGGTCAGATATAACAACTGTAATAGTCCCTGAACTGATCTTCCTACTCCAGCCACCCCCTCTTTGGTCTATCTGATACATTTATCTTTATCATTTCCTTATTTATAAGCCATGAATGATTCACCATTGCTACAAAATTAAGTACAAAAGCTTGTCTATTTAAGGGCTATAGAATATGGTTCCATCCTTGTTTTCTATATGACCTTTTATTTTTCTTCTACATATAACTTATTTTCCAGAAAAGGTTGGCTTATTTCCATCTTTAAAATACTGCTCACATTTTCTTGCCTCTGTACCTTTGATAATATGGGCCCTACTTCCCTGGAGCTCTAATTATGTCACCCTACACAAAATACTGAAAACATACATACGACATGCACACACGTGCACACATGCACACACCCACACACACACACAGAGAATCCAATTGAATCAATTTTGGGAAGGTGTCCAGGTAAAGAACTCACTGATTTACAGAAATCACTTGCATTTCTATACACTAACAATGAGACAAAAGAAAGAGAAATTAAGGAATTGATCCCACTCACAGCTGCACCAAAAACCATAAAATAACTAGGAATAAACCTAACTAAAGAGGTAAAAGATCTGCAATCTAAAAACTACAGACACTTATGAAAGAAGTTGAGGAAGACACAAAGAAATGGAAAAGTATTCCATGCTCATGGATTGGAAGAATAAATATGTTAAAACATCTATGCCACTCAGAGCAATCTACACATTCAATGCAATCCCTATGAAAATACCATGAACGTTTTTCACAGAGCTAGAACAAATAATCCTGAAATTTGTATGGAACAAGAAAAGACCCCAAATAGCCAGAAGAATGTTGAAAAAGAAAACCAAAGCTGGTGGCATCACAATGCTGGACTTCAAACTATATTACAAAGCTGTAGTCATCAAGACAGTATGGTACTGGCACAAAAACAGATACATAGATCAATGGAACAGAATAGAGAACCCAGATATGGACCCCCAACTCTATGGTCATCTAATCTTCGAAAAAGCAGAAAAGACTATCCAATGGAAAATGACAATCTCTTTAATAAATGGTGTTGGGAAAATTGGACAGCCACATGTAGAAGAATAAAACTGGACCATTTTCTTATATACCATATATAAAGATAAACTCAGAATGGTTGAAAGACCTCAATATGAGACAGGAATCCATCAACATCCTAGAGGATAACACAGGCAGCAACCTCTTTGACCTTGGCTGCAACAACTTCTTTCTAGTCTCCAAAGGCAAGGGAAACAAAAGCAAAAATGAACTACTGAGACTTCATCAAGATTGAACAGTTCTGCACAGCAAAGGAAACAGTAAATAAAACTAAAAGGCAACAGAATGGGAGAAGGTATTTGCAAATGACATATCAGATAAAGGATTAGTATCCAAGTTCTATAAAGAACATATCAAACTTAACACCCAAAAAACAAATAATCCAGTCAAGAAATGGGCAGAAGACATGAACAGACATTTCTCCAAAGGAAACATCCAAATGCTGGCCAAGAACACATGAAAAAATGCTCCACATCCTTGGCATCAGGGAAATACAAATCAAAACCACAATGAGATATCACCTCACACCAGTCAGAATGGCTAAAATTAACAAAACATGAAACAACAACTGTTGGCAAGGATGCAGAGAAAGGGGAACCCTCTAACACTGTATACATATATACAACAGAATATTGCTCAGCCATCACAAAAGATGAATACTTACCATTTACATTGACTTGGATGGAACTGAAGGGTATTATGCTGAGCGAAATAAGTCAACCAGAGAAAGACAATTATCATATGGTTTCAGTCATGTAGAATATAAGATACAGTGCAGAGGATCATAGGGGAAGGGAGGGAAACTGAATGGGAAGTCATCAGAGAGGGAGAAAAAGCATGAAAGACTCTTAACTATGGGAAACAAACTGAGGGTTGCTGGAGGGACGGTGGGTGAGAGGATGTGGTAATTAGGTGATGGGCATTAAGGAGGGCATGTGATGTGATGAGCACTGGGTGTTATATGCAACTGATGAATTATTGAACATCACATCTGAAACTAATGATATACTCCATGTTGGCTAATTGAATTTAAATAAAAAAAACAATAATGATAAATAAAAGGAAAAAAAAGAACTCACTGATTTCATTATTTGAGAGGCATTTTTTTTTTCTTTTTCGTGCTGAGTTGTTGCAGAGGCTCTGCCAAGATTTGGAGGTAACTCCATTCCTATTGACTTAGTACTCCCGTGGGAATCTGTTAGATATATGATTTTGACATGAGACATTTTAACTGACATGATCTGATTTTCCATCTTTAGAATTAGAATCAGTAAATCACATAGTGAATGAACACTGTATACATAAGATTGTTTGCCGTCACAAACCTGGGAAGAAAAAACCCTATTGAGGTTTGGGACTGAATGGGAGATAAAGACTTAACTGTGCTACTTCTAGAGAAATGCTGAAGTTATCCATAGAAGTATCCAGCCATGCATTATTTTATCAGGAAAGCATTATGAGTAGAGGAAAAGCCCTGATTCTTAGATTCTCATTTTTAAAAGAACAGATAAACTATGCTTTCAAAGTTCTCCTAACAGGACCACTCTCTGATTCTAGACCCAAAGAGCATGTATTAGTTGCCAAGTCTAAGAAATAGGATTTATTTCTAAGATGACGTATTAGAATACTAATTAATTCTTACCATTATTATTATTATTTAAGTTTTCCTAAGAATTCAAAGAAGTGACAGATTTATATCAATAAATCTCAACTCTAGTGATTCATCATCTCTGTTTTATTTACAAATTTGAACACTCTTTTATTGCATGTATAGATGTCTGTCCACTTGTAAAATGAAGTAATAATAATTATCAAACAAGGCTTATGTAAAGCTAACTTGAGCTATTGGATTAAATATGTAGATACAGGTATAGCTATAGATATATAATGTGCTATCATTGGTTAGTCCTTCTCAGGCTTTTCCTTCCTTACTAAAAATCAGATGTTGTGAACATCTACAAACATCTCTTCAGTAATTATAAGATGTATTGTCCTATATACCTACAAAAAAACCCAAAATCAACATCTGTGTATTTCTGTATGATACAAATAAAGAAATCATTGACATATTTTTCTCTGCTTTTTTTTAACTTGCTTGAATATAGGACAACTTTCTACTTCTCAGTGATGGAACAAATGTAGGAAATTGTCCCTCAGGTGCTCATACTGAGATGATGCTGGGCTATGCAAATTCAATCTCTTGGCAGATCTATGGAGTTATCACAACTGCTCTGTCATACAGAGCAGACTCAAGAGTGTTCTGGAAATGTGTAAATTTAATGATAATAATACACACTGCCAACCAATCTTTATAGATCAAGATATTCCTAATGAGAATAAACCAAATTCATTTTTGTATTAAGACTCTTCATAGAAAAGAAAAGACTCTCCACTCAATCTAAATGACACAGAAAAAGGCATTTTACAAAGATATGCTATGAAGAGTCACATGGAACCCAAAAAGAGGAATTTGACTTAACATTAAGGACAACTAGAAAGAGGAATTCAAATCTAAATAGATTCTCTCTCATCCTTTCCTTGTATTTCCTTCTTTGCCACAGATTGACCCCTTAAACATTTCTCTGATCAAATGAATGGAGGCAAATCCACCAGCAGTTCCCACAGTATAAAATAGAGCCTCTATCTCTATTCACAAACTTCCCAAAACTTTCTTGAGCCAAAGCTCAAACATTTGTGACAGGAAATGTTTAGCATGCATAACAAGCTCATCCAACAATCAATTCACAATTCCCAGAAAGCTGAATTAGGTAAGCTCATGGCAGCTTCCTGTGAAACTACATGGATGGATTTGGCAAAGGGATAATTTCCAGAAGAAAAGGATAAAGATGTTGGCCACAAAGTCCCAATGAGAAGCCTTCCCTGATTTCTTTGTCTAAAGGTAATTCTTTGATACCTTATAGTTTTTGTTACTGTGGTCTAGACATACCAGTATTTGATTACACATTGTCTTACATTGTTGTTTATTACACAGGTACATACCTTGTTTCCAAAACAAGCTACAAATGTTTTAGTGTAGAAGCATACTGTGTTTCTTTGGGTGTTGCAGAAGGCTTAGCATGGTGCTAACATGGCGCTGTACACGTAGTAGCCACTTCGATAATAGTCCTTAAAATTAAGTAGATCTTTTTACACGAGTAACTTCAAGTATGTGTTTAGTTCAATAAAAAATAGTTTAACCGAGTTTGTTTTTCTGCAGCCATTTTTGGGGAATTTACAGATAGGTCAGTTTAGCAAGATCAATAGAACCAATCATTCCTGTTGAAGCAAGTTCTAAACTCTTTCCAATGGCATTTATTTTTTCAGTGACTCCTCCATATGTGTATGAAGGGTCAGAGGGAGGGCAGGAGTTTAAGACAGCTGCAGAAAAGAGATTGACAGAAGGAAGGAACAGATTGAAGTAATTAGCCAAATGATGTCACATCCCCAACCTCGAAGGAGAAAAGTACTGGTAAAGGCAAAGGTAGACTAAGACTCATGATGAACTATCATATTCAAATTTTTAAAATACTTGCAACCCACAAATGTTTTTGAAAAAAACTTGACCAAGATAGTTATTTAATTTAGAATGGTTCAAACCAAAATTTTTCTAAATAAAACTTTAAGTTATAAGTACTTTATGAAATTGTATCTCAATCTATACACACATTGATTAATATGGTGGCTAAAACATATGCACAATTTTAGTTAAAATATTTTGGAAGTGGATGCACAGCAACATTGTACTAAGAGTTTTTCCAACAATAAGAATACTTTGTTTTCCTCAAACTCACTTATAGGCATTTTCACTTAGGACTTTTAGCAAACACATGTCTCTGGTGGAGAGAAAGATAGACGTTATTATTTTTGTTATTAGTATTAGGATCAGTATTATTGCTGACTACAATCATTCTGGTGTCATCATTTCTACTAAATCTCAGAATACTAAGCTGTTACTAGGCCGCTTTATAAAATGTTATTTCCTACAAAATGGTCCATGTCTGTTTTTCTGAATTACCACCCATTGCTATGTATTTGGTATTTACAGAAAGATCTGATTCTGATTTATTTACCTACCTCTAACATGCTAATTTTACAATTTAATTTTCTCTCTGTTTCCCAGGAATAGTTTTCAATATGACTTTTCACTATAGCTAATACAAGGGTGGAGAGAGATGTATGCTTTCTCAAGGGTCAGACTCTGTTTCAAGAACTGGTAAAATATCTTTATTGTAACTATACAGTAAGTGGAAAAGGACTTGAGTCTTTTAGAAAGTTTTAGAAATGTTTCTCCTGCCAACTAGAGTCTTTACTTTTTAAAATAAATCATGGCTAATTTCCTCTAATGTGATGGTTTTTGTTGGCAAACAGATGAGTGGGAGTTGGAAACTCAGGTCTAACCTACTTAAATCAGAGGGAGCATTAGCGCAAATATTCTTAAGTAAGCATTCATTGTCTAATCAAACGAAACTGGCTTACTCAATGTTCAGTAGTATGTCTTTTCAAATCCTGGCTCAGGCTCTTGACTAATGTGGGCTGCTCACTCTGATCCCATTGGGGCTGCAGAAATCTCCTATTTCCTTTCATTTTCGGGTATGCAGCTGCATTTCTAAGCCACGACTACATTGCTAAATGAATCATTGATTTGGAAAATCTGAAGTGACCTTCAACTTGTTCTCAAGCTCTTCCTCCAGAAAAGAGAGGCAAAATCAACCAAATATCGAAGCAGTCATTTTTCTAAAGGTATTTTTGACAGGTAGAGTATTGGGAGACCAATCTGTATATGTGTTAAGTGTGTGCGTTGGAGGGAGATGATAGTCTATATTCAGAAGTGACCTTCTTCATAATAATCCATGTTTTGGGTGGAGTTCAAAAGGCAGAGGTTTTTTCTTGTATTTCAGAGGCAAACATTGCCCTAGCTTCTCAGCTGCCCCATTAAACTATATGCTACTCAGACATCCAGCAATTCTTCACTTGAGCGGCTTCCTTCTTCTGTTCAGGATACTTACCCAGTCAGCACACTGATAGTCTTTCAGAAGAGTCAATATTGCAAAGTTATATGATGAGAAATTCTACTTTCGTTATTTTTCTTTAACTTCACCTTTCATTTTCAGTGATGTGTCTGGGTATAAGTCTGTTTTGCCAACAATTCTAGACATACATGCAGCCCTGGGGAGCAGAGTAGCATTCCTTCAACACTGACTTGCTCCTCTTCATGAGGGGTGACCTAGTTAGACATATCAATATTCAATGAGACATATAGATTACCCTGATGAAACTGCTCAATGAAGTTCCTGTAAGGTCAATAGAAGATGCAGGTATTATATCCACTGAGTCACTAATTGGTCTCATGCCAGAAGTGTCCCTTTTCAATACAGTCCAGTTAACCTCACCATCCTGTCCCCTGAATCCCCTTCCCCTTTGGTGCCGAGTGTTTCCAAAGGCTTTTCTGGCTGAAGCAAGTATTAGAAAAGAAATTACTAAATAAATATCAAACCTTAGGTATAAATGGCTGACAAGTCTCAATCCTTTTAGAAGTGAAAGAATCTAGGGCACTTGGGTGGCTTAGTCCGTTGAGCACCCGCCTTGGTTTTGGCTCAGGTCGTGATCTCAGCCCCACATCAGGCTCTGTACCAGTGGGGAGTCTGCTTGAGATTCTTTTCCTCTCTCTCCCTCCCCTCCACTTTTCCCTCCTTCAAATACATAAATAAAATCTTTTAAAAAAGAAGTGGAAGAATCTGTAGCTTACCATGCTTGAAGGTTTCTACTGTATTACTGGAGCCGTAATTCAAGTTTCCTCTGAGTCAACCTGAAATGAGGGAATAAGCTACCTAGATGACCTCCTAGGTCTTTCTCATTCTAACAACACACAGATTTTTTTCTAAGAATTTCCCAAGAGGTGTCATTCATTTACTATTAACTCCATTTTAGAGCTAAGGAAGCAGAGGCTCAGAAAGCTCTAGGAGCAGAGCCGAGCAGAGCTCAGCCTTCTGACTCAGGGGTTTAGTCACATTCCTGATCCAGAAGCTTCCCAGTTGTTCTGACCTGTTGTGAGGCTTGTACTAGCTAGGTTCTTTTCAAAACTTCCCAAACCAAACCGTGTCGACAAACTTTGCTCCTGCTTCTGCTACCTCCTGACCATCTTCTCACGGTGAGTCATTTTGCAATCTCTCATCCCGTTCTTCATGTTCGGGTGGGTGAACGTGAGCACTGTAAAAGGCAAGCAATCAATATCTGGGGTTAGACAAAGCTCTGCAAGCCAATCTGCAAAGCCCGAGCAAAGCTTCTTGTGTCCTTAACTGTAACCTTGGCACATGAAAAGCGACTTCCATTCCATTTTACCAACGTTTCGGTCAAAGATCAATTGCCATTGTAATTATATCATATATCACAGGACGAGGAATCAGTGAAAGGGCAGGCCCTCTAAACTAATACATATCATTAGCATTTAAAGAACACGAAAAACAAATTGAACATTAGTCCTCATGTAACTCTTTTTTCTAGAGCAAATAATTTTCCAAATTAAAATGAATAAATTAATGAAATTGCCACATGCCTGAGAATAAACCATGTTGGTAATGTCATTGAGCCCTCAGCAAAGTTTAGCTCATTGTACTCCTTTGTCTGATCATTATAACATCTAATCAAGGGGAGCTTAAATACTTCAGTCAGCTCTCAAAATAAATTTGATCTGAGCAGCTCAGGTCTCATGGATTCCTAGGGTTACTGACTAGGTGAAACATGTTTTTGTTTTAATCCCTGTCTCAGCTCAAAGAGGATTAATGCCCATAATTCTCCTATCCCCATTTAATTGAGAAATGAAGTTTGAAGAGGCACCTCCTGGAACACTACACTTTGAAGTATGACCTATCTACTGTCTACACAATAAATTTCCCTCTGCTCACACACATTTACACACACCCTTCTTGCCCAAAGAAAGAGAGAAGAAAGGCATTGTGTGTGTGCATGGGTGTATATTTGCATACCTTGTTACAAAATGTAAACCATTACTATTTTCTCTTTTCCTTTTTAGGAATTATCCTAATGAAGGCATTCTCTGAGAAGCTCAAACTGTCTCAAACAGCTGTAACCTCACACACTAATATCCCTATTGGTGCAACTTGCCCTTTTATTAAAAGCACGCTTTTAATTAAAACACACTTCTTGCATTCATTTTATCTGATCAGGATTTTTACTTTTGCTTTGTCCACACCAGTAGAGGTAAAACGTCCAGAGGAAAGAAAGAGAGAAGATACCACACCCTGAAACTACCTCTTCAGGAGCTAGACAGGCACTGGTAGAAAAGGACCAAAATTCCAAATATAGACCCAGCCTTGTGTTCTCAAATAAACCCAATGCTAAGATCTAGTATAGAAAGGGCACAGAGAAGCACAAGAAGATTTAATGTCAGTCTCACTTTTTCCATACAAGTTGATGTGAGGATTTAATGAGGAGCTTAGCACAGGTCTGTGGACACAGTAAGTCTTCAGCAAGTTCTGGCTCTTATTATTTGTATAAAGAATATTCACATCTTGCACCCAAGCCCTAAGGCTTCAGGATGACTACATCGGACACCTGGTGTCATTTCTGACCTACTCTCAGAGGCGACACATTACCATTTCAACTGTAATTTCTTGCTCACACAGACCAACCCTAGCCAAGTAGGGGATGGCATTACCTAAGGGTGGGAATACTATGAAACAGGGGTCACTGGAGCCCATCTTGGAGGCTGTCTACCCCAACAACCTAAGAGCTGCAGAAACCTTTATCAAACTGCTCCTCTGATATTTTAACCTTTAAGGAACAGGTTTCTGGTGAAGTTGTTGTGAATGGGATTTTTGCAAATGATGATATACCCATAGATAATAGTATTTAAAGACTGAACTGAATCTCTGTTATGAATTTACAGATTTTTAATGTAAGATCTCACTTGAGCTTCAAAATAACCTTTTACAATAGGGAAGAGAGGCTATACTACCATAATGATTTCATAGATAAGGAAACTGAAGATCAGAGAGATTTAATTATTGACCCAAGATCTCAACTAGATATCTTCCTAACATTCCTGCAGCATTTCTTTTTTTCTTTCTTTTTTTTTCCTGCAGCATTTCTTCTGCTAGGTTCAACTGCCTTGAATATTTGCTAAATACCTACCTCTTTATATGCTGGCCAGAGGGTTTGCAGCAAATCGCAAGTGCACAATCTTTGACTCAGGAGTATTTTTTCTACTTTCTAAAAATCACTAGATTTTAGTGACTATTATCTGCTTTTTATTTTCCTCCCATATTTGACCCCCTGTCCCCCAATATACTTATAGATACATGTGCACACACACTCCTCTTTCTGGTCTCTTGTATTAATAGCAAACTAAATTTCCTTCAGAAAATACTAGTGGTCATTGTGTTACAGAGAAATCTCCCTTCCATGCAAGTTAATATATATAGAAACTTTGTAGCTTTTCTTCCTTTATTCCAAAATAAATTATGAAAGGTTGTATATTCAAGCTTCAAGCAGAATTTTTCCTGTTTGGGGAGACATTTTCAACTTTCTATTTGAATTGGTAGCCATTTGTATGAGAAGAAAATGAATACTAATGGAAAAGCCCAGAGTGGATTTGGAAAATCATTACAACTGTTCTGCCATAGGTTTGGGCCTTTGACAAAACACCTATTCAAGGATGGAAAATCCACTATTTCTCTTCTGCATTTCTTTTTCTGAATAGAGCTGGATTGAATAACCAGGGCTGATAAAGGATTCAGAGCAATTGCCTTACTAAGTAATAGTGAGCCCATGTTCTAACCAATGGGACAGACACTGGCCTTCAGCATATCTGACTAGGCTGCTAGATTTGAAGTGGAGAGACTGAGGGAGGAGATGGGTAAAAAAAAAAAAAAAAGAAGTAAGATCCCCCATAATTTTCACTCTCCCTACAACATCCTTCACCTAAGCACCAATTAAGATGCCCCTCTCTTAAATTCTGCATACCTGCAGATTTATTTATACCTCTAGACATTTTTTCCAGGTATCCCCCTTGTGCTTACAATACATGCCTGCCTTCTTTCTGCATATTCAAACACTATTGACCCTCCTTGAAACCTCCTCAACTAGTAATAATCATTTACATCCTTGCTAGTGCTTATGATTTTCAAAGTGTTTTAACACAAGCTAACTCAATGATCCTCACACAACCTTGGAAGTTTAGCCCAGCAAGTATTGTCTTATTGTTTTCATGGATGAGAAAAAGGGGATTGAAGTGGTTCCATTAGTAAACAAGGTCATAGAGCTAAAAAGGAAGCAGCACTGGAGTTGATCCCTCCTACTGCTTTTCAACCTGCATGTGGTTTCCCTTTTCCGAATGCTTAGAGCTCTTAGTCAATCACATTCCAATGTAACCTTTAGGTACTAACTGCCTGGTTGTTTGCTACATGCCTGTAACTCATGATGACCTAGAAATAGATTGCTTCTCCACATTTTGCATGCAGTCTTCCTCCCACTTACATAAAGATGGCATAATAGGAAGAAAGGGAACAATGGTGCTAAGGGGAAGAATGAATTAGGTGTTGTAGGCCCTTTCTTCTGCTCCAGCAATCCTTGAAGGAGAAAACAGTCAGTTGAGGTCTAGAGTTACATACTTCATTCACTTATTCATTCATTCATTCATTCATTCATTCATTCATTCATTCATTCATTCAACATAGTCTAGCTTGCTAAGTGATATTCCCTGTCTTAGTCCCTGGAAATAGAACTTAAATGTGGCATAGTCTTGATCTCCAGGAGCTTATAACCGAGTGTGGAAATTTCCATTCTTTCTTTGAAATGAAAACAAATGTAAGCATCAATGTGCAAGACAAAAATAAATTGTTCATTTTTTCAACTACATTGCATCAGGAATAAGCACATGATTGAGGCGAATATTGTATATGTAGCTCCTATAGGGCACTCCAAAATTGAGTATTCAAGTTTAATGGCTACACTGTATTTACCTTGAACTGAGTATTATCCGTCAGGATTTACATTTGCAGTTGGGCGACTATGAATGTTAAATTTGTCTTTTTTCCTTTCCTCTCTTAGACTCCAGTCTGAATGGAGAAGACAATATGAGGATGATCAAATACTCCAGGCAGTCTGTCTTCAGTAAAGATAATAGAAAACCATGCATTCGGGGCCCCTGGGTGGCGCAGTTGGTTGAGCGACTGCATTCGGCTCAGGTCATGATCCCGGAGTCCTGGGATCGAGTCCCACATCGGGCTCCCAGCTCCATGGGGAGTCCGCTTCTCACTCTGACCTGCTCTCTCTCACTCTCTCTCTTTCCTAATAAATAAATAAATAAATAAATAAAATCTTTAAAAAAAAAAAGAAAACCATGCATTCTACCTACATCTTATGTGTTTCACAGATTATATGAAACAATTTTGAATGACTTGGTTCTTTGACTAATTCTTTGGTAAATCCAGAAGTCAGACTTAGAAATTATACATCAGCTTTTTGCCCAGGCAACTCTGGTACAGATGAAAATTCATCCTCCATGGGTGTGTTCAATAGTCACTCAACATCCTTTGACCAGCATATTGCCTTTTAAAATTTATGATATTATGGTCACAATTCCTGCTCACATTCTTAGAGATTCATATCCTCTTCACCTACTGGATTTGAACTCTATAATGTCTCTGGCTGATTTTTCAATAAATGAAGAGTTATGGAACAGTCACTATGCATAAAGCACTTTGGGGAATTTGGGGATGAGCCTCCAACAGAGGAAGTAACAGGAAAGGAATAGCAATTGTATAAACTCAATAGAGACAATCTTCAAAGGAAGTAATGTGAGTGGAGATGGGACACTAGGGGTGAGAAAACAATTACCACTTGTTGGGAGCTTCATCTCAGAGGAGGCTACAGATAAACTGTACCCCCCAAAATGAATACGGTTTGGACAACAGAAATTGGACAGATATAGTAAGCTAACAGAACATCCTGAGCCGGTAAGAACCTTGACCATGATTTTCCACAAGTATGTATTGTTCAGAACAATATTGATATCGATTCTCTGTCCTGTATATTTAGCATACCTATCAGATCCTTTGTTTGATTCTTAATGTATTTTGCCATACGAAAGCCTTCTAAGCAATCTGATACTCATTTAAAAATAATTGATATCTTTCACAAAAATATATTCTATACACAAATTCCAGAGTTAAAATTGAGGCCCACTTGTTTTACCATGGCATAATACTATGTTGCTTTATTGGCAAATTCTCGTATTCCCTGAAAAGCTCATCATCCCATGGTGACATTTCAAAACTGCCTCTGTAACATTGGGATGATACCAGAGAGCTTGAAAACAGAGAGTGGTTATTCCCGTGATATATGATCTTCCTGGATCTCTACCTCATAAACTCCTAACTTCCTTTCAAATCGTATAGAAAGGCCTATTTTTCCTTTTTTGTACACAGCATTCATTTTTTTCTCTCTCTCTGGGCTATTATTTATTATTTAACTTGGTTACTGTATTATTTAAAGAAAAAAAGTAGTTTGCAATATTGCCTGTGTGGGAGATGCTATACAGGGTAAAGCGATATTGATTGCATTGTAGCTATTAACTACTGTTCTAAAAACAAGGAAGGAGTGCAAGACAGTGAATCAGGGCAAGAGTTATCTTCACCCTCCTAAAGCTAAAAAATGAAAAAAAAAATAAGCAAACCACATTCCAAATAATTCAAAAACTTTGAAGGGCATATAAAGAATGGCCAAGATTTTGTAACTTAGCTCCCATCACATTTTTAATATTAACTAGTAAGTCCTTCACACAAATACACTATCTGTAAGACTGTTTTTCCAAGAATTCCCTGAATATCTTTTTCTGGTTCTTACTGATATTTTCCTTCCTGAAAAGTTCAGATTTACAAGTATTTCCATTCCTTTATTTTCCTCCATTAATATATCTGGATCTCTCTGCCTGGTTGTAAATGTAGAAAGGATTAATATTACCAGTGAGGGTTAACCAAGCAAATGGAGATTTTATAAGTTTCACAAAGGAAAATATTCCTAAGTGAATTTGTAAGAAGTCTTGGGACACAAAGAACCCAGTGGACAAAATGCAGTCAGTAAAGCAAGAAATGGAAGAGCACATTTTTCATCAAACTGAGAGAGAAAAGAAGCAGATGTCAAAAGCTCAGTATGAAATCAAAACATAGGGACAGTGGAATCCTGAGTAGAGAACAGGGGTCAAGAGATTAAGTGGAAGGTTATTTCTGGAAAAAAAAATCAAGGAGAGGTGTAATTTATCACTGACATTTAATTGGCCTCCATGGTGAGATGCATGGAAGTACCACCAGTATTTAAAAGGCTATAGACAGGGCAGACAGAATTAATCAATCAGATTTCCAACTGGACTCATCCCTCTGTTACGTGTTGTGGCAATAGAAAAGATATCCTTTTAAAAAGGAAGTTCGAAGACCAATGTAGCACGTAAATCAATTAGAAAATATTGTTTCACAGTACAGAGTATTGGTTTCTATAGTCCTTTCAAAATATCTTGCTCATAGTGATTGATCAGTAAATACTTGGTAAATCAACATTAAAGCTGCCTATGTTTTCCAGATTCTATGTACTATAAAAGTGGAGGAGAGGACAAATTTAATGAGAGACTGATAATTAAGAAGGTCCAAAAGGAGGTGGAGTTTGAACCATGTGCTTCATAGTAAAAGAAAGAGACAATATGAAGGAAGATCATATTTGAGAAAAACGAAAAGGGATATATAAAATAATTTCTCCACTAATTAAATCACTGCTCATGTGCTGAATCAAAATTCTGGAGTCAAACTCTCAATCACAATCATGTGCTGAACCAAAATTCCAGAGTCAAACCCAGAAAATACCTGACTTCTCTCTAAGATATTCCACACTAACATATGTTTCTGGTGTTCATTAATAAATACCACATAAATGTCCTTTCCTACTTTTCCATGTGTGTATATCCATACGTAAGGACAAAGTCTTATAACTCTTGAAGTCATGTTGGCGCTCAGGAATGACAGACAAGGGTGCCTGGGTGGCTCAGTTGGTTGAGCAACTGCCTTCGGCTCAGGTCATGATCCTTGAGTTCCCAGATCGAGTCCCACATCGGGCTCCCGGCTCCACGGGGAGTCTGCTTCTTCCTCTAACCTTCTCTACTCTCATGCTCTCTCTCAAGTGCTCTGTCTCTCAAACAAATAAATAAAATCTTTTAATAAAAAAAAAAAAGAATGACAAACTGTTCTTTGAATCTCAGTCTCTTTACCCTGTGAAAGAAGAAGATCATAGTCCTACATTCTATGGTGTCTAAATCTGAAGCAAAAACGTAAACCCATTGCACCAGTTTCTATTTAAATGCCATTAATCTAAAGAAATGCACACATGATGGTCAAAATGAAAATACTGATTTCTGTACAAATTGAGGTTTTGCTAATTTACACTGATAATGATTGAAACTATAAACTCAGTGATAACAACAAAGGAGCTAATTATGTTGATGATCATTTAATTTTACTTTTGATAATGCATATGTTTTTATTTAGACTAATACAATGTAAATTATAACCAGCTAGTTTTAAATACCCTCTCATTTGAAGCGTCTGCTCAATGAAGGAGAACAGCTGAAATGTGAACGGCTCCGGCTGCGGCGGGTTGTGAGAAGGTGCAGACTTGGGACTTGCTGTGGTCCGTGGCCTCATCATCGCACAATCAGCTTGTGAAATGAGGGACCGGTATTTGTTTATACCTGCCTACACGGAAACACACTAATAGTGCATTTTGTTGGTTTAAGAGAAAAAACCAAATATGTGAAGGCTATTGCATTCATCAGTTAAACACTCATTCATTCATATATCCATCCTTCCACTCATTCATCGCTGAGACCCTTGGGATACAAAACTGAAAAAAAATCATACAATTTATCATTGTGAGTCTCACATCCTAGGTGCATGATCAAGTACCTGTATGAGAAGAGAAGGGAACATAATTTTATCAAGTATTAAGAACAAGTAATATGCCAAGGGCTGAGCTTAAACATACTGAGGAGGAATAGGTAAACCAGGAAGCTGGATGTGACTTTTGAGATAAATTTTTAAAATAAAGAATGCGGTGCAGATCAAAACGCCAACTAAGTTCCATACTTTATAAAGAAAATTATGATGTTATTGATAATGAGAAATTAGAGAAGGAGGAGACTGGGGGAGGGAAGTGGAAATATCCTGTAACATGAAGGTCTGTGAGCCAAAGAAGTGAGACTAGAATTGTACAGGAGGGGTGAGATAAGACACATTGCAGAGAAACATATACACACGCACACACACACACAACTGTATTCTGCAACTATCTGTTCTAGAAGTCACTATTGTTCTCTCACAATCAGACATCTAGAATGAAACTACCAACATTATTTCACATAGTGGATTGGAGTACTCAGGTTAGATGTGTGGCCACATTGGCTTTCTAAGTTGTCTTAGTGCTTTACTTACTAGTGTGTAAATCACCTGTGAATCTTGTTAAATGGAATCTTGTTAAAATGCAGATTTGATAAAGTAGGTCTTGGCAAGGGCCTTAGATTTGTATTTCTAACAAGGTACTGGGAAATTTTTATGCTGCTGGTCTATAGGATAGTTAAGACCTCTATGGAGTCTATAGGAGGCCCAGATTGGTTACTGTGGCAAAGCTTTCCAAAGTTAAAGTGGGGTCTGTGATTCTAACTACAACATCTTAGTTGAACAAGGTGCTCTAATTCTTTGATTTCCTGCAAAATTCAGGACCAAAGAGCTATTTTTTGCACATTATAACTGGCTAGGCTCACAATAACCAGTAATTGCTGAAATTTTGATAAATGTGCCCCAATATAACTGTAAGAGGATAATTCAATTAAACACTCATAAAACATCCAGACTTAGAAATGTTGATTCCAACTCTTTCATGCTTTTCATATATTCTCCCTTCTGGCTCTAGAGGGTTTAAATATTTTCAAATTAGCTCATTCTGCCCCCACAGGTCTTCATTTCTTCATTTGTTTTATTTGATCACATTAACTTATGAGCTGCCTGATATAATTTTAGGATATGTTTGGGGACAGAAATGCAATAATGAAATTAGCATTTTCTTCCCCAAAAGTTGGGCTTCAGTGTGGACTCTGCTTATCTGTCATCCTTACTTTCTTCATCCCAGTGCTCTGCACATAATAAACCCTTAATAAGTATTTCTTGATTGATGTATACATTTGAAATTTTTCATTACTTCTTTGGATCTGAAATATTAGGCTTCCCAAACCTATCTCTTCTTTCTCCCATCAGAATTTTACTCACTTCTTTCTTCTTCAAAGTCCCAGTAAGCATCTCAAACTTATCCTTTCAGCTTGGAGGTGATAATTTTCTATTCCGGGGGAAACGGATGCAATGCCCCAACATTTGTGCACTTAATTAAAGTGCAAGGAATGCTTAATTAGTATAATAAATGCAATTAAAAATGTCTCTCATGGAGAAGAAACTGCTGCTCAATTTTTAGAGCAACAGAGAGGTGATGGCCAGGTGGGTTAATTAATCAGTGTTAACTTTCATTTGATGAATACTTTGAGGTTCTCTGATACAATGAGATTATACCAATGCCATACACTGTTGTTATTATGTCGAGCTGGAACACCATTTTGATCTTACTTCCTTAGGCCCCTCCATTTAGCAAAATTTTCCTTTTCAAAGTTGACTTTTGCTCTCCCTAGGTGTAATTCTCTTCTTTCTATATCCTAGTCATAACTTAAGTTCTACCACAATGGAAGAAAGTAAATGTCAACTTTCAAAAACTTAAAAGAGTTTTGTTTACACATTAAGCAAACCACTACTTCATTTCTTTTGATAGAGAAAAATCTTTTGCTGTCACTATCGTTAAACTCTCTGAGTACCTACATTGTTCTGTGAGCAGAAAAGACTCATTCTCCATATTATGCCACTGAGTCTCAAACTTTCATCAGTCAGTGATTTTTCAGCACCTACCATATAGGTTTTATGAAAAAAGTTTTGGTTACTTCTGATGACTTTTATTAATAGACTTTGCAAAAATGATTAAACTGTTTTACCATACCTAGTTAACGTATTTCTTGTTGGATCAAATTTCTGGTTGGAAAAAGAATAAATTAGTACCTGAGATTTGAATGAGCAAAGGCGTTAACTCTGGCTCCAAGGGCACAGTCAGTGACTTCTTTTCTTGTGTATGGACACTGGCGATAGCCTCGTAGCACTGGGTAGCAGGAGAAAACAAAGGTCTGTGGCTGCCATTGCTCTTTGTCAAGGCTTTACACAAAAGTACTGACTGTGCTATAATAGGGAATCAGCTTGCCAAAACATTACAAGAGGCTGAAGCTTCTAACTCACTGAAACTCTACTTAAGTTATTATATGCTTGGGTGGTTGCAAGAACAACAGATAGCTATGTAATTAATGCAAAACTTGTCAGCCTCCCTCACTTCCTTCTCGTCTCCATGCAGACCAGTAATGAGGCGCCTCCTGACACACAATCACGACGCACTGACAAACCATCTTGGTGTGTGAAAAAGACACAGAAAAATCCAAGAACCATGACAATGCTAGCAAGCATAGTTCCTCTTCAACGGAGATTTCACATCATAACTGCCCCTGAAGCGGAGACTTCTGGCTGGAGGAGTCATTATTTGCCAGACTACTGGTCAACTTCCAGGTCTGAAAGGCTCCTATGCTATCACATGGAAAATAAAAGCTGTTTTCTACGGGAATGGCTTTCTTCTTTCTTTTTATGTTAGTATTCCTGAGAAAATATTGCAAACAAATAAAAGATAATGATGTTAACTTTTATTATTAATTTAAAAAGGTAGAATTTCACCTGACATTCCATGACATGCAATACTCACCACTGTGCCTTACCGATCTGTCCATCAGCATCACTGTTGACTGACATATTTACTGCACTCTTTCCTTACAGAACTGTGATAGTTGCTATGGGTAATACTTAAAAGCATAAAAGAAATAGTCTTTGACCTTGTACTTAGCCATAATACAATTAGTGAAATGGAATTTGTATGTAAAAAGATCCAGAATTATTGAATTCAATAAAATCTAATTCCAAATGGAAAATGTAGACAAGATACATCATCAACGACTGAGAAGAGGATTACCACTGAAGAGGGTGAACCACGTGCAATTTCTCTAGGAACAGTAGACTCCAAAGGAAGGGAATTTAAGACAAGACAATATGTGAGAGAATCAAGAAGACTCCATACTTATCAAAATCGTAGCCACTAAGAATGTCCTCATAAGTGGCGCCTGGGTGGTTCAGTTGGTTAAGCAACTGCCTTCGGCTCGGGTCATGATCCCGGGGTCCTGGGATCGAGTCCCGCATCGGGCTCCCGGCTCCACAGGGAGTCTGCTTCTCCCTCTGACCTTCTCCCCTCTCATGCTCTCTCTCACTGTCTCTATCTCAAATAAATAAATAAACTCTTAAAAAAAAAAAAAAGAATGTCCTCATAGGTAGTGATATGATAAGCAGTAATGCTCTGCCCTGGGAATAAAATTGATTATTCAAGGAGGAAAGACAACACAAATGAAAGTTAGAGTTAGAGACCTTGAAACATACGCTCTAGATTTTTAGAGAAGACTAACATGTGAAACAAAAGTGAATGATTAAAAAAGAAAGATAGCAAGGCTAGTTACTAAGCCACAAGGTATAAAATCTAGCTTTTATAAGAATTCACACTAAAGAAATACCAGTGGAAAAGGACTATCCTGTAGGATAACCTGAAGGTGCTAGGTCTTGACTTACATTTTGACTGTTAGTGAATGTTTGAACTTATAGCTTATAGAGAATGAATACCAGATGGAAGTAAATCATAACATAAGTCACAAAGTCAGTATTAGATATTGCATGTTTATGGGGCAGTAAAGAACTTAGCTCAATTAAAGAAAAGCTACAGTAGAGAATAGTGATCGACTGAAGTTTACGAAATAACAAGTGAACAATGTATTTTATATAGATTAGTGAAGGTCAGTGGTTCCATGCCTTGGTTTTTAGACCCCAGAGGAGCTGTGGAAATAAAGCTGCCTGTTCACTTGGCTCCAGGTACACATTGAAACATGTATCTACTAAATAATAGATATATTTGCAACATATATGTTCTTTAAACATGTAAAATGTGAGCAATACAAAGAAAATTAATTTAATAAATGAAATCTGTTATAATCTTATGCCATTCTATACTTTCTCAGCTAACTAGGTGTGGTTATTGTTTCATACTGGGAGACAAACTACTTTCTCAAAAGTTGTGTCAATATACACTGACATTTGTTTTTATAAAATGCATATAAAACGCATACAAGGGGTGCTGGGATGATTCAGTCAGTTAAGTGTCTGCCTTCCACCCAGGTCAAGATCCCAGGGTTCTAGGATGGAGTCTCACACCCGACTCCTTGCTCAGTGGGGAGTCTGCTTCTCCCTCTCCTTCTGCCCCACCCCCCATGCTCGCTCTCTCTCAAATAAATAAAATCTTTAAAAAATGCATACGAAATGGTTAACACATTTTCATTACTTATTGTTCGCTGAGTTATAGGGACCTAAATATGACCCTGAAAACTGTTTTTTTTTTTTAAAGATTTTATTTATTTGTTTGAGAAAGAGAGAGAGAGCATGAGCAGGGAGAGGGGCAGGAGGAGAGAGAGAAACAGACTCCCTGCTGAGCAGGGAACCCCACAGGGGACTTGATCCCAGGAAACTGGGCTCATGACCTGAGCTGAAGGCAGATGCTTAACTGACTGAGCCACCCAGGTGCCCCACCCTGAAAACTATTGTACTTAATTGTTTTTTCTTTTCAAGTCTTACTGATTAATTCAAGATCCATTTCTAATGTGTGAAATTATAAAATATGCAAATTCCCAAATGACACAAGGGCCTTCCTACTCTATTCCTCCCCATAGAATTAGACTATCTTTTCTTTGTCAAATGGCATTTGTAGTACATCTTTGAAGACCAGAAAATAAAGATAAGTTTAGGATTTAGCTGAGACTGGCACATTTCGAAGCCAAACAAGCTGGTTTCATGTACCCCACATTTTGGCTTTTCATCAGTTACAACATGTCATCTTGCTAAACATGAATATTCCATCCTCCAAAAAGCACTAAATATTGAAAACAAGATTTGATGAGATAGAGTAAGTAAGATAGAAGTGATCTAATGAAACAGCTCAAAGTTATGAAGAAGTTCCATTACAAACAAATAAGAAAAACACCACCAATTTTCACAACCTCACTCTCTACCCCTAACACACGGCTATCCGCCCCCATAACATATTTCTGCAATAATACATTTATTCTTTTTCAGGAAATGGAGAGTCCTGCCAGATATGCGCTTGATAGCAGGGTACTTAGTAACTTAGAAGTTGAAGTAAATACTTTAAATTGAAATTGCAGTTTGACTTGTGAGCTTTTCTTTCCAAGCTACTTTGGCAGCAAAGGTTCACTCAGCAGGACTGAACTGCTCAAATCCTGGATAGTCCATAAAAAGGCCTGCCTGTAGGACGGACCCTTGACCAACTCCTGGGAGGTAACTAACCTCTGAAGGAGTGGAATATTCTGCCTGATAATGAGATTTGTTTTGCATGCCTTAGGTGTCAGGCTGTTTAACCTGGTTTTCTTCCAGAAGCAAGGGGAACTGGAGTCTGAGCAGCTGAGATCAGTCACCTGGGAGACATATGTCTATAATGACTGAACCTCAATAGAGGCCCTGAACACAAAAGCACGGGTTAGCCTCCCCAACTGGCAGCACTCCACGTGTTGTCACACGTTTTTGCTGGGAAAACCAAATAGATGCTCCCTGGATGTGGACACGTGGAAACTTGTACCTGGTTTCTCCTGGATTTTACCTAGCCATATATATAACAGCTTTTTTGGGTTATCTAAGTCCTTCTGGAGAATTATCATGCCTGAGAGTGGCCTTGGCAATGCTCAATACTATATAGCCTTTGCTAATTCTCCATAAAGACTTCCTTAATTTGGCCCTCACTGCCTTTTTTTTTTTTCCTACTCTGAAATCTTATCATCAACACAAAACAATTTAAAGGCGTGGCAGAATGCTTTTTGGATTGTTTATTATTGTTTCATATATTATTAATTTATCAGTTAAATTAATTGCTTATTTTAGCACAAAAGCTATGATTGCCTTTTTCTCTCCAAAAGTTTTAATGTTTTCATAGTACTCAGCACTAACTAGGGCCTCAATCAATACTTTTGTTTTAGTGACCAGCCAGGTAACTGATGGAACTAATAGTGAACTAGAAATATCTATTTGTGATCAATCTAGTTATGTTTGACCACATGTCAGCAGTTGTCCAGAAATATTCTGGATTCCTATGATTGGACAGCCTGAGCACTGATGGAGCTTCTTTTGGCCAACTTGTGTCTGTGCCTTGCACATAATAAGCACCAAATGTTTATGAAATGAATGTGTGTAAAGGACATCTTTTGTTGGATTCTGTAAGAACCATGGTTGAATTTCCTATGAAGACCAAGGAAGGGCAGACTGAATAGAAATTCTGAGTTTGAATTAAATACTTTAGGTCGAAGGATTGTTTCATGAATCTCAAATAATCCTGTAGGTTACTTCGCTTCCTTTTCTGTGTGCTAATGTAATGCATAATTTAATGTATAGTTTATACGGTATAACAAAATTTCTGTGCTATGCTGGCAGTAACTCTCAAGTAGTTTTGATTATTAAGTAAAGGCTCTTTATCATCATATTTTAAAAAAGAGTACATTTTGCTGTACAAACCTGCACAGATCCTAAAATTTCACTCAATACACCACTAGGGAAAGCATGTAATGGAGGTAACACTAGGTATTATCAAGCTAATATAGCCAGTAAAGTGACAATGAAGTTGAAGAGAGTAAATTTTTCTAAATTTTAAAAAAAGGTATATTTTTGGCTCATTGTCTTAAGTCATACTCAGAAACCTGAGGTAAGTGCAGAGTGATCTCTTAAGGAGTATGTTCCCAGGTGAAATAGAAAAACGAGTGAGGGATGCCAAGCCAAAAAAGCAAAGGAAGCCAAGTAAGAGGATGGTTTTAGTCAAAATCGTATAGAACACGATTCCTCCTGATACATAGGTGGATGGGGTTGTGTAACAAATACCTCAGTGTTATTTCCTCTCCAGGTAAGGGAGCTGAGTTTTCATGCCACCAAGTTCTTCACTAAGGCTTGCCTCAGGAATCTAGGCTTCCAGGCATTCTCCACTTTCGTGAGCTTAAGAAAAGCTCTCTCTCTTTCTCAAGGACATAACTGTGAGAAGAGTCAGAGGTTCAGGCTGCTAGAGACAAAATTTAAAAAACAAAAACAAAACCAAAAACAACTCTAAAAGGGATCCAAGGGGATCCAAGTGGAGAAGCACAGACAATTTTCACTACCAATTAATAAAAATATGTAGTTATCCTATAAAATAGGATCAGTGGACTACTTGTGCCTCAAAGAATGATACTTGCAAAATGGTTGAACAAGAATTTGAAAATTCTTTGCCATAAATATACCAGCTTTAAAACAAGTTGTCTCATTAGCTGTTAGGAGATACAGATCAGGGTGGGGTATGGGGTGAACCTAATGGAAAAGAGAAAACAGTACAATAAAAGAGGAGCGTCCAGCCAGAAACAAGGTGAAAAGATGTTTCAATCAACTATGACTTGGAACGTCTTTGCCAGGAATTTGTTTGCTTATGAGACAAATACAGCATAGGTCTGGAGTTTCACTGTGGGCAATATGAATCCTTTGGTTGAAGAAGGGATTTTGAGCCTATAATCACTGTTGTCCAAATAAATGGAATTTAATTAGAAGCATATATAAGTGCTAAATTTGAATAGTACAGAAAGTATATTAGGGAATATTTTGTTTTTGTTTTTAAACTGTTTGTTGTGTATGTTTTCCTGCTGGCAGTTTTCTCTCCTATTGACCTCTAACTTGAGAAGGAATTTTTCTGTGAAGATCTCAGGGCAACCGAGGTTGTGGAAAATAAGAATTTCTATTTGTAGTAGCTTGCAAGAAGGAATTCAAAAGTTCTATTCATGTACACATGGCCCTTTATATTTGACTCTGCCATTTCTCTTCTCCAGAGGTAGTGTGTAGTCCTCTACTTATTAGGTCTCGGGTGGTGTTATAACTTGCTTAGACGAGTAAAATTCAACGAAAGTAACATGGTATTACTTTCAAGCTCAAGCCAAAATAATCTCGTAGCCTTTCTCTCCTCTTGAAACCTGGTATTGTCAGGTGAAGAAGCTTGGTCTAGCCTGTGGAGGATGAAGCAGAATTGAGTCTCCGTAAGCCTGCCAGCCCATAATGGAGCTGCTAGTAGACTGTGGCCACATAAAGGATCCCGGGAAATACCAACAGAAGAAAATCCCAGCTGAACCAGACCAAATCGCTAACCCACAGGATTATGGTCAGATAAAATGGCCGATATTTAAATCATTTAGTTTTAGGGTGATTTTTAAGGCAATAAATAAAAATTGATACACTGTGGCAAAAACACACGCCAGGACACACAGTGTGAGTCTTGGTGATGGGATTTGCACCAAACCTGCTACAGACATTAGGGTTTTACACCAAAGGCTCTTGCGAAGTTGCTTTAAAAACATCTGAAAAGTATGCAATCAAAATCAGAGTATGTTTTACTCTACCTGTACCCTCCTTTAATTACACAAACAGTCACACACTTACATATACCTTAAGCAATCAAACCCAGGAAGTCCTCTGCAATATATCTTGGGTCAGTGTTTGGTAAAAGACTTTGTGAGAAGGAGTTGAGAGAACAAGCCTATCATTATATGTGTTTTTTCTATTAATAATTATCTATCTATCTATCTATCATCTATCTATGCCATCTATCTTTCATCTACCTATCTGCAGTTGAAGAAAACTAATCCAGTTATTGGCTGATGCCTTTATTCACCACAAAAGGATCATCCTCCCATTTACTATGATAAATACATATAATGTGTCTTGATCAGATATAAGCAGTTACCTATTATCTGTGGAGCTGATGGTAAAAAATGGGGCACAACTATGCCTTCACTTTTCCAAAGTACCTATGAATGCCTTGCTCAGCAGCAGAATTCTGAAATCTGTAGAAAAGCTTGTTGCCATTAATCTCAAAGCCCTCCTCATCAGTCATGTTATGATGTTCTTGGTAGCACATGCTCTAATTAAGATTATAAACAGACTTCACGAACATTTTCTGATTGCCTTCTCATTAAAAAAATTTTTTTTAAGTTGTCCTCTTGGCTGACACGGTTTATATTTGTTCCTGTTATGATTTCCACACAGCAAGGTGAGAACTTTCAAATAGAAGGGAAGACTTGGGGGGAAAAAATAGCAGGTGCAGACAAGAAATGTCAGTCTGCCTAAACTTTGCAGCTGTTCTACTCCTTGAAAGATGCTGGAGTGTGTCTACTTAACAAATAAATCCCAAATAACTCTTGAGTCCCATGGCACTGTGTTAGAGAAAAACTGAAGGAAAAAATACTGGACAGTTTAGGTGAATAAAATGTGTCCCCTAAAAGGGAGATAATCTATGTGAAAAAAAATACCATGTCCTCAAAAAGTCAGTGATCATAAGAAAACATATGTGCTCTACCGACCAGTTATTTTGTGTATTTGATGTACTTACTATAAGGGCCTTCTTTCAATATGGGAAACAGACAATAACTGGCGTAGATGAATTAATGTTTATATCTATATGTTCAGCTTTCTTTTTGCTCACTCTTCACTTCCAAACTCTTATGTTTTGTTTTACATCCATGTTGTCACTCTTTGTGTAGTTCTTCATTCTGTTAATCTTCTCACTCCTGTATTTCATTGTCTTTTTTTTTTTTTAAAGATTTTATTTATTTATTTGACAGAGGGAAAGAGATCACAAGTAGGCTGAGAGGCAGGCAGAGCGAGAGGGGAAAGCAGGCTCCCTGCTGAGCAGAGAGCCCGATGTGGGGCTCGATCCCAGGACCCTGAGATCATGACCTGAGCCAAAGGCAGAGGCTTAACCCACTGAGCCACCCAGGCGCCCCCTGTATTTCTTTGTCTTAAAGGGAAATTTATCTGCCCAGGATGGACATATGGTTAATCTCAACAAACATACTATGTACACTAGAAGACAATGGGTTTACTGTAGCTGTTTAGGTGCAGTGTTCCATAAATATCAGTGAGGCCAAGGTGTCATATTGATTAGATCATTTTTGTACTTATCTGTTTATTTGTGCCTGATTTTTCTATTAATTTCTGAAATAAAGGTGTTCACATCATCTACTAAAATGGCTGAACGTCTGTCTGTTTTTCTTTAAGTTCTGTCCCTTTATGCTTCATGTATTTCGAAGCCCTGTTATTTAGTTCATACATATTTGTGATTGTTATGTCTTTCAGATAAACTGACCCTTCATCATCATGACATATCCCTTTTTATCTCTGATAATATTCTTTATCTTGAAGTTTGTTTTGTCTCATATTAATACAGCCACTCCAATCTTCTCAGGCTCACTACTGCATAGCATATGCAATGAAATTACTGGTATGGTTGAATTTTGGTCTATACTTTTATTATTAGTTTTCCTATTGTCCCCTGTATTTTGTTGTTATTGTTCATTGGCAGCCCTTTTTCTACCTTCTCTTGAGATAAATAATTTTCAGAATTGTATTTAATTTTTCTTTTTAGCTATAAATGTTGGCATTATTTTTAATAGTTGCTGTAGATATTACAGTACGCATCTTTAACTCTTACATTCTGATTTGCTTGAATATTTTACCACTTCAACAGAAATTTGAAACATTTAACCTGTTTACTTCTCCTTTTGCTATAGTCGTCATTTGTGTTATATCTATTTCATTATAAATGTATTAAGAAAGTTTTACGTATATGCAATATGATAATATGTTATACAATAGTATACATATATATGACATTCATAATAATTAGGATTTAAAATAAAGAGAAAAATTGTTTTAAAAATATATTTACTTACTTAACTATGCATTCATTCTCCCGAAGATTTTTTTTTCTGTTTTATTGCTCTTTTAACCTAAAGATCTTCTGTTCACATTTCTTACAGTGCAGATCTACTTGCAATGAATCCTCCAAGTTTTATCTAAAAGTGGCTTATTTCTTAAATAATATTTTCACTAGATATAAAATTTTGGATTGGTAGATTTTTTATTATATTTTTTTCTATCAGCACCTTAAGTCCTCTGTCTCATTCTATTCTGGTGCCCGTTCTTTCCAATGGAAAATTCACGGTGATTTCAGTTGATGATTTTTTAAAAAAAATTTTTTTAAGGATTTTATTTATTTATTTGACAGAGAGAGAGAAAGATCACAAGTAGACAGAGGTAGGCAGAGGGAGTGGGGGAAGCAGGCTTCCAGGACCCTGAAATCATGACCTGAGCCGAAGGCGCCCTTCAGTTGATGTTTAACTGTGTGTAATATGTTGTTTTTCTCTAGATGCTTTTAAGATACTCTTCTCTGTTTTATTTCTGTCAGTTTTACTATGACATATTTAAGTGCGATTTTCTTTATATATAGTATTCTTGGGTTTAGCTAACCTTTGAGCATATGAAAATTTCTACTTTCCCCCAAATAGAGCTGTTTGGGTCCATTTTTTATTTCATTATTTCTTTCTCCTATTCTTCCTCTCTTTGTTTCAGGAATACATGTGTCGAACTTTAAATATTTCTCTACAGTGCCTTGAACTCTTCAAAATTTTTTCTGTATTTTTTCTCACTCTTTAAGATTGTATTATTTAAAAAAAAGAGATTGTATTATTTCTACTAGGCTGTCTTCTAGTTTACTGTTCTTTACTCTGTCATGTCTATTCCACAAGTAAGCCCATCTAGTCAATTTTAATTTTTATTTTATTTCTAAAATTTTCACTATTTTAATATACATTGAATCATTTAATATTATATATTATTATGTATTATTAATATGTTTATATATCAATACTTAATATATATTTGTCACTTCTCCCTTGTGGTTTCCTACTTTTTAATTTATTAGAAGCATATTTTCTTATATGTCAGGGAATAAAATTAGAGAAGCTTCTATTAAACCCTAGTTTCATAATTCCAATATATGTGTCAACTAGGGTTGGCTTTTGTTGATTATCCTTTCACTTGAATTGAGCCACACTTTTTATATCTTTGTCTTAGTGTGTTAAGTAATTCAGTATTGGATCCTGGACATTATAAATGTTATTGTGTTGAGAACGTGTTAGATTCCTCCAGTGGATGCATTATGTTTCCATTTTTTGTTTCAGAAGGCAATTAACTTGGTTAGTCACAAACAGCAAACTCTGTTTTGTTTGCAGGGGGGTGGGGGTTGCTCAAATTGTAGTTCTGTTACTTTATAGCCTCTATGGAGAACTGATTTTATTCTGCCCCCACATGTCTGGCTCAAGATTCAGCTAGAGACTAGGCTAGGGTTCATACACAGACTTTTGAGCTATCCTCTAATTCCCTCCTCTTAGAATTTTCTCTATTTTCTGCTATTGCTTTGGGTTTTGTCCTCTGGTTTGTGCCAATGCAAAGTTGTCAGGACTTTTCATTGGCACAAACAGGACATTCCTTTTAAAAGGACATTCCTTTTAAAGGACATTCCTTTTAAAAGGACACATTCAGGACAGGACATTCCTTTTAAAAGGAATATCAGTTATCCTATGCCTTTCTGCAAAAGCAGTTTTTCCCTAATTCTGCAGCCATATTAACAAGAAATACCTGGTGCCAGCCCCTTCTTCTAAAGGTGAACTCTCTTCCCCAGACTGTTAAATTGCAGGGATTGTGTGTGTGTGTGTGTGCATCCAGACTTCACAGTTGCTACCTACATGACCTTTAGTCTAGTAGGGATTCATTCCACTACACTGAGAGAGAAACTTCATATATCATGTTGGCAGAAAAATGATCAAAACTTTATGGTGAGTTTCTCAAAAAAAATCAAGTGAACTTTGGATAAATTGTGTCAGTTTATATAGCCATTTAGTTTTTAAGCAAATATTTGTTAGGCATACTTACTTGCAAGGCAGTGTAATAGCAGAAAGAAAAAAAATATCATCCTTTACCTCAGAAATATGACATTTAAATCACATTCAACAAAGATACTTTAACTTAAAAAGTATTTTAAATCCAATGCTTTCATTGAGCATAGTAACATTTATACGCACAATATAATAATGTCTTCATTGCCAGAAATAGTCCCTCTTTGCTAATCTTTAAAGTAATTTTAGAAGAAAAAATTTTAAGGCAGTAAAATCAGGTATATTTCAATATCTGCAATGATATGCACCTTCCATTAACTTTTTACTGCAACTAACTTCAGCAGACAGAATTTAGTGAATAAACTATATTCTTCCTTCCTTTTTTTGCCTGCCTGTCCCCCTCCCTTCCTCTTTCTATTCTTTTCTGCAACAAATATTTGAAGTTATTATGTGCATGGCACATTCTAAAGCAGTGGAAATGAAAAATAAATAGATCAGGTAAGGTATCAGCTAATAGAACTTACATTTTATCAGAGGAAAAAAATTAGGAAAGACATCAGATATGTTAATGAGTATAATGCAGAAAATAAACAGCATGATTTGGTAGAAAGTATTGAGATAACTTCCTTATATAGGGTGGTGAAATGGAAGCTGAATTATAATATTCAGTTATTATATTATAAGATCTTAAGAGCTGGTAGTGGTCAAAACTGAGAGGTCATCCAAAACAGATGGCACAGCCAATGCAGTGACCTTAGGAAAGAATAAGCATGGGGTGATCTAAGAATTGACTACAGGCCGGCATGGCTCTGACTGGAAAGGAGCCAATATGGAGGAAATAAGACATAAGATGATATGGAAAAGATAGGCATCACTTCATCATATTGACCTGAGTGTTCCAAAGTATGAGTTCCTATATTATTCTAATTGCAGATAAATGCTATTGGAAGATTTTAAGCAGAGAAAAAACGTTCTCTGACTTACAATTCCAAAATGATCTTGGCTTTTGTTTGTGGCATAATTTACAGAAGGGAGCAAAAGTTGATGAACAAAGTCTAGTCAAAATAGTCCAAGAGATGGTAATTATTTGAACAAAGATTGTCATACAGAAAATAGATAAAAAATATGGAGATAATAAATTTTGATTTAGAAGAAAAATCAGTTGGTCTTGGTAATGGTAAATTGGTCATTATGGGTGGTGAAAGAAAGATTGGAATAAAGGGTGACAATTATACTTTGGCTTAAACTACTTAATACATTTCAAAAAAGGAACAATTGTATGGATTACAACGATTCTGTTTTAGCTGTGTTTGAATTTGAGGTAGATACCTCAGTGCAGATGGCAAGTACATAAAGGAATAAGTTTTGTAATTTAGTAATTTAAAGTTTTGTAATTTAGAGGAACAGTCAGATCTAGACATAGAGATTTGGGTATTAAAAGTATACAGAGGGTATTTAAAGCCTTATTATTAGATGATATTTCTAAAAAAATGAATGTACATATTAAATGGAAGGATGTCAAGACTAAGTTCTGGGGCATTCCAACATTTAGTGGTCCATCCCAAGAGGATTATCCAGGAAAGTAAATTCTAAAAATTAGTCATTAAGAAGTAAGGAAAACCAGGAGAATGTATTGTCACTAATCGGAGAGAAAAAAAAATTAAGAGAGGGGTTAAATATTTTATTTTTTTTAAGATTTATTTATTTGTTTTTGAGAGAGAGAGAGAGGGAGCATGTGAGTTGGGAGGGGGGGCAGAGGGAGAGAAAATCTCAAGCAGACTTGGTGTTGAGTGCAGAGCCTGATGTGAGGCTCAAGTTCAGAACTCTGAGATCATAACCTGAGCTGAAATCAAGAGTCCAATGCCTAACCAACTGTGCTGCCCAGATGTCCCAGAGAGTGGTTAACTATTTTAAATAAGAGGTTAATTAAAGTAAGTAAAGACAAATAGGCACTGATACAGGCAATAGGTTAGTTGTCGGAGACCTTAGGAGCAGTTTCAGTGTTATGAAGGGTCATCAGACTTCTATAGCAGGTTGAGTAAAGAAGTTATTAAAAGAGAGGAGGAGAAAAAGAAGACAGATTTTAGATAAATCTTTTAAGAATTTAGCAAAGAAATGTGGAAATGACTGAAAGGGATGTATGTGAGTTCTTCATTTTTTGTTTTGTCTTTCTATTTTACTCTCTCTGTCTCTCTTTTTTCTATCCTCCATTCTGACAGAAAAGAGAAAATACTAGAATATGTTTGTATGGTCATGGAATAATATAGTCATTAGAGATAAAAAATTGCAATTAAGTGGTGACAGTGGTGGTGCTAAAGTAGGAAGAATCATTAAGGAGCAAAATTCTTTTGACAAGAGGTCATGAAATCCAGAGTATAAAGTGGAGATATGGAGTTTTATGAGAACATGGAATTCATCCGTTAATCTGTTTCTGCAATGTTTGTTTTTCTTGTAGGCTATAGAATATGATTAAACTATGCTGTTTTAGATGTGGTGTTGTGTTGCTCAGATTTTCTTGTAAGTGTTGCTCACTTCCACAGATGCTGGGGGAGTCAAGGATTGGCAGTTTTAAGCTGAGACTCACTCCATGGATGGCCCTTATCTGAAGAGAACAATTCACCCAAGGCCTTACTCCTTTTCTGTTGGTAACATGTGTCCAATGACTGGTCAGAGTCTACCTCATTTGCCCGAAAATCTGAACATCTCTATAAGCAATCCCATCTCTCAGAGTTCCCCACAGTTTCAGCTAAAGCCTTTTCTAATAACGAACAGGCCAGCTTTTGTCAAATGTTGTTCCTCCAGTTACCTATGAGAATTGGACCCTGTTAATGCTCTCCAATAAACTTTTATGTGCAAATATTCAACTGAGAGTCAGTTTCCTTGAAAGCCAATCTATGATAGTTGGTACCAGGAGTGACTTAAAAGGAAGGCCCTTGTGAAAATGAGATTTTGGAGCTTCAGGTAATCTGGCAATGAGAACTCCATCACATAGGGTAGTTAGAGGAGCTCTGGTAGCTTCTGGAGCACTGGTGGCTTCTGGCATGGTAGTAATACAGCAATTGTTAAAACTTTCATAGATGTCAAACTAAGGTTGTATATCAATAGAAAGGAATGAACTTGCAGTGTTTGGAAATTATGGGGAAATGATAATTATAAGAGCTATGGAATTTAATGGCGATGCTGAGGAATATTTATGTCTTAGAGAAAGATGAGGAAAGACTAAGGGTGATTCATCACCAAAGGCTAAGCATAAATCCAAGACAGCATCCTTGTCATAACAGCTGAAAAGACTGAGAATCAGTCCTAAGACTTAATTATAAGCATAGCAGAGTTGAATTCTCAACCTAGTGGGCCCATGAGAAGAGAATGAGGATGTCTGAGTTGAAGCGCACAAACTTGAATCCCCCCATTCTTTTGAATATTCTGAACTTTAGAAGTGGTCCACTCCTCTGTGTTAAATTGAAACATTCTTCACCTGCCTGACAATGATGCAGAAGTTTCTGCCATGAAAGACAACAAGTTCTTACAACCCACTTAGAGAATAGTTGGGACTTCTAGGAGAGAAAAGGATCTTACCTTGAGGGAGCTGAAAAACCTAACCTCCATTTACAGGCAAGAGTTAGGAAAGTGTGTGTGGGACAGATCCTGAGGGTGATGATTCTGGAGGGATAGAGCCTAAAGTTGGGTAATTGAGACCTTATTGATATAAGAGCATGCTTTCATAATTTAAGATTTAACATCTTAGAAAGGATCTTGGGACGCAATGCTAACATGTTGCTAGGATCACCTTTGGAAACTTGGAAAAAGAAATGCCTGTAACAAATGCCATAGGAATGACAAAACTAGTGTGGCAGATGGGTGACGAAAGGATCAATAGGCTCAGAGATTGGATATTTCACATAAAGGTAGAAAGACTATAAGATGTTCATGTTCTGCAGGAGGACCCAGGGAGAAATGGGCGAAGAGTACACTGGTAAAAGTGATCCAGCACCACTGAGAAGCTCAGATCATAGATGATGGTAGGAGATGCTATTATACAGGAGGCTTGCTGAAAAATGGGTTTGGCAGGATCCCCATATAGTAAATGTCAAGCTTCAGTGTTCAACAGTAAGAAGACAAGTGGGTGCAATTATTATACTAAGCAACAAAGCTATAGCGACAGCCAGAAAATCTATACCTGTAGAGAACTATGGAGATGTTTCATAGAGCAAGATATCCCTATGGGCAAGATAGGCTGCCAACAAAAATATTGCTTAATGCATACGAAAAGAGAAACTCATGTATGGATCATCAGAAAGGTAAGGGCTGCTGCCTCAATAAAAAATCATGATTCCCTTACCCAAATTCCAGACTTCATCCACTTTTTTTCTTCTGTAATCCATTAACTGAAAGAGAAACTGGATCTCTAGGGAAAACAACCCTATAACACCATGGGAAATATATATGGTAATGATGCTTTCAGTCTTTCTCCAAAGAGATCAGACCAGATGAACAAGAAGCGGCGAGTAGATGCAATGCCTTTTGGGAAACAACTCTCCATGGTCTCTAGAATTTCTGTTTGTTTCCAAGCAGGGGCACTGACTGCATTTGTACCAGACTATCTTTTCAAGAATCTTTGTATACCAATGAGACTGGGAAAATCTAGTGTCTCTCTCCAGAGCAAAGGGTAAGTTTGTTTACTGTCTGTGGTAATATGGAGAGTCCCCTTCGGGACAGAAGTCAGGCAGGCTTACTGTTCAGTCTCAAAGATTTCAATTCATTAACCTTGGGTACCTCAGCTGTGATGCAAGCCTACTGTGTTTGCAAAGTTTATCTGGGTCCCTTCATGTCACCCCAATAGGTTTTGGTGGCAAGGAAACCTGAGGCAAACACATTATTCATGCTATGTGGTGAGTAATATGATTTTTCATCTCTGATCCAAGAGTTTTACATCTTAATCCAGCATCTATAAAGCTGTCACAATTTAGCTTGTAAATAGGATAAAATCTTAACATTAGGATAACATCGTAAACATTCTGGTTTAATATAAGGCAGGAGATAAACAAATTGACTGTGTGTTATGAAGTGGGGTTGGAACCAGGAGTGCCCATCAAGAGCTTGATCCTATATGCCACCAACTAGTGAGATTGAGCATTATCAACAGTGATCCATTTTAAGAGAAAAGTAGTACATCTAGGATAAATCATAGGCAGATGTGGAGGTCACAAGCAAGCTGCCTCAGCAGGTGTCCCAGACAACCACTATGGTTGCACCAGGGCCTCTTCCTCAGCCCACACCTATGATGGTATGAAACTGATCCTATATGAACTAACATGGGAGGAGAAAGGCTGTTTATTTCATAGGTTGATTGGCTCAGTGTATGAGCACAAATCCCAAATAGATTGTAACTGCAATACATTCCTCTTCATGGGCTGCCAGAAGAGCAATGGTGACTGGGAATCCCCCCACTAGTCAGAGGTTAGTGTGGGGCACCTGGCAAGTCACCATGTATAGGAAGATGGGCAGTAGCAAATGAGTTGACTGGTTGGAGCCAGAAAACTGAAAGGAGAAAGATTAGATTAAGGAAAAGATAGTCTGAGGAAGAGGCATGGGGAAACACCTATGTGTGTGGTCACAAGTTGTGAGTATCCTGTTGATACATATTAACACCAGTCACAGAGTATCCATCTCAGAAAAGCCACTACAAAACCAAGAGTAATCTAACCGATGTCAGCTACCTTTGGTCATTGGCCATCCTGATGCATCTAGAAATTAAGGGAGAAATCAGAACTATGCAAAACAAATGAGGATTTATGAGTTTCTTCAGGATTTATCAATTTATTCTCTATCAATGTCTTAATGTCATCACTTTGATGAGGTCAACATACACTTTGGTAAACAAATCTAGTTGTGCAATGATACCCCGTCTCCTTAGCAGCCCTCATTCCCCTCTGATCCTTAGGACAATCATGATGGAAAAATGAGCAAGTGATAGCCAAAATAGAAAGGATGGAAAAGTTACAAAGATAAAGGAATTTGATATAATTTTTATAATTATGCTTCCCAGCTTTCTTACTGGATTCACTCTGTATGTCCTTGAAACCATTTCCA